>JARQOD010000001.1:160995938-161222837 GCA_033576555.1 Oophaga sylvatica | reverse complement strand
AAACACAGTGTCTGCAAATTGGGATTCTGGTTTGGCTATTATCCTAGGTCATGTGATAAGGCTCTTAAAGGGTCGACATTGATTTGTAGGATTGCTACCTTCCAAAAGGTGGCACTAGAGTTCTAGCTCTCTTCCTCTCTGAAGAGACAATTTGCATAATTAGCATATTTCCCAGAGGAGCATTGCGGCTTTAAGTCTCCTCATCTGCATGCTTAGCATGTTGATCTCCGCAAGGAGTGACGATATTTCTTGGACAATGGTCTGACGCCTCTCACACAGCCAAACCAGATCTCCGCTTTGCACTGACGAGGGGCTGAACCCCGAAACACAGTGTCTGCAAATTGAGATTCTGGTTTGGCTATTATTCTAGGTCATGTGATAAGGCTCGTTAAAGGGTCGACATTGACTTGTAGGATTGCTACCTTCCAAAAGGTGGCACTAGAGTTCTAGCTCTCTTCCTCTCTGAAGAGACAATTTGCATAATTAGCATATTTCCCAGAGGAGCATTGCGGCTTTAAGTCTCCTCATCTGCATGCTTAGCATGTTGATCTCCGCAAGGAGTGACGATATTTCTTGGACAATCGTAAAGTTAATGATGTCACTCAAATGTACAATGTGTCATGCTAAAATTAAGCTTTCATTGGGATATATCAGTGGAACAAAAGTTATAGCTCTTGGAAGAAAGGAAGATAAAAGTGAAAGCATGAAACAAAATTGGTCTAGTCATGAAGAAAGTAAATAGACTTGAATGATTTCTTAAGGCCCCATAGACATTAGCAGAACAAACCCACTGATATTGGTGATATCGGACAACAGTTTAATATGTATATACAGTCCTCTCGCCTTCCTCTGACAGATGGTGTTGGGGTAAAGAAGGATCTGGCATGTCTGATTATGGATTGCCATTCCTTTTGTTTTTTGGGATACTTTTTTGTTCTCTGGAACCTCATGTTCTCCTGCCCTCTGCCGAGCGCTCCAGTGCGTCAGCAGAGATTTCTGTCTGATTGGTTGGATCATTGTTCGGTCGACAATGTGTATGGGGAGCCTTAGGCCAGGGTCACACTTGCGAGTACAATGCTAGAAACTCGCTCCAGTCTCTCACCTCAATACCGGAGCGTTCAGCTGCATAGAAATACATGCAGCCGCACACTCCGCTCCCGAGTGCCGGCGGCAGTGTCGGGTATTGAGGCGAGTTTTTCGCATTGCAGTTGCAAGTGTGACCCTGGCCTTAGAACTAATGTGGCTCATCCTGATAATGAGATTGGCATCATATGACTCTAGCTCCAACCTGACTTACAAAAATGCTCATTTTAATAGCAAGGAGAGAAAATTTTAAAAATACACTATACATCCATTTTGCATTTCAAAGCAATTACTTAGGAGATTAATTTGATAATATATGCAGCTATTTGATAATTTATGCATGTATTGTAAAATATGATGGCAGATCCACTCTGAATCCATTTACCACTACATTATCTAAAACAACATATTTATCTTCCTTACCTTTTTCATCATACAATGGAGACAACCTGTCCACACCTTTCTTCCCCAGGATATAATTACATGCATACTCTTCTTGACTTCAAAATATAATTCCAATCAAAATATATACAGTAATTTGACAATCATTTTATATGTTATCCTTGGTTCACCTGTATAGTCATTTTACTTTTTAAGCCTTGTTAATGTCATTTAGCATTACTATATATGAGATATACTTTTATTATTGAGATTTGTTATTGCACGCACAGGTTAAAACATGTTAAAGGAGGGCAAGACGTAAATTATTTAGACAAACAGAATCCATACTATCCATATATTCCATTCTTTAATGAGGGTTAACAATATGAATAAGATATGAATAAAAGCAGACTTTAAAGGGGTTACTCAGTCATTAATAACAGTTTTAAAGATGGTGCATCATCAAAGAAGCCTAGTGTTCACTGGCTGCAGTTCTTACAAAACCACTCCTTGAGTCTACATAGATGGGTGCCGAGAAGGGAACGTCCCCTTCACAACGTCCATATGCCTTAATAGGAAATTAGGACTGGGCTTTTTTTCATATAACAACAGTTTAATGGAATTTTGGCTCATGCCAGTGGCTAAAATGCTAAATACTATGCTACCACTTTATTTAACCCTTTTGCACTCCCTGACGTACATATAAGTCAGCTCCTGGTTGAACATACATGGCGCAGGTTCAGCTCCTGTTACAAAGCCGGCTTCGACCCCGGCTGTTTAATCATCTAGAAGACACTGTCAGTCACTGACAGCGTCAGGTAATTGGTTTAATTCCCTATGCCGGCATGTATCGGTGCTTGTTGCCCCCCACCACTGTCAGAGGATGCCAATGGGTTGATATAACAACCAGGTGCTGACTGAAGGTCTGCTACATAGGAGATTAACAATTTCACTGAATAGTGAATACTGCAATACTGTATTATTTTATAATAGCTTATCCCTACCATGTATATATCAAAAGGCACATAAACTGAAATGTAACTAAACCACACAAAGAACCTTACAGTATACCGTGCCACTTTTAAACAACAATTTTTATTAGAGTCAAAAAAGACAATCACTTAGTAAAAAACATCACATAGATATTAAGTAGTACAGAATTCAACAGGCTACCGCCATCTAAAAATAGGGACTGCTAACCCTCACCAATACCTATACATCTCATGTATCTCAGTGCAAAATATATTGCTGAAAATACCCAATGATTATCATGCTGGACTGAAACCAGCTATATGATGTACCACCGGCGTAAGCCTTGCCATAAACTACACTTACATGAGAGGTGGGTCAGGTGTGGTGTCCCTCAAGCGCCTCAACGCGCGTTTCGTCTCTTCCTCAGGAGGCGAACGCTAGAGAAGGGGGTGTTGCGCATTAAATAGTCTGATGACCAATAGAAATCCCTCACCGCTAGTGTCTGCATATTAATGAACCTAATTACACCCATGTGCTTCCGGTATTCCAACGCGCATGTATCAGTTGCCGTGATTACCATCACCATGGATACCATATGACATACCGAGGAATCCGAAATCACATGTTCCTTCCTATACTCAGTGTCTTTCCGGTCTCGTATTGCGCATGCTCCGACGACGTCATCCATAAACAAGGATGCAGGGGGATCGCGGTCGAGGATCCTGGATAACATGACCCGTCACAATGACGGCGCATGCGCCAGGATCCGAATGTCCGTTCACCATCCGCGTCATGGATTAGGTCAACTCGGCATGCGTCAGAAACGGGGAATCACACTGTTAGGTAATCGTATATATGGTGGTTATAATGAATCACTATGTGTGATAAAAAATGTATATTATATACGTGAATATACTATGACATCTATTCTTAGTGCTCAATATTCTTAAGAGAAGTACCATGGTAAACGGACTTCATAAAATTGCATATAAATTAATATTACATCATTCAGTGATACTACACCTATACATAGACATGTGAGTGCTAGTAGTGCTACATATATCGAGTGTCATAATACCACATTATTATACAAAATAACTAAACATAAAAACTGATAATAATGATATTACATAACAATAATAACCCAAAATAATTTTATGAAGTCCGTTTACCATGGTACTTCTCTTAAGAATATTGAGCACTAAGAATAGATGTCATAGTATATTCACGTATATAATATACATTTTTTATCACACATAGTGATTCATTATAACCACCATATATACGATTACCTAACAGTGTGATTCCCCTTTCTGACGCATGCCGAGTTGAGCTAATCCATGACGCGGATGGTGAACGGACATTCGGATCCTGGCGCATGCGCCGTCATTGTGACGGGTCATGTTATCCAGGATCCTCGACCGCGATCCCCCTGCGTCCTTGTTTATGGATGACGTCGTCGGAGCATGCGCAATACGAGACCGGAAAGACACTGAGTATAGGAAGGAACATGTGATTTCGGATTCCTCAGTATGTCATATGGTATCCATGGTGATGGTAATCACGGCAACTGATACATGCGCGTTGGAATACCGGAAGCACATGGGTGTAATTAGGTTCATTAATATGCAGACACTAGCGGTGAGGGATTTCTATTGGTCACTCAGACTATTTAATGCGCAACACCCCCTTCTCTAGCGTTCGCCTCCTGAGGAAGAGACGAAACGCGCGTTGAGGCGCTTGAGGGACACCACACCTGACCCACCTCTCATGTAAGTGTAGTTTATGGCAAGGCTTACGCCGGTGGTACATCATATAGCTGGTTTCAGTCCAGCATGATAATCATTGGGTATTTTCAGCAATATATTTTGCACTGAGATACATGAGATGTATAGGTATTGGTGAGGGTTAGCAGTCCCTATTTTTAGATGGCGGTAGCCTGTTGAATTCTGTACTACTTAATATCTATGTGATGTTTTTTACTAAGTGATTGTCTTTTTTGACTCTAATAAAATTGTTGTTTAAAAGTGGCACGGTATACTGTAAGGTTCTTTGTGTGGTTTACTGTATTATTTTAGTCTATTGCACAAGCTTTCAAGTAAAAAAAAGAAAATTAATACATTTTTAAAATTCGACTAAAAACAAAATTATACAAGTTTGAATAATCTATTTTTCCCAATGAAAAATCTATGAAATAAAAAAAAGTAAAAAAATATATATTTGGTATCACTTCTTCATTAACCCCTTCACCCCCAAGGGTGGTTTGCACGTTAATGACCGGGACAATTTTTACAATTCTGACCACTGTCTCTTTATGAGGTTATAACTCCGGAATGCTTCAACGGATCTTCGTGATTCTGAGATTGTTTCTCGTGACATATTGTACTTCATGTTAGTGGTAAAATTTTTTCCATATAACTTGCGTTTATTTTTGAAAAAAACGCAAATATGGCGAAAATTTTGAAAATTTAGCAATTTTCAAACTTTGAATTTTTATTCCCTTAAAACAGATAAATATGTAACACAAAATAGTTAAGAAATAACATTTCCCACATGTCTACTTTACATCAGCACAATTTTGGAATCAAAATTTTTTTTTGTTAGGAAGTTATAAGGGTTAAAAGTTGACCAGCGATTTCTCATTTTTACAACAAAATTTACAAAGCCATTTTTTTTAGGGACCACCTCACATTTGAAGTCACTTTGAGGGGTCTACATGACAGAAAATACCCAAAAGTGACACCATTCTAAAAACTGCACCCCTCAAGGTACTCAAAACCACATTCAAGAAGTTTATTAACCCTTCAGGTGCTTCACAGGAACTAAAGCAACGTGGAAGGAAAAAATGAATATTTAACTTTTTAGCCACAAAAATGATCTTTTACAAACTTTTTTTTTATTTTCACAAGGTAAAAGGAGAAAATGGACAGATAAGGTTGTTATGCAATTTCTCCTGAGTACGCCAATACCCCATATGTGGGGGAAAACCACTGTTTGGGCACACGGCAGAGCTCGTGAGGGAAGGAGCGCCGTTTGACTTTTTCAAACAAAAAATTGGCTGGAGTTGAGATTGGACGCCATGTCGCGCTTGGAGAACCTCTGATGCGCCTAAACAGTGGAAACCCCCCACAAGTGACACCATTTTGGAAACTAGACCCCCTAAGGTACTTATCTAGATCTGTTGTGAGCACTTTGAACCCCCAAGTGTTTCACAAAAGTTTATAATGCCTGGGTGTGAAAAAAAAAAAAAAAAATTCCACAAAAATGATTTTTTAGTCCTAAATTTTTGAATTTTCCCAAGGAAATTGGACCCCAAAAGTTGTTGTCCAATTTGTCCTGAGTACGCTGATACCCCATATGTGGGGGTGGAAAACTGTTTGGGCGCACGGCAGGGCTTGGAAAGGAAGTAGTAACGTTTTGGAATGCAGACGTTGATGGGGGTCATGTTCCGTTTGCAGTGCCCCAGATGAGCCTAAACAGTGGAAATCCCCCACAAGTGACCCCATTTTGGAAACTAGACCCGCTAAGGAACTTATCTAGATCTTTGGTGAGCACTTTGAACCCCCAAGTGCTTCACACAAGTTTATAATGCCCGGGCATGAAAATAAAAAATCCTATTTTTTTCCCACAAAAATTATCTTTTAGTCACTAATTTTTTATTTTCCCAAGGGTATCAGGAGAAATTGGACCACATAAGTTGTTGTCCAGCTTGTCCTGAGTACGCTGATGCCCCATATGTGGGGGGGAACCACTGTTTGGGCGCACGGCAGAGCTCGGAAGGGAAGGAGCACCATTTGACTTTTTCCAACCAAAATTGGCTGGAATTGAGATTGGATGCCTGTTGCATTTGGAGAGCCCCTGATGTGCCTAAACAGTGGAAACCCCCCACAAATGACCCCATTTGGGAAACTAGACCCCCTAAGGAACTTATCTAGATCTTTGGTGAGCAATTTGAACCCTCAAGTGCTTCACACAAGTTTATAACGTAGAGCCGTAAAATTTAAAAATCATATTTTTTCCACAAAAATGATCTTTTCACCCGAATTTTTATTTTTCCAAGGGTAACAAGACTCCAAAAGTTATTGTGCAATTTGTCCTGAGTACACTGATACCCCATATGTGGGGGTATACCACTGTTTGGGTGCATGGCAGAGTTTGGAAGGGAAGGAGCGCCGTCTCACTTTTTCAACGCAGAATTGGCTGGACGCCATGTCGTGTTTGGAGAGCTCCTGATCTGCCTAAACAGTGGAAACCCCCCACAAATGACACCATTTTGGAAACTAGACCCCTCAAGGAACTTATCTAGATGTGTGGTGAGAACTTTGAACCCCCAGGTGTTTCACTAAAGTTTATAACGTACAGCCTTAAAAGAAAAAATCCTTTTTTTTTTTTACAAAAATGATTTTTTCGCCCCCAATATTTTATTTTCACAAGGGTAACAGGAGAAATTGGACCCCAAAAGTTGTTGTCCAATTTGTCCTGAGTACGCTGATACCCAATATGTGGGAGAAAACTACTGTATGGGCGCATGTCAGGGCTCGGAAAGGGAAGTAGTGACGTTTTGGATTGCAGACTTTGATGGAATGGTCTGGGGGCGTCATGTCGCATTTGGAGAGCCCCTGATGCGCCTAAACAGTGGAAACCCCCCACAAGTGACCCCATTTTGGAAAATAGACCTCACAAGGAACTTACCTAGATGTGTGGTGAGCACTTTGAACCCCAAAGTGCTTCACAGAAGTTTATAACGCACAGCCGTAAAAATAAAAAATCCTTTTTTTTTTTACAAAAATGATTTTTTCGCCCCCAATATTTTATTTTCACAAGGGTAACAGGAGAAATTGGACCCCAAAAGTTGTTGTCCAATTTGTCCTGAGTACGCTGATACCCAATATGTGGAAGAAAACTACTGTATGGGCGCATGTCAGGGCTCGGAAAGGGAAGTAGTGACGTTTTGGATTGCAGACTTTGATGGAATGGTCTGGGGGCGTCATGTCGCATTTGGAGAGCCCCTGATGCGCCTAAACAGTGGAAATCCCCAACAACTGACCCCATTTTGGAAAATAGACCCCACAAGGAACTTATTTAGATGTGTGGTGAGCGCTATGAAGCCCCAAGTGCTTCACAGAAGTTTATAATGTACAGCCGTAAAAACAAAAAAATCTTATTTTTTTTACAAAAATAATATTTTCGCCCCCAGTTTTTTATTTTCCCAAGGGTAACAGAAGAAATAGGAGAAATTTCACAATAACTCTTGGGGTCCAGAGTACGCTGATACCCCATATGTGGGGATAAACTACTGTTTGGACGCATGGCAGAGCTCAGAAGTGAAGGAACACCGTTTGACTTTTTCAACGCAGAATTGGCTGGAATGGAGATCAGACGCCATGTCACATTTGGAGAGCCCCTGATGTGCCTAAACAGCGGAAACCCCCCAATTCTAACTCCAACCCTAACTCCAACACACCCCTAACCCTAGTCCCAACCCTAATCCCAACCCTAACCCTAATCCTAACTCTAACCCTAATCCTAACTTTAGCGCCAACCCTAACCCTAACTTTAGCCGAAACCCTAACCCTAATGGGAAAATGGAAATAAATACATTTTTTTTATTTTATTATTTTTCCCTAACTAAGGGGGTGATAAAGGGGGGTTTGATTTACTATTTATAGCGGTTTTTATGATTGGCAGCTGTCACGCTAAAAGACGCTTTTTATTGCAAAAAGTAGTTTTTTGCATCGCCACATTTTGAGAGCTATAATTTTTGCATATTTTGGCCCACAATGTCATGTGAGGTCTTAATTTTTGCGGGACGAGGTGATGCTTTTATTGGTACCATTTTTGAGCACGTGACATTTTTTAATCGCTTTTTATTTCGATTTTTGTGAGGTTAGAATGAACAAAAATCAGCAATTCATGAATTTCTTTTGGGTGAGGCGTTTTTATTGTTCCGCGTGTGGTAAAATCGATAAAGCAGTTTTATTCTTCGGGTCAGTATGATTATGGCGATATCTCATTTATATAATTTTTTTATGTTTTGGCGCTTTTATAGAATAAAAACAATTTTATATAAAAAATAATTATTTTTGCATCGCTTTATTCTGCGAGCTATAACTTTTTTATTTTTTGCTGATGATGCTGTGTGACGGCTCGTTTTTTGCGGGACAAGATGACGTTTTCAGCGGTACCATGTTTATTTATATCCGTCTTTTTGATTGCGTGTTATTCCACTTTTTGTTCAGCGGTATGATGATAAAGCACTGATTTTTTGCTTCGTTTTTATTTTTTATTTTTAAGGGGTTCACAAAAGGGGTTAACTAGTGGGACAGTTTTATAGGGGGGGTCGTTACAGACGCGGCGATACCATATATGTGTACTTTTATTGTTTTATTTTTTTTATTTACAATAAGTAATGAATTTATTGGGGAATATTTTTTTTTTTTTTTAATTTATTTTGGATTTTTTTTTACACATGTTTATTTTACTTTTTTTTACTTTTTTACTTTGTCCCAGGGTGGGACATCACTGTATTTCATCAGATCGCTGGTGTGACAGTGTGCACAGCACTCTGTCACACCAGCGATGTGACAGGCAGTGCAGGACGCTTCCTCATGCCTGCTCTCGGCAGGCACTGAGGAAACGCCTCCCTCCAGGACCCCAGCGCCATCTTGGATCCGGGTCCTGGGAGGGAGGAAGCCCTCAGAGCAGCGCGATCACATCGCGCTGGTCTGAGGGTCTCAGGGGGGCTCGCAGGGAGCCCCCACCCTGCGCGATCCTCCCCTGTGCCCCCAGTACACCGCGATCATGTTTGATTGCGGTGTGCAAGGGGTTAATGTGCCGGGAGCGGTCCAGTGACCGCTCCTGACACACAGTCACGGGTGTCAGCTGTGATAATCAGCTGACACCAGGCGGCGATTAGCTGCGCTCCCTCCGGGAGCGCAGCTAATCGCCTATGACGTACTATCCCGTCCATGGTCAGAATGGCACGGGTTTTATGGACGGGATAGTACGTCTAATGTCAAAGAGGGGTTAAAAGTCCATATTATGAAAATCTAAAATTATTTATCCCAAACAATAAACCATGTAAAGGAAAAAAAAATCGAAATTCCAGAATTTCAGATTTTTGGTAATTAAAAGCGATCAAAACAATGGTATCAATAACAAACAGCCATTTCACACTAGCGCGGAAGCGCAAGTCAGTCTTTTGTTATTTGTATGTCAGCTCTCTATCCGAGCACTCCGCCCTTCAACATGTGGTAGTTTTAATTACAGCAGGATCCCACATACCCATAAATACAGGCTTTAAAACAGAGGTATCCACATTTACCCAGAAATTAAGACGGGATGGCTTGTTTCACCTGCATGGAGAGCTCCTTTGACCGCATGCTTCCTTCACAGCAAAACCTTCAAAATGCAAACACCACAACTCAAATCAACTCCAGCCCTTTTATTTGCTTAATTGAGAATGACATAACAAATGGATTGCCCACACCTGTCCATGAAATGGGCCTTGGAGTTAATTGTCCAATTAATTATGGTCCCTTTAAAAACAGGGTGGCACATGTTAAGGAGCTGAAACTCCTAAACCCTTCATCCAATTTTAATGTGGATACCCTCAAATGAAAGCTGAAAGTCTGAACTTCAACTGCATCTGAATTGTTTTGTTTAAAATTCATTGTGGTAATGTCTAGAATCAAAATTATATAAATGTTGTCTCTGTCCAAATATATATGGACCTAACTGTATATTGTTGCTGTGCTCAGACTTGCTATTGTATACTATAAGTGACATGAAACTATCTTCATCAACCTCACCATTTGTAGCAGTGATTATCTTTTACTCACCAAGTTTTAAGCCTCCAACACAGCTGTTTCTGTTTCAGTTAATGACTGTGTTTAAATCCAATATATGAAAATTATGATCACTATCAGTCGTTCACTGTAATTGGTTACTCATACACTTCACTATAATCCTATACTATCCTTGACTTTGTGCAGGTGTACCTATAAGAACAGATTACACCTACATAAAACTTTTGCATAATATGCAAATACTTAAAAGATAAAAAACAGTATTGTTGTAAGTTGCACTTTTCAGATATAGATACTGTACAATGCAAACCCTTACTTTGATGAATGGTGAAGCTATAATGCCCACATTAAAATCTTTTGTATGCCCTGTGTGGCGCCATATAAATGCACTTATAGATACTTAAATACATACATCTTGTTTTGCACATTCCAGACTTCAAACTTCATAAAAGCCGGAGTGAAAGAGGAGAACCTGGCAGGAGATCTAAGTTTTAAAAGATTTTTTCCACTAAACTTAATAACAAAAGCAGAATTACAACATTTAAAGAAAGCCCTACTGTTATATAAAATATTATGTGGCAAAAGAAAGTTATTATATTGTGAAATCTCATGGAAAGTGACTACATCTTCATAAAACCAAGTAATTAAAATATCTGGAAATTCTGTAAACTTTCAGGAGACAAAACCACTGTTTTTTCTGCTGTAATTCATTAGATTAGAATGGGAATCCACACAATTAGATTTTATTAGTATGAATGTTAGAACATTGGCAATAAAATATAATGGGATTTTGGATAATTTGTCAATACGCTCTGTGATATAAGAGCATTAAAACAGTGCGTAATACTAAAGATTCAAATCTATGGTTATTTGGTGCATTACTAGTGACTGATATAGAGGACCAAGACTTAAAGGAACATAAAACTCAGAAAATGCACAAAAATATTCCAGAAACTGAGGAGGAGAGGCTTCCGTTTGCCATTATCAAGTGATGGAACTGATGCAGGATGCCTAGAAATCTGACTTTCAGCTTCATAAAGAAAATTCTGCAGACAAAAGAACAGGAAGGGCAACTATTGGTATATGTCTCTTAGGCTACTTTCACACATCAGGCTTTTTGAATCAGGCATGATCCGTCTTATGAGAGAGAGAGAGAGAGAGAGAGAGAGGAGGAGAGACCTTGGACTCCGGATCAGTTTTCTGACAGATTTGTCAAAAATCTGGTCCGGCTCCATAGGTTTGCATTGTTTCCGGCCGCCTGAAGTGCCGATTCAGGCACTGTCAGGTGCCTCCGGAAAAAAAAAAAAAAACGTTACAAAAACCGTCTTGTCCGGCCGCCGGAATGTACAATTCCGACGGATCCGGCCAAAAACGGATGCAACGCAGTGACATCAGGCGCGATCTGGCGCTAATGTAAGTCAATGCTAAAAAAACGCATCCGGTACCGGATCCGTTTTTTTAGAAACACGCCGGATCGCGCCTGATTCAAAAAGCCTGATGTGTGAAAGAGGCCTTATTGGTAACTATGAGAGATCAGTTGTGGCATGCTGATGCTTTTAAAGGGAATCTGTCACTAGGATCAACCTTCCTAAGCAGTATATATGGCATGCAGGTCATAGGAAGTTGGATAAAATGAGAGGGGGCGTTACCAGTGTGAGACATGTAGCTCAGGAGAGCAGACTATCAACCGTTATATGTCTCACACTGATGACACATTTATAATAATCTATGGAGGCAAATTCTCAGGGAGATTGGAGTCCGGCCCATAGATCTTAACAGCTCATTTACCTATTAAGAAAAATGTGGATTTCTCTGGAATAAGAGATCAGATTGCATTCATCAAGGTATCATTTTACTCCTTTCTATGATCTACATACCCATATAGAAGGCCTGGGAAGGTTGATTACACTGACAGATCCCCTTTAAAGGTCTTATTATGTTAATTCCTTTAAGGACAAACCTGTGGGATAGCAGTATTATTGCCTGTGCAATTTTAATGTGATATAAGAACATTTAAAGAAAACTTGAAAATTAAAATTAACTTGTTGGACCAATAAAAAACCACAAAAAACAAAGATTAAATACTATAAATTTTATTAAAGGTTTTATTGAATAAAAGTAATTCAAAGACACATATATCCCATAATTTTGCATGCCTCTAACTACAACCCTGTATTTTGTTTCTTCCATTGGTAAGAAAGCATGATCACCTGGAACAAAAATGGCAAACTGAGTTTACTAGAATTATATTAATATACCGTATTTTGCAAATTATTAGATGGTCTGGATTATAAGACGCAAATTTTGAGGAGAAAAATAGGAAAAAAACTTTTTTTAATAAAATGGTGGTGCTTTTAATCCATGCATCTTATTGCTTACTGGGGTGGTGGCTGTGGTGAAGCGGGGTCCCAGGGTCACTGCTGGAGGAGGCAGGAGTGGGGTGATGCTGCAGGCCGCAGGCTGGGATGAGGGGGTGTTCGGATGTGCGGCGCGCCGCTGCAGGTGTTCCGTGCTGCGGATGTTCCGTGCTACGGAAGTTCCGTGCTGCGGGGGCTCTGCCGACATTTTGTGAAAGGCCAGAGCCCCCGTAGTTGCATGGTCTCCTATGTGGTGGACTCCGGGAAAATGGCTGCCGGGGGCACCGCATGCGCAGATGGAGATCTCGGCACCAAGATCTCGGGAGATGAGATTTCAGCACTGAAATCTCATCTCCCGAGATCTTGGTGCTGAGATCTCCATCTGCGCATGCACTGTCCCCGGCAGCCATTTTCCCGGAGTCCACCGCATAGGAAACCATGCAAATGTGGGGGCTCTGGCCTTTCACAAAATGTCGGCAGAGCTCCCGCAGCATGGAACACCCGCAGCGGTGCACCGTACATCCAAATACCCCCTTATCCCAGCTTGCGGACTGCAGCTACCCTGAGACCCTGCTCCACCGTGGTGGGTAAGATATATCCGCAATATAAGATGCACCCCCATTTTCTCCCCAAATTTTGGGGAAAAGGTGCATCTTATAATCCAAAAAATACAGTGTACGAAAAAAATGATTTAGACCAGTAAAGATTGGAAGATTTGTAGCTCATGCACTAAAGCTGGTACTGAAATATTCTACTAACTGAAAAATGTTTCATATTTGCTTTAGTTGTTGCACCCAACTAGTGTGTCATGGGTGAGGAATGTTTGTGCGGCAGGTCGGCTCAGACCCTGGTCATGTGATATAGTGTTTCTTGGCATTCAACCAACGTGATTAGATTAAAAAATGTAAAAACTGCTGTATTAATAATAATCCGCTTTTAGCTACACTCCTTAATATCTTAACAACAGCTGCTATACATTATAAAATGCATACCTTATACACGGATTTGTGTTTAACTCTTGCCTCCTGTATAGAAAGTGAATAGCCTTGTGCATCGTAAACTGAATACCTATAATAGAGATAAGAATGTCATAAATGACTATAATTAATAATACAAATTAATTGTATGCTCTGAATTGGAAATTCCACAATCTTGATTCCAAGGTGTATAAAATCTCATTCATTGCATGTCAAGCTTTTATGCACATAATGTGCATTTTTTAAAGCTTAGGAAGCAGACAAGGCATGTAGACTGTGATACCTGCCAGGAACATCTGACGGTAGGCTCTACAAAGGCACAAGCATGCCCTGGAACAATTTAAGCACTCTCACTCTTTATACAAAGCACTGCCAAAAGTTGTTTTTACAGGAGCTTGAAAAAAGTTGGAAAGAAAGCATAAAGCATTAAAGATAAAACAAAAGACACACATGGGATTTAAGTGAAATACATCATGCATTGATTTTCTCTAACCACTAGGCTGCATTAACAGCGTTATAGCA
Organism: Oophaga sylvatica; assembly: GCA_033576555.1. Lineage (NCBI taxonomy): Eukaryota > Metazoa > Chordata > Amphibia > Anura > Dendrobatidae > Oophaga > Oophaga sylvatica. The sequence continues at coordinate 161,208,737 of JARQOD010000001.1, read as the reverse complement.
GTGTAATATATAGTGTGTATGATAGCTTTACCGTTGGATGCTAAATGTCTATTGCAGAGCTATAAACTAATTATCATTGCAAAATATATGAAAAGGTGCAATGTGTCTGGCGACGAGTTGCCGAAGTCGCGCTGCATATTATGTGTGATATTACCTTATGATTTTTTTTTCTCCTGTGCCTTCAGGCTGAAGTTACAGTATGTGTGCTTCCCATTAATACTCAGTTTGCCCACTTATTATGTGACCGTTTATGTAATAGGTTACGTGTTCATAAATTTTCTTAAAATTGGATGCCCCAGACATAACTCAACGTTCTCAATGTTTACTGTACCCGGTACAACTGATCTTGCGCCTCCCATCCTTGATGCAATTTCGAAGTAGTCAAACCACTGAAAGGTCAAGTTTAAAGGTGTTGATTATTTGACATGGAAGTATTTTGGTTCCTTAGGATTTTTATCATCAGTGGGGCTTCAAATAATAAAAAAAACTTTCGTATTATATTTCAACTTGAAGTGAGTGTATAAATCTGCAGAAGATCAAGTTCGGGTCGAATTTCCTGAAATTCGTGATTTTGCACGAATTTGAATACAGAATGACTAAATTTACGATTTGCAAAAAAAAAAACCTTAATTGGCAACACTTTCCACACTGCTGAAGCATTAGAGAGGAGACTAATGTCTTTTTACATGTCTGTGCAGACCTTCCTTTAATGCCTTGCAGCTATGACATCTAGCTCATACCTTGCACATTGCTGGTCAGTACTTGGACATCACAGACCAGCGGTTCCCAGCTAAGCACAGTTTGTACAGCAGAGTTGGTTTCCCTATCCAGATTCACTGGGTAAAACTCTGTCTTCTGTAGTGTGTAAGCTGCTACGGTCAGAGGGGTCCTCTATCTCTTACAGGGTATAAGCGCTTATGATCAATGGGCTAATCTCTTGCTCTAACCTAGGAAGGGTGAGCTCTTAAGATCAGCAGGGTTCACTCTCTCCTGTAGAGTGCAAGCTCTTATGATAAATGAGGTCCTCTCTCTCCTGTAGAGTGTAAGCTCTTATGATAAATGAGGTCCTCTCTCTCCTGTAGAGTGTAAGCTCTTATGATAAATGAGGTCCTCTCTCTCCGGTAGAGTGTAAGCTCTTATGATAAATGAGGTCCTCTCTCTATTCTGTAGAGTGTAAGCTCTTATGATCAGCAGGTTCTCTCTTTCTTGTAGAGTGTAAGTTCTTAAGATCAGCAGGGATCTCTCTCCTGTAGATTGCAAGCTCTTATGGTTAGTGAGGTCCTCTCTCTCCTATAGAATGTAAGCTCTTATCATCAGCAGGGTTCTCCCTCTCCTGTAGAGTGTAAGCTCTTATGATAAATGAGGTCCTCTCTCTCTTCTGTAGAGTGTAAGCTCTTCTGCTCAACAGGGTTCTCTCTTTCTTTCTCCTCTCCCCACATGTATTTTACAAGCAACTACAAGCTTTTTTCTTCCTCATCTCCCTTTCCAGGCCACTGGCAGACATTTTGCGTGGCATAACACAAGTAACAACAGCACACCTCTTCTCCCAATAGGTCAGGGTCTCTGAGGTGGGGCATCATATGTGAGACCTTTATCAACTATCTTACAGATATTCATAAAATACATTGGTCAGAATACTTTAACACCTGCATCTTGAAATAAATACAAAGGCAAGTAACGTTTGGTTTTCTACTGATGACTGTGCTTTCAAATTTTTCAGATTGCAATAAAGGATTCATACACAGTATTTGTAAGTGTCATTTATGGCAGTCCATGTGAGTGGTCCATTCCAAGAGAAGTAACATTATATTAATTAATTGCTTGTAAATTTTAGAGGAGTCAGCCACTTATTTTAACAAATGTGTTGCAGCCACGATATTAAGATGTTTGCTAATATATAACTATTACATGTTCCTCTCTCTTCCACTTATTAGTACATGATTTTGAGGCACTTGCTAATATATAATTATTACATGTTACCCTATCTTCCGCTTTTTAGTATAGCCTCACAGAAAGCTCTTGTGCACAAAATAGCCGCTGGTTAGAAAAATATTTTACATGGGAGTGGAGCTCCTCTATAAACAGCTAGTCAAGCTCTCTCCTTTTATACAGCCAATGAATGTAGAAGCTAAAATTGATAGTACTCTCTCGACTTTATTAACCCCAAAAACTCAAAAACTGTTTTCATATTACTGACAGGGCAAAATGTTTTAACTCTGATATGTGTGATTTTGAGGTAGTTTTTTAATGACAGATTGTACTTTATATTATTGTTACATTTAAGGTGATATAAGTGTTTATTTCTGAACATAGCATTATTTGTGACATAAAATTAGAACTTTCAAAATTAGAAATGGAAAGTTAAAATTTTCTAATTTGGAGTCATACCATACTAAATAGTTAATAAATAACATCTACCGTAGGTCTACCATATATCAACACATTTTTAGGGATTACTTCAATTTGGAAGTGTCTTTGAGGGGTCTACATCTGCAGACAAGACCCCCTTTTTCAAATTTCACGCCTAGTGGAATTTATCTAGGGGTGTAGTGACAATTTTAAACCCATGGGTGATGCATTTTCTATGAAAATGCTGCTTTTACCCCAAATTTCTCTTTTCACAATGGTAACAAAGAGAATACAGATGAAAAATGTTGTTGTATCGTTTTTCTCCAGTTTGCCAATACCTCAAATTTGGCAGGAATAGATTGAAGATGTCATTTGCAGAGCCCCTGAGGTTCCAAAACACCCTAAACTCCCAAAAGTATGGCCAATTTTGGAAACTATACCCCTCAATAAATTAGTGAAATATACACTGTACCCAGGAGGCATGCACCCCACAAATTAAGTGGATTCTTCCCACTGCAGTAATGCCAAACATGTAGAATCATAGAATCATAGAATGGTAGAGTTGGAAGGGACCTCCTGGGCCTTCTGGTCCAACCCCCTGCTCAAAGCAGGATTCTCTAAATCATCCCAGACAGATGTCTATCCAGCCTCTGTTTGAAGACTTCCATTGAAGGAGAACTCACCACCTCTCGTGGCAGCCTGTTCCAGTCATTGATCACCCTAACTGTCAAAAAGTTTTTTCTAATATCTAATCTGTGTCTCCTCCCATTCAGTTTCATCCCATTGCTTCTAGTCTTTCCTTGTGCAAATGAGAATAAAGATGATCCTTCTACAATGTGACAGCCCTTGAGATATTTGTAGACAGCTATTAAGTCTCCTCTCAGTCTTCTTTTTTGCAAGCTAAACATTCCCAAATCCTGCAACCGTTCCTCATAGGACATGGTTTGCAGACCGGTCACCATTCTGGTGGCTCTTCTCTGAACTTGCTCCAGTTTGTTGATGTCTTTTTTAAAATGTGGTGCCCAAAACTGGACACAGTATTCCAGATGAGGTCTGACCAAAGAGGAGTAGAGGGCAATAATGACCTCACGTGATCTAGACTGTATGCTTCTGTTGATACATCCTAGAATTGCATTTGCCTTTTTTGCTACTGCATCACACTGTTGACTCATGTTAAGTCTGTGATCAATTAGTATACCCAAGTCTTTTTCACATGTGCTGTTACTTAGCCCTATTCCTCCCATTTTGTATATGCTTTTTTCATTTTTATTGCCCAGATGTAGTACTTTGCATTTTTCCCTGTTAAAATCCATTCTGTTAGTTGCTGCCCACTGCTCCAGTTTATGTATATCTTTTTGAATCCTCTCTCTCTCTTCTCTAGTATTAGCTACCCCTCCTAGCTTTGTGTCATCAGCAAATTTGATCAGTTTACCCTCAATTCCTTCATCTAAATCATTGATAAAGATGTTGAACAATACAGGGCCCAAAACAGAGCCTTGTGGTACCCCACTTGAGACATTCTTCCAACTGGATGTGCAGCCATTTACAACCACTCTTTGGGTCCGATCACTAAGCCAGTTATGAATCCACCTAACAGTTGCCTTGTCCATTCCATACTTAGTCATTTTTTCAATAAGGATTGTGTGAGATACTTTGTCAAATGCTTTGCTGAAGTCAAGATATACTATATCTACAGCATTTCCCTGATCCACCCAGTCAGTGATTCTGTCATAGAAGGAAATTAAGTTAGTCTGACATGACTTATTAGTTACAAACCCATGCTGACTCTGTTTAATCACTTCATTCTTATCCAGGTACTTGCATACATGTTCTTTAATAATTTGTTCAAAGAGCTTTCCTGAATTCAGTTCAGCCACATTGTTCAGCTCAGCAGGGATGGAGAAGTTTGAATTTTCGCATGGCCATATTGGAATAAAAATACATAGACAAAATGTTTCAGGTAAGATCAGGTCTGTGTGACTTCAGCACAAGACTATACACTACATGCTAGATTATACAAGAGATTTACACAGACTTTACTAATTGTAGCACATCCAAACTAAGTTCTCAAAAGTAATGGTCACCTCTATGCTTGCTAACTGTTCACCCTAACTTCTCTAGAAATTTTGGCACATTGGAACAGTTTCCTTCAATCCACAGGTAACGAAGAATGACTGGTTGCTTGTACCATATATGGTCTTACATTTGCTGTGCCAGGACTTTGGTCTTTTTCCATGTAATAATGAGAAATAATTAGCTTTCTTCTCATTCCAGGAGCAGGTCTTCATTTCTACTTTGGCTTTCATACTATTTTCTTTGTATGTTTGCCACTTTTTATTCCTTGCCAGATGTTTACCTGCTTCTTGCAAATCTCACATCCTGATCTCTTTAAATAAATGAGTTGGTGTTCATACTTTCCAGGTCATATTTATCATATTTCATGGGCAGCTATAAAAGAAATCCTTGTTGCTAACTACTTGTGAATTATGTGATAATTTGCACTGCATGATGTGACGGTAGTCGCAGGGAAGGCTACCAACAGGTCTTTCATTATAACAATCATCATTCACATATTATTGACTATTAGAAACATCAAATCACAAGACACGCTAACATTTAAAAATGAATATATAAAACTGATTTTAGATGAGTCTTTTGTGTTAAATTGCAAGCAAAAATAGAGTATGGATGAGCTAAACATGTGTATAAGTGACTATACATAATCTATTTAGGCAACAGTATTTTTTCAACAGTCGAAAACAGCTTTCTACACCTTGTATTGACAAGTGATATACTCCTCAACATTAAAACTGCAAAACAAAGAAGCAAAAGTTGTGTAGTTATGAAAATCACAAAATTGAAAGACATGTTAATCATATGCAAATGATAAGAAAGTGTAAACAAAATTTTCAGAACATCTCAGTTTATTCAGTGTCGAGTATGAGGGCTACATACAGAAATACAAGCAAACAACATGGCTACCATCAGTGAAATTATTTACAGTTGTCTAAGGAATGTTCAGGCACTCAAATCTTCAAGAGCCACTGCTTACACCTCCCTTTGCAATTGCTGACGAATAATGTCCCAGATGTGCTCAATTGGAGAATAATCTGGATACACTGCAGGCCATGGTAGCTCACTTAGGCCACATTGGCTACTTATAGTAGCACAAACAGCATGTAGCCTAACTTGGTGTTGAAAAACGCATCCTGGGACTCTTTCGATAAACAAGTTATACAACCAAATCAATGCAACGTTGAGCTGTTAGTGTATCTGTAATGAAGACTTGAAGGGTTTAGTTATCATACTGTTGTGAATGGGTTTGAGATGAGTTCTGAGCAGAGGCTCCCTCTGGTGGTTACAAGCGGTACTAGTGAGGATTGTGAGGACTGGGAATCAGGTGTTACTGATTGGTCTTATATAAGGGAGTCATTTTCCCATCAGGGTTGCCGGTGATCAATTGTTCTGGTCTGAATCCTTCTTTCCAGTTTCCCTTGTAGCCTGCTGTGTCGTGTCTGCATCTCCTGCTATCAGATAAGACAATTTCTTATTTTGTGTTTTTGCTATATTTTTGCATTTTGTCCTGCACTTCTGTGGGGGCCTTCAGGGTCCCCTCCGGGGGCTTTTGCCCTCTCAGTTTAGTCCAGCCACTGTGTTTTGTACTTTTGCTTTTTCCAGTTTTTTTTCAGTGGCTGCTGTTTTGTTTTTGTTACACCAGAGAACTAATTTAGGTGGTAGAGGTCGTGTGATCTCAGGTGATTTTGAAATTAGTAGAGTTGGTGTTTTTTCAGGGTTTTCTGAGATTGCAGTAAGTACCCTTCCTATCCTTTTCTGTTTAGATAGTTTGGGCCCCAGCGTTTGCTCATACTATTTTCTTTCTGTGTCAGTATTTCCTCTTGTCTAACCGCCATTACATGTTTGGGGGCTTTCTATTATCTTTGGGGTTCTGCTCCGGGGCAGATAGCTTTCCTATTTCTATCTTTAGGTGTAGTTAGTTTCTCAGGCTGTGACGAGGCGTCTAGGACCAACGTAGGAACGTTCCACGGCTGCCTCTAGTTGCGGTGGTTAGTCAGGGTACTGCAATCTCATAGATTCCAACTGCTCTGGTGTATTTCCTTTTTTACCTGCACTCCTCAGCTACCGTAACATAACAGTATCACCGGCCATAAAAATTGTATGGTACTCACAGAAGGGAAAAAATATTTTGAAGGAAGAAAAGTTGTCAGAGATATTTTTCTGTTTGTTGCATTTTTTTTTTTTTTTTTTTCCCTCTGTATCTCTGGGTGCTGGGGAGGATCTTTTCTCCCAATGGAGTTTGCACAGTTGTCTGGCCGTGTGGATCAGCTTGCCACTGAGGTTCAGAGTATTGCTGCATATCTTGCTAGGTTGCCTGTTGTGGAACCTAGGATCCCCATGCCAGATTTGTTTTTAGGGGATCGAGCTAAGTTTCAGAATTTCAAAAATAATTGTAAATTGTTTCTTGCCTTAAAATCTAAGTCCTCAGGAAACGCAGCGCAGCAGGTTCAAATTATCATCTCTCTCCTGCGCGGCGATCCTCAGGATTGGGCTTTTTCCCTGATACCTGGGGATCCTGTTTTGAGTGATGTTGATGCATTTTTTCAGGCTTTGGGGTTATTGTACGATGAGCCTAATGTCACTGATCAAGCTGAAAAAGCCTTGTTGGCATTAAATCAGGGGCTTGATGACGCTGAGTTATACTGTCAGAGATTCCGTAGGTGGGCAGTCCTGACCAAGTGGAATGACGACGCTTTGGCGGCCCTTTTCCGGAAGGGTCTGTCGGATAATGTAAAGGATGTTATGGTGGGATTCCCTGTCCCCTCTGGTCTCAATGATTCTATGTCATTAGCGATTCAAATTGACAGACGTTTGCGTGAGCGGAGAAGTATGCGTGGAGTGGTGTTGCCTTGTGAGCCAGCTGCTGAGCCCATGCAGTGTGATGGAGTGGTGTCTGGGGCACAGCGTCATGAGTTTCGAAAGCGCAATGGGTTTTGTTTCTACTGTGGTGATGCCTCTCATGCTATTTCAGTCTGCCCTAAGCGGGGAAGACATTTTGCACGCTCAGTTGTCTTGGGTAGTGTTCAGACTAAGTTTTTATTAACTGTCACTCTGATATGCTCTCTGTCCTCATTTTCTGCTCAGGCTTTCGTTGATTCTGGAGCAGCTATTAACCTGATGGATTATGATTTTGCTAAACGTTGTGGGTTTCCCTTGATACCCCTACAGAAGTCTATTCCTTTACTGGGGATCGATTCTACCCCTTTGGCTGAGAATAAACCCCAGTTTTCTACTCAGGTGATAATGAGGGTTGAACCTGATCACCAGGAGTGCTGCAAATTTTTGGTTCTATATAATCTGCATGACATTATAGTGCTGGGTTTCCCTTGGTTACAGTCTCATAATCCTGTTTTGGATTGGAAATCTGTGTCTGTAACCAGTTGGGGCTGCCAATGTGTTAATACCAACACTCCTGTTTTTTCTGCCTCCCCCCAGGCTGAGGATGTTCCTGACTTTTTGTTTGATTTTTCTGATGTGTTTAGCGAAAGTAAATCTGCATCCTTACCTCCCCATAGGAGCTATGACTGCGCTATTGAATTAATGCCAGGTAGTAAATTCCCTAAAGGTCGCCTTTTTAACTTGTCTGTACCTGAACATGACTCTATGCGGTCTTATATCAAGGAATCATTGGAGAAGGGTCATATCAGACCATCCTCTTCACCCTTAGGTGCCGGTTTTTTCTTTGTGGCCAAAAAAGATGGTTCATTAAGGCCGTGTATTGATTATCGTCTCTTGAACAATATTACTGTGAAATATCAATACCCGTTACCCTTGATTTCTGACCTGTTTTCCAGGGTGAAAAACGCTACTTGGTTTACCAAGCTTGACCTCAGGGGGGCGTATAACCTTATTCGCATTAAGCACGGGGATGAATGGAAGACGGCATTTAACACCCCTGAAGGGCATTTTGAGTACCTTGTGATGCCCTTTGGGCTCACTAATGCTCCTTCCGTCTTCCAGTCCTTCATGAATGACATTTTCAGGGATTTTGTGGACAAGTTTCTGATTGTTTATTTGGATGATATCTTGATTTTTTCTAATGACTGGGACTCTCATGTGAAACATGTTCGAACTGTATTCCAGATTTTGAGAGAGAATGCTCTGTATGTGAAGGGATCAAAGTGTCTTTTTGGCGTACAGAAGATCTCATTTCTGGGATTCATTTTGTCCCCATCTGTTATTGAAATGGACCCGGTCAAGGTTCAGGCCATCTGTGATTGGGTCCAACCTACTTCATTAAAGGCTCTTCAGAGATTTTTGGGTTTTGCCAATTTTTATCGTAAATTTATTGGTAATTTCTCGGTTATTGTTAAACCATTAACTGATTTGACCAGAAAGGGTTCTGATGTGGTGAATTGGCCTCCTGAGGCAGTCTCTGCGTTTCAGGAACTTAAGCAGAGATTCACTTCTGCTCCTGTTCTACGGCAGCCTGATGTTTCTCTGCCATTTCAGGTGGAGGTTGATGCCTCTGAAATTGGGGCAGGTGCCGTTTTGTCCCAAAAAGATCCAGAGACCTCTAAAAGTAACCCTTGTGCCTTTTCTCTCGAAAATTTTCTCCTACTGAACGTAATTATGACGTGGGTAATCGGGAGTTATTGGCCATGAAGTGGGCTTTTGAAGAGTGGAGACATTGGCTGGAGGGAGCCAAACATCAGGTGGTGGTCCTTACGGACCATAAGAATCTGGTCTATCTGGAATCTGCCAAGCGACTCAATCCTAGACAGGCCAGGTGGGCCTTGTTTTTCACACGTTTTAATTTTGTGGTTTCCTTTCTTCCTGGCACTAAGAATGTTAAGGCGGATGCCCTCTCGAGGAGTTTCCTTGCGGACTCTCCTGAGCTATCTGATCCCTCTGTTATTTTGAAGGAGGGTGTAGTTCTTTCCGCCATCTCGCCCAATTTGAGACTTGCTCTGGAGGGGTGTCAGGAGGATAGGCCCGAGCGCTGCCCTGTTGGAAAATTGTTTGTCCCGGACCAATGGAAAAAGAGTGTGATGTCTGAGATTCATTGTTCCGCATTGGCTGGGCATCCCGGAATTTTTGGTACCAGAGACTTGGTTAGTCGGTCCTTTTGGTGGCCTACCTTGTCTCGTGATGTCAGGGAATTTGTGCAGTCCTGCGGGACTTGCTCTCGCTCCAAGCCTTGCTCTCGCTCTAGTGGTTTGTTGATGCCATTGCCTGTGCCCAAGAGACCATGGACCCATATCTCTATGGATTTCATTTCCGATCTTCCTGTTTCTCAGAGAATGACCACCATCTGGGTAATTTGTGATAGGTTTTCCAAAATGATACATCTTGTGCCATTACCTAAGTTGCCTTCCTCCTCTGAATTGGTGCCGTTGTTCCTTCAGCACGTGGTTCGTTTACACGGCATTCCTGAGAACATTGTGTCTGACAGAGGAGTCCAGTTTGTTTCCAGATTTTGGAGGACTTTTTGTTCTAAACTGGGTGTTCAATTGTCTTTCTCCTCGGCATTTCATCCTCAGACCAATGGTCAAACTGAGAGAACAAACCAGACATTGGAGACTTATCTAAGATGCTTTGTGTCTGCTGATCAGGATGACTGGGTCTCTTTTTTGCCTTTGGCTGAGTTTGCTCTTAATAATAGGGCTAGCTCTGCCACTTTGATGTCTCCGTTTTTCTGTAATTCTGGGTTTCACCCTCGATTTTCTTCAGGACAGACGGAGGCTTCTGTCTGTCCAGGTGTTGACTCTGTTGTTGAGCGTATGCAGCAGATTTGGGACCAGGTAGTGGAGAGGTTGTCCCTCTCTCAGGAGAAGGCCCAGCGGTTTGCTAACCGGCATAGGACTGATGGTCCTCGGTTTGGAGTGCGGGACTTGGTCTGGTTGTCCTCAAGGAATATTCCTATGAGAGTAGCATCTCCTAAATTTAAGCCTAGGTTCATTGGACCTTATAAGATCATGGAGATTATTAATCCTGTTTCTTTTCGTTTGCTTCTTCCAGGGACATTTAAGATCCATAACGTGTTCCACAAGTCCTTGTTGAAGAGGTTTGTTGAGCCAGTGGTTCCTGCTGCTGTGCCTTCTGACCCTGTTTTGGTTGAGGGCAATCTGGAGTATGTGGTTGAGAAAATATTGGATTCTCGTTTTTCTAGACGAAGACTCCAGTATTTGGTTAAATGGAGAGGTTATGGTCAGGAAGACAATTCTTGGGTGTTTGCTTCGGACATCCATGCTAGGAGACTTATCCGTGCGTATCATAGAACTCATCCTGACCGACCTGGTTGCTCAAATGAGGGTTCGGTGACCCCTCCTCAAGGGGGGGGTACTGTTGTGAATGGGTTTGAGATGAGTTCTGAGCAGAGGCTCCCTCTGGTGGTTACAAGCGGTACTAGTGAGGATTGTGAGGACTGGGAATCAGGTGTTACTGATTGGTCTTATATAAGGGAGTCATTTTCCCATCAGGGTTGCCGGTGATCAATTGTTCTGGTCTGAATCCTTCTTTCCAGTTTCCCTTGTAGCCTGCTGTGTCGTGTCTGCATCTCCTGCTATCAGATAAGACAATTTCTTATTTTGTGTTTTTGCTATATTTTTGCATTTTGTCCTGCACTTCTGTGGGGCCTTCAGGGTCCCCTCCGGGGGCTTTTGCCCTCTCAGTTTAGTCCAGCCACTGTGTTTTGTACTTTTGCTTTTTCCAGTTTTTTTTCAGTGGCTGCTGTTTTGTTTTTGTTACACCAGAGAACTAATTTAGGTGGTAGAGGTCGTGTGATCTCAGGTGATTTTGAAATTAGTAGAGTTGGTGTTTTTTCAGGGTTTTCTGAGATTGCAGTAAGTACCCTTCCTATCCTTTTCTGTTTAGATAGTTTGGGCCCCAGCGTTTGCTCATACTATTTTCTTTCTGTGTCAGTATTTCCTCTTGTCTAACCGCCATTACATGTTTGGGGGCTTTCTATTATCTTTGGGGTTCTGCTCCGGGGCAGATAGCTTTCCTATTTCTATCTTTAGGTGTAGTTAGTTTCTCAGGCTGTGACGAGGCGTCTAGGACCAACGTAGGAACGCTCCACGGCTGCCTCTAGTTGCGGTGGTTAGTCAGGGTACTGCAATCTCATAGATTCCAACTGCTCTGGTGTATTTCCTTTTTTACCTGCACTCCTCAGCTACCGTAACATAACATCATACTTTATGCCACCCCACAACATAATCACTGGAGTATGGCCGATGTGACGTTCCCCTATGAAGGCCTCTTCTTGATATTGCCTATGTGGTCTCGTCAGGTTTGAAGTATGGCACATGGTAATCCATTTTGGACTGCAAATGAAATTAGACACAACATACCAAGATTAAGGCATCAAATAGTTTCTAGACAAACTAACTATCTAGACAGACTATCAAAAGATGTTTTCACAAAATTGGGCTGAGAACCTTTCTACAAACTACAGGTGTTTCATTAATGTTAAGCATCCATTCTCAACCCCCTGTTCAATTCAGGATTCACTAAACCATCTCAGACAGATGTCTGTCCAGCCTCTGTTTGAAGACTTCCATTGAAGAACTCACCACCTCTCGTGGTAGCCTGTTCCACTGATTGATTACCCTCACTGTCAAAAAGTTTTTGCTAATATCTAATCTGCATCTTCTCCTTTTCAGTTTCATTTAATTGCTTCTCGTGTTTCAATGTGCAAATGAGAATAAGGATGATCCCTCTACACTGTGACATCCATTCAGATATTTGTAAATAGCTATTAAGTCTCTTTCTAGCCTTCTTTTTTGCAAGCTAAACATTCCCTGATCCTTTAATCGCTCCTCGTAGGACAGAGTTTGTAGTCCACTCACCATCCTGGTAACTCTTCTCTCAACTTCCTCCTGTTTTTTTATGTCTTTTTTAAAATGTGATGCCCATAACTGGACACAATATTGCAGATGAGGTCTGACCAAGGAAGAGTAGAGGGTGATAATTACTTCACGTGATCTAGACTCGATGCTTGTCTTATTACATCCCATAATTGTTTTTTGATGCGGTATCACACTGTTGACTTGTGCAGTCTGTGATCTATTAGCATAACCAAGTCTTTTCCACATGTGCTGTTGCTTAGTTGTAGTGATGGGCAAACCTGTGGATGTTTGGTACCTGCAGGTCTGGCCGATCATTTAAGAAAAGTTTGGTTCAGGTACCAGAATAGTACCCGAACTTAAACTCCAACCCATACCCTATTCAGATGAATGGGGGCCCAAACATCCATTGTTTGCCACGCTGTCATCTGGTTGACAGAGCGGCAAACATGGGCTCTGATTGGTGGTAATATAGTTACCGTCGGCCAGAGAGCTGCGTTTCCCAAGTGTCTGCTAATAGATGCGTCATTTCTGGGGTGGCTGAGGGCTGCTCTTATTAGTATAGAAATGGGCCAATATCAATTGTCCTTCGAAGCCTATTCATATCAGCCCCCAGCTCTTTGCTTTGCCTTAGCTGGTTATTAAAAATAGGGGGGCCCCATGTAATTTTTTTTAGAGTCCCTCAATTTTTAATAACCAGCAAAGGCAAAGAAAACATCTGGGGGGTGATATTAATAGGTTGGGATGGTCCATGGACATTGGTCTCTTCAGACCCCCATTACTAACCCAATAGGTTAAAAGAAAAAATCACACACATAGGAAAAAACATTTTATTTGAATAAAGACTCCCCCACACATTTACAGGTTTACCTATTTATTAATTAAAAAAATCTCCACAGATTCGACGACATCCAACTAGGTCTTATGTCATCCACGGACGATCACGACAGTAACGTCATTTCCCGTGGCTTGTTATCAAAAATAGTGGTGACTCCATGCTGTTTTTTAAAATTATTTGTTTAAATAATAAATAGTTTTTTAAATAAATAAAAAAACAGAGTGGGGGCCCCTCTATTTTTGATACTCAGCCAAGATAAACCAGACAGCTGAGGGCTTATATTTTGCCCCGTCCAATCACTACTTGGCATGGCTGTGATTGAGCAGGAAGCGCACATACTGGAAAAACTTGTTGATTGGCGGTACTGTGGCCTTTCAACAAGCTTTGTTTGGGCTGCCGAGCTCAAACAGTAGCACGGACTTCTGGGAGAAGTTTGTGTTAAGGATCCGTGCATGGACACTAGGTGTACAGTACAAACCCCGAACTTTACCATTCTGGTTTGCCCATTCGTAGACATTATATATAATCTGTTTTATGAGGCCTGCCTTTTTATCATTACAGAAGAAATATTTTTCTTATTTTTTTTATATAGCGTAATAATCAGCTGATTGAAATAATTTGTATAATGATCTTTTTGAAGATATTTGTTTGGCAGTAACTGAAAAGTTAATTAGTATTTGTGTGTTCAATGGAAAAGCAGTTGTGTTGAAGTTTTTCATTCATTTCTTACATTTTCTGGGGTTGATTCATCAAGATTTATGTTTTTATGCCAATTTTTATGTCAGTCTTGTTCCAGTATCCAGTATTAGAGATGAGCGACTTTGCCTTTTTTAGGGTCGAGTCGGGTTTCATGAAACCCGACTTTCTCAAAAGTCGAGTCGAACAAAATCGGCCGACTATCGGGAAAAGTCGGAGGTCCGACTGAAACACGAAACCCAATGCAAGTCAATGGGGAAGCAAAGTCGGCAGGGAGTGGAGGACAGTAAACACACCTACAGTGCCCATTTCAATGCCAACGACATCTTATTACTTAAGCTTGGCAACCTTAATTTACTTTATAATAATAGTTATGCATTGAAAACTGGGGGTTATTTGGCTAAAGTTGTGGGGGGGTAGGGCTGGCCCCAGGTTTTCGTGTGCCCCGGGCGAAAGAGAGTCAGTGGGCCCCTTTAACACATACCACAATTCATGATGCTCCGATACGGCACAGAAATATAGGTATAGTACAATGACAAATACTTCACTTCTTACATTACATGACTGATATCTATTTTAAATTCTACAATAGCTCAAAAACCAGACAGTATATTACTCCATACAGTATTATGGCCACCACATAGTGCGCTATACAGAATAATGAGCCCCATATATTGCTCCATACAGAATAATTGGTCCCATATAATGTTCCTTACAGTATATGATGAGCTCCACATTATGCTACAGTATATGATGGTCCCCATATAATGTGCCATACAGTATAGGATGGTCCCCATAGAGTAGAATGATCCCCAAATATTGCTCCATACAGTATAATGAGTCGCATATAAAGCTCCATACAGTATATGATGGGCCCCATATATTGCTCCATACAGAATGGGCTCCATATAATGCTCCATACAGAATAGGCCCCATATGTGCTCCGTATGATGCTCCATACCCTATATGATGCCCCATAAATAATGAACCCCATATGATGCTCCAGTATTTGATGGGCCCCATGGATGATGTTCCAGTGTATGATGGGCCCCGTAAATGCTGCTCCAGTGTCTGATGTCCCCCATTTAGAATGCTTCAGTATGGATGATGCTCCCATGGATGATGCTCCAGTGTATGATGGGCCAATATAATGCTCCATATATAATGGGCCCCATTTATAATGCTCCAGTGTATAATGGGCCCTGTAAATGCTGCTCCAGTGTCTGATGTCCCCCATTTAGAATGCTCCAGTATATGATGGGCCCCATGGATGATGCTCCAGTGTATGATGGGCCAATATAATGCTCCATATATAATGGGCCCCATTTATAATGCTCCAGTGTATAATGGGCCCAGTAAATGCTGCTCCAGTGTCTGATGTCCTCCATTTAGAATGCTCCAGTATATGATGGGCCCCATGGATGATGCTCCAGTGTATGATGGGCCAATATAATGCTCCATATATAATGGGCTTCATTTATAATGCTCCAGTGTATAATGGGCCCCATAGATGCTGCTCCAGTGTCTGATGTCCCCCATTTAGAATGCTCCAGTATATGATGGGCCCCATGGGTGATGCTCCAGTGTATGATGGGCCCCATATGTCATTCTCCAGTGTATAATGCTCCCCATATATTGCTCCAAGCATTAAACGAAATACCTCTCCTCGCTGGGCATTGCTCTACTCTGGACTCCTCAGCGTCACCATCTTTCATCTCTCTGCACTTGGACTGTTAAGGCAGAGGGCGTACAGACGTGACGTCATCGCGCTCTCTGATCTGAATGTCACTGTCAGGAAACGGGGAAGATGTCACAGCGGTGGAGTAGGGAGAGGTAAGCATTGCAAGTGCTGTGTGCCCTGAGAAAGCAGGGGGGGCCCACTCATGGACGACGGCACTGGCACAGGGCCCTTCATAGTACGCCGGTGTGTCTGACGGCGAGTGGACTCCCCCACTGTCAGAGACACTTTTGCGTACTAGTAGGGGCCCTGTGCCAGTGCCGTCACCCAAGAGTCGGCCCCCTCGAACCTGCTGATGAAACCGGCACTTGCCCGGGTGCGCCAGGTGCTGACGCCAGCCCTTGGGGGGGGGTACAGCCCAGTTACAGAGGTAGAAAAACTGGCATATGTTGAGGTGTAGGCTGAACTTTCAGCAGCTGCAAATGGAGGAATTTGAGAAGTAGGAAGAAGAGGAGGAAAAAGCGAGCCATTTTGCTGGCAACCTATGTGTCATCAGGGGAAGGTGGTACAGAATCCTTTTAAACCCAGGCATGGTTCATTTTTATGAAGGTGAGATCACCAACATTTTGGTTCGACAGCCGGGTCCTTCTTTCTGTCAGGATTGATCCAGCTGCACTGAAGACTCTTTCTGCTAGCACACTACCAGCAGGGCAAGCGAGCTCCTGTAAAGCATATTGGGCTAATTCAGGCCTGGTGTCCAGTTTACAGGCCCAGTACTCAAAGGGGAATGAACTGTGAGGGAGAACATCGATAGGGGAGTAGAGGTAATTTTGAACCATAGTTGACAACTGCTGTTTCCTGTTTGTTGCAATCGATTCAGTATTACCAGTCGTGTGAGCGTTACTCGAGAAATCAGTCCACAACATGGTCATGAAACCCCTGTCTCCAACGCCACTTCGGCTGAGTGCACCATGAACACCTCTTCCCTTTGGCCCAGTATGGCTCGTGGTAGAACCTGCAACGCTGCTGTGTGCTGGAAATGCCTCTAACAAACGGTTTACCAGAGTTGCTTGTTTGTTCGCCAATATTAGCTCTAGGTTCTCTTGTGGCATGATGTTCTGTAATTTGACTTTATAGCATGGATCGAGGATGCTGGCCAACCAGTAGTCATCATCCTTCATAATTTTGGCAATGCGGGGGTCCCTTTTTAGGATCCGCAAGACATAATCACACATGTGGGCCAATGTTCCAGGTGTCAATGATGCACTGCCAGTGGTGGGTGGAGGAGCACTTTCTGCCAAATCCACATCCCTCCAGTCACCCACAAACCCTGTACCTGACCTTGGCAAGCCAACATTTTCTCTTGCCCTGAGAAGCATCCTCCTCCCCAAAATAATAATCCCCTCATCCTCCTCTTCCTCCCCTCTTCTTCCTCCACCTCGTCCAGGACAGTTCCCTGAGCAGACAATGCCTGACTGTCATCAAGGCTTCCCTCCTCCTCTTCCTCCTCCGCTGCAGACGCCTGATCCTTAATGTGCATCAAAGTTTGCATGAGCAGACGCATAAGTGGGATGCTCATGCTTATGATGGCGTCGTCTGCGCTTACCAGCCGTGTGCATTCCTCAAAACACTAAAACACTGAAGGACTTTACAGAGGTCTTTCAGCTTTGACTACTGCACACCCGACAACTCCATGTCTGCCCTCAAACTGCCTGCCCGTGTATCCTCCCATAAATGCATTACAGCCTACCTCTGTTCGCACAGCCTCTCAACCATGTGCATGGTGGAGTTCCACCTTGTTGCAACGTCTATGATTAGGCGGTGCTTGGGGAGGTGGAGCAATTGCTGCAGCCTCTGCATACGACTGGAGTCTACAGGCAAGCAACGGATGTGCGAGCACAGTCTTCGCACCTTATGGAGCAGGGCTGTAAACTCTGGATAATTATTTAGGAAGCACTGCACCACCAGGTTCAAGGTGTGAGCTAGGCAAGGAATAGGTCTGAGTATTGCCAGGGCTATGGCCACCACAAAATTACAGCCATTATCACTGACTACCTTTCCTGGCGCAAGATGTAGATTGCCCAGCCATGACTCAGTATCTCGCTGCAAGTAGTCGGCCAGTACCTCCGCGGTGTGTCTGTTGTCGCCCAAAGACATCATCTTGAAAACAGCCTGCTGATGCTTACCACTAGCTATTCGATAGTGGGACACCTTGTGTGCAACTCTGGCAGCTGCTGAAGGAGTGCTCATGCGACTGCGCTCTGTTGACGAGCTTTCGCTTCTGGAGGAGGAGGAGGGTCGAACGCCTACAGCCAATTGTTGCCTATACCGTGGGCTAGTCAGTACTGTCCCACCGCAGATGTCCCCTGTGGACCCTGCATCTACCACATTAACCCAGTGCGCAGTGATGGACATGTAACGGCCCTGGCCATGCCTACTGGCCCACGCATCTGTTGTGAGGTGCCTGGACAATGTGGTCTTTCACATGCAGGTGGAGGGCAGGGATGGCTTTTCTAGAAAAGAAGTGCTGACTGGGTAGGTCATAGCGTGGGACAGCGTAGGCCATGAGTTCTCAGAACGATGCGCTTTCAACCAAACGGAAGGGCATCATCTCTAATGAGATCAGTTTGGCAATGTAGGCGTTCAAAGCCAGTGTACATGGATGAGTACTTTCTTGTCCTACTCAGAGTGTCTGCTAGGGTGAGCTGGACTTGAGAGCTGCATATGGGTGAACTAGGAGTGGACATGACGGACAGAGAGGGGGTTGGTGATGGTGATGGTGGTGATGGCGTAGATTCAGTCTTTCGTTGCAAAAACATTGTGATTCCTGACTGCTTTGGCCTTGCGACGACACCTCAACATTTCTTGCTGGTGGTGTGCTAACCGGTGGGCTTACAGTGGGGGGAAGCGATGGAGCGTTGCTGGCTACCTTCAGTCTGAGCAGTTGTACATGTGCTACCTGAGGTTTTGCAGTCCGTCCACGCTTGCAAGTGCATATTCATTAAATGTCTAAGCATGCAACTGGTATTCAAATTTCGGAGATTTTTCCCTCGGCTAAAGGTCCTTCCGCACTTCTTACAGATAACGTTTGCCTCATCAATAGGATTTTGGTCAAAAAAGTGCCACATTGCACTCTTCCTACTATGGTATAAATTTTCAGGGCTTTCACGCGGTGCTAATATGACCGTCTGGCCAAGCTGTCCTGCAACTCTTTTTGTTTTTTTAACATGTTTTTTGACTGCTACGGGCCTGCCAGATAACCACTGCTGCGATGTCGATGCCTGCTGCGGATCCTTCTCATCTTCTGAGCTATTGACCCGGATTGCACCCTCTTCCCCCAATGGATTCCAATTTGGGTCAACAACTGGGTCATACATCACCTCCTCTTCAATTTCATCTGCACCTTCCTCTGTGTCATCGTGTAAGGTGGTATAGTATGTGGGAAGGGGCACCTGAGTTTCATCAGGGTCAGATTCTGGCTCAGTAGACTGCGAGGGCAATGTAGTGCTCTGGGTGAATGTACCAGCAGAATCATCTAGCAGTGGCTGTGCATCAGTGCACTCCATCTCTGATTTATGTTGGACTGCGGAATTCAGGATTTGACTTGATAACCAAGTCATGGTATGTGAAAAGAGCTCCATGGAGTAATCTGAAGTGTGGGCTGCCGCATCCTTCACTTTTGGTGGGGGTGAAGGACACAAGGAAAGGTGTTGTTCCTGACCAGGAGCCTGCACTGATGACTCAGTGCTTGCATTTTTTGAAACTTCAGAAGAGGAGGCGATAGAGCTGGAGGCTGTTTTGGCAATGTAAGCCAAAACCTGTTCCTGATGCTACGGCTTTAAAAGCGTTTTACCTACTCTCAGAAAAGGGAGCCTTCCAGGCCTTCTGGAGCCAGACGATGACGCCGGCTCAACACCTTCTGCCTTAGGTGCTATTGTGCTTTTCGCACTTCCAGCAGATGCACCACCACCACCATCAGTAACAGCTGGCCCCCCACGCCCACATCCGCGGCCTATTCCACCATACTTCCTCATGTTTGTGAAAATGTACCCAAAATACCAGCAAATATATGGTACTGTATCAGAAGCATACAGCTGTATACAGTGTTGGGGTCATTTTAAATCTCTGTATATATTTCCAGAGTCAGACACAGACTCTCACAGGCTCAGTATGGATTACACCAGAATATAAAAAGTAGAAAAAGTGTAATGTATCAGAAGCGTACCGCTGTATACAGTGTTGGGGTAATTTTTAAATCTCCGTATATATTTCCGGAGTAACACACAGATGCTCACAGGCTCAGTATGGATTAGAGCAGAATATGAAAAACAGAAAAAGTGTACTGTATCAGAAGCGTACAGCTGTATACAGTGTTGGGGTAATTTTAAATCTCCGTATATATTTCCAGAGTCAGACACAGACTCTCACAGGCTCAGTATGGATCACACCAGAATATAAAAAGAAGAAAAAGGGTAATGTATCAGAAGCATAGAGCTGTATACAGTGTTGGGGTAATTTTAAATCTCTGTATATATTTCGCAGTAACACACAGACCCTCACAGGCTCAGTATGGAGTAGACCAGAATATAAAAAGCAAAAAAGGCTAATGTATCCGAAGATACCAGGCGTATACAGTGTAGGGGTAATTGTAAATCTCTGTATATATTTCCGGAGTAACACACAGACGCTCTCTCAGTATGGATTTGACCGTAATACAGAAGGCAGAAAAACGGTACTGTATCAGAAGATACCAGCTGTATACATTTTTGGGGAAAATTGAAATCTCTGTATATATTTCCGGAGTCACACACAGATAGTCAGCATGTATTTGTCCATGATACCAGCCGGTACACAGTTGTGTGTGAGGAGCGTACAGCTCTATACGGTGTGTGAAAAAATGAATGCTCGTTAACTGTGCAGAAAAAAAGAATAAAAGCATTAGTGCTGTGTAGGTGCTGTGTAAAAAGCAGTCTGCACAGCAGTGTACACACAGCAATACAGCTAGCAGGCAGCCTAATAATCAGCTCTTCTGCTGCACACAAGAAATTCCTCCCCTGTCACGGGCAGGCAGCCTAATAACCAGCGCTGCTGCACACAACAAAATCCTCCCCTGTCACTGCACACTAACTGTACAGCACAATCGGTATCAGCACAAGCACAGAATAACTTTTTTTTTTCCTGCCCAACTCTCTCCCTACTGAGAAACAGCGGCAGCAACCTCTCCCTATGCTAAGATTGGCAGAAGTAAAATGGTGGTCGGCGGTCAGGGCTTTTATAGCCACTGTGACGCACACAAAGCAAGCCAATCACTGCAATGCCCTTCTCTAAGATGGTGGTGGATGCTGCACATGTCATCTCATTGCCCACAGTGTGCGTCCTTGCTCATTGGCTGAGAAAAGGCGCCTGCAAGCATTATGGAAAACCGACTTTGGCACTCGGGTCGATGACCGCATGGCCGACCTCACACTGTGGTCGGGTTTCGCTCGACGAAACCCGACTTTGGCAAAAGTCTGTGATTTTTGAATCTGACCGACCTGTTTCGCTCAACTCTATCCATTATGTGTTACAATAATATGTGCCAAATTCATTGAGATTCATCTTTCAGCTGCAGTGTTAGAAATGTACTCCAGTCATTGATTGGAGTTCAATTTCTGCATTTATTGATTTATCTGTGAGACTTTTGTGGTGTAAATTATGAAGAATTGGATAATCCTGCCCTGCTGCTATTCTCCATACACTTTGCAGTAAGATGAAAGTAGTGATGTAAAAAAGCCAAAAATTATGAGTTGTCTCAAAAGTTTTGTGACATTTTAGATGTATGCTAAGTTTCTGGTCCAAACTGTTTGATGAATCAGCTCCTTAAGCTGAAAACTAAAAAAAACTAAAAAGTCCTGATTTTGTCCCCTTGACTAACGTGCACAATTCTTCTAATGAGTACTACAATTGTTTCATAAGGACATAATCTAGACATTTTTTCATCCTTTGAATGTGAACAAAAATATTTCCAATCATTGACAGGATAAAAACTAAACTTTAGGAATTGAGATATGAAAAGAGTTTTAACATTATTCAATTAACTGCAAAAAATCTTTTAAAGAATTTGGAATTTAGACGTTTTCTAAAAAATGAAGCATGTCTCACTCAGATACATAAAGTACTTGATGTTGAGTGGAATATCTTGTGAATATGTTCTCAGTGTTTTGGGTGGGAATGAATGGAACTGTTCTCAGTGTGAAATATCTTGACTGACGGCGAGGATTGTATGATTCAATACAGCTTCTTTTCAATGCTTCCTAACAAAAGCAAAATACTACAGCGCACAACCCCAATAAAAAAGCAATGCAAAACAAAAATACAGTCTTAGACATTTGTTTGGCAAGTTGGCAAGCAATAGTACACATTAAGCCAGTGTGAGCCAAGAAGCTGAGTTGTGCATGTCTTGTTTATCACCGTAACCCAGTTGTACGGCCTGGATGGCTTCCCACTGCCTCCTCATAAATATTGTATTTTTCACAAATTATGGCCCTGAGCATTTCTGATGGACATTGAGCATCAGTACACTCATTTGTGTATCTAAAACATTCTTAAATCTCATTGGATAAAGCACAGACAGTACATAATAATCTGTAAATGTGATAATGATTGCTAAAAGGTGCATTGTAATTGTGGTTATTTGTATATTACATGCCATCAGAATAAGACAACAATGTACTGAACCATGGGTACTATAAAAGTAACCAAATACTGTTTATCTGTACTAGGTCTAAGATTCTGTACTGATTAATTTCGAAATATCATTTCATGATTGTTAGGTGCTGTTTTTCTTAATCTGAACTGCAATACCCTCCATAGATGTAGAGTAAATTTATAATGTTTCATCACGACTAGGTGAAGTCTAAAAGCTAACTCTGTATGTATCTTATGGAACTAAATTATTGAAGTAGTTTTATCAGGATTATAGAGCAAATGTAGACTCTACTGTTTAGCCTATTAACTGAATTTATGATCTATACTGTGGTGGATTCTCTGGGCCAAGGGTTTGGGTGAGCTGCACGCACTGGATGCAATGGTGAAGTGGGGTATGTCTTGACAGACAACACATGGATGAGTGAAAACCAGAACAACAGAATATACAGGAAAGCACACAAACAAGCAGAGCGGTAGCACCAGATGAAGCAAAGCCATACACTAGAGCAAATGGAAAATGATATCTTCAAGCAGGGATGCAGTTAATCACAGGAAAACAGAGATGTATATGAAATCCAGTATCTTCCAGCAAGGAAACCGTTAATCACAAGAATGAACAATGTATCTTTTATCAGGTATCAGGTTTCAGCAGGACAATGGTTAATATCAACAATGCATGCAAATTGGGACTAGTAGCAAGTAAATAAGTAAACACAGGATAGCAGTGGAGTATAGGCAAACTGGAGATTATCTTGAAATAATGCATTATCTTGATTTAAGAGGTTAGGTGTGAACATGACTGATAACAGTTGCAAAAAAAATGCTAACGTTCTTGCTGAGTGATTGACAACAACAAGTAATAAATACTGAGCTTGAAAACAATGCTGATTGTAGCATGAAAGTAAAGATTAGTAGAGGAGATGGTAGACACCTGACTGATGTCAAGCTAAGTGAAATAGAAGAAAATTTCTGTATAATCTGAAGCAGAGAATCACAATGCTACCTGATACTTAAGCATCTGGCCACTGCCTAATGCAGTCTTCCAAGGCCTAAAGTCATAATGTCAGAGGTTTCACTGAGGATCTGAGAAACTTGGCACAGACTACTGCAACGAGAGGTGACTATATGAGAAAGGAGGCGAGGTCCATCTCTAGAACAGATGAGTAACTGTATGATCCTTTGACGCTCCACCAATTCCGAAAGCGAGTGCTCGGCTATTTCTATCAGTCCTATTGACAATCCTTCATTCAAACAGGAGTAATGAGACACATGTTCATGTTTTTGTGGGGGTGATACACTTATCACCTAAGGTATAAGGTTGGTGACAATAGTTAGGGAGCCAACCCATTTGATTTTTATATTTGATCATTTTAGACATAGATACATTTACACCCCTAAACTTGAGCACAAGCGGTATCCATATAGGATTCCTATACAGTGCTAGTGGATAATGACACTTATAACAGATGGGAAAGATGCATTCCCTTGATGTGAAGATGCCATACAGTCATTAATGCACAGTGTAGAGTACAGTAGCAGGGGAGACGATGAGAGGGGAAAGGGAGCAGTTATGGGTTGGTAGCATGTGCTGCATTGAGATGTCAGGATTTCTTCTTCGCCTCAATCTTGCTGTACCCTAGGAAATGCAGCAGTTGAATCCTCCTCCTGTTTTGTGAGAGTGCTGGAAATTTAAAGGGATTATTCATGATTATGTGATAGATACCATTCCCTGATAGAAGCTGGTGAATCAATTTAATGCCAATCAAATTCATATGACAATTTTAGGAATTCGCTGAACCCATCAAATTTAAACAGTTTGCGATTCAGTTTGCCAGAATTGCCTAAAGTGTCTCCTGTTATTTTACACATTGCTTAAGATTGCATCAGTCAGGAAGATCACATGACGTTAAGTACAGCCTGATGGCATTCCTTTAGCTATCACCTCACATGGTAAAAGGCTAGGTTATTCCCTCTTGTAGGTTTGTGCAATTAGGAGGGACTATTAGCCTTGCAGTTCTGGGGTCCTGAGTTCAGATCCCACCAAGGACAACATCTGCAAAGAGTTTGTATGTTCTTATCGTATTTTCGTGGGTTTCCTCCAGATTCTCCAGTTTCCTCCCACACTCCAAAGACATACTGATCGGGAATGTAGACTGTAAGCGCCAATGAGGACAAGCGCTTGGAAAATGACGGCAGTATATAAGCAAAGCATAATAAATAATTATACTCAGTATAAAAGCAGAAGCAGGGAATGCAGCAGCAATTTTGTAGTGAATCTAGTTAGTCTGAGGATATAAAGGCCCTAAGAGTTAGGGAGAGAAAATCATAAAATACTGAAGAAACTGTAGAGATAATGAGTGAAATCACAGCAGTGAAGATTAGGGTGAAAGATGCAGGCTGTTGGTTTACTACTGGTTACTATTCATTTAACTATATGAATATTTGCTGAGATCATTTCAACATTACCAAGGCTGTATTCTCTGTTAAAGAGCTGTAAAATGCTTGGAAACAGTCTTATACTAGGAGACTTTGGATTATTTAACACTAGAACTACTGATGGAGTCATTTTGACTCCTTTCATTTTTTATTTCTCCTCTGTGACTACATTTTTCAGAATTCCGGCTTGAAACTCAGTGACTTTTCCTCAAATATGATGTGAAAAAAGATTTTGTGAGAATGAAATAATTTTGGTGAAAAATTTGCGCGTTTTTTTCAAAATTTACCAAGAACTACTGAAGGGAGTCATTTTGACTCCCTACTATATTTTGAGGTCCTTTTGTCACTAAATGTTGCTATAAAGTTTTGTGCATAATTTTTTCACTCTGTCTTATTTACCCTGATGTTCATATAGATGTAGTTCAATTTACATGTCAACTTTTCACATTTTCCTTGTGTTTTACCTGCTTGTATTACTGTGTAATGCTGAACAAAATAGCTTGTTTACTCTAGGCTCTTATCTTATGCTAATGAAGGGTGGTGTTTTTCTAAGGTCCTAGCAGGAGACAGTATTCTGGATAGTAACTTTACTTTCAGTTCAGCTGAAGAGACAAAAGAACAGACGCAGACATACGAGCTCTGAAGACTCATACAGGTATGAATTGTTATGAAATAGTTTAGCTGTCTGTCAACTGATTCAGCCCACCTACTTTTGAAGGTGGCAGAACAGTTATTATTTCTTTTAGTTTTCATTTCATTTCTATTTTTCAGCAGGGAACTATATAGAATTATGGAATTTGTGAGGAATATGGAGAGAAGACGTTTGATAAAGCCTCAGGATATTCTGGCTACTTTGCAATCCATACCGGAGGATGAATCGGAATCCGAATTGCAGGAACATGTATTTGATTCTGACAGTGATGAAGATTTCATTCCTCAGAACATATCAAGTGAATCTGAAGACTCAGAAGGAACAAATCCAGAAGGTAAGTAGTTATGTGTATTTATTTGTTCTTCCACACACTGAGTTAGGGCCTGTGCACACTAGCAGAATTCTGGCTGAATAGCCATCTGGATATTCTTGCCGCAATACAGGCCGTACCTGCCCGCTCATGCCTGAAGCTCCGCTCCGAACCCCGGGCTGGAGCCGCTGTCAGGGACAGAGCAGCGCTTGCTTACGCGCGAGCACGGCTCCGTCCCAGACAGCGGCTCCAGCCCGGGGTTCGGAGCGGAGGTTCAGGTATGAAACTCCGCTCTGTACCTGAGCGGGCAGGTACGGGCCGGATTGTGGTGAGAATATCCGGTCGGATATTCCGCCGCTAATCCAGCCAGTGTGCACGGACCCTTACAAAACAAAAATTCTAAATATTCATCAACTTTTTTCCAGATATTCCAAGCACATCAACTGGGGATCGGGCTCATGCAGTTATGTTGCCTCGTGACCATCCTCCTGGTCGTGGACAGAAAAAATCAGCAAAACGTCCCAGAAATGAAAGAACAACAGATAACGATGGCGGCGAAGGTAATGCAACAACAAACACCAGAGAAGGCGAATCTGAAGGAATACTAGTTTCAGCGGATGGTATTCAATGGAAACCTGTTGAAATTGGAGAACACTTGCCTGGTAGGCGTGACAGCCAAAATATTCTTCGAGAAGCACCTGGCCCTACAGGATACACCAGAAGAAATATCATTATCGATAGTCCTTTGAGCGCATGGCGTTTATTTTTTGATTCATATATATTGACACATATAAAGAACTGTACGCTTGCAGAAGCATGCAGGAACAATAATTTACAGTTTACTCTATCTGATGAGGAGCTAGATGCATTCATTGCGATATTCTATGCTCGTGGAATATCTGGCACGAACCGTCACTCGATTAGCAGTATTTGGTGTAATGACTGGGGAATACCGTTTTGCAAAGCGACAATGTCTAGGGACCGCTTTGTTGAAATTATGAGGTTTCTCAGATTTGATGAGAAATCTACTCAATCGGAGAGACTGCAAACGGACAAGTTTGCTCTATTTTCTACTGTGTGGGACAGGTTTATTGAAAATTGTATTGCGTGTTACAAACCTGGCCCATACATAACGGTGGATGAGCAACTTTTCCCAAGCAAAACTAGGTGTCCATTCACGCAGTACATGCTTTCCAAACCAGATAAATATGGCCACAAATATTGGCTAGCTGTTGATAAGGAGAGCAAATATCTGGCAAATGGCTTCCCTTTTCTAGGCAAAGATGACACACGCCGTGCTGAGGACCGTTTAGCTGACCATGTGGTAATGAAGTTATTGGACCCGTTTTTGAAAAAAGGTCGCAATGTTACAACCGATAATTATTTTACTTCAGTAAAATTAGCTAAACAGCTAAAAAGCAAAGGAACAACCATCGTGGGAACACTGAACAAGATAAGGCGAGAAGTGCCTAAAGAAATAAAATCCATGAAAGAGGAATTGTACAACACTAAAGTGTTTAGAAATGAAGACAATTTTACACTTACAGTATATCAAGGAAAGCCCAACAAAAATGTTGTCATTTTGAGTTCCGTCCATCCAGATGTTGTTGTTGCGTCTGATTCCGCTAAAAAAACTCCAGAAACGGTAAAGTTTTACAATGAAACAAAATATGGAGTAGATGTAGTGGATCAGATGGCACGAAAATATACACACACGAACATGCACAAAGAGATGGCCTGTTCATGCATTTGAAAATGCCTTAGACTTTGCGGGTATAAATGCATGGATAATATTCAATGAGATAACCCACCAAAAAATGTCACGCAAGGCATTTTTGCAAACGCTTGTGAGAGAGTTGAGTGGTCCTTATGTCACAGATAGGGAAAAGGGTTCCATGTCCCAAGTTTCTACATGCTTAGAAGTGATGGTTCAAACAAAATTTTGCCAGATCAAAGAAAAGTGCAAGAAAAATAGATCTGTCGGCAATTGTAAGACTTGTGGTAAGTCTTTGTGTGGGCAATGTACTGCCATAAATCAAAGGCAATGCCTAAAATGCGAAACACCAAATGTTTAGAAGGTGAATTCTGCGCCATATTTTCATTTTTATGCTCCTCCACCTACATTTTCTCTGCTTTTTGTTCTTCAGTTGTTGTTTATATGTGTGCACTTGAATAAAAAAAAATGTTTGAAAAACGTCTATTATAATTATTGTTATTTTCTGTAGAAAAATAAGAAAAGCAGAAAAAAAACAATCAAAAGCATTACTGTTGGATCTCACAATAATAATACATTACAAAAAATATAATTATTAATAAATAACCACAAATGAAACTCTAAAAATAAACGAAAACAAGCAAGGAGTCAAAATGACTCCTTTCAGTAGTTCTAGGCGGGGTCACGAGTCCAGTAGTCCTAGTGTTAAATCCTTATTATAAGATTCCCTCTGTATCCCATCCAATATATCGGTTGCAGGCTAAAATATATTACTGTAAGTGGCCTCGAGACATAGCTGGTCTCCATCCAATAAGACTCATGAGTTAGTGTCCAAGTGTTTATGTAGATGGTATCATACTCCAGAAACTCATTGAAAATCTACATCATCCCTACAGAATCCTGTATATTCAGTTCCAAAAAGTATATTAGCGACCGGTTTCCATTTGTCTGGTTATGGATATTAAAATATTCACTGAAATAGGGAAAAAAAGTATATATTGTGTTAGTAATGACTTTTTTTTCTTATTACTTTTAATGTCATTTGTTTTTTTGGTACAACGATACATTTCTGTCATAGACACCAATGTGATGGGATAAAGTCTAGATTTTTATATGATGACCACTAAAAGAAAGTCACATTGAACTGCTTAGCATTTTTTACACATTTTCACATTGAGACAGTTATTGAGCTGGTTCCTGGAAATGTCATTTGTTTTATAAATGAGGATAGTTTATAGAACGGAGGGAAAGTGAATTTGATAATAATGACTTGGATCCACCAGCGTGCCCCCTCCTCTCCCACCTCCATCCCCTCCCCTTACCATATAGTAGCTGCCATTAATCCTCTTGCTATTCAAGGCATGGCGCTATGATGAATCTGCCAATATACTTTATTCTTCTTGGACACTTCAGCTAGCGTTTGCCTCACAAATTGCAGTCCTGCCAAATGTTAAAGTAATATTCAGTAGCACAAAATGTTCAATAAATAAAAAAGACAAGGTTGTTTTCTATGAGCATTACGTTGTTCTATTTCTTGGGGAAAAAGTAGATTTTAAATGCAAAGTCATATTTTGGAGTTTACTGTATATAAAGAATTTCAGTTTTCTACCATTAGTAATTTAAAGAATATTTCACTAAAATTGAGTTTTACTTAGAGTGGTATCTATATTATCTGCTTCTGAGTATAGTGTGACATTTAATGGAGAAGTAACAGTTCTATCATCTGGAAATCATTCTGACCTAGTAAGAAAGAATAATGTATATCCATTGCTCTTCTAGAATTATTTCGCCGTGCCTTATGTTCACACCTCACACTATGAAAGCAGCTGGCTGTTTCCTACCATTCATTAAGTTGCACATAAGAGACTTAAATGATGAATTTTATGGCTCCAAATTTTAGTGTATTTGTAGAAAGAATGGGTGCTCTTTGGTGAGCTATTGAACAGTGAGGGATGCATATACTATTTTTGCACAGAACTCCTTACTGTCTGTGTCTGCACCCTTTAAATACTTCTCAAGGGAAATCTGACTTGAACACGCCCTTTATGTTAGGGTGTCCTAACTAAACCAGCTGAGATCTGAAACAATTGTATGTAATATGTGGGGGAAATAGGCAGCAAGTAATCAATTCTCCTTCAGCACCCCCATAGGTGAGATGTGGCATTACATAATGCACACTAAATCACTGGGCTCCCAATGTTCTTCATAGACATCCCAGGTCCCCCAGAAAAATATATTCTCTCCAGCCTGGCTAATAGATGAACCTGAAATGTATATCAACTATGTCAGCTTTAATTCCCTAACACTGAATTGTACAGTTTAAAAAAAAAAACACTAGTCAACTCATTTAACTCCTTTGCGCATATGGATGTAACTATATGTCCTGCGATTAGGTGGTTGCATATGCAGCTAATGTCAGCTATATTAAATAGTTATCATCTGTCCTTAACAGATATGTAGATGCCACTGTCCTTTCTATGCCACTCTCAATTTGACAGCAGCATTTAAATGACATCACAGTTTGAGCGCGCATGCGCCATCTCCCATTGGCCCCCATCATCGTTTCGATAGTTTACTATGACAGCCGGGGATCTTCTGAAGGCCCATTCTTGCCATCTTGGTCCTCCTCTAAAGCTCCACCATTTGCTGAGCTTTGAGAAGATCAGGATTTACACCTTGTAATGCAATATTGTGGTATTGCTGTATTTAGCATAAGCAGTCAGACAATCGCAGGTTCAAGTCCCCTAGGGAGACTGAAAAAGGAAAAGAAAGTTTGTAAAAGTAAAAAATCCCAAAAATTGAATAATCCTTCTTTTCATCTCATTAAAAATAAAGAAAATAAATGAAACATATTTGTTATCACCAAAGGTATAAAAGCCTGGTGTATCAAAATATAAAATTAATTAATAGTTATATGCCATAAGGAGAAAAAATATCAGAATGTCAGAAACACCTTTTATTGGAAACCACACTTTCTTAAAAAATACAATTAAAAAATTATCAAAATTTTATATGTACCCCTAAGTTGTATCAATGAAAACGTCATCTTGACTCACAAAAAACAAGCCCTTATTTAGATCAATTGATGGAAAAGAAAAAGTCTTATAGGTCTAGAAAAACAGTGTTACAGACACCATTTTTTTTTTCATTAAAAAAGCTTAATACTGTGGTATCACAGTAATTGTACTGACACGTAGGAGCAGGTCTCCAGGTCATTTTTACTGCATAATGTATAAACAATGTCAAATAGCAATATTGCAATTGCAGATGTTTTTTCATCTCCTGCTGAAGATGCTAGAAATACAGTAAATTATTTAATGCTTTCAAATTTATGTAGATATCCTCTAACCAGTGAAAATAACCAAAATAACCACAGGCAGAAGAATATGCATCCTCTATGGAAATTATAGACCCCTCTGAGAACCAGCAGGGATCATGAGATGCCATCAACCCACTTCTTGCTTAGAATCTGGAAGCATGATCCATCTCAGTGTGATTTATTGGTCAGGAAACTATCAATCTAAGAGATCTATCATTTGTAGGCAATAAAAGAGCTGCTTGATAGTGCAATGGCATAGCATACAGAGGGGGAAAATAAGTATTTGATACACTGCCGATTTTGCAAGTTTTCCCACCTACACATAATGGAGAGGTCTGTAATTTTTATCGTAGGTACACTGCAACTGCGAGAGACGGTCTTAAAAAAAAAACAGAAAATCACATTGTATGATTTTTACTTTATTAAATTGCATTTTATTGCATAAAATAAGTATTTGATCACCTACCAGCCAGCAAGAATTCTGTGAAGTATGTAATACTTATTTTCCCCACTGTAGCTAATCTGATTACAGGCGACTGTCAGGTGTTTTTTTTTAAATTAAAATATAAATGCATTTTTTAAAGAATCATACATTAAATCTATGGTCTTCAGTAATTCTTGAGTCTCTGAATAGTTCTCATTTTTGTTTTCTATCAACAGCAACAGGCAGCACCAGTTATCCCCTCAGTGCTGCCCCCATCAGCTTTGCCTTTAGAATTACTAAGCGAGACTGTAGCTCGATTTGGGACTGTGGAAGAAGTAATGCGATACCTTGAACCAGATAGATGGCAGTTGGACTTAGAAGAACTGTACAGACCATCATGGCAACTACTTGGGAAATCATATATCCACGGCAGAAAATCCAGAGGTATGTGTAGCATGTTGTATGGCATGTCAATGTGAAAGACACTTTTAAGTAAATCCTTTATTAGTGTCCAAGTCAATTTCTTAGTGTTTTATTTGTATGTGATATATTTAACGACGGCTCCAAGGCTGTCACTTCCACTGAATTCTTACATTATGTACTTTATTGTTGTCTATGAAACATCAGAGGTACTGTATATAGTGGCCTACTGAGCACCCGTGATCAGCGTCGGACTGGAGCACCTTGGGCCCACCAGAGAAAATCATTCTTGGGGCCCACTATGTAGCTACATATAAATAAATACAAGATCACCAATTGTGCAGTAAAACACACTAATATCAGGGTATAATATAAGGTAGTACATGTCTTAATTATGTAGCAGGAGTTGGGGTAGCCTCCCTCATAGGTTATAAAGCAGCCCCCTCATAGGGGATATGCTGCCCCCCTCATAGGGTATAATGCTATATATTATATATATATATATATATATATATATATATATATATATATATATACAGTACAGACCAAAAGTTTGGACACACCTTCTCATTCAATGATTTTTCTGTATTTTCATGACTATGAAAATTGTAGAATCACACTGAAGGCATCAAAACTATGAATTAACACATGTGGAATTATACATTACACTTTACAAAAAAGTGTGAAACAACTGAAAATATGTCTTATATTCTAGGTTCTTCAAAGTAGCCACCTTTTGCTTTGATTACTGCTTTGCACATAGAAAAGATGAACGGCTGGACTCTACATGCCTGGTTCCCACCGTGAAGCATGGAGGAGATGGTGTGATGGTGTGGGGGGTGCTTTGCTGGTGACACTGTTGGGGATTTATTCAAAATTGAAGGCATAGTGAACCAGACTGACTACTTCAGCATCTTGCAGCAGCATGCTATTCCATCCGGTTTGCGTTTAGTTGGACCATCATTTATTTTTCAACAGGACAATGATCCCAAACACACCTCCAGGCTGTGTAAGGGCTATTTGACCAAGAAGGAGAGTGTTGGGGTGCTACGCCAGATGACCTGGCCTCCACAGTCACCAGACCTGAACCCAATCGAGATGGTTTGGGGTGAGCTGGACCGCTCACCGCTTCAATTTTGAATAAATCCCCAACAGTGTCACCAGCAAACCAACCCCACACCATCACACCACCTCCTCCATGCTTCACGGTGGGAACCAGGCATGTAGAATCCATCCGTTCACCTTTTCTGCATGCAAAGCAGTAATCAAAGTAAAAGGTGGCTACTTTGAAGAACCTAGAATATAAGACATATTTTCAGTTGTTTCACACTTTTTTGTAAAGTGTAATGTATAATTCCACATGTGTTAATTCATAGTTTTGATGCCTTCAGTGTGATTCTACAATTTTCATAGTCATGAAAATACAGAAAAATCTTTGAATGAGAAGGTGTGTCCAAACTTTTGGTCTGTACTGTATATATATATATATATATATATATATTTATATATATATATAGATATAGATAGATAATAGATAGATACCATATATACTCGAGTATAAGCCGACCTCCCTAATTTCGCCACAAAAAACTGGGAAAACTTATCGACTCGAGTATAAGCCTAGGGTGGAAAATGAGATTATGCCCCATATGCTGCCCCATGTATTATGCCCCACAAGATGCTCCATAGATTGTGCCCCATATGCTGCCCATGTATTATGCCCCCATAGATACTCCATAGATTGTGCCCCCATAGATGCTCCATAGATTATGCCCCCATAGATGCTCCATAGATTATGCCCCCATAGATTATGTCCCCATAGATGCTCCATAGATTATGCCCCCATAAATGCTCCTTAGATTATGCCCCCATAGAAGCTATTTAGATTATGCCCCCATAGAAGCTCCATAGATTGGGCCCCCATAGATGCTCCTTAGATTATGCCCCCATAGAAGCTCCATAGATTGTGCCCCCATAGATGCTCCTTAGATTATGCCCCCATAGAAGCTCCATAGATTGTGCCCCATAGATTATGCCCCTATAGATGCTCCATAGTTTATGCCCCCATAAATGCTCCTTAGATTATGCCCCCATAGATGCTCCTTGGATTATGCCCCCATAGAAGCTCCATAGTTATGCCCCCATAGATGCTCCATAGATTATGCCCCTATAGATGTTCCATAGATTATGATATATGCCCCCATAGATTATGCCCCCAAAGATGCTCCTTAGATTATGCCCCATAGAAACTTCATAGATTGTGTCCCCATAGATGCTCCTTAGATTATGTCCCCATAGAAGCTCCATAGATTGTGCCCCATAAATGCTCCTTAGATTATGCCCCCATAGATGCTCCATAGATTAATCCCCCATTGATGCTCCATAGATTATGCCCCCAATAGATGCTCCTTAGATTATGCCCCCATAGATGCTCCATAGATTATGCCCCCATAGATGCTCCTTAGATTATGCCCCCATAGAAGCTCCATAGATTATGCCCCATAGATGCTCCATAGATTATGCCCCATAGATGCTCCATAGATTATGCCCTCATAGATTATGCCCCATAGATTATGCCCCCATAGATGCTCCACAGATTATGCCCCCATAAATTATGCCCCCATAAATGCTCCACAGATTATGCCCCCATAGATTATGCCCCCATAAATGCTCCACAGATTATGCCCCCATAGATTATGCCCCCATAGATGCTCCACAGACTGTGCCCCCATAGATGCTGCATTTTATAGGCCCCTTTATGCTGCCGCAGCTGCTGCAAAAAAAAAAATGACATACTCACCTCTCGTCGCTGTGGGCCAGGTGCTGGTGTCCTGAGCAGGCGGGGACACTGGCGCGCTATGGGGGACAGGTGCCGGTGTCACCGCTGGCTCAGGGCCCCGGCACTGAGAGATTTACCTGTCACCCGCTCCAACCGCTGAGCGCCTCTGTCTTCGGGTCCGCCGGCAGTGAATGATCAGGCAGAGAGCCCGGCGCTCACAATTGATGTCATTGCGCCCTCTGCCGGAACATCGCAGCAAGAGGACCCGAGGACAGTGGCGCTCAGTGGTTGGAGCGGGTGACAGGTAAGTAATGATATTCACTGCTTCCCACGCCCATGTGGGCATGGGAAGCAGTGAATATTCATTTCTCTTTAGCAGCGGGGACAGGGGCTCCTGCCTCCTGTCACCCGCTGCTGCTCCGCCCCCATGGCAGCTGCGTGGTTTGCCGCTATTAGCAACACGCCACCGGCTGGGGGCCATGGAGCAGCGAGGGCCCTAGGCAACTGACCCCTGTATGCCAGCAGGTTCCAGGGCCCCTCAGATGCCAGGGCCCACCAGAGAATCCTCCGGTTCTCCGGTAGGCCAGTCCGACCCTGCCCATGATGATTTATTACCCTCTATTCCTGTCTACGTGTAGAATTACCAAAGCTCTGTAACGTTAACCTATGGCCATACCAGCTTGTCTTCTGTACATAAACTTTAGTCTTTCCTATGCAAACTTTTGAATAACTATACTACAGTACTATAATATCACTTTAAGGGAAAAATCACATTTTCCGTCCATTATGTCATCTTTATAATTATTGTGATGATTTAATACAAAGTACCGTATATACTCGTGTATAAGCCGAGATTTTCAGCACCTTTTTTCGTGCTGAAAATGCCCCCTCGGCTTATACATGAGTCATAGGGCAGAAACCAGCGGGGGAGGGGATGCCGCGGCAGGAGCCGGTGGCTGGGATCATACTCACCCCTCCCCGTGCCATCGCTGAGGGTCCCTGCAATCCTGCTTCTCCCCATCTTCCTGCAGCTCTTCAGCACTGAGCGGTGACGTAATACCCGCTCATTAAGGTCATGTAATATGGATGCGACGCCACTCCCATGGGCGTCGCCTCCATATTCATGGCCTTAATGAGTGGTATTACATCACCGCTCAGTGCTGGAGAGAGCTGCAGGAAGACTGGGAGAACGCAGGATTGCAGGGACCCTCAGCGATGGCACGGGGAGGGGTGAGTATGATGGAGGAGAGGACAAGGAGCACGGAACAGGACGGGGGGGAGAATGGTGGACGGGGGAAGCATAGAGGAGGACGGGGGGAGAATGGAGGACGGGGAAGCATGGAGCTGGACAGGGGGGAGATCGGTGGACGGGGGAAGCGTGGAGCAGGACGGGGGGGAGATCGGTGGACGGGGGAAGCGTGGAGCAGGACGGGGGAGATCGGTGGACGGGGGAAGCGTGGAGCAGGACGGGGGGAGATCGGTGGACGGGGGAAGCGTGGAGCAGGACGGGGGGGAGATCGATGGACGGGGGAAGCGTGGAGCAGGACGGGGGGGAGATCGGTGGACGGGGGAAGCGTGGAGCAGGACGGGGGGGAGATCGGTGGACGGGGGAAGCGTGGAGCAGGACGGGGGGAGATCGGTGGACGGGGGAAGCGTGGAGCAGGACGGGGGGAGATCGGTGGACGGGAGAAGCGTGGAGCAGGACGGGGGGGAGATCGGTGGAAGCATAGAGGAGGACGGGGCAGCACAGAGCAGGAGGGCAGTTTATACACCCGGCTTATACATGAGTCAATAATTTTTCCCAGTTTTTTGTAGCAAAATTAGGGGGGTCGGCTTATACACGGGTCGGCTTATACACGAGTATATACGGTAATCCAATTCTATAGAAGTTGTAATGCTTTCTACGCAATGTCTTACCAGTGTAGTAATTTCCATTTAAGGATGTGTTATGGTTTGCAGATCGCACCAAATATAAATTATGATAAGGTGCGATCACAACCTGGGGTCCACCGTGCGGTGATGGAGAAACAGCAGCTTGTAGACAATGGCGGAGCGAAGCAGCGAGCAAGCACCGTAAACACACACGAGTTAAATGACACTCGGTGTGAACAGAGTGCAAAGTGACTGACTCTGTTACTTTACAAAGCAGTACCAAACTGAGAGCACTCTAAGATGTGTCCTGTTAGACGTCACAGGTGCACAGTAGTAATGACACTAGTTGGGGTCCCTATAACTCACTCCCCACTATGCTGGTGATTGAGCCTGCCCTGTTATACGGTTTGTGTAACTCGCACATGCGAGGCTGTCGCCGCTGCAGGTGCTAAGCTCAAACGGGAGTCCCCACCCTGCAATGCCTGACGAGAACCACACTTGCAGTGTCCGTAGCAGCACATGTGCATACAGGGTGATAACTGACCCACCTACACACACACAATGCACAAATGTAAATGATCCTAGTGTGCCGATGGGCGTCCCAAAGATCCTTTTATAGACTGCACCTAAGAACAGTCAGACAGGACCGTGCTCATGGACCAATCCGGAGCCAGCGCGGGACCTGAGCAGCTGACAACCGATCACCATTGAGAGGTCGCCATCTCACGAGCATGCTCAGTAGAGCAAATCCTGGACTTAGGCTCAGGAATGACTTCTCGCCGCTGTCTGATGTTAGTTACCATAGCTAAACCTGGAGAGGCAGCAGTAACAACACACACAGCCCGGGTCTGAGCAAGACACTGAAACCGACGTCTTTGCTGAGCAGCATCTACTGTGGTCGAGACTGGGAGACCGCAGGAGAAGACAAGGCTTGGGATCCATCCTGTGCAGAGGGAGAATCCCGGCGCCTAACAGGATGTCTGTTAGACCAAACTGACAGTCTAAACTAAGCACATAGGCCTCGATTCATCATGACTGGTGATTTTCACACCAGTCTTGATGAGGAGGCATTTTGGAGCAGACGCTCCTGATTCATTAAGATGAAAGAAACAGATCAAAATGGTTTTGATATTGGAATGCTGTGACGCAAATATTTTTTTTTTAAAAGTGCATGTAAAATGTTGTGTTAATGTGTTTTTTAAAGTGGTTTTCCCACTAAAAAAGTTCATTTTAATTAATAGATCTTGGAATAATAATAATTTCCACAATTAGATGCATTAAAAATGATGTTCTTATGCTGAAATAATCTTATAAATGTGCCCCTGCTATGTACTATGTAATGGCTGTGTCTGACAGTACAGGAACATGGTCTGATCATACCACAGCTCCTGGGAAAGGGAAGAAGCAAAAGAGTATACAGATTTAACTCCAGGTTTTTTCTCATGGTGCTAGCGGGGATCTCACGGAGGTCACTGCAGTTCAGCCCAGCTGGGAACGAAGCTTCAGTGACCGGACATAACCTCTATGACGGCCCCCCAAGGAAGCCCACGCGAAACGTGCGTTGGGGCTACGTGTTCACTTTTGGCAAGGCACTATGGGTGAGTTAGGTTGCGAATAGAGATATACTCTTTTGTGCTACATGCTTCCTGCGTTTGTTCTGTGCGATCTCTCCGGTCCATATATGTGGTAACGGCTTTTTTTAGTCGGGTGACTTCACCATCCAATATATAGTAGCGGCTTTTTTAGTCAGGTGACTTCACCATCTACAGTCATGGCCAAAAGTTTTGAGAATGACACAAATATTATATTTTCACATGATCTGCTGCCCTCTGGTTTTTATGTGTGTTTGACAGATGTTTTTATCACAGACAGAAATAATAATTGCAAACATATGAGTAACAAAAGCTTATATTGACAGTTAGAATGAGTTAATGCAGCAAGTAGAGTTGAGCGATACTTTCCGATATCCTAAAGTATCGGAATCGGAATGGTATCGCCGATATCACTAAAAAATCGGCGATACCCGATACCGATACCG
Source organism: Oophaga sylvatica (assembly GCA_033576555.1). Taxonomy (NCBI): domain Eukaryota; kingdom Metazoa; phylum Chordata; class Amphibia; order Anura; family Dendrobatidae; genus Oophaga; species Oophaga sylvatica. Next base: position 161,170,662 of record JARQOD010000001.1, on the reverse strand, counting down.
GAAGTCCCATGTAAGTCTATGGGAACAAAATATCGCAACTAAAAAAAACCCATTCTTTCCTTGTAAACACTAAATATACACACATAGAATACATATATATATATACATGTCATTGTGACATATATATATACATATATGTATAGTTTATACACTTCTACATAGTAAAATATCCTTTGATTCAATTGCCGGGTAAAGCCGGCTTCAGTGAAAAGACAGAAGCACCCGACATGAAATGACACTTGGTGTACATAGGGTTAACCATGTCTTTTCATGTCGTTTGCTATCTGATTTGCACAAACAATTAAATCAGACTATGTGTGCAAAATTTCACACCTGTAGGGGTTAATTAAAGGTGTAAATTCGTTGTAAAAAAAACGGACTTTTTTGCTACGAATTTACACCTTTAATTAACCCCTACAGGTGTGAAATTTTGCACACATAGTCTGATTTAATTGTTTGTGCAAATTAGATAGCAAAGGACATGAAAAGACATGGTTAACCCTATGTACACCAAGTGTCATTTCATGTCGGGTTCTGCATTTTCACAAAAGCCGGCATTTGAATTAGCGGCTATTATACTATGTAGAAGTGTATGAACTACAAATATAAATATATATATATATATATGTGTCACAAATTCAATGACATGTATATATATATATGAGGTGTAAAATTGCTGAAAAAAAATGCGTGGGCTCCCGCCCTATTTTCGCAACCAGACAGACAAAGCCAGTGAGTGGGGGCAGATAATAATAGCCCAGAGAGGGACCATTATTTTTGCCCCCCCCCGGCTACTTAACATCTGCCCCCAGACACCCCAGAAAGGGCAAATCTCTAATTAGATTTGCCCTTTCTGGCACTTTGCCCGTCTATTCCCATTGCCCTGTAGCGGTGGCGAATGGGTTAATAAGGGGTTAAAATGACCTTGCAATTGAAAGGTCACTTTAAGCCAGGTTAATAATTGAGAGCTGTCAATTAGACAACTATCAATTATTAATCCTATTGTATGAAAGAAAAATCAAACACACACACTTTAATAAAAAAGAAGTTTAATGAAATAATCACACAGTTTTTGACCATATTTTATTTACCTGCTAAAACCATTTCCTGTAATAAAAATAAAATAAAAAAGCAAAATTATTCTTACCTATCCCATGCACAGTCAGGTCCCACGGTGTAATCCTTCAGAAAGGGTTAATGTTTACTGCAGGGACCGCAGCTAATGCTGCAGCCTCACAGTAAACCCCAAATGAATGAGTTCCTCTCCTGCCTGACAGGAGAGTAAAGGCTGGGTGTCACATAACGATACACCAGTGATCCCACAACGATATGCACTTGTCAGGATCGCTGGTGTATCGCTACATGATCACTGCTGAGCTGCCAAACAGGCAGCTCAGGCAGCGATCTGGGACAGCGACACTGCGGGTAACATCGCTTAAGGGCCCGTCTCACATAGCGATATCGCTACCGAGATCGCTGCTGAGTCACTAGTTTTGTGACGCAGCAGCGAGCTCACCAGCGATATCGCTGTGTGTGACATTCAGCGACGATCAGCCCCCCTGCCGGGTATCGCTGATCGTCGCAGAAATGTCAGGACCTTTTTTTGATCGCTGGTTTCCCTCTGACAGGCACGCATCGCTGCGTGTGACAGGCGGGAGACCAGCGATCCGCTGGTAACCAAGGTACACAGCGGGTTTCCAGGCACCGCGCAGCGCTTGGAAACCCGCTGTGTACCTTGGATACCAGCTCCCTGCATCAGGGCGCTGGTATCCAAGGTACACAGCGGGTTTCTAGGCACAGCCCCGCGCCTGGAAACCCGCTGTGTACCTTGGTTACCAGCGGATCGCTGGTCTCCCGCCTGTCACACGCAGCGATGTGTGCCTGTCAGCGGGAAACCAGCGATCAAAAAAAGGTCCTGACATTTCAGCGACGATCAGCGATACCCGGCAGGGGGGCTGATCGTCGCTGAATGTCACACACAGCGATATCGCTGGTGAGCTCGCTGCTGCGTCACAAAACTAGTGACTCAGCAGCGATCTCGGTAGCGATATCGCTATGTGAGACGGGCCCTTAAGTGGAAAGCTTAATTGATTGCTTTCCACTTTCACTTCAGGTCAGCCAGGGACACAATCAGTGACGTCAGAGGGAACTGATTAACAAAAATAGGGGTTCCCTTCGAAAAAAAAATGGCGTGGGGTCCCCCCTATTTTTGTTAACCAGCCAGATGAAGCAGACCGCTGAGGCCTGGATTTTCAGGCTGTTAAGGAGCCAAGATCCATGGACCTTGCCAGCCTGATAATACTAGGCCACAGCAGTCTGCATATCTTGGCTGATTAACAAAAATAGGGGATCCCCTCGAAAAAAATTGGCGTGGGGTCCCCCCTATTTTTGTTAACCAGCCAGATGAAGCAGACCGCTGAGGCCTGGATTTTCAGGCTGTTAAGGAGCCAAGATCCATGGACCTTGCCAGCCTGATAATACCAGGCCACAGCAGTCTGCATATCTTGGCTGATTAACAAAAATAGGGGATCCCCTCGAAAAAAATTGGCGTGGGGTCCCCCCTATTTTTGTTAACCAGCCAGATGAAGCAGACCGCTGAGGCCTGGTTTTTCAGGCTGGTAAGGATCCAATATCCATGGACCTTGCAAGCCTGATAATACCAGGCCACAGCAGTCTGCTTAGCTTGGCTGGTTAACAAAAATAGGGGATCCCCTCGAAAAAAAAAACGGCGTGGGGATCCCCCCTATTTTTGTTAACCAGCCAAGTAAAATGCAGACTGCTGCGGCCTGGTATTAAAAGACTGTCAAGGCCCATGGATTTTGGCCCTCAACAGCCTGATAATACCAGGCTACAGCAGCCCCACATTTGGCGCATCAAAAGATGTGCCAATTGTGGCACTTTACCCGGCTCTTCCCACTTGCCCTGTAGCGGTGGCAAGCGGGGTAATAAGGGGTTATTGTCACCGTTGATTGCACGGTGACAATAAGCCCGGTTAATAATGGAGAGGTGTCAATAAGACACCGATCCATTATTAATCCCAAAGTTATTAAATGTATAAAAAAAAGACAAAGCAAGAAAAAAGTATTTTAATCAAATAAAAGAGACAACACAGTTTTCATTAATTTTATTACTCTTTCATTCCTGCGACGCCATCGATCTCCTGTAAAAAAGAAAAAAAACAAACCAACAGTATACCACCTGTCCGACGCAGTACAGAACGACAGTCCCACGACGATCCAACTCTGCTACATCGCAATGACAGGCAGAGCCTGTCATCGCGACGCAGCACAGCTGATTACCTGCTTTCCCCGGCGGTGACGTCATCGGACTGACTGCTTTACGGCCGGGATTACCCAGCAGTCACTGCAGTTATGCCGGGGAAAGAAGATTGCGGCCATGAAGCAGTGCAGGACGTGACCGCCGGAGATCTTCTGCCAGGTAAGTGCCGCTGACTCCTGACAGACCCGACCGACGGACACTGACAGTGACAGTGACAATCCCGATTCCGGTATCCGATAAGACGAAAATATCGGAACTCGGAATCGGAATTCCGATACAGCTAATATCGGCCGATACCCGATATTTGCAGTATCGGAATGCTCAACACTAGCAGCAAGTCAATATTTGCAGTGTTGACCCTTCTTCTTCAGGACCTCTGCAATTCTCCCTGGCATGCTCTCAATCAACTTCTGGACCAAATCCTGACTGATAGCAGTCCATTCTTGCACAATCAATGCTTTCATTTTGTCAGAATTTTTAGGTTTTTGTTTGTCCACCTGTCTCTTGATGATTGACCACAAGTTCTCAATGGGATTAAGATCTGGGGAGTTTCCAGGCCATGGACCCAAAATCTCTATGTTTTGTTCCCTGAGCCATTTAGTTATCACCTTTGCTTTATGGCAAGGTGCTCCATCATGCTGGAAAAGGCATTGTTGATCGCCAAACTGCTCTTGGAGGGTTGGGAGAAGTTGCTCTTGGAGGACATTCTGGTACCATTCTTTATTCATGGCTGTGTTTTTAGGCAAGACTGTGAGAGAGCCGATTCCCTGGCTGAGAAGCAACCCCACACATGAATGGTTTCAGGATGCTTAACAGTTGGCATGAGACAAGACTGGTGGTAGCGCTCACCTTGTCTTCTCCCAATGAGGCGTTTTCCTGATGTCCCAAACAATCGGAAAGGGGATTCATCAGAGAAAATAACTTTACCCCAGTCCTCAGCAGCCCACTGCCTGTACCTTTTGCACAATATCAGTCTGTCCATGATATTTTTTCTGGAGAGAAGTGGCTTCTTTGCTGCCCTCCTTGAGACCAGGCCTTGCTCCAAGAGTCTCCGCCTCACAGTGCGTGCAGATGCACTCACACCTGCCTGCTGCTATTTCTGAGCAAGCTCTGCACTGCTCGTGGCCCGATCCTGCAGCTGAAACACTTTTAAGAGACGGTCCTGGCGCTTGCTGGTCTTTCTTGGGCGCCCTGAAGCCTTTTTGGCAACAATGGAACCTCTCTCCTTGAAGTTCTTGATGATGCGATAGATTGTTGACTGAGGTGCAATCTTTCTAGCTGCGATACTCTTCCCTGTTAGGCCATTTTTGTGCATTGCAATGATGACTGCACGTGTTTCTTTAGAGATAACCATGGTTAACAGAAGAGAAACAATGATGCCAAGCACCAGCCTCCTTTTAAAGTGTCCAGTGGTGTCATTCTTACTTAATCATGACAGATTGATCTCCAGCCATGTCCTCATCAACACCCACACCTGTGTTAATGGAGCAATCACTGAAAAGAGGTTAGCTGGTCCTTTTAAGGCAGGGCTGCAATGATGTTGAAATGTGTTTTGGGGATAAAGTTCATTTTCTAGTCAAATATTGACTTTGCAAGTAATTGCTGTTAAGCTGATCACTCTTTATAACATTCTGGAGTATATGCAAATTGCCATTAGAAAAAGTGAAGCAGTAGACTTTGTAAAAATTAATATTTGTGTCATTCTCAAAAGTTTTGGCCATGACTGTAATATGTAGTATTGATGTTGGATCGCAATCAAAAATAGTATTCTTTATGAACTTAGAACTTTTTCGTAGCAGGTTATATATATATATGTATGTCTTGTGAGCACTTGCTCCCCACCTTGCATTACCATAATATTATATTTTGGACCGCAACACTATATGTGATTGTTTGTCTCTTTCCTCATCTGTGCCTTATAGGCGTTCTTTGTACTATTATGTTTTTTGTACTATTATGCTTTTTGTACTATTATGTTTTTTCTTATTTTGGACATAAATAAATTTTGATATTTTACTACAATGGTGGTGTATTTACACTTTGTTGTTTTTGTTTGAGCTGCTATTTTTAGGCTGAGGGGCAATATCCATGGCCTGTTGCCAGCCTGAGAATACCAGCCCCCAGCTGTCTGCTTTAGCAAGGCTGGTTGTCAAAAATGGGGAGGACCCCACTCTGTTTTTTTAATTATTTAAATAATTAAAAAAACAGAGTGGGGACCGCTCTATTTTTGAAAACTAGCCTTGTTGAAGCTGATAGCTGAGGGTTGCAGCCCCCAGCTGTGAGTTTTATCTGGCTGGTTAGCAAAAATACAAGGGAACTCACACAATGTTTTTAAATTATTTATTTACAGTACAGGATCGGCTAATGAATACTCCTATCCTGCTCCTGCTCGCACTGTAATTAGCGGCAGCAGGTGTCAGATGATGGGATCGGTAGTCCCTTCAGCTGACACCAGTAACCGGAGGTAAAGTTTATACCTCTGATCACAGCTGAGCGCTCATGCTGTCTTTTGACAGTGTGGGATCCGCGGCTTTCTGACTGGCATGGATGATTTTACCGCCGATCAGAAGCTGTGTTTGCCGCGCTGCCATGCACATGACAGTGGGACAGACACCCAGTGTTTCGGGCAGCCGAATCCGAATAGTAACACGGACTACCTGAAGCCCGTGTTCTGTGTCCGTGCCCGAATAGTAGGTGTTCAGTATGGACGCCTAACTTTACTGTTCTGGTTCGCTTCTCTCTAATCATCAGTGGTGGTCCAATCAATGGGACCTCCAGTCAGTGGCGTAACTAGAAATGGCGGGGCCCCACAGCAAAATTTTGAACGGGGCCCCCTCTCCCAAACGGGCGGCGGGGGGGGCGGGTTCTGATAGTGGGCGGAGCCAATAGCAGTGGGCGGAGCAAATCACAGCAATTCTCTAGGCCCAAAAAATACTCTTCAGTCTCATAACGGCCAGCTTTTTGCCCAAATCAGAGATGTATTTAAAGCAGACATTATGGAAACACAATATAATATAATGGACTGGTAGCAATGCAGCCCCCTTATGCTACCATTACTAGTAACCATGTCCCGCATAACTATTAATGCAGGCACATTATGCCCCCATAACTAGTAATAAGCCCTCTTATTCTCCCATCAGTAGTAATGTGCCCCTCAAGTAGTAATGCAGCCAAGAATGCAGAGTTATCACTCACACAGTATGTGCCCCCGTTAATCTTCGGTGGTATCTTCAGCTCCACAGTGGAGCACACTCACCACCAGTCTTCACCCTTCTGGGCGCCGCCACGAGTGACGTCAGCAGCGTGATCACATGACATGATCACGCTGCAGACGTCGCTCTGACCCGGCGGTCAGAGCTTCAATTGTACTGGCGTCTATATAGACACCAGTGCAATTGATTCCTGGGAGACGGCACGCAGCAGCTTCTCTGCGCCGGCTGTCAGCATGACAGCCAGCACAGGGAACCGCCGACTCTCAGGCCATGGGCGGCGGAACACAGCTAGCCCGGGCCCTATGGCAGCTGCTTCCCCTGCTTCCACGATAGTTCCGCCCCTGCCTCCAGTATTCAGGCAGTTGTTATTTAAACTGTGGATAGGTAAAGAGTTTTGATTGTCAGAGAGCCAATTTATAGCCAAAAATAGCTGTGTTGTTAAGGTGTTAAAGTTAAGGTGATTTTGCCTCAATAGAGAGTAAAACCCAAGAGTGAAAGAACCTCAATTTCATAAGACACATCAAATCCTGTTTTTCTAATTATATACAATTATTTAGATTTAAAATATCTGTGCTAGGAACAAATTCCATTTATGCTGCATATATGGATACAATTTCAGGACTATTTCAGACATGCTTCTTTTGAAAAATACATTTTTATTATTTTTATTATGTCCTGCTTTTTTCATTCATTAATGCAGTTTTACAAACCAAAGTAATGCTGATTAAAAAGTGCAAACAAATACTGCTTTACAGGTATTGAGGGTCAGGTATTCTATGTGGATTTTCCTTTAAATGGGGTTATCCAGGACTATATTAATTTTTTAATGAGCGTCTAAGAACTAACAGGCAGGTAGTTGCTAACTACTTGCCTCTTCTACCCAGCGCTAATGTCTGCCGGCACAGAGCAATCACAGACGATGCTGCGGATTCCGTTGACATCACATTGACAGCGCTGCGGCCTCTGGTCCGTTCTGCTTTGTTGATGGGGAGTGACTAACCATGTCATGCTAGTTAACACCGGCTCCCCTCTCCATAACTGAGGAAAGCCGGCTGTCAATCAGCATGACACTGGCAGCCATGCAATGAAACAGCTTGGAAGAGGAAGATCGGCTCTGTGGATGTGGGGTAGCTGAATCGCCTGCAGGAGAGGTCAGTGACTGCTCTGAGCCGGCACCGGATAGAAAAGGCAGGTACTTGCTAATTACTTATCAACTACTTGCTTGTTAGTTTTTTCGTTACTTTTTTCATGTTTAGCTCTAGATAACCCCTTTAAATGTGGAATAAAATTCAATGTATATTGATAGGTTGATTCCTCACGATTTACTAAGTCCTTCAAGTTACTTGACATATTCTGTTATCTGTTTTCACAAACAAATAGTAAATATCACTGCCAAAGCATCGCTTCATGAATTTCCAGCCAATACATCATTGTCACTGACGCACTGTTGAAGTCTGACTATGTGAATGTCTTGGGGGAATCATGTATCTTTCTGAAAGGTGAGAATGTTTGAAGTGTATGCAGAATCTGCCATAGTTGCTTAGCTGGGTTATTTATGGATATGTTAGTGTAGAGGAAAAGAATAGAACAAACCACGGGGTAAAGCTTTTATATTAGCATTTCTATAAAACAGATGACTGGATGTACTCAGGAACAAGTCTCGACATGTAAAGAGCAAAGGACGCAAGTGGCTGCCGCGTACCAGAGATCCACGTGCTCTGCTCCCCATTCCTTTCCATTGACCCACGAGACATCATGTTGACTATTTTATATTAGATCTCTCTATATTGATCCTTATTGTATTGTTTCCCTGTCCATTTTTTAAAAAGATCTATGCGAACAGAAGATTTAAGGCCTCATTCACACTTGTCTATTTGATGAGTACTTTGAACCATTTTTTTTAAAGAGTAACTGTCCTATTTATTTCTATTTCATAAATCAGTAGTACACATGAAAATAAGCAATTTTGTGCAATGAAGACTATATACGAGTCGTATTATACCACGCTATAAACTACCGTATACCAAGAAATTTGCTTCTTTCGACTTCTAAATTGATCTTTCGAGATTTGTCTGACGCACAGAGTGACTGCAGACTTATCGATTTAGACAGGACAACCCCTTAAAGACACATTTTACCTCAGAATTTAAATTCAGTTCAAGACAAAGAAGCAGATTTCTCTTTACTGAATAGACTATAGTCTTATAAATTAATAGCCCAGTCATAGTGGTCCAGCCATGTCTCTGTTATCCCCACTATAACACAACTTTCTGCCAATATTGTTAATTCAAATTCCTCCAGGTTTCTAGTATTAATGTGCATACATTCATTTTATAATATTTACTGTATTTCTAGTACTCCTCACTGTAGTAACTGGTTTAACCTCTCCTACCAATCATGGCCATTAAAAAAGCCCTCCTATCAAAGTGTTTATCCTCTTAATATATTACAGTCATCATATTATATAGCACTATGTACTTACAATTGCTCATTTTGCCTTTCTACTCAGCTAATTGTTCTCTTTTCTCTGATCTATGTAGAAACAGGAAGTCTCTTTTCCCTGAATTTATCATCCCTCTCTAACTCCTGACCCAGCTGCTCTCTCCTCCCCCTGTCAGGGAATTTTGTAGTGATGACTTATACAGGGAAAATTGACCTCCTGTTTCTACATAGAGCTTAGAAGGATTCAGCTAATCATTTTTTAATCATGTGATGTCATAGGCCTAATAGAAAAGAGAACAATTAACTAGGTAGAAGGGCAAAATGAGCAATGGTAAGTACACAGTGCTGTATAATATGATGACTGCACTATATGAAGAGAATAAACATTTTGATGGGAGTTCTTCTTTAAATGACCACCGATTGTCATTCGTTATAGCCTAATTAGACGAGCTGACTAAGCTTTCATAAGCAAAGAATGATCATTAAATAAGCACTTCCGTTAATGTTTTTATTCTCTAAACCGGTGTAAATGTTAGCATAGTGCAGAGTGAGTGTGGTAATGTACTCACCGATCACGGTTTTCTTCGGTATGCCACTCCTCTTGAGTCACATGACAGCAATTCAGACTTTCCGGATCACACTGGGCTCTCTGCATGAGCTGGAAGCTTCTGTTACACTCTGAGCATATGGAGATTGGTTCTGACACGCCATAGATTTACACTGATAGGCTGGGGACAAACAAGCGCTTTAAAAATTGGTCAGTTTTCATCCAGAAAAGTGGGATAATTTTTTTCTCACTTGTCAATCCGTTTTTTTTACTCAGCAGCTATTAATCATTTGCAGGACCATTTATAGTTTCCTATGCTATACAGAATTGTATTGCAATGTATTGGTAAAAATTGAATGCCTTACTGTGGCTCCGTATGGCAGCTGATTTTTTTTTCTTGCACCTTTACGATTTTGGAGTGAAATCGCTGCATGTTGCGAATTTTTTGGCAGACAGATTCTGTCATTGAAAAGAATTGGCCATCAGCATTGCTCCATTGAATGATATTGGCCCTAGTGCTTTCCGATAAAAAACTTGTGCAGCTTATATGTTGGTGAGAGAGAGGCCTAAAAGCCACTTGTGGATCACACAGAGCACAGTGGGATCCAGAGAGTCGAAATTGCTGTTACATGTTGGATATGAGGGAAGAGGGCAATCGATGATTTTTTTATTCCCTCCCCCAGAGAATTGGAAACTATCTATATGTAAAATCTACACTAAATGTGAGTGTCGCTTTGGAATTTTGCAGTTATTCGAAGCAAATAGAATTCACCTACAATAACTGTATCTTTCTTTTTTTTTATCTCACTAGTGCTTGACCTGAGTATTCTGAGAGATGAAGTGAGGCTGTACAGCTGTACGCCACGTAACTTCTCTGTGTCTTTACGGGAGGAGTTAAAAAGGACAGATGCCATATTTTGGCCAAGTTGCCTCCTAGTGAAACGATGTGGAGGAAACTGTGCATGCTGCAGCCACAATTGTGGTGAATGCCAGTGCACCTCGACTAAAGTCACCAAGAAGTACCATGAGGTATGTATTTGTTTTCTCTTCCAGCATGCTAAGCTAATTGAAGTAGTTTAATATCATTTTTGGAAACTAAGATTATTTTTATCATAGATAGCTATATTATTTAAAAAGGTCGTCCAGCTAAAAAAATAAGTTTAAATTAGAAATTGATGAAGCATACTAATATGCTTTATTTCTTAAAGGTGCTGCGATCTTCAGACACAGGCACCAAGTCTGGGTCCTATTCTGGTTTGTGTCCGACAGGTTTATGTTTCCTCTGTTGGCACATAACAATAAATAATAATAATAATTTTATTTCTATGATGTCAACATATTCATCAGCACTTTTACTAATCAGAGGGAACTTGTGCAGCAATATAACATATTATAGACAATCTATAAGGAAGTAGGAATAGATAGATGGTAGAAGGAACCATATTCCTAGAAATATTTCAAAAGGGATAACAGGTAAAGGAAAATGTTTTTGCTTAAAAGTATGGATCTGGAATTAACCAAATTTGTCTGGAGTAGTGCATTCCAGACAACTGGCGCAGCACAAGAGAACTGTCATAAGTGGGAGGTTTGGATTATAGAGGATGTTAGTATTAGATATTTAACAGAACAGAAAGGATGGGTAAGGTGGTAGACAGAGATAAGGAAGGAGATGCAGGGTGGTGCACAACTGTGGACATATTTTTTGGTGAGAGTGATAAGTTTATATTGTACTCTGTAGTGGATGGGCAACCAATGGAATGAATGATATAGGTTGGAAGCATCAGTCTATCGGCTGGAAAGGAAAGAGTTTAATAAGAGGGAGACCAATTAGTAGAGTTTCAGTAGTCCAGGCGAGAATAAATCAGAGCAACAGGAAGAGCTTTTGCAGTGTCAAAGGTAAGCAAAGGTCGGATTCTTGAGATGCTTTTGAGGTGCAGGTGACATGAGTGAGTGATTGAACATAGTTGGTGAAGGAAAATTCTGAAACAAATATAACCCCAGAACAATAAGCTTGTTGATTGGGAGTTATGATGGAATTGCTCATGAAAATGGCAATATCGAGTTTAGTTAGGTTAGTAGAGAGAGGAAACACAAGAAGTTCAGTTTTGAAAAGGTTCAGTTTTACATAGAGAGAGGACAAAATATTAGAGACAGTGGACAGACAGTCACTGGGATCTTGTGGTAGTGCAGGTGATGTCAGGTAAATATGTATATATAGTTGTGTGAAAAAGTTTTTGCCCCCTTCCTGATTTGCTATTCTTTTGCACATTTGTCACACTTAAATTTTTCAGATCAACAAGCAAATTTAAATATTAGACAAAGAGAACACAAGTAAACACAAAATGCAGTTTTTAAATGAAGGTCCTTATTATTAAGGGAAAAGAAATCCAAACGTACAGGGCCCTGTGTGAAAAAGTGATTGCCCCGCTCCCCCAAATCATAATTTAACTTGGCTTCATCACCTTTGGGAAGCTGAGTTCAAATTCCCTAGCCACAGGCAGGCCTCAATACTACCACACCTGTTCTCAATCAAGAAATTGCTTAAATAAGACCTGCCTGACAAAGTGAAATAGGTCAAAAGTTTCTCAAAAGCTAGTCATCATGACACAAGCCATTATCCACAAATGGCAAAAATACTGAACAGTGGTGAACCTTCCCAGGAGTGGCCGGCCAACCAAAATTACCCCAAGTGCGCAGTGACGATTCATCCAAAAGCTCACTAAAGACCCCACAACAACATCTAATGAACTGCAGGCCTCACTTGTCTCAGTTAAGGTCAGAGTTCATGACTCCACCATTAGAAAGAGACTGGGCAAAAAAAACGGCCTATATGGCAGTGTTCCTAGATGAAAACCACTGGTGAGCATTAAGAACCTTAATGCTCATTAGTTTTGTCAGAAAACAACTTCATGATCCCAAAGACTTTTGGGAGTATACTCTGTTGACTGACTAGACAAAAGTTGAGCTTTTTGGAAGGTGTATTTTTCCATCACACATGACGGCACCACGAGAGAGGGGATCCGCCCATCAAGGACAGGAAACCTTCAAGTTAAAAGGGGCGGCACCTCTCTCCGCATCAGTTGGTTTCCTGTCCTCGATGGGAGACCCTCAAGATGAAAGGACTCTCGGATGGAAGAGGATGCCTAGGCCTGGGTCGGGTGGTTAACGGTGGGCGTTTGTCCATCGCATCTGTCACCAGGTACTGGAAGTCGCCTCGGGGGTTAGGTATACCCTGCCCCCCTGAGCGAGGCATGGCCACTGCCCTTTAGGGCAGATATTTTCCTACAGCTCCCTCTGAGGCTCGGCTGTAGGTGGGGGCAATCCTCGGAGACCACTTTTTTCAGTGTGTCTCCCTGTTGATATGTGGCCATGCAGCCTGAAAGCACATCAGTGCCAGGCACATCATATGCCCCCCTCTCCTCCTCCTCCTCCCCCTCTCCCCCTCCTCCTCCCGGATACCTGGACCTGCGGATATTCGTTGGTGGCACAGTGGAGCCCAGGGGGACGCTTCCTGGGTGAGAACCGCTACATGGGGGGAGCGGTCATACGTTGTGACCATCTCCTACTCCCTCCTAACAGCGCTGCAGGAAACGGGAAATCGCGCACCGGAAGTTGCGCGTCGGATATGACGGGGGCGCGTTCTGGTAGCTGAGCGCGCCCAGAGACCGGGATTCTCCTGTTACGGCAGGAGAAAGTGCCGGTAAAGCGCGCACCGGACGTGGGTCAACACGCCCAATCTCGTCTGATCTCGGAAGCTAAGCAGGCGGCCGGGCGCGCGCACAGTACGCACGCGACGGGCGCTTGTGGGCATCAATTGAAAAAAAAAAAAAAGGGGGGGGGCGCCGCGTGCACGTGCAGAAAGTATTTAAACCGGCACTCACATAAGGATCACCGTCACGAGACCAGAATCTGCAGGTGACGGTATAGCTAAAAACCGTTAGAGAATGGAGAGTCTATCGCCGGGGCACCTGGACTCACACCAGGAAGCACATGCGAGACGGTCCCTGTCTGGTGAAAAAGCCCAGACACGCCGCAGCAATAGCCGCTCAGACAGCATAAGAACGGGGCACAGCAAGGCAGGATCTGTAATATCGGAAGGAGCCAGTCAGCCTCCGGAACCGGTACCCGTCTATTGCAGCGTCCGAGTGGTGAGTGAACTTCGAGAAAGTCCAGTACACTAATGTCTGTTCTCTTTCTCTTCTCTTTCTTGCATATATCTCTTTTTCCTCTCACATACATATTGAGAAAAATAGGGGGTTTATAAAAAGAGTAAGGCAAAGACCAAAAATAGGGAATGTCCCTTATGTAAAACCCCGCTAGAAAGAGCCTGGACTAAGGATTTATGCCAGGACTGTATTACTAAAACACTGGCGGAAGAAACGCCCTCCTTTGCTGAAAGCCTGAAGTCTCTAATTCAGGCGGAAGTGTGTAAGTCAATGAAAGCTTTCCATACAGCAGATATGGACGGCAGATCCAGAGACAGGTCCAGTATCTCAGGGATATCCCAGGAAGATTCCTCTGGAGCAGAAAGGGACTCTAGCAGGTCCCGTAATTCAGATAGCAGCTCAGAGGAAGAAAACATCTTCCCGATTGAGGCGACAGATAACCTAATAAAGACAGTCCGCTCTACTATGGGGTTGATAGAAGAGAAACCTAAATGAACACCTCAAGAGCTTATGTTCGTAGGGCTTCAGAAAAAGAAACGTAAAACCTTTCCCATTAATGATCAATTAAAAGACCTTATTAGAAGGGAGTGGGAAAGGCCAGAAAAAATGTCACACATCACCAACGCTCTGAAGAGAAAATACCCTTTCGATGAGCAAGCATCTTCATCTTGTGATAGAGCCCCAAAAATAGACGTAGCGGTGTCAAAAATCGCCAGAAAATCCTCTCTACCTTTTGAAGACCTAGGTACATTGAGAGAGCTGCTGGACAGGAAGACAGACGTCTGCTTAAAGACGGTCTGGGAGACGTCAGCAGGTGCATTAAGACCGGCCATTGCAGCTACTTGTGTGGCCAGATCCCTGAAAGTCTGGGTGGACAACTTAGAGGATCAGGTGGAACAGAGAGTCTCCAGAGAAAACATCTTGGAGGCCATACCGGCCATTAGAGCAGCAGCAAGTTTCCTGGCCGAAGCCTCAGCGGATTCGGCAAGGTTGGCAGCTAAATCTGCAGCGCTAGCTAATGTAGGGCGCAGAGCGGTATGGCTTAAGTGTTGGCCAGGTGACATCCAGGCAAAAGTAAAATGATGCTCCCTACCCTGCGAAGGCAATTTCTTATTTGGGCCAGCGCTAGATGAAGTATTAGAGAAGGCTACCGATAAGAAGAAAAACTTTCCGAAACAACCTTTTCAGACCTTTCGGCGCTCCTTTCAGAGAAATCGGAAGTTCGGGAGACAGCACTACAGAGAACGGGACAGAAACTTTCAAGACAAACGATCCAGAGGAGGGAAGGGCTTCTACTTCGGTAAGCCCTCCAAGGAAGACAAGAAGTCTTCCCAGTCAGTGACGGTCCTTCTCAGGTGGGATGGAGGCTCTCTCACTTCCTTCCAGCCTGGGAGAAGATTTCGTCCAGTGCCTGGATTTTACAGATAGTAGAATCGGGACTGGGATTAAAATTCCATCACCGTCCACCAAGGAAATATATGCTGACTCCCCTACAATCCTCGTTAGAAAAACAAACGAGTCTGAAAGAAGAAAAAATCTCTCTTAAACAAAAACGCGTCCTGGAAAAAGTTCCAGTGGAAGAGGAAAGAGAAGGTTTTTACTCCCCGCTGTTTCTAGTAAAAAAGCCAGACAACTCCTGGAGGACGATTATAAATCTAAAAGCTCTCAAAAAGTTTCTGGTAATTCCGTCTTTCAAAATGGAAACGATAAGAACAGCAGTAAATCTCCTCTTTCCTCGGGCTATATGGCGGTCCTCGACCTCAAGGACGCTTACTATCACGTCCCAATTCGGCGAGCAGACCGCAAATATCTCAGAGCAGCAATAAAAATAACATCACAGTTACATCATCTGCAGTACAGAGCCCTGCCCTTCGGTATAGCAACAGCCCCACGTGTCTTCACGAAATTGATGGCAGAGGTCACAGCACATCTGAGAGAGAAGGACACGCTAATAATACCCTATCTGGACGATTTTCTGATAGTGGGGAGGAATTTCTCGCACTGTCAGGATCAAGTCAGTGTTGTTATAGAAACTCTACGGAGGCTGGGATGGCAGCTCAATCTCAAAAAATCCAAGCTGGAACCAGCAATGACCCAGGTATTTTTGGGAATAACGATAGACTCAATAGCACAGGAATGTCGTCTTCCAGAAGAAAAAGAACACAGAATAAAGCAGATGATAATAACAACAATAAAAAATTCTCAAATTACGCTAAGGAAAGCTATGTCGGTGTTGGGATCACTAACTGCATGCATACCAGCAGTAAAATGGGCCAGTTCCATACAAGGAAATTACAGTGGAGTGTGTTGCAGGAAGATCTAGTCCTCCAGGGACATCTGGACCAGAAGATCACACTTTCAATCCCTGTACTTCAATCGCTCCAATGGTGGTTGAAAATAGATACATCTCCGCGAGGGATTCCATGGAAGTTCACGGTCTCCAAGGTGGTCATAACAGACGCCAGCCCTTGGGGGTGGGGAGCTCACCTGGATACACTGTGGCTCCAAGAACCGTGGAAACAAGAAGAAAAACAGCTATCTTCGAACGACTGGGAACTCTTGGCGGTCGAAAGAGCATTGCAGGGTCTACTACCAAATATATCGGGACATCATGTCCGAGTCCTGTCGGACAACCGGACGGCAGTCGCTTATATAAACCACCAAGGTGGCACCCGTTCTCGGTCACTGATGGACATAACAGAAAGAATTATGATTCTTGCAGAACATCATTTCCGCTCATTATCGGCCCTACATATACGAGGCATAGACAACCAAAAAGCAGATTTCCTGAGCAGAAACCACCTAAAGCAGGGAGAGTGGGCAGTAAAAGAGTCCATTTTTCACCAGATAATACATATGTGGGGCAAACCCAGCATAGACCTGTTTGCCACAAGGACCAACAAGAAGCTGCGGAAATTCTGCTCCCTGAATCCAGCAGACAGACCCTTAGCAGTAGATGCCTTCAGAATAAGCTGGACGTCAGGACTTCTGTATGCTTTTCCCCCAGTATGTCTGATTCCATTAGTTCTGAAGAAGATCAGGGAGGACAAAGCCAGGGTGATCTTAATAGCTCCTTTTTGGCCAAAGAGGCCTTGGTTCTACTGGCTGAAGATAATGTCCATAACAGATCCATGGGTACTGCCGGAAGACCAGGACCTTTTGACACAGGGTCCTTTCAGTCACCCTCAGAAGTCCGGGCTACATTTGACGGCCTGGAATTTGAGAGGTCACTATTAGAAAAAAGGGGGTTTTCAGCCGCAGTAATATCTACCCTACTTCGCAGTAGAAAACCAGTAACTACGAAGATTTATGGCAGAATATGGAGGAAATTTTTAACAAATTCAGCACCAATACAGGAAGGGGAGATCCCAATAGTGGCTATATTAGAATTCCTACAAAAGGGCTTAGAACTAGGGCTAGCAGTTAGCACCCTTAAAGTTCATGTCTCTGCCCTCGCAGCCTTGTTTAACCATGATTTAGCAAACAACAGGTGGATAGCCAGGTTCATTCGGGCCTGTAGTAGAGCAGATTCTGTTCCATCCCCTGCTCCTCCACCATGGGACCTCAATCTGGTCTTATCAGCCTTAACAGGTAGCCCCTTTGAGCCCCTAGACACAATATCCGATAAAGTTCTAACTTTTAAAACCACTTTGTTGATAGCGCTCACATCAGCCCGTAGGATTGGAAACCTACATGCATTGTCAGCTGACTCTCCTTACACTCGGATTCTAGATGACAGAGTAATATTAAGATTAGACCCTGCATATTTACCCAAAGTTGTGTCAAAATTCCACAGAGCTCAGGAAATAATATTGCCATCCTTTTGTCCTGACCCTAGCAACACAAAAGAGGAGAAACTACACTGTTTAGATGTTAGGAGATGTATCCTACAATATCTAGATAGAACGAAAACTTGGAGGAAAAGCAGGTCATTACTTGTTTCTTTTCAGGGGGCGAGAAAAGGCCTAGGAGCCTCTAGACAAACTATAGCTAGATGGGTGAGAGAGGCCATTACGCTAGCTTATAGTAGTGTAGGCAGGGCTGTTCCTGAAGGACTTAAGGCCCACTCCACAAGAGCCATGTCGACATCTTGGGCGGAGAAAGCAGATGCCACGATCGACCAAATCTGTAAGGCGGCCACTTGGTCCTCTCCGTCAACTTTTTTCAGACACTATAGATTAGATTTATCTGCTACCTCTGATCTCACGTTCGGGAGAAGAGTGTTGGAAGCAGTGATCCCTCCCTAAAACAGAATGCGAATCTCTGTAATTCTCTCGTGGTGCCGTCATGTATGATGGAAAAACACGGGTATTACATATCTGGTAATGTGTTTTTTCATGAGACATGACGGCACCCTTATATTCCCGCCCCTTGATCACGTCACTAGTTGGGTGCATTTTTATTATTTTTCACTCCCTTGGATTGGGGTAATTGGAATTGCAAAGAATGTATTATTTATATGTGTACTAACATGCGGAGTTCCTCTCGTGCTCTGTAAAACAACTGATGCGGAGAGAGGTGCCGCCCCTTTTATCTTGAAGATTTCCTGTCCTTGATGGGCGGATCCCCTCTCTCGTGGTGCCGTCATGTCTCATGAAAAAACACATTACCAGGTATGTAATACCCGTGTATCCCATTACAGCTGGCATCGAAGTAACAGCATTTCAGAAAAGGAACATCATACCAACATTAAAA
This sequence comes from Oophaga sylvatica, assembly GCA_033576555.1. NCBI lineage: Eukaryota > Metazoa > Chordata > Amphibia > Anura > Dendrobatidae > Oophaga > Oophaga sylvatica. Next base: position 161,152,321 of record JARQOD010000001.1, on the reverse strand, counting down.
TATGGTGGTGGTAGCATGATGGACTGGGGCTGTTTTGCTGCTTCAGGACCTGGAAGACTTGCTGAGGTAAATGGAACCATGAATTCTGCTGTCTACCAAAAAATCCTGAAGGAGATTGTCCAGACATCAGTTTGTGACCTCAAGCTGAAAGGTACTTGGGTTATGCAGCAGGACAATGATCCAAAACACACAATCAAGTCCGCCTCTGAATGGTTTAAGAAAAACAAAACTAAGACTTTAGAGTGGCTTAGTCAAAGTCCTGACCTTAATCCGAATGAGAAAGACAGTTCACACTCGGAAACCCTCCAATGTGGCTGAATAACACTAATTCTGCAAAAATGAGTGAGACAAAATTCCTTCGAAGCATTGTAAAAGACTCATTGCCTATTATGGCAAACGCTTGATTGCAGTTTTTGCTGCTAAGGGTTGACCAATCAGTTATTAGGTTTAGGGGCAATCACTTTTTCACCCAAAGCCCTGTAGGTTTGGATTTATTTTTCTCTTAGTAATAAAGACCTTCATTTAAAAACTGCACTTTGTGTTTACTTGTGTTATCTTTAATATATTTAAGTCTGTTTGGTGATCTGAAACATGTAAAAGAATAGGAAATCAAGACGGGGCAAATGCTTTTTCACACAACTTTAACTGGTTGTCATCAACGAAGACTTGGAACTGAAAATCAAATCTGCTGATGGTTTATCCAACAGGGGCAGTGTATAGTGTTTCTGTAGAATGTAAATTGCGGAACTCAGATTTTATGAGTCAAGATGAGAGTTATCTGAAAGATAGTGGATTAGAGGAGAGTAGAGCAAGTGCTCCAAAAGTGTTAAAAATGAAGAGAGATTATAGGCAGGTCTGTAGTTAGCAGAGCAGTCCGGGTTGATGGATGATTTTTTTAGTAAAAGGATTATGATGGCATTTTTGAAGCTGAAGGAGGGAAATATACTTGAATAGAGAGAAAGATTTAAATATTTTAGTTAGGTGGGTAGCGACAGATGTGGAGAGGAACTGAAGGAGGGGTCAGAGAATAGAGTCACTGGTGATAGTAGGGCAATAAGAAGCAGGGAGAATTATAACTTTTTCTGTGACCAGCTAAAAAGTGAAGCTGATGAAGACTTAGGAGAATCCAAGCTATTAGAGTATTGAGAGAAAATTTGCTTTCAAAGGACTGAGGTTGGTAATGAGGGCCGGACCTTGAGGAAAGAGTGAGAAAATGTTAAAGGGTCTGTTAAAGGGTCATTTTGGATGTTGGATAGTGAGATGATGACTGTAGTGAAGTCTTGTTTGGCAAGGTAAAGGGTATGTTATATGTTTTGTGCATAAACTTATAATAGATGAAGTCTTCCTCTGAAAGTGATTTTATCCATAGATTCTGACCTAAAAATTCACTGCATGTAGAGGGTGGAGCTTCATCAAGGGCACTTTTCATGTCTTGTTATAATGTATCAAAGCTAACTTGTGACAGTAGAGGGATGAGATTGGGGTCAAGGATGACTGCAAATTTGTCATAAGTGGCTGGGAATGTATAGTTTGTAGGGGAGTCTTGAGTGGAACAACACATTTCTAAAAGGAAAACTGTTTTCAGAAAATAGGAGGGAGGAGTTAGTATAATCATACATGAACCTCTTCACCCCCGAGCCATTTTCCGTTTTTGCATTTGTTTTTTGCTCACCTTCTTCCCAGAGCCGTAACTTTTTTATTTTTCCATCAATATGGCTGTTTGAGGGCTTGTTTTTTTGATTTTACCATATAGTGTACTGGAAAATGGGAAAAAAATTCCAAGTGCTTCAATAGTCTCCATAGCCCTGCTATGTGTAGCTAAAATGATCGCTTGCTATGAGTGCCGACCACTGGGCGGCACTTATATCTATCCAGCTATAACAACCACAGGAGCCTCCTGCAGACCCCAGGTTCTTATGTCAACCCATCAGCTATCTGCTGTCATATGGCATGGGTGCCAATAGGGTTGTGCCATGCTTCCGGCGCAAGCATGCTAGATGCCACTGTCAGAGATTGACAGCATCATTTAACATGTTAACAGCTGCGAGTGTATCACGATTCCACCCGCGGCTGTTAGGGGCACATGTCATCTGATAAAATCAGCCGGAAAAGATGTGGGCTCAGCGCCAGCGCCCACATTAAAGGGGGAGACCTGACATGCACCGTACATGTACGAAGCATGTCGTGAAGTGGTTAAATAATATTGGGATAAGACTATGCTCAGTGTATTCCCATCTTCATGTGTAGGAGAGTTTGTAAGCTATGAAAGGTCTATAGAAGGTATTCGGGATAGATGATGAGTGGAAGATGGGGAGAGTATATTATTAATTGGGATGTTAAGTTCTCACTTGATAAAGAGTGAGAACATCACAGACTGGAAGGTGCAGAAGAAGTAGAATGGAGAGAATGAGCAGATGCTTCAGTGATTTGTCAAATCATCTGCTGCACTGTAACTTTGAATACGTTGGGAGAGGACGAATAGGAGTGTTTCAAGAATATGAGAAAAATGTGAGGCGTTCACAAGAGATGGGAATAGAAAGGAACTGATGTGGATAGAGTGGATGGAATCTGAGAAAGTGGTACATATGAAAGAAATTAGCAGCTAGAGCATAGATAAGGACATAAGAACATAGATATTGAAAACACATTTTACAGCACTAGCGAACTAGAAACAAGTTTGTTTGAATACCCTGCATAGCGGACCTGCCTCCTGCCTCACAAAGGCTGGTTTCACATTTGCGTTTCGGTGCGCAGCGTTTAATCCGCATGGATCCGCATGCATAATGCATACATATCTTTAACATGGTGTACGCAGGGACATGTGTTTGCATGCGTTTGCATAAGCATGTGTCGTTTCGCGGTTTCCGGCGAACGCAACATGTTGCGTTTTTTGAAGTGTCAAAAATCTGTTAAATATGCGCAGTTATGCGCATGCGGACGAGTGTGTAAAAAACCCGCATTACTCTCTATGGGAACGCAAGGACATGCGCATGGATGCGTTCAATGCGAATGCGGACTTCAGACTGTGCATGTCCAGGAACTGATTACAGCACCTGGGAATATATAATGCATGCGCATTAACAACGCAAACGCATGCAAAAATGCATACAAACGCATACACACGCAGCGTTTTTTTGGCGTCATGTGTAAGATGATGAGGATAAAAAACGCTGCGTAAACATGCATTTGCATGCGCGTTTGCGCATACAGATGATACACTGCGCACAGAAACTCTAATGTGAACTTAGCCTAACTGCCAGGTTTAACTACTGTATACTTTACATATGGCACTTAGTCAAAGATGCACTCTTGTCTTACTCTTGGCCAGATCTAAATGTATAGGGAAGTTTGCGCTGAGTTTTAGGTCTAAATTAACTTGTTAAACAATTCATTAACTGACTTGCTTTAAACTGGAGTGTCTGGGAGAACACTGGGGAAGTGACACAGAGCTGACACTTCTCCAGTTATAATTAATCCCATATGTTGAATGTGAGGGTGATATGTCCCCTCTTTGGAGATGTCTTTATGGATTTTACAATTTTTCTATATGACATGGAGGATGCAAAAATATGCAAATATAAACAAGCAAATTTGCAGGCCAGCATGGACCCGTAAAACTTTGAGCTGAAAAAGACAACGTTAGAGTTTTTGGGAACAGACACAGTAAAATGAGAATACATACTTTTAAAGAGAGATGGCCCAAGCTTTTCAAGGGTTATCAGCAGATAAAATGAGCCAGAGCTGCAAGTCCCCTTCTATGCAAACTACTGTGACAGAATGAGGCTGGCTTAGTTATGAAAATTAAGTCAGCCAGTCCCCTTCTCACACAGCTATGGCTACATGTAAAATCAGGGAGCACAGTCCTGTGTCGGACACAAACAAAAAGACTATTTGGCAGGACCTGGGACTGGAACTTGTTGGTAAAGAGTGGACCACAAGATTAATTTTCTTTTTGTTGGACAACGCCTTTAATCCCTACCCCAGGTGCTGTGAAGCTTCCTGATGTAGTAAATGCTGACACTTCATTATAGGAGCTCAAAGCTGAACTGTGCCAGTATCATGAGGCAGAGATAAGGTACTGCCACACTAAACAATCCCGCTAGCGATCACGATAACGACGCATACTAATGCGATCGCTAGCGGGATTGTTTCTATATCGCTAAATGCGGCCACATTTAGCGATATAGTTAACGACGCTATCGCCGTTAGCGATCTTCTTAACGACTTTAGCGGTACAAAAGTACCGCTAAATCGCTAAGAAAAGGTGCCACACAGCGATAAGATACTTACCCAGCGGGAGCGCCAGCGATGAAATAGGGTCCGGAACGATTCCAGCGACGAGCGAGATCACAGCAGGAAGCTCGTCGCTGGAAGCTGCCGCACTGAACAATATCGCTAACGGGATCGCTAAATAGTGACGTTTTTTAGCGATCCCGTTAGCGATATTGTTTAGTGTGGCATACCCTATAGTTTAAAGCTTAACAGGGGCTCCAGGCATCAAATAAATGTCCTAAAATTTATATGAACTCCTTTTTCCTTAGTAACCTTAATAACCATAGTAAGTTACTACATACAGGATTGGGGTCATGTATGGGGCTTTTGTGGCAGTTACTTACCATCATAAAGTAGTAAATATTGGCGCACATCTTTTTTGGCAATTTTTCACTGTTCTCGCATGTTTTTAAAAGTGGGTTTGCTATGCAAGTAAGGTTTTGCCACACTTATGAATCCGATAAAGTGGGGTGAGGTGGCTTTAAAGTGAAGTAACATTTGTAAACAGAAGTGTAATATTTTAAGATTAGCCAAATGTTTGAAATGTATGCGACACTAATAAATTTGATCCACTTAACAAGAACCCAGATACAAGAAAAATAACTTTAAAAAGTCCCCTCATAATACCCCCACATGTGTTAAAATGACAAAAATTTGATATTCTGACTTCTCAGCTCTGCCATAGTCAAAAGCATCAGTAATGCAGCAGAGTAATCAATGACAAATCTGTCAAAAAAATCTATCTTTTGAATTGTGAATGCATCTCCAGGCTATAGTATAGACTGTAACTCATGGTCAGTACAAAATAAAAACTGTAATGAATATTAATAATTGCTCAATTTTTAATATATCTACAGTACATGTCTAATTCATGCTGCCATAGATCAGGCAGTATATACTGTATCAGCTGTCAGATTCACTTTAAACAAGTTGTCTATAGGAATGAGTGAATCAATTATGAAATAATCAATTTCACTACAATATTTAAAAATTCGATTTGCATGAAATCAACAAAATATAAGGCCGGTAGTAATATTTTAGATTCTGAAAACTGTGAAGGGTTACAAAGCGACAAACTATTAAAGCAAATCTATTAGCAGGATTTTGCTAAGTAAACTACAGAAACTGTCAGGTTGACAGTAGGGTTGAGCATTCCGATACTGCAAATATCGGGTATCGGCCGATATTGGCTGTATCGGAATTCCGATTCCGAGTTCCGAAATTTTCGTCATATCGGATACCGGAATCGGGATTGTCACTGTCACTGTCAGTGTCCGTCGGTCGGGTCTGTCAGGAGTCAGCGGCACTTACCTGGCAGAAGATCTCCGGCGGTCACGTCCTGGACTGCTTGATGGCCGCAATCTTCTTTCCCGGCGGTCACATGCAGTATCTCGCGATAACTGCAGTGACTGCTGGGTAATCCCGGCCGTAAAGCAGTCAGTCCGATGACGTCACCGCCGGGGAAGCAGGTAATCAGCTGTGCTGCGTTGCGATGACAGGCTCTGCCTGTCATTGCGATGTAGCAGAGTTGGATCGTCGTGGGACTATCGTTATGGACTGCGTCGGACAGGTGGTATACTGTTGGTTTGTTTTTTTTTCTTTTTTTACAGGAGATCGATGGCGTCGCAGGAATGAGAGTACAATAAAATTAATGAAAACTGTGTTGTCTCTTTTATTTCATTAAAATACTTTTTTCTTGCTGTGTTTTTTTTTTACACATTTAATAACTTTGGGATTAATAATGGATCGGTGTCTTATTGACACCTCTCCATTATTAACCGGGCTTATTGTCACCGTGCAATCAACGGTGACATTAACCCCTTATTACCCCGCTTGCCACCGCTACAGGGCAAGTGGGAAGAGCCGGGTAAAGTGCCACAATTGGCACATCTTTTGATGCGCCAAATGTGGGGCTGCTGTAGCCTGGTATTATCAGGCTGTTGAGGGCCAAAATCCATGGGCCTTGACAGTCTTTTAATACCAGGCCGCAGCAGTCTGCATTTTACTTGGCTGGTTAACAAAAATAGGGGGACCCCTACGCCGTTTTTTTTTCGAGGGGATCCCCTATTTTTGTTAACCAGCCAAGCTAAGCAGACTGCTGTGGCCTGGTATTATCAGGCTGGCAAGGTCCATGGATATTGGATCCTTACCAGCCTGAAAAACCAGGCCTCAGCGGTCTGCTTCATCTGGCTGGTTAACAAAAATAGGGGGGACCCCACGCCAATTTTTTTCGAGGGGATCCCCTATTTTTGTTAATCAGCCAAGATATGCAGACTGCTGTGGCCTGGTATTATCAGGCTGGCAAGGTCCATGGATCTTGGCTCCTTAACAGCCTGAAAATCCAGGCCTCAGCGGTCTGCTTCATCTGGCTGGTTAACAAAAATAGGGGGGACCCCACGCCAATTTTTTTGAGGGGATCCCCTATTTTTGTTAATCAGCCAAGATATGCAGACTGCTGTGGCCTAGTATTATCAGGCTGGCAAGGTCCATGGATCTTGGCTCCTTAACAGCCTGAAAATCCAGGCCTCAGCGGTCTGCTTCATCTGGCTGGTTAACAAAAATAGGGGGGACCCCATGCCATTTTTTTTTCGAAGGGAACCCCTATTTTTGTTAATCAGTTCCCTCTGACGTCACTGATTGTGTCCCTGGCTGACCTGAAGTGAAAGTGGAAAGCAATCAATTAAGCTTTCCACTTAAGGGCCCGTCTCACATAGCGATATCGCTACCGAGATCGCTGCTGAGTAACTAGTTTTGTGACGCAGCAGCGAGATCACCAGCGATATCGCTGTGTGTGACATTCAGCGACGATCAGCCCCCCTGCCGGGTATCGCTGATCGTCGCTGAAATGTCAGGACCTTTTTTTGATCACTGGTTTCCCGCTGACAGGCACACATCGCTGCGTGTGACAGGCGGGAGACCAGCGATCCGCTGGTAACCAAGGTACACAGCGGGTTTCCAGGCGCGGGGCTGTGCCTAGAAACCCGCTGTGTACCTTGGATACCAGCGCCCTGATGCAGGGAGCTGGTATCCAAGGTACACAGCGGGTTTCCAAGCGCTGCGCGGTGCCTGGAAACCCGCTGTGTACCTTGGTTACCAGCGGATCGCTGGTCTCCCGCCTGTCACACGCAGCGATGCGTGCCTGTCAGCGGGAGACCAGCGATCAAAAAAAGGTCCTGACATTTCTGCGACGATCAGCGATACCCGGCAGGGGGGCTGATCGTCGCTGAATGTCACACACAGCGATATCGCTGGTGAGCTCGCTGCTGCGTCACAAAACTAGTGACTCAGCAGCGATCTCGGTAGCGATATCGCTATGTGAGACGGGCCCTTAAGCGATGTTACCCGCAGTGTCGCTGTCCCAGATCGCTGCCTGAGCTGCCTGTTTGGCAGCTCAGCAGCGATCATGTAGCGATACACCAGCGATCCTGACAAGTGCATATCGTTGTCGGGATCGCTGGTGTATCGTTATGTGACACCCAGCCTTTACTCTCCTGTCAGGCAGGAGAGGAACTCATTCATTTGGGGTTTACTGTGAGGCTGCAGCATTAGCTGCGGTCCCTGCAGTAAACATTAACCCTTTCTGAAGGATTACACCGTGGGACCTGACTGTGCATGGGATAGGTAAGAATAATTTTGCTTTTTTATTTTATTTTTATTACAGGAAATGGTTTTTGCAGTAAAATAAAAGATGGTCAAAAACATGTGTCTTTATTTCATTAAAATTATTTTTAATTAAAGTGTGTGTGTTTTATTTTTATTTCATGCAATAGGATTAATAATTGATAGTTGTCTAATTGACAGCTCTCAATTATTAACCTGGCTTAAGGTCACCTTTCAATAGCAAGGTGGCTATAACCCCATATTAACCCATTCGCCACCGCTACAGGGCAATGGGAATAGACGGGCAAAGTGCCAGAAAGGGCGAATCTAATTATAGATTTGTCTTTCCTGGGGTGTCTGGGGGCAGATGTTAGTAGCCGGGGGGGGGCAAAAATAATGGTCCCTCTCTGGGCTATTATTATCTGCCCCCACTCACTGGCTTTGTCTGTCTGGTTGCGAAAATAGGGCGGGAGCCCACGCATTTTTTTTCAGCAATTTTACACCTCATATATATATATATACATGTCATTGAATTTGTGACACATATATATATATATATTTATATTTGTAGTTCATACACTTCTACATAGTATAATAGCCGCTAATTCAATTGCCGGCTTTTGTGAAAATGCAGAACCCGACATGAAATGACACTTGGTGTACATAGGGTTAACCATGTCTTTTCATGTCGTTTGCTATCTGATTTGCACAAACAATTAAATCAGTCTATGTGTGCAAAATTTCACACCTGTAGGGGTTAATTAAAGGTGTAAATTTGTAGCAAAAAAGTCTGTTTTTTTTACAACGAATTTACACCTTTAATTAACCCCTACAGGTGTGAAATTTTGCACACATAGACTGATTTAATTGTTTGTGCAAATTAGATAGCAAAGGACATGAAAAGACATGGTTAACCCTATGTACACCAAGTGTCATTTCATGTCTGGTGACCCGACATGAAATGACACTTGGTGTACATAGGGTTAACCATGTCTTTTCATGTCCTTTGCTATCTAATTTGCACAAACAATTAAATCAGACTATGTGTGCAAAATTTCACACCTGTAGGGGTTAATTAAAGGTGTAAATTCATAGCAAAAAAGTCCGTTTTTTTTACAACGAATTTACACCTTTAATTAACCCCTACAGGTGTGAAATTTTGCACACATAGACTGATTTAATTGTTTGTGCAAATCAGATAGCAAACGACATGAAAAGACATGGTTAACCCTATGTACACCAAGTGTCATTTCATGTCGGGTGCTTCTGTCTTTTCACTGAAGCCGGCTTTACCCGGCAATTGAATCAGAGGATATTTTACTATGTAGAAGTGTATAAACTATACATATATGTATATATATATATGTCACAATGACATGTATATATATATATATATATATATATATATGTATTCTATGTGTGTATATTTAGTGTTTACAAGGAAAGAATGGGGTTTTTTTAGTTGCGATATTTTGTTCCCATAGACTTACATGGGACTTCCGGTATCGGTATCGGGTATCGCCGATATTTTAGTGATATCGGCGATACCATTCCGATTCCGATACTTTAGGATATCGGAAAGTATCGCTCAACTCTAGTTGACAGTGTTAAACTGATTAAAATGATTCCTGCGGTGACGAAATCCACCTTGTGGTTGTTGTTTAATCAGTGTTAGAAGTTTTCAGTTAATGACATTCTCGTATTTGGGGCAGCATTTTAGGCAGAGTTTTATCTTCCTGCTGTAAGCCAGAGAAATCAAGGAAAGACCTGCACACAAGCCGCCACTAAGCACAAATATGTTCCTCATCATAGAGTCAGACTGCTTTGGGGCAGGCCTGTGGGCAGATCTTTCCTTAGTTTCTCTGGCTTACAGCTGGAAGATACACACGTGGTCAAAATTGTTGGTACCCCTCATTTAATGACAGAAAAACCCACAGTGGTGACAGAAATTACTTGAATCTGGCACAAATAACAATGAATCAAAAATCTATGACAATGAACAAATGAAAGTCAGACATTGCTTTTCAACCATGCTTCCACAGAATTTCAAAAAATAAAACTCATGAAATAGGTCTGGAAAGAAATGATGGTACCCCTGAAAATAATGTGACAAAAGGGACATTTTAAATCAAGGTGTGTCCACTAATTAGCATCACAGGTGTCTACAATCTTGGAATCAGTGAGTGGGCCTGTATAGAGGGCTACAGATGCTCACTGTGCTGTTTGGTGACATGGTATGTATCACACTCAACATGGATCAGAGGAAGCGAAGGAACAGTTGTCTCAGGAAATTAGAAAGAAAATTATAAACAAACATGTTGAAGGTAAATGTTATAAGACCATCTCAAAGCAGCTTGATGTTCCTGTAACTACCGTTGGACATATTATTTAGAAATTTAAGCTCCATGGGACTGTAGCCAAGCTCCTTGGATGTGGCCACAGGAGGAAAATTGATGACAAATCAAAGAGACAGATAATATGAATGGTAACAAAAGAGCCCAGAAAAACTTCTAAACAGATTAAAGGTGAACTTCAAGCTCAAGGAACATCAGTGTCAGATCGCACCATCCGTCGTTGTATGAGCCAAAGTGGACTTCATGGGAGATGACCAAGGAGGCCACTATTGTTGAAAAAAATCATAAAAAAAGCCAGACTGGAATTTACCAAACTACATGTTGACAAGCCACAAAGGTCCTATGGACAGATGAGAAAAAAATGGAACGTTTTGGCAAGGCATATCAGCTCTATGTTCACAGATGGAAAAATGAAGCATATCAAGAACAGAACACTGTCCCTACTGTGAAACATGGAGTAGGCTTTGCTATGTTCTGGGGCTGCTTTGCTGCAACTGGCACAGGGTGTCTAGAATCTGTGCAGGGTACAATGAAATCTCAAGACTATCAAGGAATTCTAGAGAGAAATGTGCTGCCCAGGGTCAGAAAGCTTGGTCTCAGTCGCAGGTCATGGGTCTTGCAACAGGATAATGACCCAAAACACACAGCTAAAAACACCCAAGAATGGCTAATAGGAAAACATTGGACCATTCTGAAGTGGCCTTCTATGAGCCCTGACCTAAATCATATTGAGCATCTTTGGAAAGAGCTGAAACATGCCGTCTGGAAAAGGCAACCTTCAAACACGAGACAACTGGAGCAGTTTGCTCTTGAGGAGTGGGCCAAAATACCTGTCGAGAGGTGCAGAAGTCTCATTGACAGTTACAGGAATCGTTTGATTGCAGTGATTGCCTCAAAAGGTTGTGCAACAAAATATTAATTTAAGGGTACCATCATTTCTGTCCAGGCTTATTTCATGACTTTTATTTTTTTTACATTCTGTGGAAGCATGGTTGAAAAGCAATGTCTGACTTTCATTTGTTCATTTTCATAGATTTTTGATTTATTATTGCTTTTGTCATATTCAAGTTATTTCTGTGACCATTGTGGGGTTTTCTGTCATTAAATGAGGGGTACCAACAATTTTGACCACGTGTGTAATAGTTTATTTCTATTTTAACCCCCCCTTGCAGATTTGCTTGATAATTAATTTATTAAATGAGAATTTAATCTTCATGCTGAACTGAGTGAATCTGCCTGAATAGAATGTTGGGAGATTTTCTCAACTCTAGTTGGCTAACGGAGACAAGGGAACAGATGGATGGATTGCAACTCCACTCTTTATTCATACCTATAGAGAAGAATATGGAATGCCACAATAAGACATATAGAAAGGGGGTTGTCTTAGTGGGAAATGTAAATATTATGTATTTTCATGCATATTTGGTACTTTTAGATATTGTAATATCTTTGTACTAATTTTATTAATTTGTCATTTTTGGATCCTTTAAATAGGTTCTACAGGTAAAGCAAAGAACTGGTTCAAGAATACTGCAGAAGTCACTGACAGACGTGGCTCTGGACCACCACGAAGAGTGCGCTTGCCAGTGCAAGGGGAACACTGAAGGATAAATGGACGACTGAATGAATCAATATTTAAAGCACATACAAGATATTGCTATTTCTAATGGAGAATAGCACTTTTACACTGTAAACATGGAAGTCTATTTACGGGCGGCCAGTCTTGCAGATGTACAACTATGTCATTATAAGAGGAGACGTTGGATAAATCCTTCCATTAACATTTGGTTGGTCCAGACACCACATCATTGAGAGGGTATTAGTCAGTATGGCTGCTCTTTAATATTACTTTACACAGATGAAGCCCTACATTAGGACATGACAGTCATACTAATATATAATGTCTACTGGACAGACTTTGTGGAATTCTGCTACAAGACTGACCACAGCACTGCATACCATCATGGTGGAAATATATTTTGTTCTTGATGTCAGCTTTGAAATCCCTGTAAAGACTATTTGCATGATTTAAGCATTTTTCGTGTGGTGGGAACAGTTACACCCAGGTTTTGTAAGCGTGACTAAGAAACTGAGGGTTTTCCCTCTGAAACCTCATGCAATCATTTTCAACTGACCTTTCATTTCTTCCTACAATGTGCTTGGACCAATGCATATATTAATCACATCCGAAGTAGACAGATGCCTCAATCCAGCTAAAGGCTTTTGTTGTATTGTATTTTTCAATGTGTTACTTTTGTACATTTTATATTCTTTTCAATTATATCGATTTGCTTTTTTTCTAATTGTGTTAATTTTATCTCTTTTTACATAAATATTTAATGTAATGTCTTTTTGAAGCTTAGATAAACTTTTGTGTAATTCATTATTATTTTCTTTTGTCTTGTCAAGCCCAGTTGAATTATGATCAAGCTGTAGGAGGTGGGTATTTGTATATGGTGCTAAAAAGTGAAGTATCTGGGTTTTACATTGAAAAAGGAATTGGCAGATAGAGTAAACAATATTGGTACTGAGCTGCTACTGAACGGTCTTAAATATCTGATATGTACTTTCTCTAGACAAAAGAATATGATGCAGTCTCATCAATCCTCAACATGTCTCTGAGTTGGTTTATTATGACTCTTGGCTGTCTTTTACGTCCAATTGCAAAATCATTATCTGAAAAGCAAAACCATGCAATCACCATTGTTTGCCTATTAACAAACCACATATTAACACTTTCTCCTTTAATAAACAGATTAAAAATGTATCTTACATTTTCTCATGATTTATTGCAGATATATTTTATTACAAACCTGTAAGGGTTTTCTGGAAAATGTTATGTAATATTGACTTTTTTTTTAAAGTCAAAAGCCTAAGACTATTGGCTATATTATGTATACATTAATTTTAATACTAATAGAAATTTGTGACATATCACACATTTACTATTATTTTACAAAAGCTTTCATAGGATTCCAAAAGTTGGATCTAGATTGATTCTACACACAATAGGTTCTAAACAGAATTGGGTTCTACACAGAATTCTACGCAGAATTGGGAACCAATTGATGGGAATCCCATTGATCTGAAAAACAGGGGGATCTGAGAACCTGTTGGAATGGAGCAGTGGTTGAACATGCACACTGTTGTTCCATCTAAAGGGGCCATCTCGGAACCAATTGATGGGAATCCCATTGATCTGAAAGACAGGGGGATCTGAGAACCTGTTGGAATGGAGCAGTGGTTGAACATGCACACTGTTGCTCCATCTAAAGGGGCCATCTCGGATCCGGGATTTTTATTTACAATGTGCCTAAGCACAAGCTGGCAGGTAGTTGGTAACTACCTGCCTGTTGTGCGGACAGTTCAGAGGCTTCCCCTGACATCTCAACAACAGAGCAGCAGCTTTTCTTCCAAACTTCGGGAAGCTGGCTGCCAATCAGCATGAGGCCAGCAGTAATGCCCCATCGCCAGAGTAGCCTGGAAGAAGAAGAGCTGCTCTGTTGCATGGAACAGCTGAATCAACAACTCTGTACCTACGTCGGGTACAACAGGTAGGTAGTTAGCAACTATCAATGAAGTAAAACCTAATTGACAGCAATTATCCATGTATTTTTTTCTACAATTAGTCCTTCCTCTCTAAGTGAGAGACAATTTTTGATCAGAGTTCAGTTAGTCGTCAATGTACCTAGCCATGGTCAGCAACTTTTGTGAGGCAAATGTGTTGTCTATTATGTCGCATGTTAGCCTGAATATTGTATCTGTATCCTCTTTATCAGGAAAATTGGTGCAATGTGATGCTGTGATTTCCTCATACACACTAATTGGCTGTCTTTTATCAGTCATCCTTTACTAACCTGTACATAAAAACAAGAGAGAGCTGCTGCCAAATGCCTCTGGTAATGGCTTATCTCCGGGATAACAAAAGTATTGGCAATTCAACAGGGCAGATCCTTCTCAACCCCGACATCATCTGTTGGCAGAGAATTGAGTGGCCCAACATCAGTGTATTTAGCCAACTTTAGTCTAATGTGTAAGTTAGATGTTCCCACAGACAGATTAATGGTGTCCAGGATATTAAATAGGTAAGTTATTCATCAACACCAGACAAAGGTAAAGGCATCAATTCGATACTTTTGGTATATGATATGTAGAAGAGATACTTTTATCTCATATCAGAGTTTTACAAGTTTGGAATCCAAACATTCTGATGACTTTTTAATTTCAATGTTTTTGTGATCAATCAAATCAAAAAGCTGAATTGTGGCATGTGGGGGGATGATAATGTGATATTGTAATTTGGATTTTAAAGTGGTTGTCCACTACTAAGACAACTGTCACGATCCACATTTGGATCTGTGGCATGGCTCTCTATAAGTTGTTGAAACTGTGCTTCTGTCTGGCCAGCAGGGGTTAATCCTGTCTTTGCCCCCAGTGGCCGTTGGTTGAATTGCATGTCTGATTGCTTGTCAGGAGTAGGTGGGACCACTCCCACTTCCTTTATAAGGTCACCTGAGTTGTCAGCTGGTGTTGGTGATATTGCTTCTTATGGAGACCAACCTAGTTGGAGCCAGGAGCTGCTGAGCGCAGTGGTGCTTCTTCTGTTCCCCAATTTTGGTGCCTTACTTTGCTGTGGGAGCTAACAGCAGAGAAAGCTGTTTGTTGTTTTGTTGCTTTTCCCTTAAGTGTCTGTCTTTCCTTTTGGTTGTGTTTGGTGTTTCTCACATTATTCCCTGTTTCACCTACTGGGGAGGGGGTTGGTGGGTTTAGCTCAGGGCTAAACAGGAGACAGGGACATGTCGGGGACTTGGGCCTTGCTACCATTAAGCATACCCCCAAGTTAAGGAAAGACAGGTCCTCCCTTAGCATGAGGGGCAGTTCAGGAGCCTAGGTTCCTTGTCCCCTGCATTCCTACAACTGCACCATTACATTATCACCAACCAATACAGTTTTTTTTCTTTCTTCCCGACCTGTGAGCCATGGCCCAAATGCAAGCCTTTGCACAATTGCTGCAGACCCTCACAGATGAGCTTAAGTTGCTGGGGGGTGAGGTGGTGCAGCAGCTACAGCAGTTGGTGGGGTTCTGGGCCTTGGCTCAGATGCAGGTTCAACAAGAACCTAAGATATCTCTCCCTGACAAGTTTTCTGGAGGGAGAGATAAATTTCTGGTTTTTCAGGAGGCCTGTAAATTGTATTTCAGGCTCCGCCCCATTCATCAGGGAGTGAGGAACAGCGTGTGGGGATTATTGTCTCCCTTCTTAGGGGTGATCTCCAATCCTGGGCCTTCTCCCTGCCAACCAATTCACCATGTTTTCGGTCGATGGATGGGTTTTTCGCGGCTCTGGCGCTGGTGTATGGAGATCCTGATGGCGTCTCTCTGGCGGAATCTCGACTCCGTAAGATCAAGCAGGGGGACCGGCCGGCTGAGGAGTACTGCTCAGAGTTCAGGAGATGGGCCACTGACACACAGTGGAATGAACCTGCCCTTAGGAGTCATTTTGTTCAGGGTCTGTCTCCAAGGTTGCAGGATACTCTGGTGCAGTATGCCGCCCCCAGGTCATTGGAGGCCATCATGTCCCTTGCCATCCGGGTGGATAGATGCCTCAGGGAGAGGCATACACCATAACTGCGCCCTGTTCTCCTGGTTAAGGAGGAGGACACAGTTGAGCAGTCGGACGAACCTATGAAGGTGGGAGCAGTTGGTTCCCAAATGGGGTTGCCTGCGGTTCGACGTGGTGTGGGGGCATGTTTTTTCTGTGGGCAGACTGGTCATTTTATTGGGGTCTGCCCAGCTCGCGCCAAAACATCTGTGCCATCTAAGAAGCCGCATCCCCCTGGTCGTGTGGAGGGAGGCAACCAGGGAGTGTATATTTCCTCCACTTCTTCCCCTCAGTGTACCCTGACTGCGAGAGTGGTGATTGGTGGGGTATCTAAGGGTATACCGGTGCTGGTGGACAGTGGAGCAGGAGTCAATTTGGTGGATGCTCACTTTGTCCGGACCAATGGCCTGATGTGTAAGACGCTAGCAAAACCACTAGGCGTCCAGACCATTGACTGTCCCACTCAGCAAGGGGAGTGTGACCCAAGTTGTGCATGATATACGCCTGCATATAGGAACTCGTCATGAGGAGTCCCTGTCATGCTACGTCTTGGAAGGTATGCCAATACCCATTGTTTTAGGCCTCCCTTAGCTAACAAAACACAACCCGGTCATAGATTGGCGTTCCAGGGAGGTAGTCAGCTGGGGTCAGTCGTGTGAGGGCTGCTGCCTGGGGGCTACTGTCTCTGCCGTCTTTCTGAAACCTTCCCCTTCTTCTCCAGTGGGGGCAGCAGAGGTGCTGCCAAGGAGTAAGGGCAAGTCCCAACCCTCACCACTAGCCAACCCTGTGAGTCGGAGCCCTCTTGGGAGGAAGGGTCAGGCGAGGGTGGTGGTTTCCTCTGAGAAATGTGTGAGTGTGGTGACACAGGGGGACGCCTGTTGTCAGTTCCTCAAAGAGTTCACCATCTTGTGGAAAAACGCGTGTGTGGCAATGAACGTTCAGGTCCGGACCTGTGTGTGAACGCTTATGTATGGGTGTCCACCAAGAACATCCGGTGGAAGTTTGCTGCTGGAGTCTGGAGTTCTCAGGTGATCGGGCCGTATCGGGTGTCAGCCATTCTTGGCCCAGGGACTTACCAGCTGGAGTTACCCCAGTTATGCCCATACATAACTCATTCCCCAGGTCGGCGCTCTGGAGATTTGTGATAAATCCGGAGCATACGTTATGGCCACTTCCATCTGTCCGCGTTTGCCATAGACCTGAGAGTCAGGTGATGGCTGGGGTGAACCCTGGTGGATCAAGGCATCCTCACCATAGGTGGTATATGAGGTTCGGTGTTGAGGGTCCAGAGGCCCCTCATTAAAGGGGGGGTACTGTCACGATCCACATTTGGATCTGTGGCATGGCTCTCTCTGCATGTTGAAACCGTGTTTCTGTCTGGCCAGCGGGGGTTAATCCCTGTCTTTGCCACTGGTGGCTGCTGGTTGAATTGCATGTCTGATTGCTTGTCAGGAGTAGGTGGGACCACTCCCACTTCCTTTATAAGGTTACCTGAGTTGTCAGCTGGTGTTGGTGATATTGCTTCTTATGGAGACCAACCTAGTTGGAGCCAGGAGCTGCTGAGCACAATGGTGCTTCTTCTGTTCCCCAATTTTGGTGCCTTACTTTGCTGTGTGGAGCTAACAGCAGAGAAAGCTAAGTGTTTGTTGTTTTGTTGTTTTTCCATTAAGTGTCTGTCTTTCCTTTTGGTTGTGTTTGGTGTTTCTCACATTATTCCCTGTCTCAACCCCTGGGGAGGGGGTTGGTTAGCTTAGCTCAGGGCTAAACAGGAGACAGGGACAGGTCGGGGACTTGGGCCTTGCTACCATTAAGCATACCCCCAAGTTAAGGAAAGACAGGTCCTCCCTTAGCTTGAGGGGCAGTTCAGGGTCCCAGGTTCCTTGTCCCCTGCATTTCTACAACTGCCCCGTTACAACAACCCCTTCTTAAACTAAATGTTCGGCCTCATTTTATTTGGGCCGAACATTTAGTTTAAGGGGTTGTCATGGTAGTGGACAACCACTTTAAAGGGAACCTGTCACCCCCCCAGGGCCTATTAAAGTAAAAGAGCCACCTTCAGCAGCACTAAGGCTGCATTCTGTGAAGGTGGCTCTTATGTTTATTATCCCTAGGAACGCTGAAATAATGAGTTTTATAAATTTCCTGCCATACCTCTATTGAGTCAGGGAGGTATGTTCCCAGTCCCGCAGTGTGAATACATCATAACACACTTCGGGGCAGGATCTGGGGCCTCCGCTACACACAGGCGCGAAATCCTTACATCACCTGATGTAAATTCCCGGGCAGCACACACAGTGCATGCCCGAGAAATGATTGCAGAGCACAGTCACCGATGTCGTCACGAGAAAGAGAGGAGGCGGTGCACGGAGGCCAGAGGGGGATGATGGACAGCTGCGAGGCGGTTGAGTCAGGGGAGAAAACATCAATAGAGGTATGGCGGGAAATTTATGCAACTTATTATTTCAGCATTCCTAGGGATAATAAACATGAGAGCCACCTTCACAGAATGAAGCCTTAGTGCTGCTGAAGGTGGCTATTTTACTTTAATAGGCCCTGGGGGGTGACAGGTTCCCTTTAATAGATTTTTTTATTGTTTAGATTTGTTATGCAACAAATGAAAAAGGGGAGATTTTCATTTTTACCTATTTTTGTTTTTTTTACCTTATTTTTTATCTTATTTTTAGTCTCTAGGGGACTTGAACTTGTGATTATTCAATCTCTTGGTGCAATATGCTGTAATACTAGTGTATTTCAGTGTATTGTCCAGATAACATTTATCTAAAAGCCAGCCAGGGCTTTTCGCCATGTTCCTGCATACAGAAATCGATTAGCTTTTGTTGTATGTTTTCCACAGGTAAACCTATATAACAGGAGCCCCACAACCCATGTCAAGGGTCCTCATATTTGAACTCACACATACAACAGATCATGCCCCGACTCACGTTTCACATTAGCTTCCTCAGGGGGAGAACTGCAGATCAGCTTACATTAATTTGAATATAATCTGATTTCTAGTTCTCATCAGTGGCTACTGCACATTTAATGGAGCTGTAATGTTCATTGACTACATCCAGCCACTGCCGAAGCTAACGGCTGATCATGGGGGTATCAAATGTCAGGCCTCCACCTATCTGATAATGATTGGTCATCAAAATAATATGTCCCACAACCCATTTAATTTTGCCATCTGATTGTTGCCACATAATCCATTGTTATTTTACCTAAATACCATGCTCAAAATGTAATAGAGTCTAAAGTCATCGATGCAGATGAAAGCAGGGGTGAAAATAAAACATTATGGGTCTCAAACTAATCTTTTGAATGCACCGAACACTGCAAAATAAATTCAGTCCCCCAATATCCTCTCAAAATTATTTCAGACTGTACACCAGAATCCTAAAATAATCCAGAGTTCAAATATGACCCAAAAATAAAATTAGCATGAGGACCAGACACCTAGTGTAATTTAGATATCAAACCAAACCCTTAAATAGATACCATACCCCAAAATTGTTTCGTATCACAACCAAATACAATAAATTTATACCTAGTGTAGACTGTTCAGGGGATTTAGCTCCGGGATCGCCGTCTCGGGTAGACGGAGTGGCATAGAAAAGTTCAATCGCAGACAGCAGTACTGGTATAAACTGGCCGCAACCAGTTTTATTGAAAGTCCACAGCAATAAACATAAAACAAAACCATAAACCAAAATCCTAAGCCTGGCAGGCTGCTAGCTAGACACAGTCAGTTCCCTCACTACCGTGGTCTAGGCTCTAACAGCCTGGCCAAAACAACACAGATATTGTAATTACCAGTGCTTGGCTTCCAGGAGACTCCAGCAGTGTCTGACGCCAGATTCGGACTGAGAGCTCTGTCTGTGTAACTCTACCACCTATTTCTGGCTGCTTAATTAAGCAGCTGTGTGTACTCAGGGTTGAGCTGCAAGCCTGTACTGGATGAGGAGTGGAGTGAACGTCGTACTGCCATCCTACCTTCACTCCTATATTCCTTATGCGACCCAGCTAAGAAACCTGGGCGAGATATACACCCCGTCCAGTACGCATCCCTTCACTGTCTCACATATCCCCCCCCTCTTCTCCAGACCGGAGGGCTGGTTAACAACCCCAAAGAGACAGTGAACTCTGGACAAGGCATCGGCATTACCCTGTAACTTCCCCGGCCTATGCTCTACCGAGAAATTGTGCTTCACTAGAGAAGTCCGGCCGGGCAAGTCTGAAAACCTCTGCTGATTTTTCTGCAGAAATTCCCATACTTCCTGTTTTTGGTGTACTGATAACGTCTCACTAACTATCACAGGAGGTATAGGTAGTTTTAACCCTTTCTCTAATTTACCCGAGGCCAACAATGACTCTCTGTCCCTCCAGGGCTTGATCAGGTTGATATGATAGACCTGGTAGGGCTTCTGTCTCCCTGGTTGATGTACTTTGTAGGTGACCTTGCTCACTTTCTGTACTATCTCGTGGGGGCCATGCCATTTGGCCAAAAAGTTACTTTCCACCGTGGGAATTAGGATCAGGACCCGATCTCCGGGTTGAAAGTCCTAACTTTTGCTGACTGATTATATATTCTGCTTTGAGCTGCTTGGGCTCTCTGCAGGTGATCCTTAACCAATGAAATAACCTTAGTGTCCCTATATAGCAGGTTGTTGTTCATGGCAAAATGGGGAAACCGTTTATCAGAGCCGGGCTCTTGTGGGATCTCATTCAGAACAGTTATACTTTCCCTGGCATTTTTAAGAGTGGGGTCTCGCAACTGCTCACTCCCAAAATGGTCATGGGACACAGGTAGGTCAGGGACATTCTGTTCCAGAGAACCACTATCCTCTTTCCCCAACATCACTTGCTAAGGAAATTCATCATTATCATTATCATTACATAAATTCAACAACACATTAGCATTGTGTTCCGCCCCTATGGACCGCGCAACCTCAGTAGGAGCTTCATCACACTGTCCTGTAGAACCTTTTTTTCTCCAGAGACCCCAAAACAGGGGAAAGTCACGACCCAATATGACTGGGTGCATCAAGTTCTTCACTACCTCCATTTCATACGAGACCTCACCGAGCTTTGTGACCAAGTCCACGGAAATCACCGGGTAGACTTTGGCGTCTCCATGGATGCACCCCACGCTCAGGTGTTTATTGGGGATGAAGTCCCTATCAACCAGGCTGGCATGTACCAGAGTCACTCGACTCCCTGAGTCTAGGAGGGCTTGTACTGGGCAGCCATTTATAACCACCTGGGACACCTGTGAGCCAGTCTCCTCGGCTGGGGTGGCCACGCACACGGGTTCCGCGAGGAAAGAGAGGGACCTTCTAGCATCACAGTCCATAGGTTCCCCCACTAGTGGACAGTTGGCTGAAATATGACCCCGTTGACGGCATCTCCAACACTGTCTCAGGTCTGGGGGTTCAGATGGGGAGACCTTTCTAGGCCTGGGGACTTCCGACAGGGAAGCATCCGCCATTGCCTCACACATGTCCCCTCGGGGCTGAGCCGGTCTATCAGCAGTCCCCCTGACCCCAACAGCTGGAACTCTCTTACCGGGAGGTGTCGGAGGCCGGGAACTCCGAAATGACGACCGCTCGGACGGCTGGGCACGGAGGTAGTCTTTGGTGGCGAAGTACCTCTCTATCAGGCTGACCAGTTGATTGGCGCCTTTGGGGTCTCCCTGTCCGACCCAGTGCTGCACCTCAGGAGGAAGGGCCCAGATGTACCGGTCCATCACAACTTTTTCGACCATTTGGGCAGGGTTGCTGTCGTCAGGCTCCAGCCACTTCTTTACCAGATAAATCAGGTCATACATTTGTGATCGAGCAGGCTTGTCCCAACTGTATCTCCAGTTATGGACTCTCCTGGCACGGACTGCAACCGTAACACCCAGCTGGGAAAGAATCTCTGCTTTCAGCTTGGCATAGTCTCTGCTGTCCTGCTCGCTAAGGTCAAAATAGGCCTTTTGGGGTTCCCCAGTCAGATAGGGTGCGACCACCATGGCCCATTCAGATGGTGGCAGATTCTCCTTCTCTGTCAGCCTTTCAAATATAGCGAGATATGCCTCCACATCGTCATGAGGCGTCATCTTCTGCAGGGTCTGTTTTACCGCCTTCTTTACAGTGGACAACGCAGGTGACCTTGTGTCATCACTCTGGGACGAGGTGCTGAGAGCCTGGCGTAGTGCTGCAATCTGCTCCATTAGCAATCGGCTAGTCTCCTGCTGTTGCACATTAGCTTGCTCCATATGTCTAAGCATCTCCTCCATGCTATCAGACTTGTCTGTCCCGGCACCGGCAGCCTTTACCCAGGACATGCACACTCGAAAGTCTTTTCCACAGCAAGTTCAGCTTTCTTTTTTTTTTCTGTGCAGACACTATTAGGGTTAGGCTGGAGTCACACTGGCGACAAAATCGGACGACTGCAATACGATGAAATATCGCATTGCAGTCGGACCTATGTTAATCTATGGAGCAGCTCCCAGTATCAGATTTTTTGTGGTCCGTTTTAAACGTCCGAGTGCAATCGCAGCATGCTGCGATTGTCACCGATTGTGGGTCGACTATCGCCAATGCAAGTCTATGGGAGCGATGAAAAATCGGATTACAAACGGACTTCACGTGTGACTTGCGATTAAATCGCATCGGTGTCCTTTAGAAAAGCCGGCAATCCATCCCTGCCTATACTGTAAAAGCACACTGACAGCTTTAATAAAGAATAGAATCAATACATATACACACATAGAATACATATATATATATATATATGTCATTGTGACATGTATATATATATATATATATTATAGTTCCTAGACTTCTACATACTGTACTAGCTGCTAATTCAATTGCCGGCTTTTGTGAAATCACAGAAGCCGACATGAAATGATTAGTGTTGAGCGATACGATAATGCAAATATCGGCTATCGGCCGATATTAGCTCTATCGGCCTTTCGATAATTTGTTTCGATATTTTCGTCTTATCGAATACCGGAATTGGATTTGTCACTGTCACTGTCTGTGTCCGTCGGTCGGGTCTGTCACTGTCAGTGTCCGTCGGTCGGGTCTGTCAGGAGTCAGCGGCACTTACCTGGCAGAAGATCTCCGGCGGTCACGGCCTGGACTGCTTCATGGCCGCCATCCTCTTCTCCCCGGCGGTCACATGCAGTTTCTCGCGATAACTGCAGTGACTGCTGGGTAATCCCGGCCGTAAAGCAGTCAGTCCGATGACGTCACCGCCGGGGAAGCAGGTAATCAGCTGTGCTGCGTCGCGATGACAGGCTCTGCCTGTCATTGCGATGTAGCAGAGCTGGATCGTCGTGGGACTGTCGTTACTATGGACTGCGTCGGACAGGTGGTATACTGTTGGTTTGTTTTTTTTCTTTTTTTACAGGAGATCGATGGCGTCGCAGGAATGAGAGTGTAATAAAATAAATGAAAACTGTGTTGTCTCTTTTATTTCATTAAAATACTTTTTTCTTGCTTTGTCTTTTTTTTATGCATTTAATAACTTTGGGATTAATAATGGATCAGTGTCTTATTGACACCTGTCTCCATTATTAACCGGGCTTATTGTCACCGTGCAATCAACGGTGACATTAACCCCTTATTACCCCGCTTGCCACCGCTACAGGGCAAGTGGGAAGAGCCGGGTAAAGTGCCACAATTGGCACATCTTTTGATGCGCCAAATGTGGGGCTGCTGCAGCCTGGTATTATCAGGCTGTTGAGGGCCAAAATCCATGGGCCTTGACAGTCTTTTAATACCAGGCCGCAGCAGTCTGCATTTTACTTGGCTGGTTAACAAAAATAGGGGGACCCCTACGCCGTTTTTTTTTCGAGGGGATCCCCTATTTTTGTTAACCAGCCAAGCTAAGCAGACTGCTGTGGCCTGGTATTATCAGGCTTGCAAGGTCCATGGATATTGGATCCTTACCAGCCTGAAAAACCAGGCCTCAGCGGTCTGCTTCATCTGGCTGGTTAACAAAAATAGGGGGGACCCCACGCCAATTTTTTTCGAGGGGATCCCCTATTTTTGTTAATCAGCCAAGATATGCAGACTGCTGTGGCCTGGTATTATCAGGCTGGCAAGGTCCATGGATCTTGGCTCCTTAACAGCCTGAAAATCCAGGCCTCAGCGGTCTGCTTCATCTGGCTGGTTAACAAAAATAGGGGGGACCCACGCCAATTTTTTTCGAGGGGATCCCCTATTTTTGTTAACCAGTTCCCTCTGACGTCACTGATTGTGTCCCTGGCTGACCTGAAGTGAAAGTGGAAAGCAATCAATTAAGCTTTCCACTTCCTCTCCTGTCAGCCAGGAGAGGAACTCATTCATTTGGGGGTTTACTGTGAGGCTGCAGCATTAGCTGCGGTCCCTGCAGTAAACATTAACCCTTTCTGAAGGATTACACCGTGGGACCTGACTGTACATCGGATTGGTAAGAATAATTTTGCTTTTTTATTTTATTTTTATTACAGGAAATGGTTTTAGCAGGAAAATAAAATATGGTCAAAAACTGTGTGATTATTTCATTAAATTTCTTTTTTATTAAAGTGTGTGTGTTTGATTTTTCTTTCATACAATAGGATTAATAATTGATAGTTGTCTAATTGACAGCTCTCGATTATTAACCTGGCTTAAAGTGACCTTTCAATTGCAAGGTCATTTTAACCCCTTATTAACCCATTCGCCACCGCTACAGGGCAATGGGAATAGACGGGCAAAGTGCCAGAAAGGGGAAATCTAATTAGAGATTTGCCCTTTCTGGGGTGCCTGGGGGCAGATGTTAGTAGCCGGGGGGGGGCCAAAAATAATGGTCCCTCTCTGGGCTATTATTATCTGCCCCCACTCACTGGCTTTGTCTGTCTGGTTGCGAAAATAGGGCGGGAGCCCACGCATTTTTTTTCAGCAATTTTACACCTCATATATATATATACATGTCATTAAATTTGTGACACATATATATATATATTTATATTTATAGTTCATACACTTCTACATAGTATAATAGCCGCTAATTCAATTGCAGGCTTTTGTGAAAATGCAGAACCCGACATGAAATGACACTTGGTTTACATATAGTTAACCATGTCTTTTCATGTAGTTTAATATCTGATTTGCACAAACATTTACATGAGTAGCAAAAAAGTCCGTTTTTTTTACAACGAATTTACACCTTTAATTAACCCCTACAGGTGTGAAATTTTGCACACATAGAGTGATGTAATTGTTTGTGCAAATCAGATTGCAAACGACATGAAAAGACATGGTTAACCCTATGTACACCAAGTGTCATTTCATGTCGGGTGCTTCTGTCTTTTCACAGAAGCCGGCTTTACCCGGCAATTGAATCAGAGGATATTTTACTATGTAGAAGTGTATAAACTATACATATATGTATATATATATATGTCACAATGACATGTATATATATATATATATATATGTATTCTATGTGTGTATATTTAGTGTTTACAAGGAAATAAAGGTTTTTTTTAGTTGCGATATTTTGTTCCCATAGACTTACATGGGACTTCCGGTATCGTAATCGGATATCGACGATATTTAGTGATATCGGCGATACAATTTCGATACGATATTTTTAGATATCGAGCAATATCGCTCAACACTAGAAATGATACATTATTTAGACACAGTTAACCATGTAATTTCATGTATTTTGATATATGTTTTGAACTTACAATTACATAAGTATATGTGTGCAAAATTTCACACCTGTAGGGGTTAATTAAAGGTGTAAATTCGTAGCATAAAATTCCTTTTTTTTTACAACGAATTTACACCTTTAATTAACCCCTACAGGTGTGAAATTTTGCACACATATACTTATGTAATTGTAAGTTCAAAACATATACAAATACATGAAATTACATGGTTAACTGTGTCTAAACAATGTATCATTTCATGTCGGCTTCTGTGATTTCACAAAAGCGGCATTGAATTAGCAGCTAGTACAGTATGTAGAAGTCTAGGAACTATAAATATATATATATACATGTCACAATGACATATATATATTGTATATTTCCAGGGGATATAGCTCTAGGATCGCTGTCTGGGTAGACAGAAGGGCACGAAAACAGTTCATTCAGACAGCAGATCTGGTGTAAAACTGGCCGCAACCAGTTTTATTAAAGTCCACAGCAAACAGATAAAAACAAAGCATTAACAGAAAACCTAGGCTTGTCTAGCCACTAATTACACATAGATCGATTTCCCTGTCTCTCCGGGTCCAGACTCTACCAGTCTGTGCCCAAAACAACACATATGATATATGTTACCAGTATGGAGTTTCACAGATACTCCTCCTTGTGTCTGAAGGCCCCTTCAGCGTCCAGACTTGAGAGAGATCCACTCCTATTCAGCCGCTATTCGCACGGATTCTCACTGAGACTACTCCTGTGTCCGGGGTACTTCCTGCACCCAGACTGAGATAGCTCAAACTCCTGGAGACTGCTTCTTGTGCCTGGACCCCTTCCTGTGTCCAGACTAAACAGCTCCACTCCTGGAGTCTGCTTCTTGTGCCGAGACACCTTCCTGTGTCCAGGCTAAGCTAGCTCTCTGTCTGTATTCCCAGACACCTACTTCTGGTTTCCTAATTATCACCTGAGTGGCCACAGGTTTGAGCTGCAAGCGTGTACTTGAATGGATGGTGTAATGACCTTTCTCTACCACTAGGTTTACAAAGCCATTCATTTCCCTTATACCCGTCAGCAAAGTACCTAGGTGAAATGTACACCCCATTCAACACACATACCCTCACTGTCTCACATATCCCCTCCCTCTTCTCCAGACCGGAGGGCTGGCCATCCAGACCGGAGGGCTGGTCAACAATCCCAAAGAGACAGTGAACTCCGGACACTGCATCAGCACTATACTTCTATATAGGTCAGGTACCAGGAGCTGTCTCACGACCTCTCCCTGGACTTCAGTGTCCCTATACAATAGGTTATTGTTCATGGCAGCATGAGGAAACCTCTCCTCAGAGCCAGGCTCTTGGGGAACCTCATTTAGAACAATTATATTTTCCTGTGCCGTTTTAAGAGTGGGGTCTCGCAACTGCTCACTCCCAAAATTGTCACAGGACACAGGTAGGTCAGGGACACTTGGTTCCCGAGAACCACCATCCTCGTCTCCCAACATCACCTGCAAAGGAATTTCATCTTTATCACGGTCATCACCATTATCAGTATCATCACTATTATGATTAGCATCATCATCATTATCATCATCATTATGATCATCATCATCATTATCATCATCATCATTATCATGATCATCACATAAGTTTAAGCTTGTGGGGTTGAACACATAATATATCCAATCACCTCAACCCACAGTTCACACAGAGACCATGTACTTGTCCCTTGCTCTGTTCAGCCCCGGAATATTAGTCAATGACATTCGCTCGTTCCTTAGGGACCTACCGTCTGTCATTGTCACAGACTTCGTCCAGTCACATTTTCGGGTCGTAACCTTGTCAGCTCTCCCCCGCTCCCAGCGGTCCGTCGTAACCTTGTCAGGTCTTGCCTGGGTATTTAAGGTCCGGTTAGACTTCGTACTGTCACGTACTCTATCGGGTCGTCTGTATGGGCTTCTCAAACCTGAGTTACTGGAGGTCTCATTATCTCTAAACCCACGCCCACTACCCTCAGGACATCTTGTAAGGTCCCTAACTTCAGCCGTAGCTGTTCTATTATTTAGGGGGCCCTTTCTCTGTCGGGTCTCACTATTCTTAGACGGCTGCCATCTTCTGCTGCTCAGATGATGCTGTCTATCTACTCGCTGTCTAGCGAGATTCAATTGTTCTACCTCTCGCAGGTAGGTCACACGGTACGCCACCAGCATGCGCACATATTCAAGACTGTCTTCCGTTCCTATAGCGTAGAATGACACCATGCCGTCTTCATCTGGTATCCAGTCCTGACGATCACGTGGACTGCTTACTTTCACCACACCAGACTTCTTCACCATTATCTGCATGGCTCGGCCATTTCTCCCAATCAGCTTTCTCACCAGAACATGAGGCACCCGGATGACCTCTTCCTGTAGACTGTGAGCTTTTCTCATAAGCTTTAGTTGTCTAACGGTTTGTTCTGTCTTCAACCGGAGAAACCGCTTTGTGCGAATACATCGCCAGTGCATGTCACTTAGGATTGCCACCCTCTTCACTGTAACTTCGGTCGTGGACAAGACCACCAGCTGTTTAGCTCCTGAAGTCGAGTACACCTTACAGGCTCCCACGGCCTTCCTAAGCGCTTCATGCACAGACTCACGGGTGCATTCTTCTCTCAAGTCCTCGGGTACATCTACGAGGCACTTGTACCGACACGTTTCTGTCTCACCAGTGGTTTCCAGACGATCAATCAGCTCAGGGTTCAGGGACAACTGACTTTCAGCTTCTTCCCCCTTTACACTTCTTCTGAGCTGACTCACAGCTACAATTTCGTGAATTTCCGTCCGGACCACTTCCATTTCACATTTATCTTCCGTTACCACCCTCTTAGCTCCCCTCAGGTCTATTTTCTCCTGGCAAAAGGGAGCGAGTGCAACGTGTTTGCCCTTTTCTTTCTCCAAGGAGGCCTTGTTCACTGAGTGACACTGTATCAGGCGACTTTTAAGCCCGAGAACTTCTTCCTCTAGTTCCGCCATTCGCCTCTCAGCTGCCCGTCTCTGAAGCTTCTCTTGCGTCCAATGGGCTTGTAACCACTCCTTGAGCTCCTTGATCTCGGCTCCGACATCCACCGAATCATCCGAACTCACAGCACTCGAGGAAGTATCTGCTTTACACCTCTCATCTCCAGTGGCCAACTCCTGGCCCTGGTCTGTAGCTTCTCTGATGGACTCCTCCATCTTTTCCCGCTCAGCTTCCATTTGGCTGAGCTTTTCCTTAAGGCGCATCTCCACCTTCTGGAGAGTATCACAGGACATCTGTAGCTCCTTCACCTGAGCTTCCAGACCTAGGGTCTTTCTGCGCAGATCACCATTTTCATCACGGGTGTCCTGCAGAGTGGTCTCAACCACCTGGCGCATTTGCTCTGCATCCATCTTCTCCTCTTCTAGTTTTTCTTTGACCCTGAGGAGATCCACATAATCTCTCTTCATCTGTTGCAGTTCCCTACTGTGTTCACCACACTCCTTCTTGGAGTCACACAGCTCCTGGTTGAGCTGTTCGCGCAATCGTTCTAGGATTTGTTCACTTCCAGAAACTCCATCCTGCAGCGCCTCCTTCTCACGCTTCAACTGCAAAACCTCTTCCTTGATTTTGCAGCGGTCCTCTTTAATGGCATGGAACATCTCTTTCCACAGGGTAACTTCCTCGTTGCTTCCTTTTAGATCTCGCTGGTCTGAGGTCACGTCCTCCAGGTTTTCACATAATTGCAGCATGTCACTCTGATACTGCAGCTGAATAGGTTCCAGCTCTTGGCCAGGACTGGCCCCCTCCTTTTCTACCTCTAAAGGAGAATCCACACTTGAAGCATAGGCAGACAGTACTACATTCTCTTCATTTTCATTTTCAGCGAGTACTACCGGAACAACCTTTTTGTGGCCCTTGCGCCATCTACAACGAGAGGAGGACTCTCTTCCCTCGTCTAGCCTCTCCTGACTGAACTCACTTTTTACTTTCATAGTGTCCCAGTCAGCTACGGGGTCTGTGTCACTCCCCATGGTGTTGTGGACTAACAGGTCACCTCCCACTTTGACGTCACCCCCTTCTACTGGAGCTACCCCGTTATCAACGGTCACATTGTCATTTTTAGGAGGTACCAACCCACCACCAGTAACAATTTTCAGTTTTCCACACTCTACACTCTTGTGAAAATCCGCCCCTTTTTTAAACTCCGCCCCTTTTTAACAACCACACCGGCAGGGTAATTTTTACACAAAAAATCAGCAGTAGTCTTAGAACTCAGTTCACAACATCTCTTACCACCTCCCCGGGCATTCTGTGACAACACTGGCACCCCGGAGAGTCCATAGAATGGTCCACTGCCGCCATTCCATACGGTGCCCACAGCTCCCGCACCATGTCCAGTTGCATGTCCAGTAGACATTTCTCAAATATGCGGTCCGACTTGTCAGACCCATTCGCTGCTCCATTCACAGCCATCGCGGAGCACTGTTCACACCAGAACTTCACCGAAAAATCTTCGTGGCCCCGCCGAGCCACAGCAAAACTGGATTTGAGTGCGACGACAATCTTCACAACCCCGCCGAGTTGCAGCTGAAAACTGGATTTGAGTGCGACGACAATCTTCGTAACCCCCACCGAGTCACAGCAAGATGCCTTCGTGACCCCACTGAGTCACAGCAAGATGCTTGTATCCACACTCGTCGTCCATGCTGTCAGACTTCTCTGTCTCAACAACGGCAGTCTTCACTCAAGACATACACACTCCACAGCCTTTTCCACAGAAAATTCAGACTTGCTGTGCAGCCACTTTTTTTTTTTTTTTTTTTTCTTTGCAAAGTCTATTAGGGCTACTGTCTATTTAAGACTGCTCCAATCAGACGTTTCTCTTGACACACTTTTTTTTTTTCTGCTGCTATTTCAACAGACTTCACCTTTATTGCTGTCTCTCGCCACTGTGCTGCATGCACACTCCAGCACTAACTGTATCAGCCACTGCGCTGCCCCAGCATTCTCCACCAATTGTAACATTTCCAGGGGATATATCTCTAGGATCGCTGTCTGGGTAGACAGAAGGGCATGAAAACAGTTCATTCAGACAGCAGATCTGGTGTAAAACTGGCCGCAACCAGCTTTATTAAAGTCCACAGCAAACAGATAAAAACAAAGCATAAACAGAAAACCTAGGCTTGTCTAGCCACTAATTACACATAGATCGATTTCCCTGTCTCTCCGGGTCCAGACTCTACCAGTCTGTGCCCAAAACAACACATATGATATATGTTACCAGTATGGAGTTTCACAGATACTCCTCCTTGTGTCTGAAGGCCCCTTCAGCGTCCAGACTTGAGAGAGATCCACTCCTATTCAGCCGCTATTCGCACGGATTCTCACTGAGACTACTCCTGTGTCCGGGGTACTTCCTGCACCCAGACTGAGATAGCTCAAACTCCTGGAGACTGCTTCTTGTGCCTGGACCCCTTCCTGTGTCCAGACTAAACCAGCTCCACTCCTGGAGTCTGCTTCTTGTGCCGAGACACCTTCCTGTGTCCAGGCTAAGCTAGCTCTCTGTCTGTATTCCCAGACACCTACTTCTGGTTTCCTAATTATCACCTGAGTGGCCACAGGTTTGAGCTGCAAGCGTGTACTTGAATGGATGGTGTAATGACCTTTCTCTACCACTAGGTTTACAAAGCCATTCATTTCCCTTATACCCGTCAGCAAAGTACCTAGGTGAAATGTACACCCCATTCAACACACATACCCTCACTGTCTCACAATATATATATGTGTTCTATGTGTATATATCTATTCTTTATTTTGTGATTTAAATACTATTCTTTTGGATCCATTATATGTCAGTTTTGCAAGCCTGCGAGAAATTCTCGCAAGTTGGAAGAAAATCGCATGTTACAAGGTACACACACATGCGACTAAATCATATTTTTGAAGGAAAATCGGATGCCAGAAGGATGTGTGATGTTTGCATTTTGATCCCACAATCGACCGACTAAAACGGTCCGTTTTTTTGTAGTTGTGTGTGATTCCAGCCTTACTGTCTCTTTAAGGCTGCTTTGACAGACTTTGCTGCTGTTTTTAGCCACTGTGCTACCCGCATTCGAGCACCAATTGTAGACTGTTCAGGGGGTTTAGCTCCGGGATCGCCGTCTCGGGTAGACGGAGTGGAATAGAAAAGTTCAATCACGGACAGCAGTACTGGTATAA
Organism: Oophaga sylvatica; assembly: GCA_033576555.1. NCBI lineage: Eukaryota > Metazoa > Chordata > Amphibia > Anura > Dendrobatidae > Oophaga > Oophaga sylvatica. The sequence goes on along the minus strand of JARQOD010000001.1, from coordinate 161,120,610 downwards.
ACTGGCCGCAACTAGTTTTATTGAAAGTCCACAGCAATAAACATAAAACAAAACCATAAACCAAAATCCTAAGCCTGGCAGGCTGCTAGCTAGACACAGTCAGTTCCCTCACTACCGTGGTCTAGGCTCTAACAGCCTGGCCAAAACAACACAGATATTGTAATTACCAGCGCTTGGCTTCCAGGAGACTCCAGCAGTGTCTGACGCCAGATTCAGACTGAGAGCTCTGTCTGTGTAACTCTACCACCTATTTCTGGCTGCTTAATTAAGCAGCTGTGTGTACTCAGGGTTGAGATGTAAGCCTGTACTGGATGAGGAGTGGAGTGAACGTCGTACTGCCATCCTACCTTCACTCCTATATTCCTTATGCGACCCAGCTAAGAAACCTGGGCGAGATATACACCCCGTCCAGTAGGCACCCCTTCACTGTCTCACACTAGACAAGACCTCTTAAACGAATACCAATGTAAGACTAAATAAATTTAGACCCTGTTCCAGATCAAAAATACTCAGCTCTACTCACATACAAGCACTGTATACACTACAAAAAATAGGCTACGTCTGACACTATTAGACTCCTAGGTCAGCTGCCTGCGATTGGCAGCATCTGGGAGGGAATAATGAAAATGTACACCCTCCCCCGAGAAGACACTAAAACACGCCTAATTGGTCTGCAAGCAAAGATTTCCCTACAAAAAACAAATGTGAATATCTCTTCAATGAAGTGACACAGCACAAAATGGAAAAGAGTGGAAGAATCAGGGGAGCTCAGAAATTTGTACAAGGTATTTAATTCGGTCAGTGACAGGTCAACTTTAAAAAATATTTTCTCCATTGTTTCATTAAACTGACATCCATTCTACCATTCTATCATCTTTAACCCCAACATATTGAAAACTACAATGCTCAAATGTCATTATTCCAGTTCCACTGGTCTATAGTGCTTAAAGTTTAATTGCCTTATCTCAGGCACCCATGCTAGAGCTACTTGATGTACCAGTGAATTTTTGGAGCATGGGATAAAATTGGAGGAAAACCATGCAAATAAAGAGTAAACATACAAATTTCACATAACTCGTTCATTAGTTAAATCCAAGGGCAGAAAGTCAACAGTGTAAATCATAGTAAAGGCAAGCAAAAATGTTTTCAGAGGTGCAACACAGTATCATTTACTAGAAAGTTTTCACAAATGGATAGGTGATAGCTTCTCGATCATTGGAGTCTGACTGTTGGGACCCACATGTTGATCTCCATTAGAATGAAGCTGCAATGCCCATTTATTTTTTATTGGGTTACCAGAAAAGCCAAATGCAGCAATCAGCAGGACTATGGGGAATAAGTGGAGTGGCAGTTGAACATGCAAACTCCCACTTCCCTTTAAATGGGGACAAAAGTGCCCCATTCTTCAGATAAGTGCAGGTCCCAGCAGGTGGTCCCACACTAATCAAAAATTATCACCTAAGGTTTAATATTAGTTTAAACTATGCTAAATAGCATCTGTAAGACTTACTGTATTTTTCGGACTATAAGACGCACATAGGTTTTAGAGGAGGAATTTAAGAAAAAAAACTGAAGCAAAAAATGTGGTCAATTCTGGAATTAATATCACCAATCCTGGCAAATATGGTCCCCTCATCCCCATCCTGATACAAATGGCCCCTCATCCCTATCCTGGTATGCATGGTCCCTTTATCCCTCTCCTGATATGCATGGCTCTCATCCTGGTATGCATGCCTCCTCATCCCTAGCCTGGTATGCATGGCCCACTCATCCCTATCCTGATAGGAATGGTCCCCCTCATTCTTATCCTGGCAGGAATGATTGCCCTCATCCCTATACTGGTATTCAGAGTCCCCATTTCGTTCAATTATTCATAGCCCCATCCCTATCCTGGTATGCAGGGCCCCATCCTTAACCTGATATGATTGACCCCATCCCAGTGCTGGTATGCATGCCCCCATCCTTATCCTGGTATGATTGCCTCCATCCAAGTCCTGGTATGCATGGCCCCATCCTTATCCTGGTATGATTGGCCCCATCCCAGTCCTGGTATGCACAGCCCCATCCTTATCCTGGTTTATATTGGCCCCCCATCCGATATCCCTGGTATGATTGGCCCCATCCCAGTCCTGGTATGATTGGTCCCATCCTTATTCTGGCATGATTGGCCCCATCCTGTTTCCTGGCATACATGGGCCCATCAGAAAATATGAAAAAAAAAGCATTACACTTACCTTCCTCCGCTTGTAAGCATTAAGAAATGAATATTCTCTTAAGTATCGGCACACGTGACCGCCGGCCACAACAGGAAGTCGGCGGCTGAAACTGCGCGCTGCTGAAGAGGAATGAATACTCACCGCTATCTACGATGAATAGTCCCGGTGAGTATTCCGGCAGCTGAGCTCTGCTTGCGAGCAGCACATGATGTCCCTGACATGCGCTGCTTACAAGAATTAAGCAGCTGCTGGCACCGGAGCAGGACACTGTGAGGGAGCGGAAGAAGATAAGTGTATTGGTTTGTTTTTTTCATCTTTTGTTATGGGACCATGCATGCCAGGAACGGAATGGGGCCAATAATACCAGGATGCCAGAAAGATGAATATTCATTGCCCTCCAAGCTCATGGGCGTGGAATGCAGTGCATATTCATTTCTCTTTAGCAGCGGGCACAGGAGTTAGCCGGAGCTGCTGGCTCCTGCTTCTGTGACCTGCTGCTGTGCCAAAACCGCTCCCCCACCTCAACCATATCCCCTACATCAGGACTATAAGATGCACCCTCCATTTTCCTCCACATTTTGGGAGGAAAAAAGTGAGTCTTATAGTCCGAAAACCACGGTAACTTTAATAGCTCTTTAAGATGTGCCATCTATAGAAATATGAACGCCCCAATTTCAAAGACAAGTCCCACAATACCTTTACATGGCCAGTCTGCTCCCCCATTACTGAGAAACCAGCATTTGAATTGATATGCAAATGAAGGTGTAAATCTGAAGCCTCTGTCATTCCAGCTCTATTTCCGCCCAGCGTCACATCCTCCTGTTTGACTGATGACTCATTAGCCTGAAGTCACACAGCATAATGGCTGTCAGTCAAGTAGGAGGAGATGGCTCTGGGTGGGGAATAGAAATGGAGTGACGGAGGCTTAAGATCTACAAAAGCTCTTAAGCCTCATTTTCATATCAATTCACATAACTAGCCTTGCAAAGGCATTGCTGGACTTGTCTTTGATAGAGCTACAGTACATACACATATACATTTTGGGGGATGAAATCTTGCTGACAGATTCCCTTTAATAAGCCATAATTGATTGAACAAATTCTAAACTAAATTTCATGAAATGAAGATGTCAGGCTTTCTACAGAAATGGTTGCTAATTGATTCAGCTTTTTCATAGTCACTGAGACATTAGAAAAGTCAAGGAATAGGTCACATCAGTGTAATGCAAAGTTGAATGTCATAAGGACAGTGTTTTGCTAGGCAAAGTCGAAGGAAAAAAGTCATTTTCTTTAAATTTTCATAGTTCATAGTGTTAGAGGATTCATTATGTTTCTCGTACATGGGCAGCATTAATTATTTAAAGCAGAGCTAGAAAATATGGTATAAAGAATACCTACATGATCAATGTGTATATTGGACATTAGAATGTGTGTTGTAACATAAGTAGAATAACTGCAATGGATTGTATACGGCACTCATAAAGTCATTGGACTAGGTGCTCAAGTAGGGTATCCATCCCAATATCAATATAAGTAAAAAAAACTTGGCACTCAAAATGTATCGAGTTGAAAAGAGGATATAATTTATTTTGCAGACAGTGATCAATTAAACGTTTTTGGTCTGGGTATAGACCTTCATCAGAAACTATGGAGATATACAAAAGAAATATGTGTCAAAAAAGTGACAAGTGCAAATGCCTCAAAATAAAGTGGTGGTGACGAACATAAAAATTGGTTGACATCATTGTATAGACAATAGTAGAACGTCCTATCTTCAATACAGTATGAGCCCTAATACAGCCAGGGAGGAAATATATAAACAACATCACATCTTTATCAATCTTCTAGCTAGATTTTTGGAAGAGCTTCTAGCATAGCAATGAAATATAAAGGATACAACGGTGTCCAACGGAAAAGTCAAAATAGGAGGTATTTCTGCCAGTATAGCAAAGTAATAGAGCCGCAATTTTTATGTTCGTCACCACCATTTATTTTGAAGTATTTGCACTTGTCACATTTTTGACACATATTTCTTTTGTATATCTCCATAGTTTCTGATGAAGGTCTATACCCAGACCAAAAACATTTAATCAATCACTGTATGCAAAATAAATTGGGACCTTTTTTTCAACACGATACATTTTGAGTGCCAAATTTTTTACTTATATAAGTAGAAATACTGTAATATCTAAAAAAATAATAAGAAGAAATAAAACAAAGCCCCTACTGTATTGGAATCTACCCTATGGGTACGTTCTCACAAAACTATTTTTGGTCCGAGCGTGGTCTGTGAAAAAAAATTGACTTACATGGAAAGCGCTCTGAGAAATGTTGTTCAATTAGGGGGTCAAATGATAAGTTTTTCTCGTAGGCTGTATGTTCGTGTGAAAAAAAATCACAGCATGCACTAGTCTCTTCTATATTTCAAAACAAGACTTACCTATTCAAGGCGATTGGTAGGCAAAAAATGTTGTGTTTTCGCTGTAGTTTCTCCCAACTCTGACAAAATGGGCAGAGCCGGGGCAGGACGGGGCATGATATCAAAGCTCGTCTAATTCATGATGAGTTGTGTCATTCCCTACACTGACTAGAGTAAGATTTCTGGCAAGGCGCATGGAGATGCACACCACTCATCTGCTGCTCCAGATTTATAAAGAGGTGTGCACACCTTCATGAATCAGTAGTGTTTTAGTCCAGCCTGCCCTCTCATCAACACCAGCATGAACATTACCATTCTTGATTAATCAGGCCCACACAATGTATAATAATAGCACTGAGTGTATTCTATTTAAACAATATGTCCTCAATTTCATTTTCCCCCCAAAAAACAGTTGTTACCTAGCTTTTCAAAACTGTGTAGTGCCAGAACAATCAAGTTATAAGTACACTGGAACATTCCCAAATCTGTCTAGTAAAAGCAGTGGTAAATCCTTCATACTGTACAAATCTAGGCAGATTGGTCATTCAGGGTCCCAAAAAACATAGGTAATCAACCGGGTGGTTCTGTAATATACATAGCTGTATACTAAATCTAACTGCCACCTCGCTAACAAAATGTGCTATTGTTAAGCAGTGCATTCAGGGTCCTGGGAATGCTGAATAACTGCTCAATGTAAGGGCATGCATCATTTTCTCTATATATTTTCTTGCAATTGTTACACAAAATTGTTGAGGTACAAAAACATAGTTGCCACACACAAAGTAAACAAAAAGTAAATAAAAATAACAAACATAATTATATAAAACTTCAAAATCAGATGTAATTTTGCATTAGAGCTTCACAGATTTCCTGTTTCATTTCATTCCTTATAGCCCAGCCATGAGACTCTATTTTAGGCTTTTTCTACATTCAAGTTTTTACACTTTTTTTGTAGCCAAAGGCAGGAATGGATCAATAGAAGATACTTATGAAGAAATGGCTGAGAATTATATTTTGATTACCTCTTCTTTTCTTTAATTTTAAAAATTACATAAAAACATCCTACTGTAATGTGAAAAGACAGCTTTATAGCGATGTATAGAGATGAACGAACTTGTTCAGAAAATGTTCGTCAATCTTAAATTTGGCATGAACGTTCGGATTCATGTTCGGATTCCTGAGCTTTTATCCTAAAAATCGGCAAAAGCGTCTCAAAGTTCTATAAATTACCAAGTTCACCAAGGGCATTTTCAGACATCAGTATTTCCAGTAGCGACACGGGCTGCAAATTGTCCCGCACACATGCACACTGATGATACACGGATGACTTCCCTGTGTCATCAGTGTGACACGTACCAGCATCTGGAATCAGCGGTACTGTTCGCGCTGTTCCCCGGCACCAGGTGCTGAAGAAGACAGCTCACATCACTATCCCTTGCTTATACTGCAATCAGCGCTTGCAGGGGACAATGTTGAAAGTTGTAGTCAACTGTTAACAGCTAGAGCAGGTGGTGGCTGATGGGACTATTAATCAGCTGCTGCCTGTGCTATAAATAAATATATAAAAAAAAAAGGGGTTCCCCCGTATTTTTATAACCCGCCAGGCAAAACTGACAGCTGCGGGATGCAACCCTCAGCTGTTAGCTTCAGAAATGCTGGTTATCAAGAATAGAGGAGTCCCCACCCCGTATTTAATTATTTAAATAAATAATTTTAAAAACTGGCATGGGTTGCCCCTATTCTTGACTACCAGCCAAGCTAAAGCAGACAGCTGGGTGTTGATATTCTCAGGCTGGTAAGAGGCCATGGATATTGGGTCCCCCCAGTCTAAAAATAGCAGCCCGCAGCCTCCACAGAAAAGGCAAATCTATTATGGTGCTTTGGCTCTTCCCACTTTCCCTGTGGTGGTGGCAAGTGGGGCTCATATTCGTGGGGTTGATGTCACCTTTCTATTGTCTGGTGATATCAAGCCCATGGCTTAGTAATGGAGAGATGTCTATAACAGACCTATAACCTATACATTACTAAACCTATAGTTATATTTTAAATAAAAACACACCCAGAATATAGTACCTTTATTGATAGAATGACACAGACTCCTTTAATGAATCTAAATTAAACCATACTCATGTCATCGACCAGTCTACAGCAGACAATCTGCTGATCTCTACTTACAACATAGCAATTATTTTCTCTCACACTATATTGCTCTTACCATTTTTCATTGTATTGATGGTGTGTCGACCCGCCACCACAATTGTGGATTACCAGGGCAATGGGGTACTCAGAGCCGAGCCCATGGAAGTCTATGGGGATGTCACAGGTAGCGGTGGCTCGGTCTGTGGCCCTGGCGGTCTGGCGTATGTTGGGGGAATATTTACAGGGGATAGATATATTTACAGTTCGTGACGCCACCTGTAGTCTCTGGTAATTTGTACCAGCGCTGCTGTAGATCTCTGAGGGGATGGTGAGGCAGCTAGATGTCGGGTCCCCTACAGGTGGGACTCTTCCCTCAGGTCGATGGTTATGGTGGGGTTGTGCAGGCATGCAATTAAATAACTCAGTCTCACACCGTCAGCGTCTTTCCATACCTTTTACTTGTAAGATGGTAAGGCAGGTCCCAGGGAGGCTGATGGGGTTGATGGAGGATGAGTTTTGAGGCAACGGCTGAGCAAGGCAGGGGCCTCCTTTACTTTCCAATGATGATGAGTCCAACCAGCATAAAGCGTAGTTCACTCCTGAAACTTCAGCTATTTCAAAGCTGTACTGCCCGGTCAGTTTTGTGGTGGAGCCTTCCAGTGATGAAACTAGGTTCTTCTATGCTTGGCCTAGCTCAAAGTTCCTATTCCACCTGACCCCTGTTACGTACTGACACTTCAAGGGCTGCTTTCTGTTACCTAAGGTCCAGTAAGCCTCTGGTTTTTCTACCACTATGCGTGAAGCTATAGTGATGCTTCGGTCTCCAGTGACCGGTGACAATGTGCAGGATACTTCAATCCTAAAGCACTTCTGATTTCCTTCCACTGTGCCTTTCGACTTGCTCAAACTCTCAATCTCAGCACTGACTAGGCTAAGGTGAACTGGCTCACCTGTACTAGCCTCCACTACTGTACTGTCTCTCTGAATCGACAGGAATCTTGGTGCTCCAGACAGGCACTCCTTCTCCCTCCCTTTACCTCAGGAGACACTACTAGACTCTCTTGTGCTAAAAACCACACCCCTCTACACCCCTGCTGGGTGTGTCCGAAGTATATGTGATGTCATGTAGAGCCCTTAACCGTTACCTCTCCACTCATCCTCCTGGTATTGTGTACCTTAAATACCAGGGCTACACAATGGTATTGCTCCTATAGGCTGATATTGCATGTCGTCAGGTTCAGAAACAAAATGAGCGCACAACACACTCAGGTATGAGAATAGTAAAATTAATCGGATGTCCTCAACTCTGTATCTTTAGGAAAACATTTCCTAAAAATATGTAATTTTTATTTGGACACAATAAGTGCAGAAAATGAACTAATATTTAACAGAATAATGTATTACAGTACAGAATAAGATCACCCAAAACAGTTAAATATAAGCATCATTTTTCTCCTGCATCAGAGATTATGCTTGGAGACTCTGTAGCAAATTTCATTAGATTTGATGAGAAGAACAATATTTCAAGCCGTGCTATTCTTCCAGTCATAGCAACTTGACCAAATCTGATGGACAGATCGTGGGTGGCAACTCTATCTACAATGAATTGTGGTTTTAGTGAACAACATGACGTAGAAGCGAACTTGGACTTTATTTTTCACTTTTGAAAATAAAAAAATGTGAAAAAGAGTTTGTGCACAGTAATGAAATGTTTTACATCTCATATGAGTACTGAACATAAGCTATTCTGAAGTTTTCTCTGCCAACATTGTAGCACTTCCCTTACATCAAACGTACCCGCATTCCTTCCAGCGAAACGCAAAGTCCTCTCTCTAAATATTTTATTTTTTCAAATACCTCTGTTAACAATTCTTGGTTGTGTTAACAGTCTTCCGTCATATCAGAGAGTCCGTCATGATAATATTTGCCCTCTGTTGTGGATACGCCATAATATTTTATATAAATAATTCACAGAGACCAACCGTGAACGGCTATTAATAATATGGGAGTTGTTATAAGTCTCTGAGGTAAATTTCTCACGTTGGCATAGATATTAAAAACAAAACATAAATGTTCATTGTAGTCCAGTGCAGAGATAAAACGTGACTGAAGGAACAATCCTCTAACTGCAGAAAGGAAGTGACATTATTATGAGAGTCGCACTCCAGGACAATTTGTGAAGCTAGATATCTCTGACACCTGCACCTCTAATGCCACAGGATCGACAGGTGATCTACCATGATGTGGCATCTCTACTTGAAGCATTGCCTCCATCGTACAATATGTGATGGAGCCGGTCACAATTAGTTTTTCCTTATTGACTTATACATAGAGGTGGAGAATCAATTTCAAACCATGGTCCTCATGTTACTGAGCCATAAACCATGGATCCATAATATGGGCTTTATACAGTTACAATCCTGCCACATTCCAAAAACTTGGAAATTGCCACATGAGTATGAGGGCTTATAATAGTAAAATTATATAGTGTAACTTCCATGAAAGTCAGACTAATGTGAGTGATGCACTGAGTACAGAATGTTGTAGTATTAAATAAATACTCTGCATGTTCTCCGCATGTTATGGTGATTAACCACTTAACCAATTACAGAAACAATAAAGCACACTGTGCGATGCTCTTTCTATTTCTACTTTTTACTTCTAGGGGATTTACAGAAACTACATAATGTCGAACGCTTGCCTGTTTTTGGAGTCCCAACCTCCTCTAGCTGGCCCATATAGACCGATATTTCTATCTCAGATATTTCCTTCTCAGAGATTCATGGCTGATATGGAATAAGCCTTTCATTCAGTTCTTGAATTAGTCAAGCCCAGTACATTACATATGACCCCACACTACATGCTATATCCGATACAGCCCTTCAATCATTATCTTCCTACTCTCTTTGTGCGGGAGAAAGTCACACATGCATGGTCACTCTTTATTGCAGTCTATAGAGAACATATGAACTGCCAGGCGAGCATACGTAACTGTGAAGGATTAAAGAAGTTTTCTACTCTCTGGAAAGTGGACTCGAAATGCTATAAAATACCTAAAATACCAAACAAATCAGATTCTCACCCTCCCTCCAAGGGTCCAATGCCAGCCCCTTACAGCTACTCTGGTCTTGATGTTTCGGCTGCAGCGGTGACGCCACATCAATTGCATTCATCAATGCTGTTGCCAATCACTGAGCTCAGCATCAGCACAGCTCGTGCCAACTACTTCAGCACAACTACTGAGCTCAGTGATTTTCTACAACAATGATGCGTACAGTCAATGTGATGTCACAGCTGCAGCCAAAACATATAGACCCGAACAGCTTTGGTGAGCCAACGCTAAACTCAGGGATTGTACGTACTCACTCTACTTGTTGATTTAGGCATTTTACAGTGTTTGGGGTCCACTTTATTGAAAGTGCTAAACCCCTTTAATCACTCTATGTGGTCACTTGTCTCCTTTCAATCATGGTTCATATGACCCACGTTTCAAATATTATTGAGGGATATAATTCGGATTGCCATTGGTTTAACTCATGTGACAAAGCCTGTAGTCCTTTCAGTGCTGAGGTTCTAGTGTCAAATTCAACCACAGATCTTTTGCATGATGTTTGTATATTTTCTCCATTTTTGCATGGGGACTTGGTTGCCCTTGAAGACTGACAACATAATGATACATTCGTGATGGTCTGATGACTTCTTATGTGGTTGACCCTGGTCAATGTCAGAGATCAGATTGTGGGTCTCATTGTAAATTGATATAAACAGCCCAGCCTCTGCAAAATGCTGCGGGCATGTTGGAGCTATATGAGCAAAGAGAAGTTTCATGAGAAAAAAACATCATCATATTGCCACTAGATATTTTATTTCATTTTTACACATTAATGTCAGATTTCTGTTGCCTACAAACTAAATATAAATCTTATTATGAATGATGAGCACAAGGAAACTAAATCACCATAAAGATGTCTAAGAGACTGATGAGTCATTAGAGGAACAGACTGACTAAAATGTGAACAGTCATAATCTAAAATCTGTAATACTGACTTTCGAATCCCCCCAAAACACCATCTGACAAAATTATGAATATATCTGATTAGTGATAGAACCATGAGGACTTTGTGTTCACATCTGTTCCACCAACTGATGAATTATAAAAGGTGGCAAAACACATCATATTGAAATCAAACACAGTAATTTGCTATTTATAAGATAACTCCAAAGGATTAAATAAATTTGGTCATGATCCAGCAGTTCTCTATAGGTGTGACCATTGCTGTCAGTCTGGGCTTCACCCTTTGGGATTTGGTGAGTAAAATGATCCATCAGCTCAAAGCGGGGTTCCACTGTTTGGCTTACTGCTAGCCACTGTGCTTAGTGGTGTCTAAGTGGCTCCCCGGTTTTCACCCTTTAAACCCTAAGCAAGGATCTAATCTTTGCTGCAGAATTCCCCTGTGTTACATCTGTTGAATAGCCTCAGACTGATGGATAGAGCTGATTGGAAAAAGACAAGCAAGTTAGGTAAGAATCATAGTATCTAAAGCAATGACAGAATCAAATGTAGTCAAGGATAGCTGGGTTGGAGACCAGGAGGTCTGGCAGAATTAACAGCCAAGACTGATCAGACAATGCTTGGTCAAACCAGAGTGGGCATCAAGGAGTGAATTAGGGAGAATGGTCAAAGAAAAAGCCAGGTAAGAATAATAGTATATTAATCCAATAAGCAAACAGTGTGTTAAAAGAATTTAATAGCTGGAAGACCATTCCAAGTAGAGATGAGCGTATCTTTTGAAATTCAATTTCACTGACATTGATGAATTTTCCCCCAAAATTTCAATACTGTAAAACATGTAATTGCTTGGAAAATAGAGAGAGAAAGAGAGAACCCCACTGACCATAAGAGCTTACACTCTACAGGAGAGAGATAGAAGACGCCGCTAATCATAAGAGCTTACACTCTACAGGAGAGAGAGATAAAAGACCCCGCTAATCATAACAGCTTACACTCTACAGGAGAGACCGAAAAAGAGGATCCCGCTGATCATTAAAGCTTAATGCTACAGAAGAGACTTACCCAGTGACTCCGGACTTGCCCAATGATCCTCCTTGGATCTATCCACTCAGCTCTAACTAAAAAACAAGGGACATACAAAAAAATATGTTGAGGACTCTGATTGTGTTCTGCTAGTGTTCTACAGACTGACACTTCTGACTAGTTGACTAACAAATAAAGTTGCACTCTGCAGTGATATAGTATGTAAACATGAAATATATGAAATTTGAATTGCATTACTGGTCTAGAAAATAGGAAAATCTTAGACACTTAGCACATAATTTGGCCAGCAGCCACGACAAGGTGACTGACCATCATTGGAGGGAACTTATCCTAGGCTGAAGGCTACATTTATAAAAAAAGGGGGCAAAAACTGAACCTGGAAATTATAGGCCAGTGAGCTTAACATCTACTGTGGGTATAAATCCTGGAGGGTTTTTTAAGGGATACTATATTGGAGTATCTGAGGCTGAATAACCTCATGACACAGTATCAGCATGGGTTTACGAGGGACCGTTCTTGTCAGACTAATCTGATAAGCTTTTATGAAGGGGTAAGTTCAGGACTGGACCAAGGGAATGCAGTGGACATGGTGTTCATGGACTTTTCAAAAGCTTTTGATACAGTGCGACACAAAAGGTTGATACATAAATGAGAACAATGGGGATAGGGGAAAATATGTGTAAGTGGGTTAAGAACTGGCTCATGGATATAAAACAAAGGGTGGTTATTAATGGAGCACACTCGGACTGGGTCACGGTTAGCAGTGGGGTACCACAGGGGTCAGTATTGGGGCCGCTTCTCATTAACATATTTATTAATGACCTTGTAGGGGGCATACAGAGTAGTATTTCAATATTTGCAAATGACACTAAACTCTGCAGGGTAATAAATACAAAGGAGTACAATTTTATATTACAGGAGGATTTATGTAAACTAGAAGCTTGGGCTGATAAATGGCAAATGAGCTTTAATGGGGATAAATGTAAGGTCATGCACTTGGGTAGAAAAAACAAGATGTATAATTATGTGCTTAATTGTAAAACACTGGGCAAAACTATCACTGAAAAAGACCTGGGTGTATGGGTGGACGACAAACTCACATTTAGTGGTCAATGTCAGGCAGCTGCTGCCAAGGCAAATAAAATAATGGGATGCATTAAAAGAGGCATAGATGCTCATGAGGAGAACATAATTTTACCTCTATACAAGTCACTGGTGTGACCACACTTAGAATACTGTGTGCAGTTCTGGTCTCCGGTGTATAAGAAAGACATAGCTGAACTGGAGCGGGTGCAGAGAAGAGCGACCAAGGTTATTAGAGAACTGGGGGGTCTGCAATACCAAGACAGGTTATTACACTTGGGGTTATTTAGTTTGGAAAAACGAAGGCTTAGGGGTGATCTTATTATAATGTATAACTATATGAGGGGACAGTACAAAGACCTTTCTAATGATCTTTTTATTCTTAGACCTGTGACGGGGACAAGGGGGCATCCTCTACGTCTGGAGGAAAGAAGGTTTAGGTCTTACTTTACTGTAAGAGCAGTGAGACTATGGAACTCTCTGCCGTCTAATGTTGTAATGAGTGATTCCTTACTAAAATTAAAGAAGGGACTGGATGCCTTTCTTGAAAAGTATAATATTACAGGCTATATTCACTAGTTTCCTAGATACTGCGTTGATCCAGGGAGCTAGACTGATTGCCGTATGTGGAGTCGGGAAGGAATTTTTTTTCCCCAATGTGAAGCTTACTGTTTGCCACTTGGTTTTTTTTTTGCCTTCCTCTGGATCAACATGTTAGGGCAGGTTAGGATAGGATATAGGTTGAACTAGATGGACTTACAGTCTTCCTTCAACCTTAATAACTATGTTACTATGTAACTATGTTACTATATGGATAGGTAGGATCCTGCTGTAATTAACCCCTTACTGCCATCAGACGTACTATCCCGTCCATGGTACCTGGGCCCATATGACCATGGACTGGATAGTACGTCCCGTGCGATCGGACGCGCTCCCAGGGGGAGCGCAGCCGATCGCGGCCGGGTGTCAGCTGATTATCACAGCTGACACCCGGCACTATATGTCAGTAGCGGTCACGGACCGCTCCCGGCACATTAACCCCTGGCACACCGCGATCAAACATGATCGCGGTGTACCGGGGGCACAGGGGAGGATCGCGCAGGGAGGGGGCTCCCTGCGCGCTCCCCTGAGACCCTCAGAGCAGTGCGATGTGTAGCGCTGTTCCAAGGGTCCTTCCTCCCTGCAGGACCCCGGATCCAAGATGGCGCCGTGGTCCATCCGGGTCCTGCAGGGAGGCGGCTTCCTCAGTGCCTGCTGAGAGCAGGCACTAAGAAGCCTGCAGCGATGCCAGAGCGATCGCTGGTGTGACAGAGTGCTGTGCACACCGTCACACCAGCGATCTGACCCTATAGAGTGATGTCCCACCCTGGGACAAAGTATAAAAGTTAAAAAAATAAAAATAAAAATTGTTTAAAAAAATCATAAAAAAAAAAAATATTCCCCAATAAATTCATTTTTTCCTGTAAATAAAAAAACCAAAACAATAAAAGTACACATATTTGGTATCGCCGTGTCCGTAACAACCCCCCCTATAAAACTGTTCCCACTAGTTAACCCCTTTAGTGAACCTCTTAAAAAAAAAAAACAAAGCAAAAAATCAATGCTTTATCATTATACCGCCGAACAAAAAGTGGAATAACACGCGATCAAAAAGACAGATATAAATAAACATGGTACCGCTGAAAACGTCATCTTGTCTCGCAAAAAATGAGCTGCAACACAACATCATCAGCGAAAAAATAAAAAAGTTATAGCTCGCAGAATAAAGCGATGCAAAAATAATAATTTTTTATATAAAATTGGTTTTATTCTATAAAAGCGCCAAAACATAAAAAAATGATATAAATGAGGTATCGACATAATCGCACTCACCCGAAGAATAAAACTGTTTTATCAATTTTGCCACACGCGGAACGGTATAAACGCCTCCCCCAAAAGAAATTCATGAATTGCTGATTTTTGTTCATTCTAACCTCCCAAAAATCGAAATAAAAAGCGATCAAAAAATGTCACATGCTCAAAAATGGTACCAATAAAAACGTCATCTCGTCCCGCAAAAAATAAGACCTCACATGACTCTGTGGGCCAAAATATACAAAAATTATAGCTCTCAAAATGTGGTGATGCAAAAACTATTTTTTGCAATAAAAAGCGTCTTTTAGCGTGACAGCTGCCAAACATAAAAACCCGCTATAAATAGTAAATCAAACCCCACTTTATCACCCCCTTAGTTAGGGAAAAATAATAAAATTAAAAAAAAGTATTTATTTCCATTTTCCCATTAGGGTTAGGGTTAGGGTTGGCGCTAAAGTTAGGATTAGGGTTAGGGTTGGGATTAGGGTTATGGGTGTGTTAGGGTTAGGTTTATGGTTAGGGTTGGGACTAGGGTTAGGGGTGTGTTGGGGTTAGGGTTGGAGTTAGAATTGGGGGGTTTCCGCTGTTTCGGCACATCAGGGGCTCTCCAAATGTGACATGGCGTCTGATCTCAATTCCAGCCAATTCTGCGTTGAAAAAGTCAAATGGTGCTCCTTCACTTCTGAGCTCTGCCATGCGCCCAAACAGTAGTTTACCCCCACATATGGGGTATCAGTGTACTCTGGACCCCATGAGTTATTGTGCAATTTGTCCTATTTCTTCTGTTACCCTTGGGAAAATAAAAAACTGTGGGTAAAAATATCATTTTTAAAAAAAAAAATGATTTTTTTTGTTTTTTACGGCTGTACGTTATAAACTTCTGTGAAGCACTTGGGGCTTCATAGCGCTCACCACACATCTAGATAAGTTCCTTGTGGGGTCTATTTTAAAAATGGGGTCACTTGTGGGGGGTTTCCACTGTTTAGGCGCATCAGGGGCTCTACAAATGCGACATGACGCCCCCAGACCATTCCATCAAACTCTGCAATCCAAAACGTCACTACTTCCCTTCCGAGCCCCGACGTGTGCCTATACAGTAGTTTTCTCCCACATATTGGGTATCAGCGTACTCAGGACAAATTGGACAACGACTTTTGGGGTCCAATTTCTCCTGTTGCCCTTGTTAAAATAAAATATTGGGGGCGAAAAAATCATTTTTGTAAAAAAAAAAAAAGATTTTTTATTTTACGGCTGTACGTTATAAACTTCTGTGAAGCACTTTGGGGCTCAAAGTGCTCACCACACATCTAGATAAGTTCCTTGTGGGGTCTATTTTCCAAAATGGGGTCACTTGTGGGGGGTTTCCACTGTTTAGGCGCATCAGGGGATCTCCAAATGCGACATGACGCCCCCAGACCATTCCATCAAAGTCTGCAATCCAAAACGTCACTACTTCCCTTCCGAGCCCCGACGTGTGCCCATACAGTAGTTTTCTCCAACATATTGAGTATCAGCGTACTCAGGACAAATTGGACAACAACTTTTGGGGTCCAATTTCTCCTGTTACCCTTGTGAAAATAAAATATTGGGGACGAAAAAATCATTTGTGTAAAAAAAAAAAAAGATTTTTATTTTACGGCTGTACGTTATAAACTTCTGTGAAGCACTTCGGGGTTCAAAGTGCTCACCACACATCTAGATAAGTTCCTTAAGGGGTCTATTTTCCAAAATGGTGTCATTTGTTGGGGGTTTCCACTGTTTAGGCAGATCAGTAGCTCTCCAAACACGACATGGCGTCCAGCCAATTCTGGTTGAAAAAGTCGAACGGTGCTCCTTCCCTTCCAAACTCTGCCATGCACCTAAACAGTGGTTTACCCCCACATATGGGGTATCAGCGTACTCAGGACAAATTGCACAATAACTTTTGTAGTCTTGTTACCCTTGGGAAAATAAAAATTGGGGTGAAAAGATCATTTTTGTGGAAAAAATATGATTTTTTAATTTTACGGCTCTTCGTTATAAACTTGTGTGAAGCATTTGGGGTTCAACTTGCTCACCAAAGATCTAGATAAGTTCCTTAGGGGTCTAGTTTCCCAAATGGGGTCACTTGTGGGTTTCCACTGTTTAGGCACATCAGGGGCTCTCCAAATGCAACATGGCGTCCAATCTCAATTCCAGCCAATTTTGTTTGGAAAAAGTCAAATGGTGCTCCTTCCATTCCGAGCTCTGCTGTGCGCCCAAACAGTGGTTCCCCCCACATATGGGGTATCAGCGTACTCAGGAAAAATTGGACATCAACTTTTGTGGTCCAATTTCTCCTGTTACCCTTGGGAAAATAAAAAATTAGAGACTAAAAGATAATTTTTGTGGGAAAAAAACAGGATTTTTTATTTTCATGCCCGGGCATTATAAACTTGTGTGAAGCACTTGGGGTTCAAAGTGCTCACCAAAGATCTAGATAAGCTCCTTAGGGGTCTAGTTTCCAAAATAGGGTCACTTGGGGGTTTCCACTGTTTAGGCACATCTGGGGCACTGCAAACGGAACATGACCCCCATCAACGTCTGCATTCCAAAACGTTACTACTTCCTTTCCAAGCCCTGTCGTGCGCCCAAACAGTTTCCCCCCCCACATATGCGGTATCAGCGTACTCAGGACAAATTGGACAGCAACTTTTGGGGTCCAATTTCCTTGGGAAAAATCAAAAATTTGGGACTAAAAAAATCATTTTTGTGGAAAATTGTTTTTTTTTTTTCACACCCAGGCATTATAAACTTTTGTGAAACACTTTGGGGTTCAAAGTGCTCACAACAGATCTAGATAAGTTCCTTAGGGGTCTAGTTTCCAAAATGATGTCACTTGTGGGGGGTTTCCACTGTTTAGGCACATCAGGGGCTCTACAAACACGACATGGCGTCCAATCTCAATTCCAGCCAATTTTAGTTTGAAAAAGTCAAACGGCGCTCCTTCCCTTACGAGCTCTGCCGTGTGCCCAAACAGTGGTTTTCCCCCACATATGGGCTATTGGCGTACTCAGGAGAAATTGCACAACAACTTTATCTGTCCATTTTCTTCTTTTACCCTTGTGAAAATAAAAAAAAGTTTGTAATAGATCATTTTTGTGGCTAAAAAGTTAAATATTCATTTTTTCCTTCCATGTTGCTTCAGCTCCTGTGAAGCACCTGAAGGGTTAATAAACTTCTTTAATGTGGTTTTGAGTACCTTGAGGGGTGCAGTTTTTAGAATGGTACCACTTTTGGGTATTTTCTGCTATATAGACCCCTCAAAGTGACTTCAAATATGAGGTGGTCCCTAAAAAAAATGGCTTTGTAAATTTTGTTGTAAAAATGAGAAATCGCTGGTCAACTTTTAACCCTTATAATTTCCTAAGAAAAAAAAAATTTGGTTCCAAAATTGTGCTGATGTAAAGTAGACATGTGGGAAATGTTATTTCTTAACTATTTTGTGTGACATATTTCTCTGTTTTAAGGGAATAAAAATTCAAAGTTTGAAAATTGCAAAATTTTCAAAATTTTTGCCATATTTGCGTTTTTTTCAAAAATAAACGCAAGTTATATGGAAGAAATTTTACCACTAACGTGAAGTACAATATGTCATGAGAAAACAGTCTCAGAATCGCAAAGATCCGTTGAAGCGTTCCAGAGTTATAGCCTCGTAAAGAGACAGTGTTCAGAATTGTAAAAATTGGCCCGGTCATTAACGTGCAAACCACCCTTGGGGGTTAAGGGGTTAAAGCCGGCACAGGCTGATCGGTGGACTTCTCAGTCAGAGAGCCTATGTATACAAATATCAAAAGACTGACCGTCACTTCCAAACAGAATACTGGTGTGCACAGGTGCATACTAAGAGTAGCCATCTCTATAAATAACAAACAAATATGGTAATGCTGCACTCTGTAGCGCTATAGCATGTAAACATGAAATATATGAAATTTGAATTGCTTTTCTGCTCTTGAAAATAGGAAAAAACAAAGATACATATAGAGAAAGACAGAAGACCTCATTAATCATAAAATCTTACACTCTACAGGAGAGAGTGACCCCACTAATCTTGAGCTTCCACTCTACAGGCAAAAGAGAAATAGAGGACCCCGCTGATCATAAAAGTTTAAAGGGGTTGTCCGTCCACTACTAGGACATCCCCTTCTTAAACCAAATGTTAGACCCAGTTAAATTAATAAAACCTACATTCACCTCACATGCCGATGCCGTATCCGCGGTGTTGACACTCGCTCTCCCCAGCGCTGTGATGCAGTTTTGTGACACATGACAGTGGCGCCCAATGAGGGCTGCATTCCCGCAGTATGGCAATCGCTCTCCTCGGGCTATGATGCGGTGCTGTGACACGTGATGCTGGCGTCACTGTCTCCACCTTTGGATAAAATGAACCTGAAGAAGATGCTTGGGATCAGCTGTAGCCTGGACTTCCTCTTCATGTTCAGTTTGTCCGATGGTGGAGACAGTGACGCCAGTGCTAGTGTCACGTGTCAGAACACCACATCATAGTCCCGAGAAGAGCGAGTGCCGACAGTGCGGGAACGGCGCCAGCACGGGAGATGAGCACAGACTTTATTATTTTATCGGGGCATATCATTTCATTTAAGAAGGGTTGTCCTAGACAACTCCTTTAACACTACAGGAGAGAGAGTCTTACCCAATGGCTCTGGACTTGCCCAGTGATCCTCCTTGAATCTGTTCACTCATCTCTAACTAAATAATTTCTCCAATCAAAAGACAGTTTTCCTATGGGTGTCAGGGGAGACATAAAGTATAATAATAAGCTAGTGAAAGTCAACATGCACCTAAACTTTGGGGCAAGCAGAGTAGTATTAGCCATAATATTAGTCTAAGGAAAAAGAGGATTGTATAGCTGAAAAGTGAAAATTTGCTTGAAACAGAAGCATTACATCTATTGGGTTAATAGTGGCCCATTTAAAACTTGCATTCTGTTTTTTTCATTTCTGCTTTTTATGCAATTCATAATGTAATGCATAATATAAGAAATGTTAAATATTAAAAGGCCTGTTTACAGGTTTATTTTAAAATATCAAATAAATTATGATTTATGTTATGTTTTCCATTTGTTAATGGCAACAAAGGTTTTTTTCCACAACTAATGGGACATAGAGGTAAATATTGCACATGGCACTCACCTAGTATCTTGGAAAAGGATAGTAAAAGCTTTGTAGAATTGAAGATGAGAATGTGTTGGAGACATGTAGATCCCAGTCTGATGGATTTAACATCAGAAGTAGTTGAGTGATAGTGTTGTGGTCTGTTTTTCCATGGACCCTCCTCGGTCATAAGCTTACAATAGTCTACTAATCAGAGGTATTCAGCTTAAAATGTTCACTAGACCGCAGGATCCTTTTATGGATTAGTAGACAGTGAATGTTAATAAAGTCAAATATGCACTACTTTTCATTTAGGTGAAAATAATTGGCTTAATGCATATGTTAAGACTTAGCAGCAAAAAGAATGACAAATTATATAAAGCTATTTGTTGAAATATATGGCAGTTATAAGGGAAATTACTACAGTTTATTTCCCATAAAAGAATTAACTGTTAAAATGTGTCATGGGACATTTATTAGAAAAATGTTTATATGAAAGACAAAAGAAGAAATTGCAGGTTGAGATAGGATGAGAAAATTAATTCGTAGGACCCTGGTACAGCTGCCGCTGTGACCACCGGACGGAGCACCGTGAACCACTTACTACCATCTGGCATCCCCAGTGCCTCTTGTAAATAGTAGGCCAAGTGCAATGTCTTTTGTAGGAGGTGGTTTGCAAGGTTCTTGTCCTGTGGCCATGGACTACTTACATGGCTGCTGGACAAGGGTATTGTGAGTCGATTCACTCATCTCTATTGAGATTGAGTAGAAACATAGCTTGAATTTCAGAGACTTACTCCACCAAAAGTTAAACACAAAATTTTATGGGCTATACCAACACAAAATAGCAAGTATTTCTGGAGTGTAAAGAAAATTATGCTTGGTTTTCTAATTATTTTAAAAGTATAAATCTGAAAAATTGTGACTTGCATTTGTAGTCAGACCCTTAAATAAATTCTGATACACCTAAATAAAATCCTGAATGACCAATTGCCTATAGAAGTCACATAATTGATCAGATAGCATCATGAAAGCCAAGGAACACACCAGACAGGTCAGGGATAATGTTGTGGAGAAGAGTATGGCATGGTAAAGTGGTAAAGAGTAAAGAAGGTAAAGAGTAAAGAAATTTAACAAAAATAGCCCAAGCTCTGAACATTTCACGGAGCACTATTCAATCCATCATTCAAAAATGGAAGAAGTATGACACAGCTGCAAACTTGCCAAGATATCATAGTCCACCTAAACTGACATCCCAAGCAAGGAGAGCAATATAGAAGCGGCCAAGAGACCTACAGTACAGACCAAAAGTTTGGACACACCTTCTCATTCAAAGATTTTTCTGTATTTTTATGACTATGAAAATTGTAGAATCACACTGAAGGCATCAAAACTATGAATTAACACATGTGGAATTATACATTACACTTTACAAAAAAGTGTGAAACAACTGAAAATATGTCTTATATTCTAGGTTCTTCAAAGTAGCCACCTTTTGCTTTGATTACTGCTTTGCACGCAGAAAAGGTGAATGGATGGACTCTACATGCCTGGTTCCCACCGTGAAGCATGGAAGAGGTGGTGTGATGGTGTGGGGGTGCTTTGCTGGTGACACTGTTGGGGATTTATTCAAAATTGAAGCGGTGAGCGGTCCAGCCCACCCCAAACCATCTCGATTGGGTTCAGGTCTGGTGACTGTGGAGGCCAGGTCATATGGCGTAGCATCCCAACACTCTCCTTCTTGATCAAATAGCCCTTACGCAGCCTGAAGGTGTGTTTGGGGTCATTGTCCTGTTGAAAAATAAATGATGGTCCAACTAAACGCAAACCGGATGGAATAGCATGCTGCTGCTGCAAGATGCTGTGGTAGCCATGCTGGTTCAGTATGCCTTCAATTTTGAATAAATCCCCAACAGTGTCACCAGTAAAGCACCCCCACATCATCACACCTCCTCCTCCATGCTTCACGGTGGGAACCAGGCATGTAGAGTCCATCCGTTCACCTTTTCTGCGTGCAAAGCAGTAATCTAAGCAAAAGGTGGCTACTTTGAAGAACCTAGAATATAAGACATATTTTCAGTTGTTTCACACTTTTTTGTAAAGTGTAATGTATAATTCCACATGTGTTACTTCATAGTTTTGATGCCTTCAGTGTGATTCTACAATTTTCATAGTCATGAAAATACAGAAAAATCTTTGAATGAGAATGTGGGTCCAAACTTTTGGTCTGTACTGTATGTTCACTCGGGAGGGGCTGCAGAACTTCACAACTCTGTCGACAGGGCAATAATTAGTTCTACAGTGGGTACGGAAAGTGTTCAGACCCCTTTAAATTTTTCACTCTTTGTTTCATTGGCCATTTTGTAAATTCAAAAAAGTTTATTTTTTTCTCATTAATGTACACTCTCCACCCCATCTTGACTGAAAAAAAACAGAAATGTAGAAATTTTTGGAAATTTATTAAAAAAGAAAAACTGAAATATCACATGGTCATAAGTATTCAGTATGTGCTTTGACAAAGAACACAGCATGTGTTCGAAACGTGTTGCTGCGTGTACTGGGTGCCATATGTAATTTGGTAAGTTTTTACCATTTTTGAATAAATTCAGTCTTTTAATCAGCTGGATTCGCATCTTCGTTTTTTTATGTGCACTCTGGTTCCTCCACCTGAGAGTCCGTGCAGAGGTCTACCACTGTGGTAAGCTGGCTCCTTCTGTTTTGTTATAAGTATTCAGACCCTTTGCTCAGACACTCATATTTAAGTCACATGCTGTCCATTTCCTTGTGATCCTCCTTGAGATGGCTCTACTCCTTCATTGGAGTCCAGCTGTGTTTAATTAAACTGATAGGAATTGATTTGTAAAGGCACACACCTGTCTATATAAGACCTCACAGCTCACAGTGCATGTCAGACCAAATGAGAATCAAGAGGTCAAAGGAACTGGCCAAGGAGCTCAGAGACAGAATTGTGGCAAGGCACACATCTGGCCAAGGTTACAAAAGAATTTCTGCAGCACTCAAGGTTCCTAAGAGCACCGTGGCCTCCATAAACCTTAAATGGAAGAAGTTTGGGACCACCAAAAGTTTTCCTAGACCTGGCCGTCCATCCAAACTGAGCAATTGTGGGAGAAGAGCCTTGGTGAAAGAGGTAAAGAAGAACCCCAAGATCACTGCAGCTGAGTACCACAGATGCAGTAGGGAGATGGGAGAAAGTTCCACAAAGTAAACTATCACTGCAGCCCTCCTCCAGTCGGGCATTTATGGCAGAGTGGCCCGATGGATGCCTCTCCTCAGTGCAAGACATATGAAATCCCACATAGAGTATGCTAAAAAAAAAACACATGAAGGACTACTAGACTATGAGAAATAAGATTCTTTGGTCTGATGAGATGAAGATAGAACTTTTTGGTGATAATTCTAAGTGGTATGTGTGGGAAAAAAACAGGCACTGCTCATCAACTGCCCAATACAATCCCAACAGTGAAACATGGCAGCATCATGCTATGGGGGTGTTTTTCAGCTGCAGGGACAGGATGACTGGTTACAATTGAAGGAAGCATGAATGCAGCCAAGTACAGAGATATCCTGGATGAAAACCTCTTCCAGAGTGCTCTGGACCTCAGACTTGGCCGAAGGTTCACCTTCCACAAAAGACAATGACCCTAAGCACACAGCTACAATAACAAAGGAGTGGCTTCAGAAAAACTCTGTGACCATTCTTGACTGGCCCAGCCAGAGCCCTGACCTAAACCTAATTGGGCATCTCCAGAGAGACCTGAAAATGGCTGTCCACCAACGTTCACCATTCAACCTGACGGAACTGGAGAGGATCTGCAAGGAAGAATGGCAGAGGATCCCGAAATCCAGGTGTGAAAAACTTGCTGCATCATTCCCAAGAAGACTCATGGCTGTACTAGCTCAAAAGGGTGCTTCTACTCATTACTGAGCAAAGGGTCTGAATACTTATGACCATGTGATATTTCAGTTTATCTTTTTTAATAAATTTGCAAAAATTTCTACATTTCTATTTTTTTTCAGTCAAGATGGGGTGCAGAGTGTACATCAATGAGAAAAAAATGAACTTTTTTGAATTTAAAAAATGGCTTCAATGAAACAAAGAGTGAAACATTTAAAGGGGTCTGAATACTTTCTGTAACCACTGTATACTCTATAATAATAATAAAAATAATTTTATTTATATTGCGCTAACTTTTTAAGCATTTTAAGCACAATTATAAAATATAAATCCGAAAATTGTGACATACATTTTTATTCAGACCCCTAATTAAAGTCTGGTATTCCTAAATAATATCCTGAATGTCCAATTGCCTACAGAAGTCACATAATTAGTAAATAAAGTCCACCTATGTGTAATATATTCTCAGTATAACTACAGATGTTCTGTGAAGGCCTCAGATGTTTGTTTGAGAATATTAGCGATCAAACAGCATCATGAAAGACAAGGAACACACAAGACAGGGACATATAAAGACAATACAAAGTAACACATAGTGCAGAATTTTCAGGAGGAGTGAGCACCATGCTCATAAACTTACAATCTATAAAGGATAGAGGGGTACAATAGCTAAAAAGTGCTGTTATGTACAGTCCAGCCATCATTATAATAAATAGGGGTTATGGTATGAATCTGCATGATTGGGTCATCAACCAGTATCTGTCTAAGTACAGTCATAAGCTCATACAGATGAATATGTAAGCAGAGCACCACATAAAGCCCCCCCCACAGGCTTCCCCGGAGCACTAGAATCTCATTAACTGAAAACTGAAAATAAAGATTAAAAAACAACCACAAGACGGATTTCATCAACCGAGTTATCATTTTAATCAGTATAACAGCGCCAACCTGACACTGTCTGTAGGTTACTCAGCACAATCCTGCTGACATGTTTACTTTAAAGAGATTTATTTTTAAAGCTCTGTTAAAAATGTAAGGGCTAGGTATTAATTAGATCATCTGGGGTAGACAATTCCAGAAAACTGGCTCAGAATGAGAGAAGTCTTTGAGACAGAAGTGGGAGTATTATCTTTATAATATTAAAATCAAATTCTGTTTACATTGAAACGATTCAACCATCTCTAGTGCTGAATGATTAAATATCGATTATATCCAGAAGATAACATTTTAGAAATATTAGTAACCTGTTATGATTTACTGGGAATACCCTAAAGACTGATGTGGCCTCTGTGACACATAAATACTTGCAGGATATGTGCAAAGATCTTATGAATAATGTGTAGAGTAACTAATAAAAAGCACTGAATTCGATAGGCATTGAAAATAAATCCCTTAGAGAATCTATTGACTATTGAATAGAAGAAAAAATAGATTTTCAGTCACACAGCCATCACATTTGAACTTCAGAACTAAAGACTCAGGGAATTTGAAACATAAAATCTGACATATCTGGTCATCTCTTGGGGACAGATGTTCGGCTTATTTCTTAAGTGAGAACAGAGCAACAAAAAAAAGCAATAAAAAAAGAATACAGACTTAATGATGAATGGCCCCTTGTGTTATACTTTCAAGAATTTACCAGTATACCCAAAATAAACAGAGTACAGTTGGAAATTGTTATTGACTGTGTCAAGTTGATGGACATTAAGCTCAGTATTGCCACAGAGGCCAAAAGTTTATATCTAATGTTTTTGTATCAAAAGAGGTAAATTTAGACAGATTTATTACACATACAGTAGCTTCATCTCCCTAACACA
The DNA here is from genome assembly GCA_033576555.1 of Oophaga sylvatica. Taxonomy (NCBI): domain Eukaryota; kingdom Metazoa; phylum Chordata; class Amphibia; order Anura; family Dendrobatidae; genus Oophaga; species Oophaga sylvatica. The sequence continues at coordinate 161,094,979 of JARQOD010000001.1, read as the reverse complement.
GATGAGTTAGCTGACATGACAAAGGTGTCATCATGCCATCCTATGGATCAACTGCTTTGTAAGTATAAACTGTACAGTCTACATATATAAGGAACTGTGTTACTTAAAGTTGTATTCCTATCTCTAAGATCCTATCCCAAATAGGTAGTAGCTGTAATAATAATAGCAAACATCTCCAATTAGTAAATAGTATAGACCGCCTGATTCACTATGTCCCTTTCCTTATGTGCAGTAGCTTAGGTATCCATGGTTACAACCACTCATATAGTGACAGTTAGATGTTAGTAGTCGTAACCATAGATACATAAGCACGCAACAAGACAATGACCCTAAGCACACAGCTAAAAAAACAAAGGAGTGGCTTCAGAACAACTCTGACCATTCTTGACTGGCCCAGCCAGAGCCCTGATCTAAACCCAATTGAGCATCTCTGGAGAGACCTGAAAATGGCTGTCCACCAATGTTCACCATCCATCCTGACGAAACTGGAGAGGATCTGCAAGGAAGAATAATAATAATAATAATCTTTATATAGCGCTAACAGATTCCGCAGCGCTTTACAGTTTGCACACATTATCGTCGCTGTCCCCAATGGGGCTCACAATCTAGATTCCCTATCAGTATGTTTTTTTTGGAGTGTGGGAGGAAACCGGAGTACCCGGAGGAAACCCACGCAAACACGGGGAGAACATACAAACTCCTTGCAGATGTTGTCCCAGGTGGGATTCGAACCCAGGACTCCAGCGCTGCAAGGCTGCAGTGCTATCCACTGAGCCACCATGCTGAAGAATGGCAGAGGATCCTGAAATACAGGTGTGAAAAACTTGTTGCATCATTCCCAAGAAGACTCATGTACTAGCTCAAAAGGGTGCTTCTACTCAATACTGAGAAAAGGGTCTGAATGCTTATCACTGTGATATTTCAGTTTTTCTTTTTTAATAAATTTGCAAAAATTTCTACATTTCTGTTTTTTTCAGTCAAGATGGGGTGCAGAGTGTACATTAATGAGAAAAAAAATGAACTTTTTTGAATTTAACAAATGGCCGCAATGAAACAAAGAGTGAAAAATTTAAAGGGGGTCTGAATACTTTCCATACCCACTGTATATGAATATACATCCTTGTCATAATCTCTTACAACCTCTTCAAAGAGCAATATTACTCTATTTACTTGTGCTAACAGTAATTGTGTGCCATTTCCTTGCAGCTGCATATGTCTAAGTTCCCAACAACTCCATGACACCATAAAATCATTACAATAGTTGTTGGGGCTGCCATAACTCTTCCTCAAGAAAAGTCTCCTGACTTGGTTGCAGACATCACAATCCATGAAAAAATGTGAATCCTATATGTTGCTGAACATAAACTGTGCTAATATTGCATTCTTATATAAATGGAAGCTGTTTCTTTGGAAACATCTATGGTACAAACTTTAAAGGGATTTTCCTGTCAAAGACTTTGTGTTACAACAGCTGCATATACCATAAAGGTCTGATTGTTGTTAGGCTGACCAAGACCCCTCTGACCCTGGATTTATGTTTATGTGACTTACAGAAAGCTGCAGATATATATTAGTTACTAGATATATTTACTAGTATGTTAATGTATCTTTTAATCTACCATTGTAATTTAAGATCTTTTTATTTAAGGTTTTGATTAAAGTAATTTTCCCATTTTGTAGCCGCATACTACAGTTGTTATATATAGCATATTTATTTGAATATCTCATGTATTTTTAATGCTACATTCACAAAAATAAAGCTTTTTTATTGAAACATGCCAATGGCTAAGTTAGATGAGCTATAAAATATTAGATGACAGCGATATTAAATATTTATATTTTAGAAAAAATCATAACCCAGTAAATAACTAAAGACCTTACATGTACTTGCAGATCTTAGTATCTTTTAATCTTTGTTGAATTTACAGATTAAGGAATTGGATGTGCAGACATTTCTTATTATCTTTGCTTTTATTTAGCAAAATTACTACAGTGGTTGACCAGAGTAGTGATGTGGCTGTGTGAGTTTTTAATAAAATCTTGAATCATTTTAGTTCATAAAATAAAGCACAGGATTGAATTATACACATTAAAGGAGTTGTCCAGGTTCTTCACAAAAGTCTGCAGTCACTCTATGTGTCTATGAAGGGACTTCCAGTGTTGGCGACAAGATTGAGTGGTCATGTGCTGCAAGTGTGCACTATGCATACTCCGGGACACATTCTGACTAGACATCTGCAGCCTGACTCAATTCCCTTGTATTGAGTGACGCATACGGAATTCAGGTGATAATGTCACTGGATCTCCCAGGGATCGCGCAACATTGCTATGTCACACAGGCCCTTCACGCATTCAGTGGCCACTTTACTCTCACTTCTTTGGGATGAAACTGAAATTTAGAAGAAATGAGAGGTACTGCTAATCTCTGACTTCATCCGAATGTCAATTATGTCCAAAGGAAATAACAGTGAAACGGCCGCTGATTGGCTGCAGAGCTCATGTGACATAACAATGTCATACGAGCCATGGAAGATCCAGAGTCATCATAGCTGAAATGGCACCGGCACCGAGGTGAGTCTTGTTATTTTATATGGGAGAATATAACACTTAAATGAGTTATCCACTACTGGGACAACCTCTTCTTAAACTAAATGTTTGGCCCCGATAAAATAATAAAGCCTATACTCACCTCCTGGGCCAGCACCATTCCCGCAGTGTTGGCACTCGTTCTTCCCTGGGGCTGTGATGCGGTGTTGTGACATGTGACGCTGGCACCCAATCAATGCTGGCGTCACTGTCTCCACCTTCGTATGAAGTGAACATGAATAGGATGCCAGGGCTGCAGCTCATCAAGGACTTCCTCTTCATCTTCTGTATGTCCGAAGTCAGAGACAGTGATGCCATCACTGATTGGGCTCCGGGAATCACGTGTCATTCCACAGCATCCCAGCCCCTGGACCGTGAGTGCCGACACTGCTGAAACTGAGCTGGCACGGGAGGTAAGTATAGGCTTTATAATTTTATAGGGGCCGAACATTTAGTTTAAGGGGGTTGCCTGAATAGTGAACAACACCTTTAAAGATAACTTTTTACCACATTTTTCATGATGAACTGGACACATGAAATAATGTGTTAGGGTTCGAGTTCCCGCTGCTGCACAAAGGGAGTCTCGAACCAGTCCCGCTGTGGTCCCCCATCCATCTCCGTCCGCAGTTGATCCTGCTCAGCTTAGACGTCGGTCCCAGCGTCTCGCCCAGTCTAACAGTGTGCAGAGGATTACTGCTGCCTCTCCAGGCTCTGCTATTGTGGTCAGTACTGGTTAGCGGCGAGCAGACGTCTTTAGGACAAAGTCCTTTTTTTCCCCTTCTGAGCATGCCCAGGGTGAGATCTCTCATTGGAGATCAGGGGTCACATGCTCAGGTACTGCAGCAGCTCCTATTGGTCCGCCAGGAAGGTCCTGTGACTACTGGTGTTCTGGAACAGTTTCATTGGTCCTTGTTTCTGGCAGGTCCTGTAGCTGTTTACTATAAAAGGGTGGCATGGCTGGGCCGCCATGCGCTAATATCAATTGCATTATGTGCTATGCGCCAGTGTGATCATGTCCGCATGTGGTTAGGGCTCGGCTGAAATAAGCCCCTAGAATACCGGCACCTCCGGTGAGGAGATTTGGGTGCAAGTGGTTAGGGCTTGGCTGAAATAAGCCCCTAGAATACCGGCTTCTCCGGTGAGGAGATTGCTTGATTGCGTTGCTGTTTACATGATCACGGACTGCTATCCGCACAGCAGTTATCTGCAGGGTCGGACTGGCCCACCGGAGAACCGGAGGATTCTCCGGTGGGCCCTGGCATCTGGGGGGCCCTGGCACCTGCTGGCATACAGGGGCCAGTTGCCTAGGGCCCCCGCTGCTCCAGGGGCCCCCAGCCGGTGGCGTGTCGCTAATATCGGCACACCACGCAGCTGCCATGGGGGCCCCGTGCCAGCGGAGCAGCAGCGGGTGACAGGAGGCAGGAGCCCCTGTCCCCGCTGCTAAAGAGAAATGAATATTCACTGCTTCCCATGCCCACATGGGCGTGGGAAGCAGTGAATAGCATTACTTACCTGTCACCGCTCCAACCGCTGAGCGCCGCTGTGTCCTCGCGTCCTCTCTTGCTACGATGTTCAGGCAGAGGGCGCGATGACGTCATTAGTGTGCGCCGCTCCCTCTGCCTGAGCATTCACTGCCGGAGGACCGAAGACAGCGGCGCTCAGCGGTTGGAGCGGGTGACAGGTAAATCTCTCAGGTGCCGGGGCCCTGAGCCAGCGGTGACACCGGCACCTGTCCCCCATAGCGCGCTGGTGTCCCCGCCTGCTCAGGACACCAGCACCTGGCCCCCAGCGACGAGAGGTGAGTATGTCTTTTTTTTTTTGCAGCAGCAGCTGTGGCAGCATAAAGGGGCCTATTCAATGCAGCATCTATGGGGACACAGTCTGTGGAGCATCTATGGGGGCACAATATGTGGAGCATCTATGGGGGCATAATCTATGGGGGCATAATCTGGAGCATTTATGGGGGCATAATCTATGGGGGCATAATCTGTGGAGCATCTATGGGGGCATAATCTATGGAGCATCTATGGGGGCATAATCTATGGGGCATAATCTGTGGAGCATCTATGGGGGCATAATCTATGGGGGCATAATCTGGAGCATCTATGGGGGCATAATCTATGGGGGCATAATCTGTTGAGCATCTATGGGGGCATAGTCTATGGGGGCATAATCTGTGGAGCATCTATGGGGGCATAATCTATGGGGGCATAATCTATGGAGCATCTATGGGGCATAATCTATGGAGCATCTATGGGGGCATAATCTATGGAGCTTCTATGGGGCATAATCTATGGAGCATCTATGGGGACATAATCTAAGGAGCATTTATGGGGGCACAATCTATGGAGCTTCTATGGGGGCATAATCTATGGAGCATCTATGGGGGCATAATCTATGGAGCATCTATGGGGGCATAATCTAAGGAGCATTTATGGGGGCACAATCTATGGAGCTTCTATGGGGGCATAATCTATGGAGCTTCTATGGGGCATAATCTAAGGAGCATCTATGGGGGCATAAACTATGGGGGCATAATCTATGGGGGCATAATCTATGGAGCATCTATGGGGGCATAATCTATGGAGCATCTATAGGGGCATAATCTATGGGGGCACAATCTATGGAGCTTCTATGGAGGCATAATCTAAGGAGCATCTATGGGGCACAATCTATGGAGCTTCTATGGGGGCATAATCTATGGAGCATCTATGGGGGCATAATCTATGGGGGCATAATCTGTGGAGCATCTATGGGGGCATAATCTATGGGGGCATAATCTGGAGCATCTATGGGGGCATAATCTATGGGGGCATAATCTGTTGAGCATCTATGGGGCATAATCTATGGGGGCATAATCTATGGAGCATCTATGGGGGCATAATCTATGGAGCATCTATAGGGGCATAATCTATGGGGGCACAATCTATGGAGCTTCTATGGAGGCATAATCTAAGGAGCATCTATGGGGCACAATCTATGGAGCTTCTATGGGGGCATAATCTAAGGAGCATCTATGGGGGCACAATCTATGGAGCTTCTATGGGGGCATAATCTAAGGAGCTTCTATGGGGGCATAATCTATGGGGGCATAATCTAAGGAGCATTTATGGGGGCATAATCTATGGAGCATCTATAGGGGCATAATCTATGGGGGCACAATCTATGGAGCTTCTATGGAGGCACAATCTATGGAGCTTCTATGGGGGCATAATCTAAGGAGCATCTATGGGGGCACAATCTATGGAGCTTCTATGGGGGCACAATCTATGGAGCTTCTATGGGGGCATAATCTAAGGAGCATCTATGGGGGCATAATCTATGGAGCATCTATGGGGGCATAATCTATGGGGGCATAATCTATGGAGCATCTATGGGGGCACAATCTATGGAGCATCTATGGGGGCATAATACATGGGCAGCATATGGGGCACAATCTATGGAGCATCTTGTGGGGCATAATACATGGGGCAGCATATGGGACATAATCTCATTTTCCACCCTAGGCTTATACTCGAGTCGATGAGTTTTCCCAGTTTTTTGTGGCAAAATTAGGGGGGTTGGCTTATACTCGAGTATATATGGTATCTATCTATTATCTATCTCTCTATATATATATATATATATATATATAGCATTATACCCTATAAGGGGGGGCAGCATTATCCCCTATGAGGGGGCTGCTTTTTAATCTATGAGGGAGGCTACCCCAACTCCTGCTACATAATTAAGACATGTACTACCTTATATTATACCCTGATATTAGTGTGTTTTACTGCACAATTGGTGGTCTTGTATTTATTTCTATGTAGCTACATAGTGGGCCCCAAGAATGATTTTCTCTGGTGGGCCCAAGGTGTTTCCAGTCCGACGCTGGTTATCTGTGTATCCCTGTGAGTCTAACAGGACACAGTCTTTTTCTCAGTGGCTCTGTGACGCAACAGGGTTCGCTTTATAACGCTGGTTCAGCGCCCTAGCATTCTACTTTGCGGCTCACTGAAGTGAGTTTGCACTTATCGCCATATAGCGGTGTGGCATTCCCGTTAGCGGCTCTAGGGATTAACAGAGTTCGCACTTACTGCCACAGCGTGCTACGGCGTTTATTTTAGCGACTCTGCGGGATAACAGAGTTCGCTACTTTCGCCATCTTACTAGCAGCGGGCTTCGCCTGCACGGTGGACCCCGGGCTGCGAACGCACCTCTCTACAATATCTATTAGGTGCGTTCCGCAGACCCTAACATAATATTAGCGCCAGGGTCTGGCTAGTAAAATGGCGGACGACCAGCGCCTGCGGCAGTTCATCCAGCAGCTGGAGGGTAGGTTGGTGGCTCTCGAGCGCACAATCTCAGTTGTGGATGTGACCGCAGTCGCTGTTCAAGCTGCTAGCACAGTGGCAGCCAGTTTGTCCTCCAACACCTCTGCTCCGACCTTGTCCCATCTTCCGCTTCCAGACATGTTTTCTGGCGACGGCAAACATTGTCGGGGATTTGTGAGTCAGTGCTCTATACAACTCGAGCTTCTGGCCGCACGTTTTCCCACAGAGCGGTCACAAGTGGGTTTCATAGTGTCACTTCTGTCGGGCAGAGCTTTGGAATGGGCAACGCCGCTGTGGGAGCGTGACGATCGCGTAGTGCGGAGTGCTCCTCGGTTTCTGGAGGCTCTTAAAAAGGTCTTTTTAGGCCCTCAGGTCACCCACGATTCAGCGCTCCGACTGCTGGCAATGTCACAGGGTTCGAGCTTGGTCAGTCAGTTTTCAGTCCAATTTCGAACTCTGGCCTCCGAGTTAGAGTGGCCGGATAAGGTCCTTATACCGGTATACTGGAGAGGTCTGGCTGACGATGTAAAGGACGCCTTGGCCACCAGAGAGATTCCTACCTCTCTGGAGAAGCTTATCTCCATATCTACCCGCATCGACCTTCGCTTTCACGAGCGGAGGTTGGAGCGGGCTCAGTGAAGACGGAGGTTTCTGCTTGCTCCTACCTTTGCCAAACCTCTAGAATCTCCCATTCAGGCGCCCGACTCCCCGGAGGTCATGGAGGTTGTTCGAACGGGACCTAAGACTCGGCCCGTGGTTTGTAACAATTGTCAGCAGTTAGGACATTATGCCAATAGATGTCCCCAGCGATCGGGAACACGTTCGCGTCTAGTGACCATGGGAGGGGGTTCACTAGAGTCAGCAGCATTTGCCTCCAAGCTGTCCTTTAAAGGGACAATCTCTTTTGGTCCATCCACTCTAACAGTTGAGCTTTGTGTGGATTCTGGAGCAGAGGGGAACTTTATGTCCTCTGCTTTTGCTGTCCGTCACACAATACCTCAGGTTATGCTCGCCAAACCGGTGACTGTTCGAGTGGTGAATGGCTCCAGACTGCCCTCACAGATCACACATCAGACAATCCCTCTCACATTAGCTATGTCTCCTTCCCATCAGGAGATTATTTCTTTCCTTGTCCTTCCTGAGGGTATAGATGAGGCTCTGCTGGGAGTACCCTGGCTTCGTCTTCACTCCCCACATATTGAGTGGTCCTCTGGGAAGATACGGGGTTGGAGTGAGTCTTGTAGAGGTAGATATGTGAGGGAGTGTGTTCAGGTTGCTACTACTGGGATACCCGCAGATCTCACTTCCCTGCCCAAGTGCTATTGGTCCTATGTAGACGTGTTCTCCAAAAAGGCTGCGGAGACGCTTCCGCCTCACCGCCCCTATGACTGTCCTATTGACCTCTTGCCTGGAGCAGAACCTCCCCGGGGACGGGTCTATCCTCTCTCTCTCCCGAAGACGGAGGCTATGTCCCAATACATTCAGGAAAATCTGGCAAGAGGGTTCATTAGGAAGTCAGTGTCACCTGCTGGGGCAGGGTTCTTCTTTGTGCAAAAGAAGAACGGAGAATTACGTCCCTGCATAGATTACAGGGGTCTTAACGCCATTACCGTTAAGAATAAATACCCGCTGCCTTTAATTTCTGAGCTCTTTGATAGGCTCTGGGGAGCAAGGGTATTTACCAAATTAGACCTGCGGGGTGCTTACAACCTGATTCGCATCCGCGAGGGGGACCAGTGGAAGACGGCTTTTAATACCAGGGATGGGCACTATGAATATCTGGTGATGCCCTTCGGACCCTATAATGCCCCAGCCGTTTTCCAAGACTTTGTTAATGACATCTTCCAGGATATGCTTTCCACCTCGGTCGTGGTCTATCTGGATGATATTCTCATCTTCTCTCCAGATATTGACTCCCACCGGAAAGATGTCTGCAGAGTCTTCAACCTCTTGCGGGCAAATTCCCTTTATGCAAAGTTGGAGAAATGCGTGTTTGAGCAGCAGTCTTTACCATTCCTGGGCTATATCATCTCCACCCAGGGATTGGCTATGGATCCTGCCAAATTACAAGCTGTGATGGACTGGCAAGAACCCATTCCTTTAAAGCGGTGCAGCGCTTCCATTCTACGCCGCCCTGATGTTGATAAGCCATTCATATTGGAGGTGGATGCCTCATTCGTTGGTGCTGGAGCAGTTCTCTTTCAAAAGGATGCTCAAGGTTGATAGCATCCTTGCTTCTTCTTCTCCAAGACCTTCACACCAGCGGAGAGGAATTATTCCATCGGGGACAGGGAGTTGCTAGAAATGAAATTGGCTTTCTCTGAGTGGAGACATCTGTTGGAGGGGGCTCGCTTTCCCTTCCAAGTCTTCACCGACAACAAGAATTTGGTATATCTTCAGACAGCCCAGCGGCTTAATTCTCGCCAGGCCAGATGGTCCTTGTTCTTCTCCCGGTGTCATTTCACACTCGGGAGAGAAGAACATTCATGCTGACGCTCTTTCTTGCTCTGTGGTGTCCTCTGAGGAGGAGGTGGAGGAGCCTCGGCTTATTGTCCCCACAGAGAGCCTGAGAACAGTGGCCCCGATTTTGCTAGAGTCTGTGCCCCCGGGCAAGACTTTTGTGCCTACCAATTTGCGACCGGAGGTACTCTCTTGGGCACATTTGTCCAGGGTGGGTGGACACTTTGGGGCAAAGAGGACATCTGAATTGCTGGCGAGGACATACTTGTGGCCGCATATGGTCCGTGACGTTGGTGACTATGTTTGGGCGTGTGTCTCCTGCGCCAAGAATAAGTCTCCACGACAACGGCCAGCTTGGTTACTTTACCCTTTGCCGGTGGCAGACAGGCCCTGGGAGATGGTTGGGATGGACTTTGTGGTGGGCTTGCCCAAGTCTCGGGGTTGCACCATCATTTGGGTAATCACCGACCATTTTTCCAAAATGGTGCATCTGGTGCCGCTACCATGGTTACCTTCTGCACGGGCTCTGGCAGCGTTGTTCGTTAGGCACATCTTCCGTCTACACGGCATGCCGGACAAAATTGTCAGTGACCGAGGTCCCCAGTTTGCGTCTCGGTTCTGGAGAGAGCTTTGTCGTCTACTCAGTATTGAGTTAAATCTCTCTTCAGCGTACCATCCTGAGACAAATGGGTTGGTAGAGAGGGCCAACCAGACCTTGGTCACCTACGGTACAGACCAAAAGTTTGGACACACCTTCTCATTCAAAGATTTTTCTGTATTTTCATGACTATGAAAATTGTAGAATCACACTGAAGGCATCAAAACTATGAATTAACACATGTGGAATTATACATTACACTTTACAAAAAAGTGTGAAACAACTGAAAATATGTCTTATATTCTAGGTTCTTCAAAGTAGCCACCTTATGCTTTGATTACTGCTTTACACGCAGAAAAGGTGAACGGATGGACTCTACATGCCTGGTTCCCACCGTGAAGCATGGAGGAGGTGGTGTGATGGTGTGGGGGTGCTTTACTGGTAACACTGTTGTGGATTTATTCAAAATTGAAGCTGTGAGCGGTCCAGCTCACCCCAAACCATTTCGATTGGGTTCAGGTCTGGTGACTGTGGAGGCCAAGTCATCTGGCGTAGCACCCCAACACTCTCCTTCTTGGTCAAATAGCTCTTACACAGTCTGGAGGTGTGTTTGGGGTCATTGTCCTGTTGAAAAATAAATGATGGTCCAACTAAACGCAAACTGGATGGAATAGCATGCTGCTGCAAGATGCTGTAGTAGCCATTCTGGTTCACTATGCCTTCAATTTTGAATAAATCCCCAACAGTGTCACCAGCAAAGCACTCCCACACCATCACACCACCTCCTCCATGCTTCACGGTGGGAACCAGGCATGTAGAGTCCATCCGTTCACCTTTTCTGTGCGCAAAGCTGTAATCAAAGCAAAAGGTGGCTACTTTGAAGAACCTAGAATATAAGACATATTTTCAGTTGTTTCACACTTTTTTGTAAAGTGTAATGTATAATTCCACATGTGTTAATTCATAGTTTTGATGCCTTCAGTGTGATTCTACAATTTTCATAGCCATGAAAATACAGAAAAATCTTTGAATGAGAAGGTGTGTCCAAACTTTTGGTCTGTACTGTATCTACGTGTCATGTATAGTGTACAGTTCCTATAGCGTCTTGTGCTTGGGTGCGAGGAAAACACAGGAGACATAGGTTGAAATGAAATGACTTGTATTACTTCATACAAGCATGCTGAAAAGTTCACACAGTTTGCAGGAACAGCGACAGGAGACACAGCAGGCCAGAGTAACTTCAAGCACTACAATAAATCTCCAAAGCAGGTTCAGGATCTCTTCTCTGTACCGTAATTCCTCTGCAAACATGGATTCACCAAACAGCAGGTTTCCAGAGTCCAAAAGTGTTCCAAGGTTCCTCAGTAGGGAATAGCTGGAGTACAAGTCCAAGGCTTCCAGGAGTCAGGTCACAGACTGACTGAGGCTTGATTCAGGAGCACTGATTGTTCAGCTGAGGCTGCTTAAGAAGCAAGAGGGAAGAATCAGGGCGGGAACATGAAAACTGGAAACTCCATATTAACTGAGGGCAAGAGCTGCAGAAAAACAGAAAGCAAAATGGCCGACGGAAAACTGAGTTTCAAGGAACATGTCAACAGAGACAAAGAACCTTACATTACTCCCCCCTTAGGGACAACCTCCGGATGACCTCAGACCAGGCTTGTCAGGGTACCTCTGATGAAACTGGCGGAGCAGGCGAGGAGCATTTACATTATTGACTGGTTCCCATGAGTTGTCCTCCACTGGGTAGCCCTGCCATTTAATCAAATATTGCAACTGATTTCTATACAACCTGGAATCTAGAATCCTTTCCACCATAAATTCTTCCTGACCGTCGACCAGCACTGGGTCAGGGCAAGGAGAAGAACGTCCAGGAAACGTATTGGGTGTTGCAGCCTTTAGTAGGGATACATGAAAGACAGGGTGGATTCTCATAGTTCTGGGCAGTTGAAGACGACAAGCAACAGCACTTATAATCTTATTGATCTTATAAGGTCCAATGTACTTATGTCCCAATTTAGACGATGGAATCTTTAATTTAAGATTTCTGGTTGACAGCCAGACCAAATCTCCTACCTTGAAAGCTGGTGCAGGTTTACGAAATTTATCTGCTGCTTTCTTGTACCTTTCCTGAGCCAATTCTAGATTTTCCTTTAGAAGATCCATATTCTTTTGTAAAGAAGTGATTCTTTCAGCCACTGCCGGCAAGGGCGTATCTATGGGAAATCGAGGAAGAATGTTAGGATGATAACCTAGATTGGAGTAAAAAGGAGACTGCTTAGTGGAGGCGCTCTGAGAGTTGTTATAAGAGAACTCAGCCAGTGGAAGTAGATCCACCCAATCATCCTGTAGGTGGCAGATAAAACAGCGGAGATACTGCTCCAGGGTCTGATTGGTTCGTTCTGTCTGTCCATTAGTCTGGGGATGAAAAGCAGAAGAAAGGTTTACTTTAATGTCCAATGCTGCACAGAAATTTTGCCAAAACCTTGAAGTGAATTGCACCCCTCGATCCGAAATGACCTCATCCGGTACTCCATGTAAGCGAAACACATTCTTAATCATCAAGTCTGATGTCTGTTTTGCAGTGGGTAAGCCGACACAAGGGATAAAATGAGCTGCCTTTGTTAGACGGTCAACCACCACTAGAATGGTGTTCTTCCCTTGAGAGGTTGGTAACTCCACAATGAAGTCCATAGAAATGGATCCCCACGGGCGGGACGGGGTGGGAAGAGGTTGCAACAGACCAGTTGGTGAGGAGCGAGGTGTTTTGCATCTTGCACAGACTTCACATGAAGTGACATAGTTTAAGACATCTTTCCTGTAAGTGGGCCACCAAAAGAAACGAGAAAGAAATTCTTGTATCTTTAGAATTCCCCTATGCCCGGCTATCTTGGAATCGTGGATGAGTTGCAATACTCTCAATCTGACTGTTTCAGGTATATACAGACGTTGTCCCTGAATCCACACACCATTCTTAAAGACAAGACTTACGTCCCTTGGGGGTTGAGCCAACAAAGAATCCGCATGGTATGCTTCCTTGATGTCCTTAAGGTAGGTCTTGATTATGAATCACTCCCAGGAATCTAGAGTCAGGAAGAATAGTCTTAGGAGGAGTAAGTGGACGTGTCTCTGCTGAATGAATCCTAGAGAGTGCATCAGCCTTTCCATTGCGCGATCCTGGTCTATAAGAAATGACAAAATTAAATTGGTTTAGGAAAAGATTCCAGCGAGCCTGGCAAGGAGTCAGGCACTTAGCCGACCTGATAAATTCAAGGTTACGATGGTCTGTCAGGACGACTATTTGCTGTGCAGCACCCTGAAGAAGGTGTCTCCATTCCTTGAAGTCGGCAATAATGGCCAACAATTCTCTATTGCCCACATCGTAGTTCCTCTCAGCCGAAGACAACTGCTGGGAAAAGAAGGCACAGGGATGCAAGACATTCTTCTCACCTGTTCTCTGAGAGAGTATAGCTCCAACGGCACAGTCTGAAGCATCCACCTCTATTATGAAGGCAAGCTCGGGGTTGGGATGTACTAAGATAGGTGCGGTGGTAAATTTATCCTTTAAACAGGAAAATGCTTCCTGAGCTTGCGGGGTCCAGGAGAACCTAGACTGTTTCCGGGTAAGTTGGGTGATAGGTGACACTACCTCAGAAAAATTCTTAATGAAACGTCTATAGAAGTTGGCAAACCGATGAAACGCTGCACCTCCTTCACATTTCTAGGAATTGGCCAATCCTTGATGGCTTGGGTCTTGCTTCCATCCATACTAATCCCTTGCGTAGATAGTACATACCCCAGAAATTGAATTTCGGTCCTATGGAATTCACATTTTTCAAGTTTGATGTAGAGATGGTTTGGTCTTAGGCGTTCTAAGACCATTCTCACATGTCCATGATGTTCCTCTGTGGAGTTAGAAAAAATTAGAATATCATCCAGATAAATCACCACAAATGTATCTAGGAGATCCCTGAAGATATCATTCACGAAGTGTTGGAAAGTGGCTGGGGCGGTACTCAGACCAAAAGGCATAACTAGATATTCAAAGTGTCCATAGCGTGACCTGAAAGCAGTCTTCCATTCATCCCCAGGTCTAATACGGACCAAGTTATAGGCCCCACGGAGATCCAGTTTAGAGAAAATTTTGGCATGCCGCACTCTCTCCAACAATTCAGGGATTAAAGGCAATGGATAACGGTTTCTAATAGTAACCTTATTGAGTTCCCTATAGTCTATGCAGGGTCTCAGAGATCCATCTTTCTTCTTCACAAAGAAGATGGGTGCACCTGCGGGAGATGAAGAGGGGCGTATGAAGCCCTTGGCTAAATTTTCGTCTATATAATCCTTCAAAGCTTTTAGCTCGGGCCCCGCTAGGGGGTAGATCTTACCAAAGGTATCTCGGCTCCAGGCAATAATTCAGTTGGACAATCATATGGACGGTGAGGAGGAAGCTGATCAGCGTTCTTCTTGTCACATAAATCCACATAGTCCTGGTATACAGCTGGTAGTTCAGGGACTGACATGGTTCCTTTAGGAACAGAGCAAGCTGAAACTCCTTGACTCATCTGTTTCTCCGGAAAGTGTAATTCCTTGGTCTCCCAGTTAATCGTAGGATTCTGCGCCTGCAGCCATGGTAGCCCTAGAATAATGGGAAAGTGGGGAGAAGAGATAAGCATAAAAGACATTTTCTCCTGATGATCTTTACCCATAAGGACCCTCAAAGGCTCTGTTTCTTGATCCACTGGTCCAGAAGTCAATAGAGAGCCATCCACAGTCTCCATCTGTACTGGAGTAGCCTTCTTCACTGAACGTATCCCCTGTTTCAGAGCAAAGGAGATATCCATAAAATTTCCACTTGCTCCTGAGTCGATCATAGCAGAGCTAGACACCCAGACTGAGTCAACCCAGAGTTTGATGGAAAGGAAGCAATGAGAATTGTTTCTTTTACAACTCAGCTGGGACACCGCTGAGGAAACTTGAAAAATTGCAGCGTTTATACCGTCATCGTCCCAGAACTAACAGAGTTTAAGTCCGAGAAATCAAGATCTCTTGCAGCAGATCTCTCTGGAGCCTGAGGCTCGGACATGACAGAGCTCCTCTCGCAACACTCACAGTGAATGACTGCTGCAGTAGTCTTACGAGAACGGCTGGGGCAGTTTATAATGAAGTGCCCTGACTTACCACAGTAGAAACATAGATTTTCCTTTATACGATGTTCTTTGCGTGCATCACTAACCCGTCTTTGTAAAGAGTCCACCTGCATGGGTTCAGGTTCTGGTTCCCTTGTGATCCTACTCAAAGGTTCCTTAGCTGAGGAGGGAGGTAGTAAAAGGTTAGTGCGATTATTTTCAAACCATCTCTCTTGTCTGCGTTCAGTCAGACGAGCATCAATACGGATACAATAGTTAATAAAGTCACCTAACGCAGTGGAAGGGTCGGCACGAGCAAGTTCATCCTTAATCAGTGGAGACAACCCTTTCCGAAAAATAGATTTTTTAGCGGAAGTGTCCCAAGTGGTATCAAGAGCCCATCTCCTGAAATCCAGGGCATATTCGGCTACTGAACGCTTACCTTGGCGCAAAGTTAACATGGCTGCTTCAGCTGTTGCACCTCGATTGGGGTCATCAAACACCTGCCCCATGGCTGAAATAAAAGCATCAAGGTGATTCAAACAATCATCCTCAGTCTCAATCAGAGGGTTTGCCCACATCAAAGCCTTATTGGTAAGCAACATGATTATAGTAAGCACTTTGGATCGTTCAGTGGGAAATTGTGAAGCATGTGCAGAGAAAAATAAATTGCATTGATTAATAAATCCCCTGAATTTCTCACGTTCACCGCCAAAACGAAAAGGTGGTAATTTGGGGATCCCAGAACTTGGGGTTATGGCAGGAGCCTGGGCTCGTTCCTCTAGAGCCTCAATCCTGGCTCGCAATTCCTGGGTAGTCTGTCCAAACACTTGCAAATTATGATTAGTGAGGTCCTGTAGGCTTGCAAAACGGGTTTTTAAAGTCTGTACATCTGAAAGGATTGTATCAGTCACTCCGCAAAGTTCCTTTATGCGGGCATCCATTTTCCAGATCTTTTAAGGCAGAAGTGCTGGAAGGAGAAGAGGAAAGGAAAAAAAAAAAAACAATAGTGTTTACCTGTGGTAACACTCCAGAGTAAAATTTTAAGGGAATGCGCTCACCTGGAATGGTTGTGAGAAGTCACAACCACTGTCATCACATAAGGTATTAAACGGACATCTGATATCCACAGTCACAGCAGACACGGCTTTCCCAGACCCAGCAGACACTAAACATTGGCTCCTGAATCTTGTCATGTATAGTGTACAGTTCCTATAGCGTCTTGTGCTTGGGTGCGAGGAAAACACAGGAGACATAGGTTGAAATGAAATGACTTGTATTACTTCATACAAGCATGCTGAAAAGTTCACACAGTTTGCAGGAACAGCGACAGGAGACACAGCAGGCCAGATTAACTTCAAGCACTACAATAAATCTCCAAAGCAGGTTCAGGATCTCTTCTCTGTACCGTAATTCCTCTGCAAACATGGATTCACCAAACAGCAGGTTTCCAGAGTCCAAAAGTGTTCCAAGGTTCCTCAATAGGGAATAGCTGGAGTACAAGTCCAAGGCTTCCAGGAGTCAGGTCACAGACTGACTGAGGCTTGATTCAGGAGCACTGATTGTTCAGCTGAGGCTGCTTAAGAAGCAAGAGGGAAGAATCAGGGCGGGAACATGAAAACTGGAAACTCCATATTAACTGAGGGCAAGAGCTGCAGAAAGACAGAAAGCAAAATGGCCGACGGAAAACTGAGTTTCAAGGAACATGTCAACAGAGACAAAGAACCTTACAATGACATGGCTCCCAAACCATCACTGATTGTGGAAACTTCACACTAGACCTCAAGCAGTTTGGATTGTGTGCCTCTCCACTCTTCCTCCAGACTCTGGGGCCTTGATTTCCAAATGAAATGCAAAATTTACTTTCATCTGTAAACAACACCTTGGACCACTGAGCAACAGTCCAGTTCTTTTTCTCCTTTGCCCAGGTAAGACGCTTCTGGCATTGTCTATTGGTCATGAGTGGCTTGACACAAGGAATGCGACTCTTGTAGCCTATGTCCTGAATACATCTGTGTGTGGTGGCTCTTGAAGCAATGAGCCCAGCAGCAGTCCACTCCTTGTGAATCTCCCCCAAATTTTTGAATGGCCTTTTCTTAACAATCCTTTCAAGGCTGTGGTTATCCCTTTTGCTTGTGCAACTTTTCTACCACACTTTTTCCTTCCACTCAACTTTCTATTAATATGCTTGGAAACAGCACTCTCTGAACAGCCAGCTTCTTTCGTGGAGTGTGTCAATGAATGCCTTCTGGACATCAGTCAGGTCAGCAGTCTTCCAATGATTGTGGAGCTTACTCAACCAGACTAATGGACCTATTTAAACGCTTAGAAAGCCTTTGCAGGTGTTTTTGGTAATTATTTTAATTTACTGAGATAATGAATTTTGGGTTTTCATTGGCTGTAAGCCATAATCATCAACATTAACAAAAATAAACACTTGAAATAGATCACTCTGTTTGTAATAGCTCCTTATAATATATGAACTTCACTTTTTGCATTGAAGAACTGAAATAAATTAACTTTTTGATGATATTCTAATTTTGTTAGAAGCACTTGTATATATTATTTTTTAATACCTCTCCTATAGCCTATTAAATAGATTTTTGGGGGGCTCAAGAAGTTGAAAGTTGATAGAAGAATAAAAAAAAGTTGGAAGTGTTCGGTAACATTTTAGTTATAGAAGCAAAAGTTTGGATGCGGAGAAACTATCATACAGCACACTTTGGAATATTTAGGAACCAGTTGGCTGCTTTAAATAAATGTACTTGAGCTTAAGAAACATCAATGTTTTGAAGGATGCTGGCCTAAGACGAACAGAAAAATCGCATTTGTGCAAAAGACTACAAGAAAGAGTAATCACGATGCTATGCTACATGACAAAACCTGATTCATCAAGACTGGCATAACATAAGCTCACATGCGCCACTTAATGAATTATGCACATCTAGTAAGTGGTATACACCTCCATGCGCTGCATCAGAAATGCTACTCCAGTCAGAGACCGGAGTAGTATTTCTGGCATAGAAAACATTAGCATTTGATGGGCATGTTGATTAATTTGATGGGGGGCTTAGACACAACTCACCCCACCTCCTCTCCAGCTCCAACAATTTTTGTGGAGCTGATCCAAACTGGTATGAAAAAGCCAAAAATTGCAAAAATAAAAAATTTTGTGCAACCCTGCTTTATGCAAAAATTATGCAACCTCTGAAAGCTTTCTGACACTTTTTGGAATAAAAGCTTTGATGATATCACTTGCGAAATGGAGAAAAGCCTAGAAATAGCGCCGCACCTAGCCCCAGCTATAGTCAGCCATCTTCTTTACAATTTAACAGTTTATCTTCTATTGCAATCTGGATTCTTATTATGCTGGTGAAGACTAGAGTGTATTTTAGCAATAATTTACCATTCCTGTTTGAAGCCCCTCTAATGTTTTGTTTAGTTCATCTGGGACATAGGAAACAAGGACCACTAGGCAGACATAAGTGAATTTTCCTGAAAAATGTCTGAACTAGACACTGAAAAGTAAGATACATGATTACCTTGAAAACTCACATGAGAATTTAGTATAATAAAACATTCATTATTTATGTGAAAACAATGACAGATGATTTTTGATGCTCTAAATAAATCAGTATGGAAATAAAACCTACAAAAACCCATGTACGAATCACATTTAGCTGGTAAAATTATTCATCCTGGCTAAACTCACACATAGGGACATTTTTGTTTATCATAAAGTTATTTTTATATTTTTATTTTATAAATCTTCATTTTTTGTGTTATTTGATGTTATGGACAAATTTGACATGGAAAAATTTAGTATATTTATATATTAGTGACAATTGTTAGCAATAAAAATTGCACTGTATAAGCCTGTAATCTTTGTTCAATTATTTTCAGATAGCATGATAAGCAGTTTAAAGCTTTCTTCTAGTTTCAATTTTTTCTCTTATGGGTACGTCCCTGCCACCAATACGTGTCTTCATTGGCGCTCATGTACCAGGGCAGCTTTATTCCCCAAGGGATTTCACTTTCATTTGATTTTCTCCCCGTCTACAGATTGCTTTCTCTGGGAACATAGATGCTTTCCCCACTCTCGCTTCTCTGATCTGCCCTATGGTAGAATTAGGGCTCGCTTACATAAGCCTATAACTAGGACAAGTGCTATCCAATGATTTAGCGTATGGCACTCGGACCAATGTTATACTATAGGTCAGTGCAGATCTGTGAGTGGCTCTGCAAATCAGATCACACCCTCCTATTCAAGTCTATGGGTGTGGGTAAAACATCAGACTGCACTTAGATGACATCCGAGTGCAGTCCAATTTACACGGACACAGACAATGGAGAAGATGGAACAATTAAATTCTCCATCTTCTGTGCACATGTGATACGATTCTCTCATGCAACAGAATGGGATCACAGAAAACTGACACTCGGCTCAAAATCTGAGATTGATCGCTGTTGTGAGTTAGTCCTTACCAGAATGGTCAGCCAAATCAAACGCTTCCACATACTCTGAAACAGCAAAATGGTTGGAAATTTGTAATAAGGACTTAAGAAAGTTATTTAATTTTGCTCCTACCAGGGTTGTCTTCCTTTGGTGATATTATTATTATTATTATTATTATACATTATATAGCGCCATTTATTCCATGGCGCTTTACATATGAAAAGGGAAAAATATAGACAGATACAATAAACATGTGCTAGAAAAGGGACGCATAAGTACAGAAGGAGAGAGGACCCTGCCCGCGAGGGCTCACAGTCTACAAGGATGGGTGAGAATACACTAGGAGAGGGTAGAGCTGGTCATGCGATGGTTCAGTACACTGAGGATCATTGCAGGTTGTAGGCTTGTCGGAACAGGTGGGTCTTCAGGTTTTTCTTGAAGGTCTCCGTTGTTGGTGAAAGTCTGATGTTTTGCGGCAGGGAGTTCCAGAGTATGGGGGAAGCCCGGGAGAAGTCTTGTATGCGGTTGTGGGAAGAAGAGATGAGGGGGGAGTCGAGAAGGAGATCTTGAGAGGATCGAAGGTTGCGTGTAGGTAGGTAGCGGGAGACCATGTCACAGATGTATGGAGGAGAAAGGTTGTGGATGGCTTTGTATGTCATGGTTAAGGTTTTGAACTGGAGCCTCTGGGCAATAGGAAGCCAGTGAAGGGCCTGGCATAGTGGGGAGGCTGGGGAATAGCGGGAAGACAGGTGGATTAGTCGTGCAGCAGAGTGTAGGATGGACTGGAGTGGTGCCAGAGTGCTAGAGGGGAGGCCAGACAGTGGGAGGTTGCAGTAGTCGAGGCGGGAGATGATAAGGGCGTGCACTAGTGTTTTTGTGGTTTCATGGTTGAGGAATGAGCGGATCCGGGAAATATTTTTGAGTTTGAGGCGGCAGGAGGTGGCGAGGGCTTGGATATGTGGTTTGAAAGAGAGGGCAGAGTCGATGATCACCCCAAGGCACCGAGCATGTGGGACTGGGGAAAGCGAGCAGCCATTGACATTGATGGATAGGCCTGGTGGAGGGGTAGAATGAGGTGGGGGAAAGATGATGAATTCTGTTTTGTCCATGTTCAGTTTGAGAAAGCGAGCAGAAAAGAAGGCTGAGATAGCAGACAGACACTGTGGGATTTTGGTCAGTAGGGAGGTGAGGTCAGGTCCAGATAGGTAGATCTGTGTGTCATCGGCGTAGAGGTGATACTGCAAGCCGTGGGATTCTATGAGCTGTCCCAGGCCGAAGGTGTAGATGGAGAAGAGTAGGGGTCCTAGGACTGAGCCTTAGGGAACACCGACAGACAGGGGGCGAGGTGAGGAGGTGGTGTGTGAGAGGGAGACACTAAATGTTCGGTCTGTTAGGTATGATGAGATCCAGGATAGGGCCAAGTCTGTGATGCCAAGAGATGAGAGAATCTGTAGGAGGAGGGAATGGTCTACGGTGTCAAAGGCAGAAGACAGGTCCAGGAGAAGGAGGACAGAGTAGTGTCGCTTGCTCTTGGCGGTTAGTAGGTCGTTGGTGACTTTAGTTAGGGCAGTTTCAGTTGAGTGATGCGGTCGAAAGCCTGATTGTAACCGGTCAAAGAGGGAGCAGGAGGAAAGGTGGGAGTACAGTTCAAGATATACATGCTGTTCCAGTAGTTTTGAGGCGAAGGGGAGAAGAGATATCGGGCGATAGCTAGACGCTGAGGATGGGTCGAGGGAGGGCTTTTTGAGGATCGGGGTGATTGAGGCATGTTTGAAGGATGAAGGAAAGACACCATTTGTAAGTGAAAGGTTGAAGAGGTGTGTGAGAGTAGGGATGAAGACTGTGGCAAGGTTAGGGATGAGGTGGGACGGGAGTGGGTCAAGCGCGCAAGTGGTGAGGTGTGATCTTGACAGGAGAGTGGAGAGCTGATCTGTCATGGTGGTGAAGCTGGTTTTGGAAGAACAGGGCTGAGTGGCTAAGAGGGGCATTGGGGGCTGCGGGCCAAAGCCTTCTCTGATAGTATCAATCTTTTGCTAAAGAAGGAGGCAAAGTCTTCGGCAGAAATGAGAGGAGAGGGAGGAGGTGCTGTGGGATGGAGTAGAGAATTGAAAGTGTTGAAGAGCTGTTTAGGGTTGTGAGACAGGGAGGATATGAGAGATGCAAAGTAAGTTTGTTTTGCGGCAGAGAGCGTGGACTTGAAGCTGGCAAGGGACTGCTTGTATGCGTTGAAGTGCTCGGTGGAGTGGGTTCTCTTCCATCTCCGCTCGGTAACCCTGGAAGCCCGTCTCAGTTCTTTGGTCAGGCCGGTCAGCCAGGGCTGCCTGTTGATTGTACGAGTTTTGCTCTGCATGAGGGGGGCGGCCGAATCAAGTGTGTTTTTTATTGTGGTGTTATAAAATGTGGCAGCAGCATCTGTGTCATTAAGTGAGGCTATGTCTGTGAGAGGGAGGAGGGACTCAGAGAGCGATTGTAAATTGAGGTGTTTGAGATTTCTGCGAGGGTGGGTGAGTTTGTGGAGTGGGGGATGCGTACTAACAGAGGAGAGGGAAGAGAATGTCAGTAGGTTGTGGTCAGACAGGGGTAGTGGGGAGTTAGTGAGATTAGTGAGGGAACAGAGACGGGTGAAGATAAGGTCCAGCGTGTGACCGCCTTTGTGAGTGGCCGCAGAGGACCATTGAGTGAGGCCAAGGGAAGCTGTGAGCGAAAGAAGTTTAGAGGTAGCCGGGGTGGAAGTGTCAATGGGGATGTTGAAATCGCCCATGATGATGGTGGGGATGTCAGCAGAGAGGAAATGGAGTAGCCAGGTGGTGAAGTGGTCGAGAAAGGTGGAGATGGCTAGTTCCGGGGGGCGGTAAATGACAGCCAGTTGGAGGTTGGAGGGGGAATAGATGTGGACGGAGTGCACTTCGAACGAGGGAATAGCAGCGGAGGGTGGAATTTGAATAGAGGTAAAGGAGCAGGTATCAGACAGGAGTAAGCCAACTCCTCCACCACGTTTGTTGCTGAGGCGAGGGGTGTGAGAAAGATGAAATCCGCCATAGGAGAGCGCAGCTGGAGAGGCTGTGTCAGAGGGGGTGAGCCAGGTTTCAGTGATGGCAAGGAAGGAGAGTTTGTTGGTGATAAAGAGGTCGTGGACAAATGACAGTTTATTGCAGACGGAGCGTGCGTTCCATAGTGCTCCGGGTAGGGGGACTGGGGGAGGGGGGTGTGGATGGATAGGTATGAGGTTGACAGGGTTGCAAAAACGTGTGGAAGATCGTGGCAAGGTGTTAGAAATGAGTGTGGGGATGTGATGAGGAGGGCCAGGATTTGGGGATACATCGCCAGCGATGAGGAGTAGCAGACAGAGCGTTAGAAGGTGAGAGCAGGATAAGCCATGGTGTGGCCGTGTGTGTCTTGGTGAAAAGGATTGTATGTGGTGGAACAGTTCTGAGGGAAAGGTGAGATGGCTGGGGAGAATGGAGGGGGAAATGACTAATTCCTTACTAGGTGGGGGGATTACAGGGGATAGGAAGAAAGAAAGGAGGATGGGGGTGAAAGTGATAAGAAAATGAAACATAGTGGTTTTAAATTATGTTACCTTGCAGCCAAATTCCAGTCCAATTCTAGTCTAATTCACAGTAGTGTAATTAGAAATCTGTAATTTGAAATATGGGATTTGAAATATGTGGAGCAGACTAAAGTCTGGAGCAGACCCATTGCACTGAATATATATGCAGCTAAGGGCAATCAGGTGTGAGTGGAAAGTGGGCTGGGACTGCTCAGGCCAAATGCAGAGTTAAGGAAAGGTCATAAAAGGGGGTAGGGATTACACAGACCACTCAGATGTGTGGTGAAGATAAGAAGTATGGAGTACAATTATGTGCACAGGAAGATGGGTGAGCAAATCATACCATTAAACAAAGCAATATACATGATGCATTCAGGAGCATAGAAAAGCTGGGGTTTTCATACCATTAACAAAGCAATATACATGATGCATTCAGGAGCATAGAAAAGCTGGGGTTTTCATACCATTAACAAAGCAATATACATGATGAATTCAGGAGCATAGAAAAGCTGGGGTTTTCATACCATTAACAAAGCAATATACATGATGCATTCAGGAGCATAGAAAAGCTGGGGTTTTCATACCATTAACAAAGCAATATACATGATGCATTCAGGAGCATAGAAAAGCTGGGGTTTTCATACCATTAACAAAGCAATATACATGATGCATTCAGGAGCATAGAAAAGCTGGGGTTTTCATACCATTAACAAAGCAATATACATGATGAATTCAGGAGCATAGAAAAGCTGGGGTTTTCATACCATTAACAAAGCAATATACATGATGCATTCAGGAGCATAGAAAAGCTGGGGTTTTCATACCATTAACAAAGCAATATACATGATGCATTCAGGAGCATAGAAAAGCTGGGGTTTTCATACCATTAACAAAGCAATATACATGATGCATTCAGGAGCATAGAAAAGCTGGTATTTTTTATCTACTTCAATGCCTGTAGCTGTCTAAAAATAATTTTTACAATCGATTCATTAAACATTTTCCACCATTTGCATTTCTTATTATCTTTGTTGCACTGTCTGTTGCTGTCTGCAGAGCTGACAATCTGTCAGTCAGCCCCTAGGATGCTCTGACAGGGGGTTTATAACTCATCTGTCTATTTTTTTAGCCTTTTTCAGCTCTTTTATGATGACAGAAAACAACAAAGTTGAATTTGCAGAGACATGAAAAGCTTGTACATCTTAAAAGGTGTAACATTTTTAATCCAACCCAATTGAAAAAACTATTTTTAGCCCCAAATACATGCATTTAAGTGAAAACAAAAACTATCTCTAAATACATGTAAGTGTAATAAGTAACGTTTGTGCCAAGATGTACATAGAGTGTAAGATTTTAGTGAGTAATGCAATAGTTTCCAGAATACTAATTTGTCCAATAGGTTAATTAAGTAAAATCAATAAAATCAGCGTTACCATTGGTTTCTAATGTCAACCTATTGTAAATTGTATCTGCCTATTGATAATTATGAGTCATTTCCCAATTCACATGACATTATACAATATATTAAACTATTACTATCTACTGTACAAAATGTAACAATCATACAAAGGCATCTAATGTGTGTCATACATATTTATACGTATTTTATATTTTACAATATCTTAGAGTTCTTGAAATATTTAGAAATGAGCCCAGAATGTCCACACAGCTCAGATCAATAACTACAGGACATTCCAAACATATTTCTGCAGTTTTGATACAATGAAACAATACCGCAGCTGTAATTTGGTAAAAACATTTCTGTACTGAAACATTATCACATGGGAGATTAGATTACTTTGCACAGAATGTTGGAAGCTATAAAATGTATGCAATATACTAAATAACCACATAAAAAAGATAAGGCAGATTATATGTCTCCGCTATTGAAACCCTAACAGCTATTGACCTATATGTCAAATCTGATCCGTTTCAATACACTGCACAAAATAGCACTTGTTACTTGCGCCAGACCATGTGTCGCCACGTCAATCACACTTTATTAGTAGATAAAGCGCAGCATTTACTACATAACTAATTCTGAATTTTGTCCAAATGTATTTTTTTAAAGAGGATTTTAAACCAAAAAGTGAAAATGACCATGTGTAATGAAATAGATTTAGAACATAAATGATGAGAATGCTGCTCTCAGAACCTAGAAAAGAATAGAGTATTACACAACACGACAATCATAAAAAAAATTCAATGTATAAAAAGTTTTTAAGAATAGTTACCTTATGGCAACATGATGTGCGGCAGTTGAAGGGTTAACACAGTTTAACACAGTTTAACACAGTTGACTTTGGATCTGAATGCCTCATCCTCACTGCTCAAACATTAATGGCCTGGACTACAAATAGGCATCAACTCAAAATTTTAGACAACCTCTTTCATACTTTTGAGAATGACCAGTTTTTGCCTCTTTCTAGTTGTCCTTTGATGTAATCATTTTTATAAATTCCTTTCTGTTTTCTTAAAGAGATTGTCTGGGACTCAGGATAGGTCAAAAATATCTTATCAGTGGGGATGCAAAACACCAGGCACCCCCACCAATCAGCTGTGCCCGGTAGTTTCCGGAAATCCTCAATTGCAGAGCTATATAGCACAACTCGGTCAATGGATTTGTGGCTGCATCCAGATATTGCATATCCGATCCCTATTGATTCGAATGGTGGGTGGATATGCTGTACCCAGATGCCGCCATTGTGCAGTTGACGGAACTGTGCTGTCTACAACTAAGGAGTTCTCGCCGTTACCAGGAACAGCTGAGCGGCGGAGGTGCCGAGTCAGACATTGATGACCTATCCTAAGGATATAAATACATTAGAGATATAAAAAATACATTTAACTCTTAATTTGCATAAGCAAAAAGAAGTGACTGAGAAGAAATGAAGTTAAAAAGTCGAATTTTACTGAATGCATAAATATTTAAAATAGTGAATAAAAGACCGGGGAAAGAGAAAAAACCTCCAATTGAAAAAATCAAGGACGGACACAGCTGGTTGTAGTAGTAAATTAGTACCTGCAAAAAAGCATCAGCCAAAGTTATCAGTGTGGGTAAAGGAAAATAGAGGGGAAATGATATAGGACGTCACTAATATATATTATTTGCATTGGGCATAAAGAATTTATAAAGTGACCAAGTCTCAATTATATCCACCTCAATGTAACCCTAATTGTGAGGCACTTATAACAGATTAACAACGAAAAATAATAAATGCAGTAACAAGGTAGAAGGGAATATCAATGGAAATTACTTGTTACCTGAATGAGGATTGTTATCAAGATCTGCGGTGTGCTGCAGTGCAGATGAAAGAGGAAAAAACACTGTGGCCGGTCCTTGCGACCGACGAGCGCTGTTTCGCTATAAAGCTTCTTCAAAGTGGGGGCGAAAGTGGAGACTAGGAATCAGGGGGGCGTTTATGAAGGCTACTCACAGGTGCCGCGGAAAATCAGCTGTGTTCTGACCGGAAATGCCCAGCAGCGCTGCTGTGGCGCATGACGCCGGAGGAGATCCTCCCTATGTTGGGAACGGTTTTTATCCTTCCTCCATTTTATAGTTTGTTTTTTTTTTATTTCATTTTTCCTTACAATTTTTCCTATTTCACCTAATTTTTATCCCCCATATTTCAGCCCCACAGCACACATCCCCTTAATCCACCTTCCACATATTGTCCACACATCTTTCTCCCGCACTTCAGTGTGCAGACTCTAAGTCTGTTCTCATGTTCCTTCCGTCCTATACTCCAAGTAACTGCACGCTAGAGCGCATGCGCCGGACTCATCTCTCTCGTAGACTTCCGGGAGGCGCCAAGCACGTCACACGCTGTGCGTTCCACTGCGTGTCACATGGCGCCGGACCGGAAGTCACTTTTCACATAGGGAGGATCTCCTCCGGCGTCATGCGCCACAGCAGCACTGCTGGGCATTTCCGGTCAGAACACAGCTGATTTTCCGCGGCACCTGTGAGTAGCCTTCATAAACGGTCCCCTGATTCCTAGTCTCCACTTTCGCCCCCACTTTGAAGAAGCTTTATAGCGAAACGGCGCTCGTCGGGCGCAAGGACCGGCCACAGCGTTTTTTTCCTCTTTCATCTGCACCACAGCACACCGCAGATCTTGACAACAATCCTCATTCAGGTAACATGTAATTTCCATTGATATTCCCTTCTACCTTGTTACTGCATTTATTATTTTTCATTGTTAATCTGTTATAAGTGCCTCACAATTAGGGTTACATTGAGGTGGATATAATTGAGACTTGGTCACTTTATAAATTCTTTATGCACAATGCAAATAATATATATTAGTGACTCCTATATCATTTCCCCTCTATTTTCCTTTCCCCCAGTGAGCACTTTGCTTTTTGCAGGTACTAATTTACTACTACAACCAGCTGTGTCCTTGATTTTTTCAGTTGGAGGTTTTTTCTCTTTCCCCTGTCTTTTATTCACTATTTTAAATATTTTTGCGTTCAATAAAATTCTACTTTTTAACTTCTTTTCTTCTCAGTCACTTATTTTTGCTTATGCAAATTAAGAGTTAAATGCTCACTTTGAAGTGCTAACAGCCTAATATAAATAGGATTATGGGATTAATATAAAAAATACAGTATAGATGATGGACAGAAAGACTCACAAAATTAAATTATCTTTATTAGTAAGGGATATCATAACAAACCAATAGCTTAAAAGACATTAACATGAGTCAACACAGTCCAAGAAAAATACAGATGCGCAAAATTCATAAACAAATTACACAGAAGTCATGCCTAAAATCAAAGTATAGTCATATGACGTGGAGAAATCAATCACATGATAAATCAGGAGGGCAGTAACAATATCACAATACATGGTAGGTATAGATAGTCTTCTTCCATAAATTCTGTGTCTTCATGATGACATATAGGTTGCAGTCTGCTAGTAAGCATTGTTAGTCTGCTTTGTATTTATGTTTAGCAATAGTTTGCACACAGTAGTTACACAGTTACACTTCCCATGGAACAGTGCGCTTTCTTCCAGCGGTTTACTGTGGTTGTCTATGAAACTGCAATGTAGCAGGTTTTATTATAGGGGCATTTTGGCCACCATTATAAAGGGAAGCTAAGAATAGGAACTCATTGTCTGTGTGAAGGGGAGAGCAGGCTGTGTGATGGGGACATAAATCTGTGTGAAGGGGAGAACAGTGTGTGACAAGGAGAGCAGCATGTGAAGGTGAAAGCTGGCTGTGTGAAGGGAGAGCGGGCAGTGTGAAGTGGAGAGCAGTGGGTGGTAGAGAGAGCAGGCTTTGTGTAGGGGAAGCAGTCAGTGTGAAGGAGAGAGCAGCTGGTTGAAGGGGAGAGCAGGCTGTGAAGTGGAGAGCAGTAGTGTGAAGGGGAGAGCAGTTGGTGTGAAGGGGAGATCAGGTTGTGCGAAGTGGAGAGCAGGCTGTGTGTAGGGTAGAGCAGGCTGTGTGAAGGGGAGAGCAGGCTGTGTGTAGGGGTGTAAGGTTCTTTGTCTCTGTTGACATGTTCCTTGAAACTCAGTTTTCCGTCGGCCATTTTGCTTTCTGTTTTTCTGCAGCTCTTGCCCTCAGTTAATATGGAGTTTCCAGTTTTCATGTTCCCGCCCTGATTCTTCCCTCTTGCTTCTTAAGCAGCCTCAGCTGAACAATCAGTGCTCCTGAATCAAGCCTCAGTCAGTCTGTGACCTGACTCCTGGAAGCCTTGGACTTGTACTCCAGCTATTCCCTACTGAGGAACCTTGGAACACTTTTGGACTCTGGAAACCTGCTGTTTGGTGAATCCATGTTTGCAGAGGAATTACGGTACAGAGAAGAGATCCTGAACCTGCTTTGGAGATTTATTGTAGTGCTTGAAGTTACTCTGGCCTGCTGTGTCTCCTGTCGCTGTTCCTGCAAACTGTGTGAACTTTTCAGCATGCTTGTATGAAGTAATACAAGTCATTTCATTTCAACCTATGTCTCCTGTGTTTTCCTCGCACCCAAGCACAAGACGCTATAGGAACTGTACACTATACATGACAAGATTCAGGAGCCAATGTTTAGTGTCTGCTGGGTCTGGGAAAGCCGTGTCTGCTGTGACTGTGGATATCAGATGTCCGTTTAATACCTTATGTGATGACAGTGGTTGTGACTTCTCACAACCATTCCAGGTGAGCGCATTCCCTTAAAATTTTACTCTGGAGTGTTACCACAGGTAAACACTATTGTTTTTTTTTTTTTCCTTTCCTCTTCTCCTTCCAGCACTTCTGCCTTAAAAGATCTGGAAGATGGAGGCCCGCATAAAGGAACTTTGCGGAGTGACTGATACAATCCTTTCAGATGTACAGACTTTAAAAACCCGTTTTGCAAGCCTACAGGACCTCACTAATCATAATTTGCAAGTGTTTGGACAGACTACCCAGGAATTGCGAGCCAGGATTGAGGCTCTAGAAGAACGAGCCCAGGCTCCTGCCATAACCCAAGTTCTGGGATCCCCAAATTACCTCCTTTTTGTTTTGGCGGTGAACGTGAGAAATTCAGGGGATTTATTAATCAATGCAATTTATTTTTCTCTGCACATGCTTCACAATTTCCACTGAACGATCCAAAGTGCTTACTATAATCATGTTGCTTACCAATAAGGCTTTGATGTGGGCAAACCCTCTGATTGAGACTGAGGATGATTGTTTGAATCACCTTGATGCTTTTATTTCAGCCATAGGGCAGGTGTTTGATGACCCCAATCGAGGTGCAACAGCTGAAGCAGCCATGTTAACTTTGCGCCAAGGTAAGCGTTCAGTAGCCGAATATGCCCTGGATTTCAGGAGATGGGCTCTTGATACCACTTGGGACACTTCGCTAAAAAATCTATTTTTCGGAAAGGGTTGTCTCCACTGATTAAGGATGAACTTGCTCGTGCCGACCCTCCCACTGCGTTAGGTGACTTTATTAACTATTGTATCCGTATTGATTCTCGTCTGACTGAACGCAGACAAGAGAGATGGTTTGAAAATAATCGCACTAACCTTTTACTACCTCCCTCCTCAGCTAAGGAACCTTTGAGTAGGATCACAAGGGAACCAGAACCTGAGCCCATGCAGGTGGACTCTTTACAAAGACGGGTTAGTGATGCACGCAAAGAACATCGTATAAAGGAAAATCTATGTTTCTACTGTGGTAAGTCAGGGCACTTCATTATAAACTGCCCCAGCCGTTCTCGTAAGACTACTGCAGCAGTCATTCACTGTGAGTGTTGCGAGAGGAGCTCTGTCATGTCCGAGCCTCAGGCTCCAGAGAGATCTGCTGCAAGAGATCTTGATTTCTCGGACTTAAACTCTGTTAGTTCTGGGGACGATGACGGTATAAACGCTGCAATTTTTCAAGTTTCCTCAGCGGTGTCCCAGCTGAGTTGTAAAAGAAACAATTCTCATTGCTTCCTTTCCATCAAACTCTGGGTTGACTCAGTCTGGGTGTCTAGCTCTGCTATGATCGACTCAGGAGCAAGTGGAAATTTTATGGATATCCTTTGCTCTGAAACAGGGGATACGTTCAGTGAAGAAGGCTACTCCAGTACAGATGGAGACTGTGGATGGCTCTCTACTGACTTCTGGACCAGTGGATCAAGAAACAGAGCCTTTGAGGGTCCTTATGGGTAAAGATCATCAGGAGAAAATGTCTTTTATGCTTATCTCTTCTCCCCACTTTCCCATTATTCTAGGGCTACCATGGCTGCAGGCGCAGAATCCTACGATTAACTGGGAGACCAAGGAATTACACTTTCCGGAGAAACAGATGAGTCAAGGAGTTTCAGCTTGCTCTGTTCCTAAAGGAACCATGTCAGTCCCTGAACTACCAGCTGTATACCAGGACTATGTGGATTTATGTGACAAGAAGAACGCTGATCAGCTTCCTCCTCACCGTCCATATGATTGTCCAATTGAATTATTGCCTGGAGCCGAGATACCTTTTGGTAAGATCTACCCCCTAGCGGGGCCCGAGCTAAAAGTTTTAAAGGATTATATAGACGAAAATTTAGCCAAGGGCTTCATACGCCCCTCTTCATCTCCCGCAGGTGCACTCATCTTCTTTGTGAAGAGAAAGATGGATCTCTGAGACCCTGCATAGACTATAGGGAACTCAATAAGGTTACTATTAGAAACCGTTATCCATTGCCTTTAATCCCTGAATTGTTGGAGAGAGTGGGCATGCCAAAATTTTCTCTAAACTGGATCTCCGTGGGGCCTATAACTTGGTCCGTATTAGACCTGGGATGAATGGAAGACTGCTTTCAGGTCACGCTATGGACACTTTGAATATCTAGTTATGCCTTTTGGTCTGAGTACCGCCCCAGCCACTTTCCAACACTTCGTGAATGATATCTTCAGGGATCTCCTAGATACATTTGTGGTGATTTATCTGGATGATATTCTAATTTTTTCTAACTCCACAGAGGAACATCATGGACATGTGAGAATGGTCTTATAACGCCTAAGACAAAACCATCTCTACATCAAACTTGAAAAATGTGAATTCCATAGGACCGAAATTCAATTTCTGGGGTATGTACTATCTACGCAAGGGATTAGTATGGATGGAAGCAAGACCCAAGCCATCAAGGATTGGCCAATTCCTAGAAATGTGAAGGAGGTGCAGCGTTTCATCGGGTTTGCCAACTTCTATAGACGTTTCATTAAGAATTTTTCTGAGGTAGTGTCACCTATCACCCAACTTACCGGAAACAGTCTAGGTTCTCCTGGACCCCGCAAGCTCAGGAAGCATTTTCCTGTTTAAAGGATAAATTTACCACCGCACCTATCTTAGTACATCCCAACCCCGAGCTTGCCTTCATAATAGAGGTGGATGCTTCAGACTGTGCCGTTGGAGCTATACTCTCTCAGAGAACAGGTGAGAAGAATGTCTTGCATCCCTGTGCCTTCTTTTCCCAGCAGTTGTCTTCGGCTGAGAGGAACTACGATGTGGGCAATAGAGAATTGTTGGCCATTATTGCCGCCTTCAAGGAATGGAGACACCTTCTTCAGGGAGCTGCACAGCAAATAGTCGTCCTGACAGACCATCGTAACCTTGAATTTATCAGGTCGGCTAAGTGCCTGACTCCTCGCCAGGCTCGCTGGAATCTTTTCCTAAACCAATTTAATTTTGTCATTTCTTATAGACCAGGATCGCGCAATGGAAAGGCTGATGCACTCTCTAGGATTCATTCAGCAGAGACACGTCCACTTACTCCTCCTAAGACTATTCTTCCTGACTCTAGATTCCTGGGAGTGATTCATAATCAAGACCTACTTAAGGACATCAAGGAAGCATACCATGCGGATTCTTTGTTGGCTCAACCCCCAAGGGACGTAAGTCTTGTCTTTAAGAATGGTGTGTGGATTCAGGGACAACGTCTGTATATACCTGAAACAGTCAGATTGAGAGTATTACAACTCATCCACGATTCCAAGATAGCCGGGCATAGGGGAATTCTAAAGACACAAGAATTTCTTTCTCGTTTCTTTTGGTGGCCCACTTACAGGAAAGATGTCTTAAGCTATGTCACTTCATGTGAAGTCTGTGCAAGATGCAAAACACCTCGCTCCTCACCAACTGGTCTGTTGCAACCTCTTCCCACCCCGTCCCGCCCGTGGGGATCCATTTCTATGGACTTCATTGTGGAGTTACCAACCTCTGAAGGGAAGAACACCATTCTAGTGGTGGTTGACCGTCTAACAAAGGCAGCTCATTTTATCCCTTGTGTCGGCTTACCCACTGTAAAACAGACATCAGACTTGATGATTAAGAATGTGTTTCGCTTACATGGAGTACCGGATGAGGTCATTTCGGATCGAGGGGTGCAATTCACTTCAAGGTTTTGGCAAAATTTCTGTGCAGCATTGGACATTAAAGTAAACCTTTCTTCTGCTTTTCATCCCCAGACTAATGGACAGACAGAACGAACCAATCAGACCCTGGAGCAGTATCTCCGCTGTTTTATCTGCCACCTACAGGATGATTGGGTGGATCTACTTCCACTGGCTGAGTTCTCTTATAACAACTCTCAGAGCGCCTCCACTAAGCAGTCTCCTTTTTACTCCAATCTAGGTTATCATCCTAACATTCTTCCTCGATTTCCCATAGATACGCCCTTGCCGGCAGTGGCTGAAAGAATCACTTCTTTACAAAAGAATATGGATCTTCTAAAGGAAAATCTAGAATTGGCTCAGGAAAGGTACAAGAAAGCAGCAGATAAATTCCGTAAACCTGTACCAGCTTTCAAGGTAGGAGATTTGGTCTGGCTGTCAACCAGAAATCTTAAATTAAAGATTCCATCGTCTAAATTGGGACATAAGTACATTGGACCTTATACGATCAATAAGATTATAAGTGCTGTTGCTTGTCGTCTTCAACTGCCCAGAACTATGAGAATCCACCCTGTCTTTCATGTATCCCTACTAAAGGCTGCAACACCCAATACGTTTCCTGGACGTTCTTCTCCTTGCCCTGACCCAGTGCTGGTCGATGGTCAGGAAGAATTTATGGTGGAAAGGATTCTAGATTCCAGGTTGTACAGAAATCAGTTGCAATATTTGATTAAATGGCAGGGCTACCCAGTGGAGGACAACTCATGGGAACCAGTCAATAATGTAAATGCTCCTCGCCTGCTCCGCCAGTTTCATCAGAGGTACCCTGACAAGCCTGGTCTGAGGTCATCCGGAGGTTGTCCCTAAGGGGGGAGTAATGTAAGGTTCTTTGTCTCTGTTGACATGTTCCTTGAAACTCAGTTTTCCGTCGGCCATTTTGCTTTCTGTTTTTCTGCAGCTCTTGCCCTCAGTTAATATGGAGTTTCCAGTTCTCATGTTCCCCCCTGATTCTTCCCTCTTGCTTCTTAAGCAGCCTCAGCTGAACAATCAGTGCTCCTGAATCAAGCCTCAGTCAGTCTGTGACCTGATTCCTGGAAGCCTTGGACTTGTACTCCAGCTATTCCCTACTGAGGAACCTTGGAACACTTTTGGACTCTGGAAACCTGCTGTTTGGTGAATCCATGTTTGCAGAGGAATTACGGTACAGAGAAGAGATCCTGAACCTGCTTTGGAGATTTATTGTAGTGCTTGAAGTTACTCTGGCCTGCTGTGTCTCCTGTCGCTGTTCCTGCAAACTGTGTGAACTTTTCAGCATGCTTGTATGAAGTAATACAAGTCATTTCATTTCAACCTATGTCTCCTGTGTTTTCCTCGCACCCAAGCACAAGACGCTATAGGAACTGTACACTATACATGACAAGGGGAGAGCAGGCTGTGTGTAGGGGAGAGCAGGCTGTATGTAGGGGAGAGCAGGCTGTATGAAGGGAGAGCAGGCAGTGTGAAGTGGAGAGCAGTCGGTGTGAAGGGGAGAGCAGGCTGTATGAAGGGGAGAGCAGGCAGTGCGAAGGGGAGAGCAGGCTGTGTGAAGTGGAGAGCAGGCAGTGGGAAGGGGAGAGCATGCTGTGTGAAGTGGAGAGCAGTCGATGTGAAGGGGAGAGCAGGCTGTATGTAGGGGAGAGCAGGCTGTATGAAGGGAGAGCAGGCAGTGTGAAGTGGAGAGCAGTCGGTGTGAAGGGGAGAGCAGGCTGTATGAAGGCGAGAGCAGGCAGTGGGAAGGGGAGAGCATGCTGTGTGAAGTGGAGAGCAGTCGGTGTGTAGGGGAGAGCAGGCTGTGTGTAGGGGAGAGCAGGCTGTATGAAGGGAGAGCAGGCAGTGGAAGGGGAGAGCAGCTGTGTGAAGTGGAGAGCAGTCGGTGTGAAGGGAGAGCAGTTGGTGAAGGGGAGAGCATGCTGTGTGAAGTGGAGAGCAGTCGGTGTGAAGGGGAGAGCAGTTGGTGTGAAGGGGAGAGCAGTTGGTGTGAAGGGGAGAGCAGGCTGTGTGAAGTGGAGAGCAGGCTGTGTGTAGGGGAGAGCAGGCTGTGTGTAGGGGAGAGCAGGCTGTATGAAGGGGAGAGCAGGCAGTGGGAAGGGGAGAGCAGGCTGTGTGAAGTGGAGAGCAGTCGGCGTGAAGGGGAGAGCAGTTGGTGTGAAGGGGAGAGCAGTTGGTGTGAAGGGGAGAGCAGGCTGTGTGAAGTGGAGAGCAGGCTGTGTGTAGGGGAGAGCAGGCTGTGTGTAGGGGAGAGCAGGTTGTATGAAGGGGAGAGCAGGCAGTGGGAAGGGGAGAGCAGGCTGTGTGAAGTGGAGAGCAGTTGGTGTGAAGGGGAGAGCAGGCTGTGTGAAGTGGAGAGCAGGCTGTGTGTAGGGGAGAGCAGGCTGTGTGTAGGGGAGAGCAGGCTGTATGAAGGGGAGAGCAGGCAGTGGGAAGGGGAGAGCAGGCTGTGTGAAGTGGAGAGCAGTCGGCGTGAAGGGTAGAGCAGTCGGCGTGAAGGGGAGAGCAGTTGGTGTGAAGGGGAGAGCAGTTGGTGTGAAGGGGAGAGCAGGCTGTGAAAGGGTGAGTTTCCACTGTCAGGAAACGCTGCGTGTTTGGCGCTGTGCGCTGGCGCAGCGCCAAACACGCAGCGTCCAGATGTTACAGCATAGTGGAGGGGATTTCAAGAAATCCCGTCTCCACTATGTGTAACAACACGCAGGCGGAAGACCTGCGTATCCGGACATGCGGCGCGTCTTTTCAGACCGCAGCATGTCCTAGCTTATTGCGGCGACGCTGCGTCGCCGCAACGGAATTTAGCACAGGGCTATGTAGCCCTGCGTTCTTTCCGGAGGTGTTCCGGAGGTGTCCTGTACACCTCCGGAAAGAGCGCACGTCAGAAAGGGGGCGGGGCTTAGATGGAGCGGAATTTCCGCTCCGTCAAATGCGCTGTGTTTCCTGACCATGGAAACACAGCCTAAAGGGGAGATCAGGTTGTGCGAAGTGGAGAGCAGGCTGTGTGAAGGGAAGAGCAGGCTGTGTGAAGGGAAGATCAGGTTGTGCAAAGTGGAGAGCAGGCTGTGTGAAGGGTAGAGCAGGCTGTGTGGTAAAGTCATGATATATTTACATTTTATACAGGAAGTAATGAGTTAAGAAGCTGCAAACATAAAATAAATGTATTATTTCTGAAATGAGAAATCTATATAAAGTTAAAATTTAAGAAATAAGAGTATACATGGTTAGCAGAATATTTCAAGAAGAGGTATTGAATAGTCTTCTTGCAAGATCCTCCCATTACATGACCAGTTTGTCTTTCACTTTGCCTGTAAAGAAGCACTATGGTCTATCCATGTAAGGTATAGCCAGACTTAACTTAGATTTATGGGACTGCTAAGTCAGCTAAAAAAGACTGTATACCGTATAGCTGATTCTTTCATTGTTTCAGATTTTGTATTAGTCTAGCCTGATGAAGAGACCTGAGTAGTCTCGAAAGCTTGCAATTTGTTACCATCTTTTCAGTTAGCTATTAAAAGGTATCAACCACTGAGGACTCTCAATTCTAAATATTTTTCTACCGTATAGCTGACATTTAAAGCCAAGCCAAATTATTAGGTCTTTTACATTCATGCTGTACTTTGCATGCACAAGACTAATTTGTGTAAATAAATTCACCACCATAAAATAAAATTTTTTAGCTAAATATTGCATATATGAATATTTTCTGTACAAGAACAACATCCTAATAATGAACGTGAATAAACACAAACTAAGAAATATTATTCAACAAAAAATATAATTTTATTAATACATAAATAAAAATCACTTAAAAATTACATATAGGAGAGGGCCATACACAAAGGGAATTTCACAATGAAACGTATACAGTCATGGCCAAAAGTTTTGAGAATGACACAAATATTAATTTTTACAAAGTCTACTTGCTTCACTTTTTCTAATCGTAATTTGCATATACTCCAGAATGTTATAAAGAGTGATCAGCTTAACAGCAATTACTTGCAAAGTCATATTTGGCTAGAAAATGAACTTTATCCCCCAAAACACATTTCAACATCATTGCAGCCCTGCCTTAAAAGGACCAGCTAACCTCTTTTCAGTGATTGCTCCACAGGTGTGGGTGTTGATTAGGACATGGCTGGAGATCAATCTGTCATGATTAAGTAAGAATGACACCACTGGACACTTTAAAAGGAGGCTGGTGCTTGGCATCATTGTTTCTCTTCTGTTAACCATGGTTATCTCTAAAGAAACACGTGCAGTCATCATTGCAATGCACAAAAATGGCCTAACAGGGAAGAGTATCGCAGCTAGAAAGATTGCACCTCAGTCAACAATCTATCGCATCATCAAGAACTTCAAGGAGAGAGGTTCCATTGTTGCCAAAAAGGCTTCAGGGCGCCCAAGAAAGACCAGCAAGCGCCAGGACCGTCTCTTAAAAGTGTTTCAGCTGCGGGATCGGGCTACCAGCAGTGCAGAGCTTGCTCAGGAATGGCAGCAGGCAGGTGTGAGTGCATCTGCATGCACTGTGTGGCGGAGACTCTTGGAGCAAGGCCTGGTCTCAAGGAGGGCAGCAAAGAAGCCACTTCTCTCCAGAAAAAACATCATGGACAGACTGATATTCTGCAAAAGGTACAGGCAGTGGACTGCTGAGGACTGGGGTAAAGTTATTTTCTCTAATGAATCCCCTTTTCGATTGTTTGGGACATCAGGAAAACGCCTCATTCAGAGAAGACAAGGTGAGCGCTACCACCAGTCTTGTCTCATGCCAACTGTTAAGCATCCTGAAACCATTCATGTGTGGGGTTGCTTCTCAGCCAAGGGAATCGGCTCTCTCACAGTCTTGCCTAAAAACAGCCATGAATAAAGAATGGTACCAGAATGTCCTCCAAGAGCAACTTCTCCCAACCCTCCAAGAGCAGTTTGGTGATCAACAATGCCTTTTCCAGCATGATGGAGCACCTTGCCATAAAGCAAAGGTGATAACTAAATGGCTCAGGGAACAAAACACAGAGATTTTGGGTCCATGGCCTGGAAACTCCCCAGATCTTAATCCCATTGAGAACTTGTGGTCAATCATCAAGAGACGGGTGGACAAACAAAAACCTATAAATTCTGACAAAATGAAAGCATTGATTGTGCAAGAATGGACTGCTATCAGTCAGGATTTGGTCCAGAAGTTGATTGAGAGCATGCCAGGGAGAATTGCAGAGGTCCTGAAGAAGAAGGGTCAACACTGCAAATATTGACTTGCTGCATTAACTCATTCTAACTGTCAATATAAGCTTTTGTTACTCATATGTTTGCAATTATATTTCTGTCTGTGATAAAAACACCTACAATGTAGAACACCGCAGTATAGAATGAGGCATTTGTGCCAAAAGTGCTGCCGCTCAGCATAAGATAAAGTAATCAAGATCTTTCCTATGCCGCCATAGAAATAGTGCTGAAAATAGCTGTACCTGGAAAATCCCGGGGGGGAGGATGGTGTAAGTGCCTCCTAGAACTGCGGTGTTCTACATTGTTTAATATTGCATATTAGGGATTGGCTTTTTTGCTTTATACTTTTTTTACACTGGCACTATTGGTATAATATTTGGTTTGGTATATTATAGTTTCTTATACATTGTGTATTTTTTTATTGCACTGTAGTAGATTATTATTCATTTAATTACACTATATATATACCACATATTTGTTATTTGTATTAAAAAATTTTATTATTAATTTTTCATGGCATGTATAGCTGGTGCATTGTGCTATAAGTATTTTTGCCACTAGATATTTTGTATTATGTACATTGTTATTGATCAAATATTCATGTGCCTGGTTATGTGGCTATAAACCCCGGTTATTGGGTATTGTATGGTGGTATTTGGCCTTCTTTTTAACATCATTTTATATTCTGTATGTGCATTTTTATGTTGTATTTCCAATAAAATTTACATATTGTGTCTACTCCTGCCTTGGTGGTGTTTTTTCTTCTTTTTTCCCCTGTTTCTTATGCACCTGGGTGTTTTGTTTTAATCATTTGGATGGTCATCCATCCGCACTTTGAGGTGGGATTTCAATTAGAGGTGTTAAATTTTCATTAGTTTGATTATATCATTTTTATTTAGTTTATTAGTTTGCATATACACCGTGTTGTATCCCATTTCTGTTGTTTTCATGCTCCTGATGAGGCAGCGGATGGTCTTCTGAGGGATGTCCTCCCAGACCTGGACTAAAGCATCCGTCAACTCATGGACAGTCTGTAGTGCAACGTGACGCTGGTGGATGGAGCGAGACATGATGTCCTAGATGTGCTCAATCGGATTCAGGTCTGGGGAACGGGCAGGCCAGTCCATAGCTTCAATGCCTTCATCTTCCAGGAACTGCTGACACACTCCAGCCACATGAAGTCTGGCGTTGTGCTGCATTAGGAGGAACCCAGGGCCAACGGCACCAGCATATGGTCTCACAAGGGGTCTGAGGATCTCATCTTGGTACCTAATGGCAGTCAGGCTACCACTGGTGAGCACATGCAGGGCTGTGCGGCCCTCCAAAGAAATGCCACCCCACACCATTACTGACTCTTTGCCAAACTGGTCATGCTGAAGGATGTTGCAGGCAGCAGATCACTCACCATGGAGTCTCCAGACTCTGTCACGCCTGTCACATGTGCTCAGCGTGAGCCTGCTTTCATCTGTGAAGAGCACAGGGCGCCAGTGGCGAAATTACCAATCCTGGGGTTCTGTGGCAAATGCCAAGCATCCTGCACGGTGTTGGACTGTAAGCACAACCCCATCTGTGGACGTCGGGCCCTCAGACCATCCTCATGGAGTCGGTTTCTAACTATTTGTGCAGACACATGTACATTTGTGGCCTGCTGGAGATAATTTTGCAGGGCTCTGGCAGTGCTCCTCCTGTTCCTCCTTGAACAAAGGCGGAGGTAGCGGTCCTGCTGCTGGGTTGTTGTCCTCCTACAGCCCCCTCCACGTCTCCTGGTGTACTGGCCTGTCTCCTGGTAGTGCCTCCAGCCTCTGGACACTACGCTAACAGACACAGCAAACCTTCTTGCCACAGCTCGCATTGATGTGCCATCTGGATGAGCTGCACTACCTGAGCCACTTGTGTGGGTTGTAGCGTCCGTCTCATTCTACCACGGGTGTGAAAGCACAACCAACATTCAAAAGTAAACAAAACATCAGCCAGAAAGCATTGGTACTGAGATGTGGTCTGTGGTCCCCACCTGCAGAACCACTCCTTTATTGAGTGTGTCGTTTATAATTGCCAATAGTTTCCATCTGGTGTCTACTCCATTTGCACAACAGCATGTGAAATTGATTGTCAATCAGTGTTGCTTCCTATGTAGACAGTTTGATTTCACAGAAGTTTGATTTACTTGGAGTTATATTCTGTTGTTTAACTGTTCCCTTTATTTTTTTGAGCAGTGTACTTTGAAGATCCAGACCAGAACCATAGATGGATGTGAGACTATGGATTGGTGCGTATTTTTTGTCATCTGAGAAAATCGGATCAATTATGCAAATGATTTTAATCAAACTCTGATCAGAGTGTGATCATATTGTGATCCGATTTTCTTGGATGAGGAGAAAATGGAAAAAAAAATCTCCATCTTTTCCATACTGTGAGTGCAGGGAAATCGGACTGTACTCAGATGTCATTCCTGTGCAATTCGATGTTTCCCATGCAATCATAGAATCATAGAATCATAGAATGGTAGAGTTGGAAGGGACCTCCTGGGCCATCTGGTCCAACCCCCTGCTCAAAGCAGGATTCTCTAAATCATCCCAGACAGATGTCTGTCCAGCCTTTGTTTGAAGACTTCCATTGAAGGAGAACTCACCACCTCTCGTGGCAGCCTGTTCCACTCATTGATCACTCTAACTGTCAAAAAGTTTTTTCTAATATCTAATCTGTGTCTCCTCCCATTCAGTTTCATCCCATTGCTTCTAGTCTTTCCTTGTGCAAATGAGAATAAAGATGATCCTTCTACAATGAGACAGCCCTTGAGATATTTGTAGACAGCTATGAAGTCTCCTCTCAGTCTTCTTTTTTGCAAGCTAAACATTCCCAAATCCTGCAACCGTTCCTCATAGGACATGGTTTGCAGACCGGTCACCATTCTGGTGGCTCTCCTTTGAACTTGCTCCAGTTTGTTGATGTCTTTTTTAAAATGTGGTGCCCAAAACTGGACACAGTATTCCAGATGAGGTCTGACCAAAGAGGAGTAGAGGGCAATAATGACCTCACGTGATCTAGACTGTATGCTTCTGTTGATACATCCTAAATTGTATTTGCCTTTTTTGCTGCTGCATCACACTGTTGACTCATGTTCAGTCTGTGATCAATTAGTATACCCAAGTCTTTTTCACATGTGCTGTTACTTAGCCCTATTCCTCCCATTTTGTATATGTTTTTTTCATTTTTATTGCCCAGATGTAGTACTTTGCATTTTTCCCTGTTAAAAAACATTCTGTTAGATGCTGCCCACTGCTCCAGTTTATTTATATATTTTTGAATCCTCTCTCTCTCTTCTCTAGTATTAGCTACCCCTCCTAGCTTTGTGTCATCAGCAAATTTGATCAGTTTACCCTCAATTCCTTCATCTAAATCATTGATAAAGATGTTGAACAATACAGGGCCCAAAACAGAGCCTTGTGGTACCCCACTTGAGACATTCTTCCAACTGGATGTGCAGCCATTTACGACCACTCTTTGAGTCCGATCACTAAGCCAGTTATGAATCCACCTAACAGTTGCCTTGTCCATTCCATACTTAGTCATTTTTTCAATAAGGATTGTGTGAGATACTTTGTCAAATGCTTTGCTGAAGTCAAGATATACTATATCTACAGCATTTCCCTGATCCACCCAGTCAGTGATTCTGTCATAGAAGGAAATTAATTAGTCTGACATGACTTATTAGTTACAAACCCATGCTGACTCTGTTTAATCACTTCATTCTTATGCAGGTACTTACATATATGTTCTTTAATAATTTGTTCAAAGATTTTTCCTGGTATAGAAGTCAGACTCACCGGCCTGTAGTTCCCTGGGTCCACCTTCTTCCCCTTTTTGAAGATAGGAGCAACATTTGCTCTTCTCCAGTCTTCTGGACTTCTCCTGTTATCCAAGAATTTTCAAAGATTATGGACAGTGGTTCAAGAATTTCTTCTGCTATCTCCTTCAGTATTCTGGGGTGTAATTCATCTGGACCTGGAGACTTGAATTCATTTAGGTTAGCTAAGTGTTTCCTCACTGTCTTTCTGTTTATAGATATCCTGGATTCTTCTATTCCTTTAATAGGACAGTGAAGATCAGTTGATGTTATATTTCCTTTCTGAGAGAAAACAGATGCAAAATAGGAATTTAAAAGTTCAGCCTTCTCAACATCCTTTCTTACCATTTATCATTTTCATCCTGTAAAAATCCTATAGCATCTTTGACATTTTTTTTACTTTTGACGTATCCCCAAAATCCTTTTTTGTTGCGTTTTGACATCTCTTGCAAGCCTTAATTCATTGTCAGCTTTAGATAATCTGATTTGTGCCCTGCAGGTTCTGCAGATGGCATTATATTCTTCTTTAGATATGCCTCCCTCCTTTCCATTTGATAAACATTTCTTTCTTCCTTTTTAGCATGTGTTTAAGTTCTGTGTTCATCCATCCTGGTTTCCTTAAATGCTTCCCATTCTTCCCTCTTTTTGGAATTGTTAACGATTGTGCTTTGAGAATCTCATTTTTCAAGATGTCCCATCCTTCCTGGACATTTTTGTCCTTAAGGATATCCTGCCATTGGATCCCTCCAATTCTCTTTCTGAGTCCCTTAAAATCTGCCTTTCTGAAATCTAACCTTGACGTCTGAGTCTTCACAGGTCTTCCTCCTCTTGTTATCCAAAATTCTAAAATAGCATGGTCACTACCTCCTAGCGTCCCAGCCACTCTTACCTCCTCAACCATTTCCTCCCTGTTTATAAGGATTAGATCCAAGGTAGCAGATCCCCTTGTTTTCTCCTCTACCTTTAGGAAGATAAAGTTGTCAGCAAGAGAGGATAAGAATTTCCTTGACCTGTTAGTTTTGCCTGAGAGAGATTCCCAACAAATGTCTGGATAGTTGAAATCTCCCATGACCACTATGTCATATTTTTTGGAGAACTTGGTCATTTGATGCATAAAGAGTTCATCCATATCTTCAGCTTGCATAGGTGGCCTGTAGTAAATGCCTACAATGGTGTCCTTTCCATTGTTCTGTCCTTGTATTCTTACCCAAACAGTTTCCACAGAACTCCCAGTCTCTGAAGCGTCAATCTCTGTGCAGATATACGCTTTTCTAACATACAATGCGACACCTCCTCCTCGTTTATCAAGTCTGTTTCTTGCAAATAAGTTGTATCCTTCTAGCCTCCTATTCCAATCATGTGTATCGTCCCACCAAGTTTCAGTGATTCCAATGACATCATACTTCTTCTCCTGCGTTAGTAGTTCCAATTCTCCTTGTTTGTTGCCCATGCTTTGTGCATTTGTATAAAAACATTTTAGTTTGTGATTGGTTTCTCTTCCTCCAATATTTTTATTATTTAGATTGTTTTGTCTTCGTTCTTTCTTTCCACTTCCAATAGCCGAGTTCTCAATAGCATTTGTCAGGTTATGGCTGTTTTGCTTCCCTTCCCACATTGTTCTAGTTTAAAGCTCTCCTGATGAGTGTAGCAAGGCGACTTCCAAATACATGTTTTCCAGTCTTCGTAAGGTGCACCCCATCTCTAGCAAGTAGTCCATCGTATAGGTAATTCACTCCGTGATCCAGAAATCCAAATCCTTGCTGACGGCACCATCGACGTAGCCAGTTGTTCACCTGCAGAATCTTATTCCACCTCCTTGTTCCATGGACATCCACTGGGAGGATGGATGAGAAGACCACCTGCGCACCCAGTTCTTTCACTTTCTTGCCTAAGTTTTCAAAGTCACTGCAGATGGTTTCCAGGTCACGTCTTGTGGTGTCATTTGTCCCCACATGTATTAGCAGGAATGGGTAGTCATCTTTATGTCTGAAGAGTCCTGATATCCTGTCAGACACATCTTTAATTTTTGCACTTGGAAGACAGCACATTTCTCTTGAGGTTATATCCGGTCTGCAGATAGCGGCCTCTGTTGCTCTCAACAGGGAATCCCCCATGACCACAACTCTCCGTTTCTTCATCACAACAGTTTTCTTTCTCCATTCGGGAGGACTCTGAGGGCTTACAAGGTTGCTCTTT
Source organism: Oophaga sylvatica (assembly GCA_033576555.1). Classification (NCBI taxonomy): domain Eukaryota; kingdom Metazoa; phylum Chordata; class Amphibia; order Anura; family Dendrobatidae; genus Oophaga; species Oophaga sylvatica. The sequence continues at coordinate 161,050,762 of JARQOD010000001.1, read as the reverse complement.
GTGGGCAAAGTCTTATCCTGATGTATTTCTTCATCATTCTCCTGTGTGAGAGCCTGGTACTGGTTCCTGAGCAGTATGGGTGCTGACTGCTTCACGATCCTCCTGCTTCTCTGGGTCACATGCTTCCATTCCTCTGTTTCTTCAGGTGCAGGTCGAATTCTTCTCTTTCTGCACCATGAAGAGATAATTCTGCTTTGTCTAAGAACTCTTCATCTTCCTTAATGATCTTCAATGTAGCTAACCTCTCTTCTAGATTTCGCAACTTTTCCTCCAACATGGACACAAGCTTGCATTTATTGCATGTGAAATTTGGCTTTTCCACTGGTAAATCTGTGAACATGTAGCAAGAAATGCAACTCACCACATGGCTCCTAGCCTCTTCCATGCTCTTATTGTTAAAGAGATATCACAGTGGTGAAAAAAGTGCCAAAATTCGCGCCAGGCGCGCGGTTTAGCGATGTCCTCCTTTCAGCTGCAACAGCCAAAACCCAGTGTTTTTGGAGCTCGCGGAGACTCTTCACTTATCCCAGAATGAACTGGGAATATGCAAATGATCTCCTCAGGACTCCTCCCCTGGTTTACTGATGTCCTCCTTTCAGCTGCAACAGCCAAAACCCAGTGTTCTTGGAGCTCGCGAGACTCTTCACTTATCCCAGAATGAACTGGGAATATGCAAATGATCTCCTCAGGACTCCTCCCTGGTTTACTGATGTCCTCCTTTCAGCTGCAACAGCCAAAACCCAGTGTTCTTGGAGCTCGCGGAGACTCTTCAATTATCCCAGAATGAACTGGGAATATGCAAATGATCTCCTCAGGACTCCTCCCCTGGTTTACTGATGTCCTCCTTTCAGCTGCAACAGCCAAAACCCAGTGTTCTTGGAGCTCGCGGAGACTCTTCAATTATCCCAGAATGAACTGGGAATATGCAAATGATCTCCTCAGGACTCCTCCCCTGGTTTACTGATGTCCTCCTTTCAGCTGCAACAGCCAAAACCCAGTGTTCTTGGAGCTCGCGGAGACTCTTCACTTATCCCAGAATGAACTGGGAATATGCAAATGATCTCCTCAGGACTCCTCCCCTGGTTTACTGATGTCCTCCTTTCAGCTGCAACAGCCAAAACCCAGTGTTCTTGGAGCTCGCGGAGACTCTTCACTTATCCCAGAATGAACTGGGAATATGCAAATGATCTCCTCAGGACTCCTCCCCTGGTTTTGATAGCATGACTGAGTCCTATCTAAATTTTGGATCAAACTCGAGCATGCAGCAAATTTTTTCTCTCACAGTACCTGTACATGGAAAAAATCGGACATGTGCACTGTCCCATGGCGTAACATTGGTCCGAGTGTGAGTGCGATCCAGTGATTTGTCAGATGACACTCAGACAGAAAATACGCTCATCTGCATGAGCCCTAATCATGGCTCCTAGCCCACAAGGCTCTTAACAGTGCAGCAGGTGATTGACAGGTCTCTTCCTATGTACATGAGGGAAAGACCTGTCAATCACTTGCGGGGGGCAGAGCTGGACTATTCTCATCTATTCCTATGGTCCCCAGCAGGATCTTTAAAGTATATTTTCTCTTAAACGCCAGAGTGTTTCATGGAAAATATACCTGGCTACAATTATGCAGGCAAGTTGCAATTCATGCTGCACATTTCCTTTAAGAAAAATGGCTCCTTTTAAATGTTGATGAATATTTGCTTTATAGAATTGCCCTCACTGGACAATTGGGATTGCTGAATTATTAAACCTAGAATAACAGAATATGCTAAATCAATGATGAGGTTCAGAGGAAACTCTTTGGGGATGGATACAAATCAGTGTTGAATCACAGAGAGGCTTTTAACTCTTCTCCATAGTGGATATTTTCCGCTGAATCATTTCCTTTAAACTGTGACCATGATCTAAGAGCTGTGGCGAGGGACTCACAATACGGCTAAATTCTGTGAATTTGCTGGTTACAGCGTGTATCTGTTGCTATGACAACTTGTAACTAATGTTGACAACCATGTAATAGAACATCAGAGGGTCTATCTTTAAGCAGTGACACCCATGGACAAAATGTGTATTGTATTTGCATTAGAAAGAACGTTAGTGAAAGATCTTAGCATGAAACTGGAGCTTACAATAAAGGGGGTTACTTTTGAATTATATTACAAATTTGTCACAATCTGCAGTTGACCTCAGAATGGATAAACTTGATGAGGTAACAGAACATCCAGTATCCTGCAGTTTTCATGACAAAATGTTCTGCTTGTATAGATCACATGTGAAAATCCTGTTTACAAGACATAAATAAGATTAACATATGCATATTGGTGAAGGATTACTTAAAAATGTTGTCCGCTTCTCGATAACCCCTTCTCAATTACAATAATTCCCAACATAGAGTAAAAACACCTCTGGTACAAGTTCCATACTAACAACGTCAGATCCTGGTGTCCTGGGGCTCGGGTGAGTGCTGCAACCAATCAGTGGCTGCTAATAAGCCGCTTCAATATCACGTCCTTCAAACGATACTGACAACCGTAAGAAGTGAGAGCTGCTGCTGCTCTCTGACTTCCTCCGGATGTCAGCTTTGTCCAATGGAAATAAGAGAGTGAAGTGGCCCATTAGCGGCCACTAATTGGCTGCAGGGTTTACATAGCATAACAATGTCATGTGAGCCCCGGGAGACCCGTCGTTGGAATGGAGCTGGAAAGGAGGTGACTATATGATGTTTTTGCTCTAAGTACAGGAATATTGTAATTGAGTAGGATTTATCCGAATATATAATAACCCTTTTAAGGAGAACCTATCACATCCAAAATGCTACTTACCTGCAGATATAGTGGTAATCTGCAGATAAATAGCATTTATATCATATTTGACTGCCTTACTCTAGCAGCGGTTACAGGGAGACAATGAAGATATATTCGCCCTGCAGCCGCTTGCTTCCAGACATTGGGGCAATACAGGAGCTTTATCAGTCACCGCTCACTACACAGTGTGCACTTCTTAATCACGAGGCACCACATTGATCTCAGCCTATTCTGTAGCTTATGTGAGCAGCAGAAGAACAGAGATCAGGCTAGCCATAAAAGTTGCTGGGGACTGATTTTAGCACACTCTCTGTATAATGAGTGATGACGGCAACGCTTTCCCATCCCAATGACTGGAAGCAAGAAGCTATGAAGAGGACATAGCTTCATTTTCTACCTGTGTATTTTATTCTGCAAATTATATACAAAAATTTGAACCCGGGGGCAGGGGGAGTGCGATGCTCCTGATTCATTAAGAGGCATACAATTATTGAATCAGGCGAGGCACAAAATGGTCTTCACCTCCATGTGCTCCAAGCTACGATCTTACTCCAGCCAGGGACTGGTAAAAAAGATTTTTGGCATGGTGAACATCACAGCTGATGACAAATTTGATAAGTGAGGGTTGCCACACTCCATCCTGCCTCTGCTTTGTTCAATATGTCAAATGTAGCAAAAATAGAAAACACTTTATTATTGTAATAGGATAAAAGAATAGCACAGCAGATAAATACCGCATGTACCTCAGTGCAAATACAAAAGACAGAGGAAGCCGCGTGTGGTAGACTAGATAAAGGGGTGGCAGGGGCAGCCTGTGTGGTTAGTCACACTGTGACCGTATTGGTATGTACATGTCACCCAGAGTGAGATTACTGTACAGCCACTGTTCACTATGTACAGATGAACAGAGCGGTGACTGAAAACATGCTGGTTGCACCCCTATGACTGAAAGAGGGAGACTGCCAGGGGATAATAAAGTAAATTTTCTCCCGGCAGTGGGCTCTCAGTGCTGCAGCAGCACGGTGTCATAATAATATTAGCCTGCAGATTATCCCTATATCTGCAGGTTAATAGCGCTATTTTATTATTTTACATGACAGGTTATCCTTTAAGTGCTGCAAGCTGCAACAAATCACTTCTTTCAGCATTTTTTCAGCGTTTTTTCATCCATAGAAAGCAATGAGTAAGTGAAAAAAATGCAGAAAAAAAACGCAGGAATCAGGTTTTGCTGTTTTTTTGGTGCAAAAACGCATATTTTTTGGGAGGGCACAAGAGGCAACAAAACCGCAGCAAGTAAACACCGCAAAAAAGCTGCAAATATAAAGCAAAAAACGCAGCAAAGTCTGCTTTTTGTAAGCAGCTTCTTTACTGTCAAGAAAGCAGTTTTTGCCTGCAGAAAAAAAAGGCAGCAAAAACACGTGTGAACATAGCCTTAGTTAGGCTGCTTTCGCACATCCGTTTTTGACTTCAGGCACGATCCGGCGTGTTGTTAAAATAACGGATCTGGTACCGGATGCGTTTTTTTACCATTGACTTTCATTAGCGCCGGATCGTGCCTGATGTCATTGCGTTGTATCCGTTTTTGTCCGGTGCATGCAACGTTTTTTTTTGTTTGCCGGAGCCGCCTGATAGTGCCTGAATCGGCGCATCAGGCGGCCGGAAACAATAGAAGTGAATGGAACCGGATCAGACTTTTGTGCAAACAGTCAAAACACTGATCCGGATTCTGGAAAACAGGGACTACTACTATCTACTACTACTACTACTTTTTCCACTGTTCCACGGACATTCAAAACCCTCTTTTTCCGGGTTCAAGAGTTCAGGTCGGATCCAGCAAAAAAACGGATCCGTTGCATCAGTTTTTTCATTTCAGTGCCGGATCCGTCCCTTCAGGTGTTCGACGGATTACGCCTGACACAAAAAAATGGATGTGTGAAAGAGGCCTTAGGACTCCAAAGGCCGCATATCAGTTCTAAACCGTTTATATGAATAAAATAACTTACAATCAGAAAATAATAACAGATTAAACAAGAGAATACTGTATGGTTCAATATTTTTCTAAAAAAAAAAATAGGTGATGTATTCTCTTTGAGGTAAGATAATAAATGTACAGTCTCATAACAAGCCCTAAATATAGAAGCGAACGGCAATGATCCGCACATCAGCTCCAGCGTAATTACAATCTGCAGGCTGTCTCACTTGCTGAAAAAACAAATCCATTAGGCAAATAAGAGAGCGAGCAGAAGAGAGCGGAACATTCATCTGTATACTAAAGTATTTTGTACTTACTGATAACTGCAATTCAAGAAGCTGCTATCTGTTATAATTAGGTTAACGCACAGAAAGGAGCCGTTTCATGGTGTTTTTTTTCAGAAAAAGAATTCCAAAAAACTGTACTTCATAACCGCAGCAAAGCGACCTCATGCTGCTCTATAAATATGTTGCTATCAGAGCAATTTGAAAAATATGTGATTATGGAATATTTCTGATAAGCAGCTGCAGGATTTCTGCTGGTAATTAGACTGGAGAATCTGTAAAATGTGGTGGACGGTGGTTTAGCCTTGCAGTTAGCAACCACAATAAACTGTTATCTAAAAAAAAGATCGGTGTAGAAGTTCTGGAATTTTATTCTTCACAATGAATTGCTTTGCTATCCAGTGTAGGAAAGGAAACATGATACTTGGTGCTGTGTTCACAGCTGCAGGTTCTTCCCACATGTCAAAGTTCTCCAGAAAACAAGATCAAAGTCTTATTCAATGTCTTATGTATATGTACTTATTGTGTGAAAGTAAATGGATTACACTGTGAGCTTGCTGCTAGACAGTCCTTGAGATGTGATACAGGTGAACGGAACTAGATTACCCTGCGTTTGATGTGCTTGGTAGATACTTATCGATGTATCAGCCATTCTCAAGCTGTGCACTGGGCCCCATTGATGTCAAATCTGGTTTAAATTTCAGCTGGAGCTTCTATTACTGCAATATAGATTAGATATGAAGATAATAACAAAAAGTAAAGACATGCAAAAGACAAAACTGTCCAGTGGACCAAAATAAAATCATTTGAAACAAGGCCAATATAAGAAATAGTGTGCATATCCAACAGTTAATACTAGCTTTATTAAATCACAAAACCTTCTATGAATACCAGGAAGGCACAAGAGTGTGTAAAAAACTAATTTTTATTGAAAAACATATAAAAAACAATTTATAAAAAGGATGCCTCTTATCCAGGAATGACACAGCAAATTCCACTACACAAATATCAATCAAAACATATGTATGATAAAGGAAAGATTATCCCTGCACATAGAGAAAAATGTCTAATAAAATTGATAAATATTTTTCAATCATATATTGTGTTATAAATTTTATTTTCTACTTATCTATATACCTAATGCAAGGATAATTGCCTTAATGACAGCAAAATGAACTCTTAGATCATAAAAAATAATGTTATAAAGTGCTCACAGTGCATGAAAAATTTATTATAACTGGGGAGACAGTATATACTTACGCTACTGCTTACATATCACTATAGTAGTAAAAAAGTGCCAATAGTCACCCCTCAAAAAAATCTCAAATCGTCATTGCTACAATGGAATTTATGAAACAACCTGTGTTTAACCCCTTAGTGACAGAGCCATTTTGCAGCTTAATGACCGGGCCAATTTTTACAATTCTGACCACTGTCACTTTATGAGGTTATAACTCTGGAACGCTTTAACGAATCCCGCTGATTCTGAAACTGTTTTTTCGTGACATATTGTACTTCATGTTAGTGGTAAAATTTCTTTGATATGACTTGTGTTTATTTATGAAAAAAACGGAAATATGGCGAAAATTTTGAAAATTTAGCAATTTTCAAATTTAAAATTTTTATGCCCTTAAATCAGAGAGATATGTCACACAAATTTCTTAATAAATAACATTTCCCACATGTCTACTTTACATCAGCACAATTTTGGGAACAAAATTTTCTTTTGTTACGAAGTTATAAGGGTTAAAAGTTGACCAGCGATTTCTCATTTTTACAACACCATTTTTTTTTAGGGACCACATCACATTTGAAGTCACTTTGAGGGGTCTATATGATAGAAAATACCCAAAAGTGACACCATTTTAAAAACTGCATGTCATGTGTGCATTGCCACGAAGATCGTCGCGGTTGCACATTTTGACTTCTCACAGCTGATCTGCTGTTTCTTTGTGTTTGGCAGCTAGGGAGTTAATTCTGTCTGTGCTCGGTGCTGGGACTGGGTGCAGTTTCTCCTGGCTGCAATTGATTATTTGTTGATTGGTTTCCTTTAAATTCCTGGTTGTCTGCTTGGGGAGTTGCCAGTGAAACCTTCATGCAGACCACAGATAGGAATGAATCTGTATAGACTTTAGTTGTGAGCTCCTTAGTTGTTCTAAGCTCGACTTGGTTAGAGTTTATTTCCCAGACCATTTATGTTCCTTTGGTGTTTGAGTGTGTATGCAAGCGAGTGTTATCCTGTCTGTCTTATATGTCTAATCTGTGTATTTAGCTGAGATCAGCCCATATCCCTTTGGTGGTAGTCAGGATCCTTCTTAGGACTGATTACAGGGTTCAGGGTCTGATAGGAGACAGGGTTAGGTTGGAGACTTGGACCTCTGAACCATTATCAGTACCTCCAAGGTGAGGGATTAGTTAGGACCCCAGTTTAGGGTCAGGTTAGATCCCGGTCCACCTCTTTCCTGTTTCAGCTCATCAAGCCTCAAGATTAACCCTGAGTTCAGCAGATATCGTGTCAGGTAAATCTATTCTATTCTTACATGCTGATGTTGCTATACTAGTTGTTGTATAGAGTGTTGTTCCTGTATTAATAGTTTACTGACATTGTATACATATCATTAGACAGCGTGACATTTTCACTGGCCCTAAAAATTATCTCCAGTTACCATGGATCCAGTAGCCCAGCTGGCTCTGCAGTTGCAGGGATTATCCATGGAGCTGACGGACATTAAGTCCAAAGTTTTGTCTCCCCTGGAGCAAACCAGAGTTGAACCTAAAGTAGCTCTCCCGGACAGGTTCACTGGTGGGCGAGACAAATTTTTCACCTTCCGGGAGGCATGTAAATTGTATTTTCGGCTTCGGCCTCGATCATCAGGGAGTGATGAGCAGAGAGTGGGAATTGTTATCTCACTTCTGCAAGGGGACCCTCAATCCTGGGCATTTTCCCTTCCTCCGGGATCCCCGGCTCTACTGTCTGTAGATCAATTTTTTATTGCCCTGGGATTGGTATATGATGACCCAGATCGGGTCTCTCTTGCTGAGACAAAATTACGTAAGATACAGCAGGGAGATCGTCCTGCATAGGAATTTGCTTCTGAGTTTCGTAGATGGGCCACAGATACTCAGTGGAATGACCCAGCTCTTAGGAGCCAGTTTTGTCATGGGCTTTCTGATAAATTAAAAGACGTTTTGGCTCAGTATGAGTCTCCTCATTCACTGGAGGCTGCTATGGCCTTAGCTATCCGTACTGATAGACGGCTTTGGGAGAGGGGTGAGGTAACCCCACTCCCTGTTGTTTCTCCACCTACCACTAAAGTCCCTTATGTTGAGGTTCCCCTTGTCTGTTCGGATGAGCCTATGCAGTTGGGAGGGACATCATTTCGTAGGAGGGGATTGGCGGTACGCCGCAGGACTAGAAGATGTTTTTTCTGCGGGAAAGAGGGACATTTTGTTGGAGAATGTCCATCCCGTGCCTTGTTGAGCCAAAAGTCGCCGGAAAACTGTTAATACCAGGTTGTGTGGTGGACGACAACCTGGGAGTATGTATTTCATCCGCCAGTTCTTCTCAGTTCCTTGTACCAGTGGAGGTGGTAGTTGGTACGAGAGTGGAGAGATTGTCTGTTCTTCTTGATAGTGGTTCCGGGGCTAATCTGGTTGACGCTCAGTTTGCTCAGGCTCAAGGTATGCATCTGAGTGTATTGGTCAAACCGATCCCTATATTCTCCATTGACGCAGGCCTCTCGGCCAAGGTAGCTTTGTTCATGAGGTTCATAACATTGACCTTCGGGTAGGGGCAATACATAGGGAACAATTATCTTGTTATGTGTTGGAGGGTCTACCTACTCCCATTGTGTTGGGACTTCTTGGTTGGTTAAACATAACCCTGTGATTAATTGGCAGTCCAGAGAAATAAGCCAATGGGGTGAGTTTTGCAAAAGCAACTGCATGAACACAGTCATCAATGCGGTCGTGCCTAGTACATTGCCTCCTTTTTTGGAGGATTTTGGGGATGTTTTCTCTGAGGAGGGGTGTCAGGAGTTGCCTCCTCATCGCGTGTATGACTGCTCTATTAATCTCCTTCCTGATGCTAAGTTGCCTAAAGCTAGGTTGTATAATCTTTCTGGTCCTGAGAGGCAGGCTATGAAAGATTATATTTCTGAAAGTCTGGCCAAAGGGCATATTAGACCTTCATCTTTCCCAGTAGCCGCGGGGTTCTTCTTTGTGAAGAAGAAAGATGGAGGCCTACGCCCTTGCTTGGATTTCCGCGAACTTAATCGGATTACTGTTCGAGATCCGTATCCACTCCCTCTTATTCCTGATCTCTTCAATCAAATTGTTGGCGCCAAATGGTTCTCTAAATTGGATCTCAGGGGGGCGTATAATCTGATTAGGATAAAAGAGGGGGATGAGTGGAAAACGGCGTTTAACACGCCGGAGGGACATTATGAGAACCTAGTCATGCCTTTTGGTCTGACTACTGCACCAGCAGTATTCCAACATTTTGTTAATGACATTTTTCGTCACCTTGTGGGGCTGTTTGTGGTTGTATATTTGGACGACATTTTAATTTACTCGCCAGATCTTGTGTCTCATCAGGAGCATGTGAGACAGGTGTTGCAGATCTTGCGAGACAATAAACTATACGCCAAACTGGAGAAGTGTGTATTTGCCGTACAGGAACTTCAGTTTTTGGGTTTTTTGGTGTCAGCCTCCGGTTTCCGTATGGACCCTGAAAAGGTGAGAGCAGTGCTTGAATGGGATCAGCCAGGGGATCTTAAGGCTCTGCAGCGTTTTTTGGGGTTTGCTAACTACTACCGGAAATTTATTTGTAATTTCTCATCTGTTGTCAAACCTCTCACTGACATGACAAGAAAAGGGACGGATTTTTCTAAATGGTCGGACAAAGCTTGCCAAGCCTTTTCCTCTTTGAAGAAATGTTTTGCTTCGGCACCCGTTCTCATCCAACCAGATGCATCTCAGCCGTTCATTGTGGAGGTGGATGCGTCTGACGTAGGGGTGGGTGCTATATTGTCCCAGGGTCCGTCCCTGGTAAATGGCATCCGTGCGCTTTCTTTTCTAAGAAATTGTCGTCCGCCGAAAGGAATTATGATATCGGCAATAGGGAAATTTTGGCCATTAAGTTAGCTATTGAATAATGGCGTCACTTTTTGGAGGGGGCAGTCCACCCGGTTACCGTTATTACTGATCACAAGAACCTGTTGTATTTGGAATCCGCTAAGCGTCTGAATTCCAGACAAGCTCGATGGTCGTTGTTTTTTACCAGGTTTAATTTTGTCGTCACTTATCGCCCGGGGTCTAAGAATGTAAAGGCTGATGCCTTGTCTCGCAGTTTCCCAGGGGCCGGGAAAACGGATGACCCGAGTCCTATCCTTCAGGAGGGGGTGGTAGTGTCGGCTGTATTTTCTGAGCTTGAGGAGGAGGTGTTAGAGGCTCAGGGGGACGCCCCTGCAGGACCTCCAGGGAGACTGTTTGTCCCAAATCTGTTGAGACAAAAGGTTATTGAGGCACATCATAATTCTGCTCTAGCAGGACATCCAGGGAGTAAGGCTACTTTAGATCTCCTTTCTCGCCGGTTTTGGTGGCCTAATGCTAATAAAGATGTTATAACTTTTGTCGCGTCATGTGGGGTGTGTGCTCGCTCTAAAACCCCTCATACCCGTCCGTCTGGGACCCTTTTACCCTTGAATCTTCCGGAGCGTCCATGGACTCATTTATCTATGGACTTCATTACGGACCTTCCTCCGTCGTCAGGGAATACTGTCATACTGGTGGTTGTTGACAGGTTCAGTAAGATGGCACATTTCGTTGCTCTTCCTGCACTCCCTAATGCTAAAACTCTGGCGCAGGTGTTCATTAGGGAGATCGTTAGACTTCATGGGTTGCCTTCTGATGTGGTGTCAGATAGGGGGTCTCAGTTTGTGTCCAAATTTTGGAGGGCATTTTGTTTACGTCGGGGGATGCAATTGTCATTTTCCTCGGCTTTTCATCCGCAGACCAATGGTCAGACAGAGCGTCTGAATCAGAGCTTAGAGACATATCTCCGGTGTTTTGTTTCAGAGAACCAAGAGGACTGGTCTTCTTTCTTGCCTCTGGCAGAGTTCGCTCTTAACAACAGGCGGAGCGAGTCCACTGGTAAGTCCCCGTTTTTTGGGGCATATGGTTTCCATCCCCAGTTTTGTACTTTCAATGGGGGGGGGGCCCTTCTGGGGTTCCTGAGGAGGAGCGTTTCTCGTCGTCACTTGCTTCTGTCTGGAGAGGTGTATTGAATAATCTGAGTGCGATGGGGAACCGTTACAAACGTATGGCTGATAGGAGGAGAGTTTCTGGTCCAGATCTGAATGTGAACGATCTGGTATGGTTGTCTACCAGGAATATAAAACTTAAGGTGCCCTCCTGGAAACTGGGTCCCAGATTCATCGGGCCGTACAGGATCAGTTCCATAATTAATCCTGTGGCATTTCGTCTGGACCTCCCTCCTACGTTTAAAATTCATAATGTGTTCCACAAGTCATTACTTAAAAGGTATGTGGCACCAGTAATACCGTCACCTCTACCTCCTCCTCCTGTGTTGGTCAATGGTAACTTGGAATTTCAAGTATCAAAGATCATTGACTCACGTCTGAATCGCCGGTCCCTTCAGTACTTGGTGCATTGGAAGGGGTATGGTCCAGAGGAGAGGACGTGGGTCCCTGCGTCTGATGTTAACGCAGATCGTTTGGTTCGGACCTTCCACAGAATTCACCCGGGCAGGCCTGGCCCTGAGGGTCCGGAGGCCCCTCGTAGAAGGGGGGGTACTGTCATGTGTGCATTGCCACGAAGATCGTCGCGGTTGCACATTTTGACTTCTCACAGCTGATCTGCTGTTTCTTTGTGTTTGGCAGCTAGGGAGTTAATTCTGTCTGTGCTCGGTGCTGGGACTGGGTGCAGTTTCTCCCGGCTGCAATTGATTATTTGTTGATTGGTTTCCTTTAAATTCCTGGTTGTCTGCTTGGGGAGTTGCCAGTGAAACCTTCATGCAGACCACAGATAGGAATGAATCTGTATAGACTTTAGTTGTGAGCTCCTTAGTTGTTCTAAGCTCGACTTGGTTAGAGTTTATTTCCCAGACCATTTATGTTCCTTTGGTGTTTGAGTGTGTATGCAAGCGAGTGTTATCCTGTCTGTCTTATATGTCTAATCTGTGTATTTAGCTGAGATCAGCCCATATCCCTTTGGTGGTAGTCAGGATCCTTCTTAGGACTGATTACAGGGTTCAGGGTCTGATAGGAGACAGGGTTAGGTTGGAGACTTGGACCTCTGAACCATTATCAGTACCTCCAAGGTGAGGGATTAGTTAGGACCCCAGTTTAGGGTCAGGTTAGATCCCGGTCCACCTCTTTCCTGTTTCAGCTCATCAAGCCCTCAAGATTAACCCTGAGTTCAGCAGATATCGTGTCAGGTAAATCTATTCTATTCTTACATGCTGATGTTGCTATACTAGTTGTTGTATAGAGTGTTGTTCCTGTATTAATAGTTTACTGACATTGTATACATATCATTAGACAGCGTGACACTGCACCCTCAAGGTGCTCAAAACCACATTCAAGAAGTTTATTAACCCTTCAGGTGCTTCACAGGAGCTGAAGCAATGTGGAAGGAAAAAATTGACATTTAACTTTTTTTGCAAAAGCTTTACTTCGGAACCAATTTTTTTTATTTTCACAAGTGTTAAAAGAGAAAATGAACCACAAAATTTGTTGTGCAATTTCTTCTGAATACGCTGATACCCCATATGTGGGGGTAAACCACTTTTTGGGCGCATGGCAGAGGTCGCAAGGGAAGGAGCGCCGTTTGACTTTTTCAACGCAGAATTGGCTGGATGCCATGTCGCGTTTAGAGAGCCCCTGATGTGCCTAAACAGTGGAAACCCCCAACAAGTGACCCCATTTTGGAAACTAGACACCTTAAGGAACTTATCTAGATGTGTGGTGAGCACTTTGAACCTCCAAGTGATTCACACAAGTTTATAACGTAGAGCCGTGAAAATAAAAATCATATTTTTTCCACAAAAATGATCTTTTCACCCCAATATTTATTTTCCCAAGGGTAACAAGACCCAAAAGTTTTTGTGCAATTTGTCCTGAGCATGCCGATACCCCATATGTTGGGGTAAACCACTTTTTGGGCGCACGACAGAGGTCGCAAGAGAAGGAGCTCCGTTTGACTTTTTCAACGCGGAATTGGCTGGACGCCATGTCGCATTTGTAGAGGCCCTGATGTGTCTAAACAGTGGAAACCCCCACAAGTGACCCCATTTTGGAAACTAGACCCCCTAAGGAACTTATCTAGATGTGTGGTGAGCACTTTGAACCCCAAGTGCTTCACAGAAGTTTATAACGCCCGGGCGTGAAAATAAAAAATCATATTTTTTCCACAAACCTGATCGTTTAGTCCCCAATTTTTTATTTTCCCAAAGGTAACAGGAGAAATTAGACCACAAAAGTTGTTGTTCAATTTGTCCTGAGTATGCTGATACCCCATATATGGGTGGGGACCACTGTTTGGGCGCACGGCAGGGCTTGGAATGGAAGCAGCGATGTTTGACTTTTTCAAACCAAAATTGGCTGGAATTGAGATTGGACACCATGTCGCGTTTGGTGAGCCCCTGATGCGCCTAAACAGTGGAAACCCCCCACAAGTAACACCATTTTGGAAACTAGACCCCCTATGGAACTTATCTAGATCTGTTGTGAGCACTTTGAACCCCAAAGTGTTTCATAAAAGTTTATAATGCCTGGGTGTGAAAAAAAAAAAACAATTTTCCACAAAAATGATTTTTTAGTCCCAAATTTTGATTTTTCACAAGGAAATTGGACCCTAAAAGTTGTTGTCCAATTTGTCCTGAGTACGCTGATACCAAATATGTGGGGGGGAACTGTTTGGGCGCACGGCAGGGCTTGAAAAGGAAGTAAAGTTTTGGAATACAGACGTTGATGTGGTCATGTTCCGTTTGCAGTGCCCCAGATGAGCCTAAACAGTGGAAAACCCCCACAAGTGACCCCATTTTGGAAACTAGACCCCCTAAGTAACCTATCTAGATCTGTGGTGAGCACTTTGAACCCCCAAGTGTTTCACAAAAGTTTATAATGCCTGGGTGTGAAAAAAAAAATCAATTTTCCACAAAAATGATTTTTTAGTCCCAAATTTTTGATTTTTCACAAGGAAATTGGACCCCAAAAGTTGTTGTCCAATTTGTCCTGAGTACGCTGATACCAAATATGTGGGGGGGGGACTGTTTTGGCACACAGCAGGGCTTGGAAAGGAAGTAATAACGTTTTGGAATGCAGACGTTGATGGGGGTCATGTTCCGTTTGCAGTGCCCCAGATGTGCCTAAACAGTGGAAAACCCCCACAAGTGACCCCATTTTGGAAACTAGACCCCCTAAGGAACTTATCTAGATGTGTGGTGAGCACTTTGAACCCCAAAGTGCTTCACAGAAATTTATAAACGCAGAGCCGTGAAAATAAAAAAAATTTTTTTCCTCAAAAATAATTTTTTTAGCCAGCTGTTTTTTATTTTCCCAAGGGTAACAAGAGAAATTAGAACCCCAAAATTGGTGGGCAATTTGTCCTGAGTGCGCTGATACCCCATATGTTGGGGTAAACCACTGTTTGGGCACAGGGCTCGGAAGGGAGGGAGCGCAATCTGACTTTTTGAACGCCACGTCATGTTTGGAGACCCCTGATGTGCCTAAATAGTGGAAACCCCTCAATTCTAGCTCCAACCCTAACCCTAATCCCAACCCTAATCCCAACCCTAATTGTAACCCTAACCCTAATTGTAACCCTAACCCTAATTGTAGCCCTAACTCTAATTGTAACCCTAAACCCAATTGTAACCCTAACCCTAATTATAACCCTAACCCTAAGGCTGGGTTCATTTTGCGTTTTACCAGCCCGTTCAACACATAGCATTGACGGGCTGGTAACGGTATAGCATAACGCGATCGCGTTATGCTATACCCGCTAGCGCAGAGGAATCAGCAGATGATTCATCTGTGCTAGCGGTGACGGAGCCCAGACGCTGCAGCCCGCGTCCGAGGCTCCGTCACTGAATGATGGCACGTCGCGAACGCATACCGCTTTACGGCATTCGTCGCAATGCGCCCTCAAATGGGGGTGAATGGCAGCGTTAACGGACTGCGTTACACCGCATTATACCGCGGTGTAACGCAGTCCGTCTAACGGACTGCCATAACGCAGTATGAACCCAGCCTAATTATAACCCTAATTATAACCCTAACCCTAATTATAACCCTAACCCTAATTATAACCCTAACCCTAGCCTTAACCCTAACCCTAACAGAAAAATGAAAAAAAATATAATTTCTATATTTTATTATATGTCCCTAACTAAGGGGGTGATAAAGGGGGGGTTATGTACTGTTTTTTTTATTTTGATCACTGTGATATTTTATCACAGTGATCAAAATGCACTTTTGTGAGAATGAATTAAACTTTTTTTGAATCTGCTGCCAAGCAGATCGGCGGGCGCACTGCGCATGCGCCCGCCATTTTTTTTGTACAGGAAGAAGACGCCGGGGTCCTGGGGCCTTGTGGAGGACGGAGGACACCAGTAAGTATAGGGGGGGCGATCGGGGGACCTGGGGACCCTCATTATCTCCCCTCTGATGTGCGATCACATCAGAGGGGAGAGAAATCATTTTTTTTTTTTTGCGGTCGCCATTATACTTAGTATAATGGCGATCGCGACACCGGGGTCGGTAAATACTGACCCCGATCATGTTCTCTGGGGTCTCGGCTACCCTCCGCAGCCGAGACCCAGAGAAAATTGCCCACCCCCCCCGGCAGAACGCGGCGGGCGCACTGAGCATGCGCCTGCCATTCAAGATGGCGGCGCCCACCGGAGGAAGCAGGTGGGCCCGCGGGCCACAAGGGGCACATTGGGGGACACAAGGGGGGTCCCGGGGACCCTTTTTCTCTGTCCTCTGATGTCCGATGACATCAGAGGACAGAGGAATGAAACGGCACATCAGATTTTTTTTTTTGTTGCGGTCGCCGTTATAGGGTTAATAACGGCGATCGCAACATCGGGTCGGTAAAAACCGACCCGATTCATGTTCTCTGGGGTCTCGGCTACCCCCGGTAGCCGAGACCCCGGAGAAAATGCGCCTCTGGGGGGCGCTATTCACTTTTTCCACAGCTGTGGTTTAAGTACCCTTAATGACCGCCGTTAAAAGGCGTATCGGCGGTCGTTAAGGGGTTAAGGTGCAAACTAGTGCCACAATGAAGTCAAGACAAATGAAAACATCTTTGTTAAAGACAAAATGCTGCCATAATATTACCTTAGTGATTAGGTAGAGGAACGCTGTGTCACCCATCCCAACGCACGTTTCAAATGCTCTTCTTCCGGGGGACGTATTTATTAAATACAACCTATCAGGCCGGATAATGATGTTAAACTCCAGATACGGGGTTCATCTTCACGTTAATAATAAAAAGGTGTCCGGCCACTGCACTGAAATTGAGGCCCCCCCGGGAGAAAATGAACTTCCTTCCTCCCAGGTGCCGCCGGCTTTCAGTCATAAGTGCACTTACAGACACTTCTCAAAGTATAATTAGCGGTGACTGCAGCCGCGTCGGCACGCCATACGACTAAGAACCAGTGGCTTCCTGGAGGAACAAAGTTAATATTCTCCCTGGAGCCGCAGTTTAAGCACAGTGGCTGGGCACCTTTATACCACTATAAACCTGCAGTTCAACCCTATATCTGCAGGTAATTAGCATTATCCGTCCTGAGAGATTCCCTTTAAATATCAAAATGTATCAAGGTACACAAGAAAAAAAAAGAAAAAGATACCACAGATATATAAAAGCATGTAATACCACACAAAAAAATCAACTCCAGCCACACACAAATAATGTGAACAGGGATTATTAATAGAAATAATTAATAGAGACAGACAAAAAACAATATAAGTATAGACAATGGAATAGGATGTTTAAGATACCCCAAGCTTATAAGGTGTTAGTGTTAAGAAATTAGGTTCTGTGCACCCAACTGGGAATGGATTGAGTCTAGTGCTGGCTTCTCCTGTTGCAAGCACCGGCATTGTCCTGATTGTGGAGGCTGAGCTACCACATGCACAGGGAAAACATTCCAATCTTATGGAGCATTGCATCTGGAGTAGAAGGATGTGTGGGGAAACAGGTCGCTGTATTTTCCATGGATTTCACTTCCCGAGGAACATGGGACGCTGTGTTCCCGGTTGCCAGGCAGTGCAGGACGCTGTTGTGTCTGGTACTAGGCAGTGACGAGATTGTGCCATTCTGCTGTGCAAGTTAGCAGGGAGTGGTTGTCTGAGGATGATTGGGAGTCATTCAACGCCTAATCATTTCGTTCAGCATCAGGCGGGCTATTTATCCCTGTTCCCAGGTCAGGTCTTGGCTATTTATTGCAGTTCCTATGTGTTGTGGTGGTGAGTGGTGCTTGCAGTCTTGGTTGCTCTCTTTCAGGGTTGGTCTTAGGCTTTGTTTCCCTTTCTATTCATGCTACACACCTAGGGATTCTAGTAGAGAAATCTACCTATTCTCAACTAGGCTCCAGCCGACTCACCAGACGCCAGCTGCCCACTCGACAGTGGTCCTTGGAAGAGCTCTGCTAAAGTACCCCTCCCATTTCATGGGACCTGGGTGAAGAGTATCCTGGCCCTTTAAAGCTCGTTTAGCTGAAGCAGCTTGCGCCAAGTGGGTCTGTGGCTGCGCGTTTACTTGTATGTTGCCAGTCTTTCTGGGTCTCTCTGCGATTGCACATAACAGTTAGTAAATAGGAAATCAAAATTCTGTAAATAATGTAATATCTAACATCATCTATAGCCAACAAATAAAATCAAAGTTTTGATAGTGAAGCTTATAAGCAAAGGCTGAATTGCGACTTTATCATTTACACATGATTAACAAAGTTAAAAAAAATTTTAAGACATGCCACACTGTGAAATAAGCACAGGCTGATATGGTCGGTGGAGCTGGCCAGAGAGCGATGACTGTGCTGTCCAGATGTCTCAGGACAGGTGACTGCAGTACTGCACAGTCGGTTGTTGCTTTGATGGTGCACTGTTCCAATCATAGGCATCAGCAGTCCTATTATATTACATCAGTGTAGTCATCACATTCAGAGCCGGCAGTGATCACTGGAACGATCAACACAGATGAAACGAAGTTAATTTTCCTCCATTTATTTTTTTTTACAAAATTCCTAAATTTATTTTTTTAATGTCAGATATCCTCTTTAAGCTTAAGAGAGGAAATCTATTTTTCTCCAATAAAGTAAATATCGGGAGATATACAAGCATCTAAACAACAATAAATCTAGCCATTTCTATATTCATTAAGTTGGTCTATGGTGGAAATTTTTCCTATCATTTATATAAGTTACACATGCAGCAGCCCCAAAGCAGAAAACAGTCCTGAAGTCTCATATAAAGCTTTTTTACATACAGTGCCTTGCGAAAGTATTTGGCTCCCTGGAACTTTTCAACCTTTTCCCACATGCTTCAAACATAAAGATACCAAATGTAAATTTTTATTGAAGAATCAACAACAAGTGCGACACAATTATGAAGTTGAATGAAATTTATTGGTTATTTTAAATTTTTGTGGAAATACAAATACTGAAAAGTGGGGCGTGCAATATTATTCGGCCCCTTTACTTTCAGTGCAGCAAACTCACTCCAGAAGTTCATTGTGGATCTCTGAATGATCCAATGTTGTCCTAAATGACTAATGATGTTAAATATAATCCACCTGTGTGTAATCAAGTCTCCGTATAAATGCACCTGCTCTGTGATAGTCTCAGGGTTCTGTTTGAAGCACAGAGAGCATCATGAAGACCAAGGAACACAACAGGCAGGTCCGTGATACTGATGTGGAGAAGTTTAAAGCCAGATTTAGATACAAAATGATTTCCAAAACTTTAAACATCCCAAGGAGCACTGTGCAAGCGATCATATTGAAATAGAAGGAGTATGATACCACTGCAAATCTACCAAGACCCTGCCGTCCCTCTAAACTTTCATCTCAAACAAGGAGAAGACTGATCAGAGATTCAGCCAAGAGGCCCATGATCACTCTGGATGAACTGCAGAGATCTACAGCTGAGGTGAGACAGTCTGTCCAAAGGACAACAATCAGTCGTACACTGCACAAATCTGGCCTTTATGGAAGAATGGCAAGAAGAAAGCCATTTCTCAAAGATTTCCATAAAAAGTGTCTTTTAAAGTTTGCAACAAGCCACCTGGGAGACACACCAAACATGTGGAAGAAGGTGCTCTGGTCAGATGAAACCAAAATCGAACTTTTTGGCAACAACACCAAATGATGTTTGGCGTAAAGGCAACAAAGCTCATCACCCTGAACACACCATCCCCACTGTCAAACATGGTGGTGGCAGCATCATGGTTTGGGCCTGCTTTTCTTCAGCAGGGACAGGGAAGATGGTTAAAATTGATGGGAAGATGCATGGAGCCAAATACAGGACCATTCTTGAAGACTAGAATGAAGATCTACAATGGAATGGGTCACAAATAAACATATCCAGGTGTTAGAATGGCCAAGTCAAAGTCCAGACCTGAATCCAATCGAGAATCTGTGGAAAGAGCTGAAAACTGCTGTTCACAAACGATCTCCATCCAACCTCACTGAGCTCGAGCTGTTTGCCAAGGAAGAATGGGCAAGAATTTCAGTCTCTCGATGTACAAAACTGATAGAGACATACCCCAAGCGACTTGCAGCTGTAATCGCAGCAAAAGGTGGCGCAACAAAGTATTAAGTTAAAGCGGCCGAATAATATTGCAGTTTTTGTATTTGCACAAAAATTTAAAATAGCCAATACATTTCGTTCAACTTCACAATTGTGTCCCACTTGTTGTTGATTTTTCACCAAAAATTTGCATTTGGTATCTTCATGTTTGAAGCATGATATGTGGGAAAAGGTTGAAAAGTCCCAGGGGGCCGAATACTTTCGCAAGGCAATGTAAGTAACAGTAACTCCCCCTTTGATAAAGTGAGCACGCAAAACACGCGAGAGGGGTTGTGGGAAGGCTGTGAAAGGTCAAGACTTACGATGGGTAAGCAGACATCTTTTTTCTAGCACTTCATACCTGAGCTGAAGATAGGTATACCGTTATCATTTTTACAACATTTACTTGTCAGTGCTATTTTTGTGCATCTTTGAGCACCTTATTTGTGACTATGCCTTTTTCCTGCTTGCCCAAGTCATAATTCTAACCTACAGTCTCCCCTTTGTGTACCTGCATGTTTCCTCCTTCTCATTTATTTGTCCTTGTATTATGTCTAGTCTAATGGTGTCTGACTATTTAATAAAGATTGTGTATTCATTTTATTTTTTGGTGGTCTTTTTGCTACTCTTTTTTTCTCTGTTCTAAAATATTTAATAATACCCTTTGATCAATAACATATAGGCCCCAATTAATCAAGACCGGTGTGAACAACACCACTCTTGATGAAGATGCATGATTGAGTTAGATGCTTCTGATTTATGAAGAGATGCAGGCCTCTTAAAGGGAACCTGTCACCATGTTTGGTCGATATAAGATGCAGCCACTGCCTTTCATGGCTTATCTACAGCATTGTAGATGAGCCCCAATCCGACCTGAAAGATAAGAAAAATAACTTTTATTATACTCACACGAGAGGCGGTCTGTTACGATGGGTGTCGCAGGTCCGGGTCCAGCGCCTCCCATCTTCTTGCGATGCCGCCCTCCTGCTTTCTTAATGGCTCCCCAGCATCACGCTCCTGCACAGGTGTACTTATCTACCCTGTTGAGGGCAGAGAAAATTATTTAAGTGCACAGGCGCTGGGCCTCTCTGACCTTTCCCGGAGCCTGCGCACTGCAGTACTTTGCTCTGCCCTCAACAGGGCAGAGAAGTAAGCCTGCATAGGAGTGCAATCCTGTGGAGCCATAAAGCATGCAGAAGGGCAGCATCTCAAAAAGATGGGGCTGCCGGACCCAGACCTGCGACACCATCGGTCCGGACCGCCCCAGGTGAGTATAATAAAACTTACTTTTCTTATCTTGAAAGTCGGATCAGGGGCTTATCTACAGCATTATATAATGGTGTAGATAAGCCCTGAAAGGCAGTGGCCGCATCTTATATCAGCCAAAACTACTGACAGGTTCGCTTTAATGATTCAGTAGTGTTTGACAAGTGGTGTGCGCCTCCATGTTACTCCAGTTTGTAAATGGATTAAGATCTCTGGCATAAGGGATGTCACAACTCGACCTGAATAAGACAAGATATGGTGTTACGCCTCCATACCAGCCCATCTTTGCCCATTTGCACAGAGCTGGGCAAAACTGGTATGTAAAATGTTTGCGCAACTCCATAATGCGCAAATATGTTGCGACTTCTTAGACATACGCCAGAATTCTGCCATTATCGCTTTGATGAATCAGGGCTATTATGTTTTCTGTTTTCAGTACCTCTTTATCACTCTCCATGTAGTCACTTAGGTATGTAGAAATAAAAAACTTTAACCAACTTTGGCTATTACTAATGATGATACGTGACAGCTGCACGGCTGACAGATAACCACAATAACTTCTGTAAATTTTTACAAGTCTAATGTCCAAGTTATGTGATGGCACATCATTTAGCCACGAGCACAGATATTTTTTCCTATAGGAAAAAATTAATGTTATAATGTTAAAAATATTTGAAAACATAGTTCATTGGGGAATAGGAAAATTATTGTGCCGGAGTATTTGTATTGTAAAGTTAAATTAATACACAGATAGTTTAACAGCCATAACTATATTTAAAGTACATTTAGTAGAACAGAGTTGTGGATATTTGGCTTTATCGCGTGGACACACCATGACAAAAATCAATTAGCTAAGGACTATAAAGTGGAAACCTAATACTTCGACAGCAATTGCAAAGTAGACACATGAAGATTTAAATAAGCCACCTGGATTGTGTTGACTCCTATAGCATGACGAAAGTGGCAAATGAAATATAATCCTTCCATGCTGATATCATAAGAATTCTTCTAGTCTTTGAACAGCTGGAGCTTCCAAACTAAAAACACTAGGCATGTTTCACACTATGCAGATGTGTTTTGTAAACCTGGTATAGGATTATATCCTTCTTCATTATTGTTTCTCTTGTTAAAGAAATTTGAAAACTTTCTTCTAACGTTGCTACTTTGAACAGTCATGAGGTGACTACTGGATTTTTTGATGTTGTGATCTTTACATTTCCATCATTGTAACTTCTTGAAATGTCATTGATTCACTCATCACAGTGCATGTGCTACTTGGGACTATTTGATTATCTCTTACAAAGTAACTAAACTTTGGATATGTCTTTTCATATTTGGCAGGAAATTAAGTGCCTGCAGATCAGTAGGCAGGAGGGTTTTATACAATATATTAAGCCCTAATTAACTGTTTTAAATAATTGTTAAAGATGTAAAGTACTTTGTAAGCTTTTTTTTATCAATTAGTGCAAAAGCCACCCAACCATGTCAAGGTGTACCTAAATATGGACGGTCCCTAAACACTAATAACCTACCTCTCCATGTGTCAAACCAGACCTCATCCGGGTTTTCCAACCGTCCAGAAATTCCAGTGCAGTCCATAAAGATATGGCACTTTTTTGCTCTGTCAGTAAAAAAAGTTAAGGAGTCCATGATTTTTTTTGAAGAAACTTATACAGATTATTTTGACTGTAATTACAGTATCATCACTTTACAATTGACAATGAATGCAGCTGATGTCTTCACATCAGAAATATGAGCAGAAGACATATATCACTTATAATCAGAATGATTTCTCATGGTTTTAAAATGTATCTGTGAAAAATATAGTCTGTCCATGAAATTTTGATAACCTGTGCATAAAAAATAAAACGACAAGTTAACAACCATTGGCCTCATTTAAATGGGAGTGAAAGGAAACCAGGCATAGCTCATGTATGTGTATGCAGGTCAGTGTGCTCTGAGCCCTGAGACCAACACACATTAGACCCTTTAACAGTGCACAGCCCAGCAGATAGGAATGCATCGCTCCTACTTGTGCACCTACACAGAACAATGTATGGATTCAACAGAATGCATAGGTTCTGAAGCCAGTGTGATGGGTTGACACGCTTAGCTGCTTCCTCAGGTATACACAGGCACACTTTGGTGGTGAAACTCCTGGTTTATTAACGTCAGCATACACCAAGGCAGTGTTCAGAAAAACAAAACTAGAGCCTTCCTGGCTTAATGGCAAACAAAACATCTAAAGTCCTTTCTCTGCAGGTTTCAACCTGCAGTTAACCCGCACAGTCCTTTAGCTCCCCAGAGAGCTATCTGGAAGTTCCAGCTCTCGCAAGACACGACACCCACTGACTCTCATGGCCAGGTATTTAACACCCCATGTGATGATCACATGATCTTGACATCACACATGTCCTAAGAATATATAAAGCAGCATCCAGTCCAGGTGAAAAAGTAAAAAAACTTCTTTATTCTGTCATCAAAAACATCAAATACAACGTTTCGGCCATAATGGGGCCTTTTTCAAGTATACATTCAAAGGCAAATGGCGGCCTTATATGGTGTGGAGGAGCCAATCACCACTTGGTAGCCGCCCATATATAAAACATTTTTATTTAGTGCAATAATAAACATCAGACATAATAAATACAATCGCGGACAAATATAATACATAAGGCAATAAATCATCATGCGGTATAATTATAACATCAATATGTAAACAATATCCCCATATGTGTACGCCAATCCACTCACAGCATTGTGGTAGCTATAGTCACCATATACCAATCAAAGATATTGTTGTGTGAACTAATCTCTTGCACCAATCGCCACCACAAACTCTCTTGGCGCCGACTAAGTGACCAATCACATCACATTTTGCAGCCAGTCGTCTCCCAACTCAGTTACCGCCCCTAGTCTGCAGGATGTAAACAAATGTCCATGTGCAGAGACATACTCAGGATCACAACCCACCATAACATTAGCATCACAGCCTCCACGGCCATCAGCGCTAGATCACAAGTACCGCTATTAAAATAACACAAGCACGCATCCTCAGGGTAGATCAAATCACGCAGCCAGCGAGATCTCGCGATATCTTCAGTGTATCCACATCTCCATGCCTTGCAGCATGATGTCACTCCTCAGCAACGATCTCCACAACAAACCAAGAGAAATCATGTGATCAAGTCACATGAGCGCTTCCTTGCAAAGGCTCCTCCTGCCTCATACGTCCTGAGGATTTCAACTAAGAATCACACATGTCCTGTCAAGGCTCTGCAGGTGGAGATCCGGTGGACCCACGCCCAACCAATCTATGGAGGTCCACTAAAACCAGCCCAAACATAGGTTCCTATTAACCCTCTCAGCACGTAGCGTGCTGGAGGCAAAAACACTCTGGTTTTACATCACTGACCGCAGTATGCGCAGTAGCAGGTATCTCCCTTCACGTACTATGCCAGTGACTGTCACACCAGATATGAACAAACAGACTCAAAGTATAGTTACTCTTTAACATGTACATGTTGATGAAAATAATTTGGAGCACAAATTCAAAAGTCAAAATATTAACTTTTTTTTAACCTGTCACCAGGTTTTGCCAATATAAGATGCGGCCATTGCCTTTCAGGGCTTATCTACAGCATTCTTTAAGCAGAAGAACAGCTTTTATTTTTGTACCAGGAGTGGCATAAGGTCACCCAAAAGCAATGTGAAAGACTGGTGGAATATGCAAATTGTCTCTTCAGAGAGGAAGAGGACTGGTGGAAAGCATGCCAAGACGCATGTGATTAAAAATCATGGTTATTCCACAAAATATTGATTTCTGAATGCTTCTTGAGTTAAAACATTCGTATTGTTGTTTCTAAATAATTATGAACTTGTTTTCTTAGCATTATTTGAGGTCTGCAAGCACTGCATTTTTTTGTTATTTTGACCATTTCTCATTTTCTGAAAATAAATACAAAATGTATTGCTTGGAAATTTGGAGACATGCTGTCAGTAGTTTATAGAATAAAAAAGCAATTTACATGTTACTTAAAAATATACCTATAAGAGAAAAATCAGACAAACTGAAAAATTTGCAAAGGTCTCTTAATTTTTGCCAGAGCTGTAATATGTTAATAAAAAAACTACCAATTTTCTCACTGTGCACTAAGTCTAATTTTAGACCGATAGTCCCTGTTCTTTACAAAAAAGATATCTTTACAATAAAATGTGACATTTCTATAGAAAGAAGATAACTCAGGCTCCATCATTAACCATACATGATGTCACAGCTCTCCTAAACTCTGTCCCTTCACAACGACTTTTGCCAAAATCAGAATATGCTCCATCCATACAATACAATTAAGCACGCTCTGAATCAGTCTTTTTCTGCTAATGTTAATGAGGCTTTCCTGAAAGAACAGTCTAGTGGCCAGGCTGAAAATTGGAAGATTTCAATTTTTTTTCAATATAGATTGTGATATGAAAAAAGAAAAATCACAAAAATGCTTAAAAATAAATCTAACATTAAAAACGGACACTGGATCATTTCTGATGATATATTCCTTTTTGATGCAATTTTTGAAAATCAAGGCAAAATGCTGTGACACTGTCGCAATTGTGGAAAGAAAATAAAACTTACCAAAGCTGCAATGTGTGAACACAGTCTTAAAGGCCCCGTCTCAAGTCTTGAGACTTATCTTAGAAGACAGGGTGACACTTGTAACCATTTCACATCACACAGTGCTCTCATAAATATATAAATAAGCCATGAGCTATCTCAAGTATATAAACAAACTCTGTACTGGTTTTATAGTCTATTCTCACCAACATTTGTGAGCTATAACGGTATGCTTCCACGTTCAGTATTTGCTGTGGATTGGACGCTGCGTACAGCCGCAGCGTCCAGATGTTGCAGCATAGTGGATGGGATTTTATGAAATCCCGTCTCCACTATGCGTTCAAAGATGCAGGTGGCAGACCTGCGTAACCGGACATGCGGCGCGTCTTTTTAGACCACAGTATGTCTATTAGAGTTGAGCGAAACAGGTTGGTCAGATTCAAAAGTCGCCGACTTTTGCCAAAGTCGGGTTTCGTTGGCCGAAACCCGACCATAGCGTGCAGTCAGCCATGTGGTCGTCGACCCCAGAGCCAAAGTCGGTTTTCCCATAATGCTTGCAGGCGCCTTTTTTCAGCCAATGAGCAAGGACGTACACTGTGGGCAATGAGATGACATGGGCAGCGGCCACCACCATCTTAGAGAAGGGCATTGCAGTGATTGGCTTGCTTTGGGGGGCATCATAGTGTCTATAAAAGCCCTGAGCGTCAACCTCCTTTTTACTTCTGCCGATATTAACAGTAGGGAGAGGTTGCTGACGCAGTTTATCAGTAGGGAGAGAGTTAGACAGGAAAGAGAAGTTCTTCTGTGCTTGTGCTGATAGCAATTGTGCTGTACAGCTAGTGTGCAGTGACAGGGAAGGATTTTCTTGTGTAAACAGAGCTGGTTATTAGGCTGCCTGCTAGCTGTATTGCTGTGTGTACACTGCTGTGCAGACTGCTTTTTACACAGCACTAATACTTTTATTCTTTTTTTTCTGCAAACTTACCGACAGTTCATTTTTTCCCACACCGTATAGAGCTGTACGCTCCTCACACACTACCGTGTACCGGCTGGTATCACGGACAAATACATGCTGACTATCTGTGTGTGACTCCGGAAATATATACGGAGATTGCAATTTTCCCCTACACCGTATACAGCTGTACGCTTCTGAGACAGTACCGTATATCTGCTCTTTGTATTACGGTCAAATCCATACTGAGTGAGCGTCTGTGTGTGACTCCGGAAATATATACGGAGATTTAAATTTTCCCCTACGCCATATACAGCTGTACGCTCCTCATACAGTACCATATTTCTGCTGGTATTTTTGTACATTTTCCCAAACATGAGGCAGTATGGTGGAAGAGGCCGTGGACGTGGGCGGGGGGGGCCAGCTGGTACTGATGGTGGTGGTGGTGCATCTGCTGTAGTGCCAAAAGCCCAATAGCACCTAAGGCAGGAGGTGTTGAGCCTGCGTCATCGTCTGGCTCCAGAAGGCCTGGAAGGCTCCCTTTTCTGGGAGTAGGTAAACCACTTTTAAAGCCGGAGCATCAGGAACAGGTTTTGGCTTACATTGCCGAAAGAGCCTCCAGCTCTATCGCCTCCTCTTCTGAAGTTTCAAAAAAATGCAAGCACTGAGCGGTCAGTTCAGGCTCCTGGTCAGGAACAACACCTTTCCTTGTTTCCTTCACCCCCACCAAAAGTGAAGGATGCGGCAGGCCACACTTCAGATTACTCCATGGAGCTCTTTTCACATACCATGCCTGGGTTATCAAGTCAAATCCTGAATTCCCCAGTCCAAGATGAATATGACATGGAGTGCCCTGATGCACAGCCACTGCAATATGATTCTGCTGGTACATTCACCCAGAGCACTACATTGCCCTCGCAGTCTACTGAGCCAGAATCTGACCCTGATGAAACTCAGGTGCCCCTTCCCGCATAACAAATTACACGGTGACACAGAGGAAGGTGCAGATGAAATTGAATAGGAGGTGATGGATGACTCAGTTGTTGACCCGGATTGGCATCCATTGGGGGTAGAGGATACCGCTGGCAATAGCTCAGAAGAGGAGGAGGATCCACGGCAGGCAACGACATCGCAGCTGCGGTTATCTGGCAGGCCCGCAGCAGTCCAAAAACATGTTAAAAAAACAAAAAGAGTTGCAGGACAGCTTGGCCAGACGTTCAAATTAGCACTGCGTGCAAGCCCTGAAGATTTATCCCATAGTAGGAAGAGTGCAGTGTGGCACTTTTTTGACCAAAATCCTATTGATGAGGCAAAGGTTATCTGTAAGTGCGAAAGGACCTTTAGCCGAGGGAAAAATCTCCGAAAATTGAATACCAGTTGCATGCTTAGACTTTTAAACACCATGCAATTGCAAGCGTTGACGGACTACAAAACCTCACTGGCTTTGAACGCATACATTGCCAAACTGATCTCTTCCGTTTGGTTGAAAGTACAGCGTTCCGAGAGCTCATGGCCTACGCTGTCCCACGCTATGACCTACCCAGTCGGCACTTCTTTTCTAGAAAAGCCATCCCTGCCCTCCACCTGCATGTGAAAGACCGCATTGTTTATGCACTCAAACAATCAGTGAGTGGAAAGGTGCACCTCACAACAGATGCATGGGCCAGTAGGCATGGCCAGGGCCGTTTCATGTCCATCACTGTACACTGGATTAATGTGGGTGATGCAGGGTCCACAGGGGTAAGCGGCGGTGGGACAGTGCTGCCTAGCCCACGGCATAGGCAACAGTTGGTTGTAGGCGTTCGACCCTCCTCCTCCAGAAGCAAAAGCACATCGACAGAGCGCAGTCGCACGAGCACTCCATCCGCAGCTGCCAGTGTTGCACACGAGGTGTCCCACTATCGATCAGCTAGTGGTAAGCATCAGCAGGCTGTTTTAAAGATGATGTCTTTGGGCGACAACAGACACACCGTGGAGGTACTGGCCGACTACTTGCAGCGAGAAACTGAGTCATGGCTGGGCAGTCTGCATCTTGAGCCAGGCAAGGTAGTCAGTGATAATGGCCATAATTTTGTGGCGGCCATAGCCCTGGCAAAACTTAGACACATACCTTGCCTGGCTCACACCTTGAACCTGGTGGTGCAGTGCTTCATAAATAATTATCCAGAGTTAACAGCCCTGCTCCATAAGGTGCAAAGACTGTGCTCGCACATCCGTCACTCGCCCGTAGACTCCAGTCGTATGCAGAGGCTGCATCGATCGCTCCACCTCCCCAAGCACCACCTAATCATAGACGTTGCAACAAGGAGGAACACCACCATGCACATGGTTGAGAGGCTGTGCAAACAGAGGCAGGATGTAATGCATTTGTGGGAGGATCCACGGGCAGGCAGTTTGAGGGCGGACATGGAGTTGTCGGGTGTGCAGTGGTCAAAGCTGAAAGACCTCTGTAAAGTCCTTCAGTGTTTTCAGGAATGCACACGGTTGGTAAGCGCAGACGACTCCATCATAACCATGAGCATCCCACTTATGCGTCTGCTCATGCAAACTTTGACGCACATTAAGGATCAGGCATCTGCAGCGGAGGAGGAGGAAGAGGGAAGCCCTCATGACAGTCATGCATTGTCTGCTCAGAGAACTGTCATGGACGAGGTGGAGGAAGAAGAGGAAGAGGAGGAGGATGAGGATGAGGGGGATGATTATTTTGGGGAGGATGATGCTTCTCAGGGGCAAGAGAAAATGTTGGCTTGCCAAGGTCAGGTACAGGGTTTGTGCGTGAATGGTGGGATGTGGATTTGGCAGAAAGTACTCCTCCACCCACCACTGGCAGTGCATCATTGACACCTGGAACATTGGCCCACATGTGTGATTATTAGTGTTGAGCGATATTGCTCGATATCTAAAAATATCGTATCGAAATTGTATCGCCGATAGCACTAAATATCGTCGATATCCGATTTCGATAGCGGAAGTCCCATGTAAGTCTATGGGAACAAAATATCGAAATTAAAAAAAAACATTCTTGCCTTGTTGGTTAATTGTACATGAAGGAAAACAACAAAGACTAATGTAGAATGTATTGGGGGAGGTTGAGGAGACAATAAAGGCATACATGTTTAACCCAATGCATTGGAATAGCATTAATATATTTTTTTTGGAAATACGTTTGGATTGACTAACAAATTGACAATGTTGTTAACCTTTTTTCTATTTTGGGCTTTTTTGGCAAATATGTATGTTTCACAACTTCCATGCTCTTCACCTTTTTAACTTTTGCCAGTGCCACACTTTCTCCTTCATAATCTTCAGCACCAGCATCATCTTTCTCATCAAATTATTCTTCATCTTCACCTTCTTAATCTTCTTCTTAAACTTCTTGCTATTCATGTTTTTGTTTACATTACTCATATTGTTATTATTAAACTAATTAATCTTCTTCATATTCAAATTCTTCATCTTCTTCCTCTTCATCTTCTTCATCATATTCTTATTTGTGACAGAGATTCCTGTACTTGTAATCTGTAAAAGTATGAATTGTTCATCCTTCCGTTCTTGCTGTCACAAAAGATTTAAATTACAACAGTATTTGTCCGTGTTCAGTTTAGCCTGCAGCAGCAGGCATTTTCCAGGGGCACCACGAGGAGGAACGGACTCACCCCCATACACTGCTTAGTCTTCTTCTGCTTAGAATTTAGAGCATATATTTTGCTCTTCATTTTGGTCTTATACTTCATGTTCTTCTGTTTTTTGATCTTTTGCTTATTGTTCTTCTGTCTCTTGTTCTGTATCTTGTAGTTTGTCTTAACCTTCTTTGTCCTGTTGGTGATCTTCTTCTGGGTAATCTTTTATTTTTTCTTTGTGATGGTGTTCAGGCTGGTTGGCTTCATGCTCGTCGTCCTTGTTGTCGTCATCTTCTTCTGGGTGGTCTTTAATGTCGTCTAATTTCCGAGAAACAGCTGATGTTACTGGAACCCTGACGGGTATCAGATGGAGCAAGAGACAATGGAAGTAACGAGGACCAGCTGACTGTGCTGGACCCCGGACGGGTAGCAGAAGGAAAAGAGGCAATGTCACAACCGAGTACCAGATGACGTTACTGTGACACGGTTACTAAGCAGGAGGTACCTGTGCTCCAAAGCACTACCAAGGACCAGCAGACGTTGCTGGAACTCGGATACGGAGATGGAGGCACCTAGGCCAAAGGCACTGGGGAGAACTACTTGACGGTACTGGACCCTGGACGGGTAGAAGAACGCACCCATGAAAATGTAAGTTGACAGGACGCAAGCCGTCCGCAGTTACCGAATCACACAGTCCTACAGTGGGTGCTTATCCTATTGTCACAATGGAAATCGCCTTTATTTACATATCCCACAGCACACATAGGAATCACCTAAACTGCAGGCACCATAGAGTCGGCTAACCCGAATGCAACACGACAGCACAACTTATTGGAGGATAATTGACATTCACACTGCCAGGAAACAGCTGTCGTGCTGTAACCAGGCTGGCCAGGAGTCAGTACCCCTGCCAATTACTTACGAGCAACAAATGGCGGTGTTGTAGCCCAGGGAGTACAGTTCAGGTGGTAGAAAGATGAACATAACAGGAGACATGGAAAACGTTGCCAAACAGTTATTTAATCTGAAAACGGACAGGCAAATTCAGGTGAGATCCATGCCTTTTTCATTTTCAGAAAAGTAAGCCGGTCTACATTCTCTGAGGATAGTCGCATGCGACGGTCTGTTACTACACCACCTGCAGCACTAAAGACACGCTCAGATAATACACTGGCAGCAGGGCAAGCCAGCACCTCCAATGCATACTGGCTAAGCTCTGGCCATGTATCCAACTTAGAGACCCAAAATTTGAAAGGGGAAGAGGCATCTGGGAGTACACTTAGAGGGAAAGCCAAGTAGTCTGTCACCATCTTACGGAAACGTTTCTTCCTGGTGACTGGAGCCGTCTCGGATGGTGTAGACCTTGCTGGCGCTGTCACAAAACTTTGCCACATTTGTAACATACAGTTCTTGCCCTGTGCAGAGGCGCTGCTTCTGCTCCCTCTTGTTGTAGAGGTGTCTACACTGCCTCGACGCACAGAGCTGCTTTGTAAAGCAGCAGCAGTAGCAGCAGCAGCTCTCTCGGCTGGAATGTACAACAGTATGGATTGCACCAGTGTGTCTTGGTACTCCTGCATTTTACGGTCCCGGTTCACCGGTGTGAAGAGGGTTTGTAAGTTGTCCCGGTAGCGAGGGTCTAGGAGGGTGTACACCCAATAATCTGACGTGCTGAGAATGTGGGCGATGCGGCGGTCGTTTCTCAGGCACTGAAGCATGAAATCAACCATGTGCTGCAGACTCCCAACTGGCCAACAAAGGCTGTCCTCTGGAAGAGCCGTTATCTCTGTCTCCTCTGCATCACCCCACCCTCGCTCTACATACTGAGTAGAGCGTTGTGTACCTCCCTCTGTAGGGATTTCTTCCTCCTCCATTGACTCCTCCTCCTCCTCCTCCTCATCCTCCTCACAAAGTGAGCCCTGCCCAGCCCTTTGTGAGGAACGACGTTGCACTGACTGTCCTGAAGGTAATTGAATTTGTGACTCCTCATCCTCCACCTCTTTCAAAACCTCTTCCTTTAGTGCTTTCAGTGATTTCTGAAGCAGGCAGATAAGGGGTACAGTCATGCTGACTAGTGCATCATCTGCACTCGCCATCCGCGTTGAGACATCAAATGCACGCAAAACGTTGCAGATGTCGTTCATAGAGGCCCACTCAGTAGTGGTGAAGTGTGAACGGCGCAAATTGCGAGTTGATTGCGCCTGTTGCAGCTGATACTCCATTACTGCTGGCTGCTGCTCACACAACCGCTCCAACATATGTAACGTGGAATTCCACCTGGTGGGTACGTCACATATGATGCGATGTTCAGGAAGGCGAAATCTGACTTGCAGAGCTGCAATGCGCGATCTGGCCATGCTGGAACGTCGCAAGTGAGCGCACTCTAGGCGGACCTTGTGCAGCAGTGCATCAAGATCCGGATAGTCCCTCAAAAAACTCTGCACGACCAAGTTGAGCACATGTGCCAGACATGGTATGTGAGTGAGGTTGCCAAGGCCCAGAGCTGCCACCAGATTTCGGCCATTGTCACACACTACCAAGCCTGGCTGGAGATTAGCTGACAAAAACCACACATCGCTCTCCTGCTTGATGGCATCCCAGAGCTCCTGCGCTGTGTGGCTTCGATTCCCCATGGGAATTAATTTCAGTACGGCCTGTTGACGTTTGGCCACGGCTGTGCTCATATCGGTCGCAACAGGTAAGCGTTCACGGGTCCATGTGGAGGTATACCGTGACGGCTCATGCAGCGATGATTCTGAGGAACTGGAGTAGGAGGAGGAATCAATGTGCACAGACTGGATTCCTGCAATCCTTGGAGTTGGCAGAACACGTACAGCGCCACTGGCAAGATCTGTACCCGGCTCCACAACATTGACCCAATGGGCAGTGAGGGAAAGGTATCGTCCCTGGCCATGGGTACTGGTCCACGCATCGGTGGTCAGGTGGACCCTGCTACTGACGGTGTTTAGCAGCGCATGTTTAATGTTTCCCTCGACATGTTTTTGCAGAGCAGGGACAGCTTGCCTGCTGAAATAAAATCGGCTTGGCACATTATATTGTGGGACTGCCAATGCCATAAAGTTCCTGAAACTGTCAGTCTCCACCAGCCTGAATGACAGCATTTCAAGGGACAGGAGTTTTGCAAGGCCAGCATTCAGAGCCTGTGCTCGTGGATGGTTTGCCGAGTATGGCCGTCTTTTATCCCATGCCTGTGTTACCGATGGCTGTTTTTTGTTCTGGGAGTGTGACGATGACTGTGAACTTGCTGCAGTGGGTGGAATAACAATTTCTCTATGGACAACAGTGACCGAGGTTCTTCCATGGAGATCCTGTGAGGAAGCCGAAACAGGTGTGTGAGAGCTGGAGGTAGAGGCTCGAACATGACAACAAGATGTAGGTGCTGCTGTAGGTTGGCCTACATCTCCAGTGTGTCTTTGGAACTCAGCTACGTGCTTTGTCCGTACATGTGTCCACATATTTGTGGTATTCAGGTTCCTGATATTTTTACCTCTTTTAACTTTTGCTTACACAGCTTGCATTGAACATAGCAAATATCATGTACAAGTCTGTCAAAAAAGGACCACGCAGTGCAAGTCATGGGAGCGCCAATTTTGACAGTTCTAAAAGAGAACTGCTCCCAACAGGTGCCAAACTGGAGGCTACAGGCAAGCGAGTCTGCAGCCTACCTCTCCCTCCTCTTTGTACCGTTGGGACAATCTCTTCCTCAGAGCTGCTCCCACCACCTTCCTGTTGCTCACGCCATGTTGGGTCTCGGACTTCATCATCTCCACTACCCTCTTCCAACACCTGCTGCTGTTGGATGGTCTGGGCAGCACCATGCTCCACAAAACCTGCCACCTGAGTCTCATCATCATCATAAGATGCGTTCTGCGGTGTGCTGTCCATCGGCACTGGCTCACCCGCCTCTTCAGATTGAGAGAGACACAGCTGTTGCGCATCACTGCATACTCCCTCTTCTTCAAATTGCAGAATGCTGCTTGCCTGTGCCCGTGTTTGCGAGCCAACAAATTCTGAGAACAGAAGCAGAGACTCAGCTGGCTCCTGTACAGAACTCTCTGACTGCCTTGGCAATTTGACAGGCGGTGAACAGACAGATGGTTGCTCAACAGTGTTGTGTTCCTTAGAGGAGGTGGAAGGAATTGAAGTCGATGCATTGGCTGCCATCCAACCA
Source organism: Oophaga sylvatica (assembly GCA_033576555.1). Classification (NCBI taxonomy): domain Eukaryota; kingdom Metazoa; phylum Chordata; class Amphibia; order Anura; family Dendrobatidae; genus Oophaga; species Oophaga sylvatica. Next base: position 161,016,255 of record JARQOD010000001.1, on the reverse strand, counting down.
ACAACGGCTTCAATTTGTTCTTCCCGCAGCAGGGGGGCACGCCAAGCTCCTACCAAAGTGCGCATAAAGGAACGCTCACGGGGATAAATGGTGGATGCTGTGTCACTGAGGGCGGCAGCAGACACAGAATCCCCACGTCCTCTCCCTGCTGAAACTCCACGGCCACGACCACGTGCCTTACTCACTGACTTCTTCATCTTGGTAGATTGATAAAGAAAGTCAGAAAAGTTATAAGGCCTAAGTGTGGTTATTACGCAGAGACTGAAGTGAACACTGAAACACAACTGTTCACAATCTGTGAAAGGCTACTCCTTTGTCTACTTCATAGTGTTTGCAACCAATGTATTGGATACGGATGGAAGCGCGTCACACTAATAGTTAAATTGCATGGAGCTGCAAGAATTACACTGAAGGAAAAAAAAAATAGTCTGTGAGTGACAGGTGCAGATGCCTACAGACAGCGTTGCATGCAGAGCAAACTGCAGCGTCACCTGCACTCACACACACCTTGCAGAGCTGTTAAAACAACACTGCAGGCAAAAGGAAGCTTTACACAGCGGTTGGTGCTAGCCTGCCTACAGCACAGTACACTAAATCGCAATCTCTAACTGTCCCTCAGAGTCCGCACAGTAGCGTTCTGTCCCTTACTGAATTCACAGCACAGTGACGCTAAAATGGCGGCGGCGCCTTTTATACACTGAAGAAAAAAAAAAAGAGTCTGTGAGTGACAGGTGCAGATGCCTACAGACAGCGTTGCATACAGAGCAAACTGCAGCGTCACCTGCACTCACACACACCTTGCAGAGCTGTTAAAACAACACTGCAGGCAAAAGGAAGCTTTACACAGCGGTTGGTGCTAGCCTGCCTACAGCACAGTACACTAAATCGCAATCTCTAACTGTCCCTCAGAGTCAGCACAGTAGCGTTCTGTCCCTTACTGAATTCACAGCACAGTGACGCTAAAATGGCGGCGGCGCCTTTTATAGTGCATTCTGACATCATTTCAGCATCCAATCACAGCCATGCCATTAGTTAACATGACCGCAGCAGTACAGGATGTGCCCACACTTCTTAGGATTCCTCATTGGCTGACTAAAATCACATTGCCTCGCAAAGAATTATGGGAACTTCCGATTACGGTATTCGATAAGACGAAAATATCGAAACGAATTATCGAAAGGCCGATAGAGCTAATATCGGCCGATAGCCGATATTTGCATTATCGTATCGCTCAACACTAGTGATTATGCCTTGCAGATCCTAAAAAGGGACCCCCGCATTTCCAAAATTATGAAGAATGACGACTACTGGTTGGCCAGCATCCTAGATCCACGCTATAAAGGCAAATTACAGAACATCATGCCACAGGAGAACCTAGAGGTAAGATTGGCCAACAAACAAGTAACTCTGGTAAACCGTTTGTTAGAGGCATTCCCAGCACACAGCAGTGGTCCAGGTTCTACCACGAGCCGTACTGGGCCAAATGGAAGAGGTGTTCATAGTGCATACAGCTGAAGTGGCGTTGGAGACAGGGGTTTCATGACCATGTTGTGGACTGATTTCTCGAGTAGCGCTCACACGACTGGTAATACTGAATTGATTGCAACAGACAGGAGACAACAGTTGTCAACTGTGGTATAAAATTATCTCTCCTCCCCTATCGATGTTCTCCCTCACAGTTCATTCCCCTTTGACTACTGGGCCAGTAAACTGGACTCCTGGCCTGAATTGACGCAATATGCCTTACAGGAGCTCGCTTGCACTGCTGATAGTGTGCTATCAGAAAGAGTCTTCAGTGCTGCTGGATCAATCCTGACAGAAAGAAGGACCCGGGTGTCGACCCAAAATGTAGGTAATCTCACCTTCATTAAAATGAAACATGCCTGGGTTTCAAAGGATTTTGTACCACCTTCCCCTGATGACACATAGGTTGCCAGCAAAATGGCTCGCTTTGTCCTCCTCTTCCTCCGACTTCTCCAATTCCTCCATTTGCAGCTGCTGAACGTCCAGCCTACACCTCAACATATGCCAGTTTTTCCACCTCCCTAACTGGGATGTACCCCCCCAGGGCCGGCATCAGCACCTGGTGCAGCCGGGCAAGTGCACTGATCAGGTGGGGGGACCCACTCACCGTAAGAGACACCGGCGTACTATGAGGGGCCCTGTGCCAGTTCGCGGTGCCCACAAGTGTGCCCCCCCTGCTAGCTCAGGGCCCCAGCACTTGCAATACTTACCTCTCCCTGCTCCACCGCTGTGACATCTTCCGCATTTCCTGACAGTGACATTCAGGTCAGAGAGCGCGATGATGTCACATCTGTGTGCCCTCTGCCTGAACAGTCACAGTGCAGAGAGCTGGAAGATGGCGACGCTGAGGAGTCCAGAGTAGAGCAGTGCCCAGCAAGGAGAAGTATTTCATTTTTTTTAATGGTTGGAGCAATATATGGGGAGCGTTATATACTGGAGAATTATATATGGGGCCCATCCTACACTGGAGCATCATCCATGGGGCACATCATATACTGGAGCATCATATGGGGCTAGTGTTGAGCGATACGATAATGCAAATATCGGCCGATATTAGCTCTATCGGCCTTTCGATAATTCGTTTCGATATTTTCGTCTTATCGAATACCGGAATCGGATTTGTCACTGTCACTGTGAGTGTCCGTCGGTCGGGTCTGTCAGGAGTCAGCGGCACTTACCTGGCAGAAGATCTCCGGCGGTCACGTCCTGGACTGCTTGATGGCCGCCATTATCTTCTCCCTGGCGGTCACATGCAGTTTTTCGCGATAACTGCAGTGACTGCAGGGTAATCCCAGCCGTAAAGCAGTCAGTCCGATGACGTCACCGCCGGGGAAGCAGGTAATCAGCTGTGCTGCGCCGGGATGACAGGCTCTGCCTGTTATTCTGATGTAGCAGAGCTGGATCGTCGTGGGACACTCGTTACTATGGACTGCGTCGGTCAGGTGGTATACTTTTTTTTTTTTTTTTTTTCATTTTTTTACAGGAGATCGATGGCGTCGCAGGATGAGACAGTAATAAAAGAAATGAAAACTGTGTTTTTTTTTTTTATTAAATTAAAAAACTTTTTTAGGAACATTCACCCGTCCGGGTACATAAACAAGTTAACTATTTACATACAGGGACCCTGTCCGGGTTATTTAGACTTCTTTGGCTGGCCTCTTCCAGGTACCACCTGGTACTCTTCTTGAGATTGCCAAACATCCGAGGCACCAAGGACCACCAGGACCTGATGACGTCGTGTGGCCTGTACAGTGACGTCGTGACCCGCTATCTGGGTCTGTGTGGCCACCTCTTTCATCTCCCTCCGGGTCTGGAGCCCTATGTCCTGGACTGTACGAACCCCAGGGTGCCTAACAGGCACCGGGTACGGGCCAGCTATACTTATCATGTCTATAGCTGGGGCTGCTGAGGGGACCACTGAGGGAGGCTGGGGAGATTTACGGCGTGGGGTGGGCACTTTTGCAGAGGCCTGGATGTGGGAGGCTGAAGGCTTCGAGGGTCTCACAGGTTCCTGACACACTGGGGAGTAGGGGTCGCACCTGGTAACATTTAGGGCGTACCACCCATTGTAACCCCAGTGTCGGGTGTAAGTCACCAAGTCTCCTGGCAACAGGTCCCTCCCCGGGTGTCCTTCTGGGAGGTGAGCCTCCACGTCCCGCCGGGTCACAAAGACTTCTAAATAAAGTCCAGGCTCCTTGATGAAGCCCCAACCACCTTTCAATTTAAAGCTCCGTACTGCACCCTTACGCCGCGGCTCACTCAGGGTTCCTTTATCCTTTCTCATCCGGTCCTTATCTGCCCGGTCCTTCTCAGGTGACGTTGGCGAAGTTTTAGGGTTTCTCGCTGCTCCCTTTGTCGCTCTGCTTCCCGCTCCCAACGTCTCCACTCTTCCTCCTGACGCCGGTTGAAATTCTCCTCCACCAGCTGCTCCATGTCTCCACCACTCCACTGCAGCTTACAGTGTCCGGTTTGCGGCAGCTCTCCTGTCGCCCCCCAGTCCTGGTGGTGCTCCCCTGCGGAGGAAGCAGACGGCTCTAAATCAGATGACAGTCGGGGCTCCGGTACAGGCAGGTAGTGCTCTGGTGCCTGCGCGGCCTCCTCCATGAGGACGGGTGTCGCTTCTTCTGTCTCAGCGACGGGGGCAGACAGCGGGATCTGGGTGCTGCTGACGGTGCTGCGGTTTTTGCAGGAACGGGTGCCTCCACTGCGACAACGTCAACCGGATCCCATTGCAAGGACTCCTCTACTAGAACGGGTGCCTCACCTTCCGGTACAGACACTTCAGGTAAGAGGGATTGGCGCCGCTCCAAGTTTATTTTTAGGGCACACCAGCTGGCTTCCATCCTGGCGACCTCCTCCCGGTGCCGGGCCAGGCCTCTTAGGGTATCCTCCGCTTCTTGCAGCGTAGGAGGGTTTACAGGCTGGGTGCCCAACGGTGATTCTGTGGCGATCGGGTCGCTTCCGTGGGGGGAGAGCTCTGACTGCTCCATCCCTTCCCACTTCTGCTCGTCGTGTCCATTAGCCATCTCTGCCAAGTCACATGTGTCATATCTGGAGAGGGCCCCTCTTTTGTAGGGAGGCGGGACCTTCGTGTTAGTTTCCGCACACTGAGGAGGATGAGGAGGCGGAACTCCAGAGCTGTGGGGCACGATGTTACATTGCAGTACCATTTACAGTGGGCGGCCATCGTTTTCATGCCACTGAGTGAGTGACACCCACGAAGAGCACGCCCTTCTTCTTCACCAGTGCCTCGTCGTGACGCAGATATGGCGGAAAAATGGCAAATACATTCTCTGATGATTTTAGCAATTCTCAAGCACAAAACCAGTGCAATTCAGGCACACAGGACTCGCTTATAGCGAGCTACAGAATCCTGTTCGTGACGCCCAAGTTGAGTCGCACAGAGCCAGAGGTTTTGGGGTACTCGGCACCGAGCCCGTCGACTTCTATGGGGTATGTCACGTCTTTACCCGGCAATTGAATTAGAGGCGATTTTACTATGTAGAAGTGTATAAACTATAAATATATGTATATATATGTCACAATGACATGTATATATTTTATATATATATGTATTCTATGTGTGTATATTTTGTGTTTACAACGAAAGAAAGGGTTTTTTTTTGTTGCGATATTTTGTTCCCATAGACTTACATGGGACTTCCGGTATCGAAATCGGATATCGACGATATTTAGTGCTATCGGCGATACAATTTCGATACGATATTTTTAGATATCGAGCAATATCCTCAACACTATATGGGGCCCATTATATATGGCACATCATATGGGGTTCATTATTTATGGGCATCATATAGGGCCCTTTATATATGGAGCATCATATGGAGCACATTTGGGGCCTATTCTGTATGGAGCATTATATCGAGCCCATTCTGTATTGAGCAATATATGGGGCTCATTATTCTGTATAGAGCAATATATGGGGCTCATTATTCTGTATGGCGCACTATGTGGTGCCCATAATACTGTATGGAGGACTATACTGTCCGTTTTTTGAGCTATTGTAAAATTTAAAATAGATATCAGTCATGTAATGTAAGAAGTGAAGTTTTTGTCATTGTACTATACCTATATTTCTGTGCCGTATCGGAGCATCATGAATTGTGGTATGTGTTAAAGGGGCGCACTGACACTCTTTGGCCCGGGGTACACGAAAACCTGGAGCCAGCCCTACCCCCCCACAACTTTAGCCAAATGACCCCCAGTATTCAATGCGTAACTATTATTATAAAGTAAATTAAGGTTGACAAGCTTAAGTAATAAGAATTGATGTCGTAGGCATTGAAATGGGCACTGTAGGTGTGTTTTCTGTCCTCCACTCCCTGTCGACTTTTATTCCCCATTCACTTGCATTGGGGTCGGATTTTCGACTCCGACCCGACCATTTCCGTTAGTCGGCTGACTTCGTTCGGCTCGACTTTTGAGAAAGTCGGGTTTCACGAAACCAACTCGACACTAAAAAAGGCAAAGTCGCTCATCTCTAATGTCTATTTATCTTGCGGAGACGCTCAGTCTCTGCAAGATAAATAGCACTGTTCTATGTATAGGACACTTTGGAATTAATGGAGTTATATAATTGAGTAAAATAAATAAATTATTCAGTACATAGGGAGAAAAAGGTGGGGATATTTTGGTATAACGTGCAAAGAGAAAAACAGAAGGTCTTTTGCATTTCTTTAAATAATTTTAAACACATTATTGTTTTTATTATTATTATTATTATATTATTATGTGTTTAAACATATTATTACAAAAAATAACAATATGTTTTCCTGTTACCAGCACCTTTTCAACATTCGGTCAAAGGATAAAATATTAGAATTAATTTAAAGAGATGGAAAAGCAACATATTTGGTTCATTTCAGCCTAAGTTATTGAGAAGTTTGTTCATTCCCACCCACAACCACAACCCATAACATAATGCTAGTGGGGATTCATGCTAAAGAGCTTATTTATGCTAGAAATAGATGGTCACCAGCAGAGACTCAGAGAAAAAGCCTCCAGTAATAAGCTGATATTGACAACTAATGGGGACAAATCACCACAAAGTCAAAAAATAAGCAAAGAAAGAAAGACTAACAGGTAATGAAGAAAAAATCTTTGCAACCTTTAGATTTTTAATGCCTCAATGACAGCCATTACCAAAAAATATTATTAGTATAGTAAGGATTTTCCAGTGCATAGAATGAGAATAGATTAAATATTTAAAAGAGCAATATCCAGCTCTTGACTCAATTTAATGAGATGTGTATGTTCGAATTTATGGAGGGACAGAAAAGGTAAAATGTTACGCAATGTGTTTAAATATTATTATATCTATCTATTATCTATCTATCTATCTATCTATCACATGTCTATCTATCTATCTATGTCTCTGTGGAGCCCAGCTGCCTCTGGATTCATATCTCCTGGAAGGGTGCGCAGAAGGAATTCACCACTAGAGGTCTCAATATACATTCACACACCTTCACCCATCCCTAAGTCCACGAGAGGGAGCTCCGATAGTCATATAAAAGGAGGGTGAAGACAGGAAAGTGAGTTCAGTCAGCTCAGTCAGATTTGAGAGACTGCAGTTCAGTTCAGTCAGCTCAGAGTTCAGATTAGAGAGATTGCAGAGCAGTTCAGTTCAGCAAAGTGGAGGCTAGTAAAGTGGAACTGAATCCATCCCAGTCTAGTCAGAGCTGAAACAAGCGAGTAGTCTGCAGACAGAGCAGACGAGTGGAGTTTGCAGCAAGGGACTCCAGAGCTCAAGTTGGGGGCCAGGAGCGTGCCGACGCTCAGAGAGCGGCGAAGAGGCGGCCCACAAACTGCCAGTGTGTGTAATCGAGTGAGGGCCCGGGTAGGCCGAAGGCGAGTGGAAAGAGAAGTAAAGAGGCAGAGGAGCCTGTTATGATTTGGTAGCTGAGGAGAGCAGGCAAAAATGGCAATACACCAGAGAGGTTGGAATCTACTGGATTGCAGTACCCTGACTAACCACCACAACTAAAGGCAGCCGTGGAGCGTTCCTACGTTGGTCCTAGACGCCTCGTCACAGCCTGAGAGGTTAACTACACCTAAAGATAGAAAGAGGAAAGCTATCTGCCCCGGAGCAGATCCCCAAAGAACATAGGAAGCCCCCAAACATGTAATGGCGGTTAAACAAGAGGAAATACAGACACAGACAGAAAATAGTATGAGCAGACGTTGGGGCCTAATCTACCTGGACAGAAAAGATAGGAAGGACACTTACTGCAATCCAAAAAACCCTAAAAAATACCAACTCTACTAATTGCAAAAACATCTGAGATCACACGACCTCTACCACCTAAATTAGTTCTCTGATGTCACAAAACTAAGCTGCAGCCACTGAAAAAACTGGAAAAGGCAAATGAACAAATAACAGTGGCTCAGATAAACTGAGAGGAGCACAAGCCCCCGGACGGGACCTGGCAGACCTCCACAGAAGTATAGGGAACAATGCAAAAAGCAAGCACAAAAATAAAAGAAGAAATATCTTATCTGATAGCAGAAGATGCAGGCAAGACTCAGCAAGCTTCCAAGTGAACCAGGAACCCCAGTTGAGACAAGAACAATTGATCACCGGCAACCATGATGGGAGGGAACCTCCCTTATATAAGACCAGTCTGTAACTCCTGATTGCCAATCCTCATTGAATGGTTCAGTACTGTTTGTAACCACTAGAGGGAGCTTCTGCTCAGAATTCATTTCTAACACATTCACAACAGTACCCCCCCCTTGAGGAGGGGTCACCGAACCCTCATTTGGGCAACCAGGTCGGTCAGGATGAGCTCTGTGATACGCACGGATCAGTCTCCTAGCATGGATGTCCGAAGCAAACACCCAAGAATTTTCCTCCTGACCATAACCTCTCCACTTAACCAAATACTGGAGTTTCCGTCTAGAAAAACGAGAATCCAATATTTTCTCAACCACATACTCCAGATTGCCCTCAACCAAAACAGGGTCAGGAGGCGCAGCCATAGGAACCACTGGCTCGACAAACCTCTTCAGTAAGGACTTGTGGAACACGTTATGGATCTTAAATGTCCCTGGAAGATGTAAACGAAAGGAAACAGGATTAAGAATCTCCAAGATCTTATAAGGTCCAATGAACCTAGGCTTAAACTTAGGAGATGCAAGTCTCATAGGGATATTTCTTGAGGACAACCAGACCAATTTCCCCACTTCAAACCGAGGACCATCAGTCCTATGCCGGTTGGCAAACCGCTGGGCCCTCTCCTGAGAGAGGGACAACCTCTCCACTACCTTGTCCCAAATCTGCTGCATACGCTCCACAACAGAGTCAACACCTGGACAGATAGAAGCCTCCATCTGTCCCGAAGAAAATCGAGGGTGGAACCCAAAATTGCAGAAAAATGGAGACATCAAAGTGGCAGAGCTAGCCCTATTATTAAGAGCAAACTCAGCCAAAGGCAAAAAAGAGACCCAGTCATCTTGATCAGCAGACACAAAGCATCTCAGATAAGTCTCCAATGTCTGGTTTGTTCTCTCAGTTTGTCCATTGGTCTGAGGATGAAAAGCCGAGGAGAAAGACAATTGAACACCAAGTTTAGAACAAAAAGTCCTCCAAAATCTGGAAACAAACTGGACTCCTCTGTCAGACACAATGTTCTCAGGAATGCCGTGTAACCGAACCACGTGCTGAAGGAACAAAGGCACCAATTCGGAGAAGGAAGGCAACTTAGGTAATGGCACAAGATGTATCATTTTGGAAAACCTATCACAAATCACCCAGATAACAGTCATTCTCTGAGAAACAGGGAGGTCGGAAATGAAATCCATAGAGATATGGGTCCATGGTCTCTTGGGCACAGGCAATGGCATCAACAAACCAATAGAGCGAGAGCAAGGCTTGGAGCGAGAGCAAGTCCCGCAGGACTGCACAAATTCCCTGACATCACGAGACAAGGTAGGCCACCAAAAGGACCGACTAACCAAGTCTCTGGTACCAAAAATTCCGGGATGACCGGCCAACGTGGAACAATGAATCTCAGACATCACACTCTTTTTCCACCGGTCTGGGACAAACAATTTCCCAATAGGGCAGCGCTCGGGTTTATCCTCCTGACACCCTTCCAGAGCCAGTCTCAAATTGGGCGAGATGGCGGAAAGAACTACACCCTCTTTCAAAATAACAGCAGGATCAGATAACTCAGGAGAGTCCGCAAGGAAACTCCTCGAGAGGGCATCCGCCTTAACATTCTTAGTGCCAGGAAGAAAGGAAACCACAAAATTAAAACGTGTGAAAAACAAGGCCCACCTGGCCTGTCTAGATTAAGTCGCTTGGATGATTTCAGATAAACCAGATTCTTATGGTCCGTGAGGACCACCACCTGATGTTTGGCTCCCTCCAGCCAATGTCTCCACTCTTCAAAAGCCCACTTCATGGCCAATAACTCCCGATTACCCACGTCATAATTACGTTCAGTTGGAGAAAATTTTTGAGAGAAAAAGGCACAAGGGTTACTTTTAGAGGTCTATGGATGTCTTTGGGACAAAACAGCACCTGCCCCAATTTCAGAGGCATCAACCTCCACCTGAAATGGCAGAGAAACATCAGGCTGCCGTAGAACAGGAGCAGAAGTGAATCTCTGCTTAAGTTCCTGAAACGCAGAGACTGCCTCAGGAGGCCAATTCACCACATCAGAACCCTTTTTGGTCAAATCAGTCAATGGTTTAACAAAAACAGAGAAATTACCAATAAATTTACGATAAAAATTGGCAAAACCCAAGAATCTCTGAAGAGCCTTTAATGAAGTAGGTTGGACCCAATCACAGATGGCCTGAACCTTGACCGGGTCCATTTCAATAACAGACGGAGACAAAATTAATCCCAGAAATGAGATCCTCTGTACGCCAAAAAGACACTTTGATCCCTTCACATACAGAGCATTCTATCTCAAAATCTGGAACACAGTCCGAACATGTTTCACATGAGAGTCCCAGTCATTGGAAAAAATCAAGATATCATCCAAATAAACAATCAGAAATTTATCCACAAAATCCCTGAAAATGTCATTCATGAAGGACTGGAAGACGGAAGGAGCATTAGGGAGCCCAAAGGGCATCACTAGGTACTCAAAATGCCCCTCTGGGGTATTGAATTCCGTCTTCCATTCATCCCCGTGCTTAATGCGAATAAGGTTATACGCCCCCCTGAAGTCAAGCTTGGTAAACCAAGTAGCACTTTTCACCCTGGAAAACAGGTCAGAAATCAAGGGTAACGGATATTGATATTTCACAGTGATATTGTTCAAGAGACGATAATCAATACACGGCCTTAATGAACCATCCTTTTTGGCCACAAAGAAAAAACCGGCACCCAAGGGTGAAGAGGATGGTCTGATATGACCCTTCTCCAATGACTCCTTGATATAAGACAGCATAGCGTCATGTTCAGGTACAGAACAAGTTAAAAAGGCGACCTTTAGGGAATTTACTACCAGGCACTAATTCAATAGCGCAGTCATAGCTCCTATGGGGGGGCAAGGATGCAGATTTACTTTCGCTAAACACATCAGAAAAATCAGTCAAAAAGTCAGGAACATCCTGAACCTGGGGAGAGGCAGAAAAAACAGGAGTGTTGGCATTAACACATTGGCAGCCCCAACTGGTCACAGACACAGATTTCCAATCCAAAACAGGATTATGAGACTGTAACCAAGGGAAACCCAGTACAATAATGTCATGCAGATTACACAGCACCAAAAATTTGCAACTCTCCTGATGATCAGGTTCAACCCTCATTATCACCTGAGTTGAGAACTGGGGTTTATTCTCAGCCAAAGGGGTAGAATAAATCCCCAGTAGGGGAATAGACTTCCGTAGGGGTATCAAGGGAAACCCACAACGTTTAGCAAAATCAAAATCCATCAGGTTAATAGCTGCTCCCGAATCAACAAAAGCCTGAGCAGAAAATGTGGACAGGGAGCAAATCAGGTAACAGTCAACAGAAATTTAGTCTGAACACTACCCAAGACAACTGAGCGTGCAAAACGTCTTCCCCGTTAGGGCAGACTGAAATAGCATGAGAGGCGTCACCACAGTAGAAACATAACCCATTGCGTTTTCGAAACTCATGACGCTGTGCCCCAGAAGCCACTCTATCACACTGCATGGACTCAGAAGCTGGTTCACAAGGCAACACTATTCCACGCATACCTCTACGCTCACGCAAACGTCTGTCAATTTGAATCGCTAATGATATAGAATCATTGAGACCAGAGGGAGCAGGGAAACCCACCATAACATCTTTTACATTCTCTGACAGACCCTTCCGAAAAAGGGCTGCCAAAGCATCATCATTCCATTTGGTCAGGACTGCCCACTTTCGGAATTTCTGACAGTACAACTCAGCGTCCTCAAGCCACTGATTTAATGCCAACAAGGTTTTTTCAGCTTGATCAGTGACATTAGGTTCATCATACAATAACCCCAGAGCCAGAAAAAATGCATCAACATTACTCAAAACAGGGTCCCCAGGTGTCAGGGAAAAAGCCCAATCCTGAGGATCGCCGCGCAGGAGAGAGATGACAATTTGAACCTGCTGTGCTGCATTCCCTGAGGACTTAGGTTTTAAGGCAAAAAACAACTTACAGTTATTTTTGAAATTCAGAAATTTAGCTCGATCCTCCAAAAATAAATCTGGCATGGGGATCATAGGTTCCACAACCGGCAACCTAGCAAGATAGATAGCAATACTCCGAACTTCAGTGGCAAGCTGATCCACACGGCCAGACAACTGTGCAAACTCCATTGAGAGAAAAAAAAAATCCTCCTCAGCACCCAGAGAAAAAGAGGGAAAAAATGCAACAAACAGAGAAAAAAAAAAAAAATTTCTGACAACTTCCTTTTTTCTTTTTCCTTTTACTATTTTTCCCTTCTGTTGAGTACCATATAATTTTCAGTTTGGCCGGTGATACTGTTATGATTTGGTAGCTGAGGAGAGCAGGCAAAAACGGCAATACACCAGAGAGGTTGGAATCTACTGGATTGCAGTACCCTGACTAACCACCACAACTAAAGGCAGCCGTGGAGCGTTCCTACGTTGGTCCTAGACGCCTCGTCACAGCCTGAGAGGTTAACTACACCTAAAGATAGAAAGAGGAAAGCTATCTGCCCCGGAGCAGATCCCCAAAGAACATAGGAAGCCCCAAACATGTAATGGCGGTTAGACAAGAGGAAATACAGACACAGACAGAAAATAGTATGAGCAAACGTTGGGGCCCAATCTACCTGGACAGAAAAGGATAGGAAGGCCACTTACTGCAATCCAAAAAACCCTAAAAAATACCAACTCTACTAATTGCAAAAACATCTGAGATCACACGACCTCTACAACCTAAATTAGTTCTCTGGTGTCACAAAACTAAGCCGCAGCCACTGAAAAAACTGGAAAAGGCAAATGAAAAATAACAGTGGCTCAGATAAACTGAGAGGAGCACAAGCCCCCGGAGGGGACCTGGAAGACCTCCACAGAAGTATAGGGAACAATGCAAAAAGCAAGCACAAAAATAAAAGCAGAAAATATCTTATCTGATAGCAGAAGATGCAGGCAAGACTCAGCAAGCTTCCAAGTGAACCAGGAACCACAGTTGAGACAAGAACAATTGATCACCGGCAACCATGATGGGAGGGAACCTCCCTTATATAAGACCAGTCTGTAACTCCTGATTGACAATCCTCATTGAATGGTTCAGTACTGTTTGTAACCACCAGAGGGAGCTTCTGCTCAGAATTCATTTCTAACACATTCACAACAGGAGCCGTAATAGCTCACCTCAACAAGTATTGACCGAACTCCGGGGTCCGAGCCTATAGGGATCTCCATGACCCATTAGGAGAAAACCGGAGTTCCTGGAGGACTACAGGTCCCAGGAGTACCACAGAGCTGATACGTAACCGGGCCAGGAGGACGGAGTCCTGCCGTGCACGGCAAACAGGGACTGTGTACTTCAAGAAAAGGTCCAACCACAAGGTCAGCTACATGCAGGCCAGGACTTCATTGCAGAAAGGCAAGGAACAGGAGGCCACACACCTACTCAGTGGGAGAATCTGGATGTGCACCCTTCACCCTACAGTGCTCCGGGATGTGCCTGCAACATCTTCAGTAAAGGTACCAAAGTGAATTGTGTGTGTGTCCTATTTCTGACCCCTAACTGCCGGGTTCCCTTCTGTCCTGCATTCCTCCCATCTATCTGCCCTGAAGGACTCAGCCTCACCTGTGGGAGGCTTAACACCTATAGCTGCATGACACCAACCCTTCAGTGGATCTGCACTGCAGCGCTGGTCACCCTGACCAGGTACCACAGGTGGCGTCACGAATCCCCATACCAATATTCAACTCCCCTGTAAATATCCCACATTAAAGGGTGAGCGCCAGAGCAACGGACTGAGCTGTGTTGCCGTGACATCCCCCATAGAAGTCTATAGGCTCAGATCCGAGTTCCCATTGCTCTGGTGGGCGACTCATCTCTCTCTCTATGAATCTGTCTATAGCTATCTGTCTGTCTGTCTCAACCCCATTGTCGGGTGTCCCAGGACCAGGGGCACCTTCCCTGTTCCTAGCGCTAGTGGAGCCCTAGCTCGCCCTGTCCCCAGATTACTTCTGATGGTGAAAATGCTAGGGCCACGTACCTTGTCTTAGCTCCTGAATCCACCCTCAGTCTGTACTGTTCCCCCACCCAGGGAACAGGGGGGTAGTAGTGTACTGTAATACACCAACTAGACTAAGGTACTAAGGTAATACGAACAGGGATAAAGGAAAATTCCAATCATACAAATATACTCACGCAAACAACAGAGGTAAACACTGGGGTGTGAAGGTTGGGGTTAAACCAAAGTAGTAGAAGCAAGGGAATTATCACACACTCAAAACCTAACAACAGTCACAGATAAATCCACCAAATGCCTTTTCCAATAACAACCACCAACAACCACCAGCCATACAGCATAAACCAGCTCTGACTATGAGTGCTAGCCAGGACCCAGTTTATATAGGAGATGGGAGAGGCTAACTAATCAGTGCAGGAGTAGGAGAAATCATATTCTGCATTCTTCTGGCTCATCCCTGTCATGGTAAACCCATAAAGGCTCCTTTACACTAAGCGAGATCGCTGAAACGTCACCGATTTTGTGACGTAGCAGCGACCTAGCCAGCGATCTCGCTTAGTGTAACACTCAGCGACGATCAGCCCCACTGCTGGGTTCGCTGATCGTCGCTGAATGTCCTGTACCATTTTTTGATCGCCAGTCTCCCGCTGACCAGCGCGCATCGCTGCGTGTGACAGGCGGGAGACCAGCAATCAGCCAGCCGGAGCTGGTAACCAAGGTAAACATCGGGTTTCCATGCGCTGGGCGGTGCATGGAAACCCGATGTGTACCTCAGATACCAGCGCGCTGATGCAGGGGAGCTGGTAACCAAGGTACACAGCGGGTTTCTAAGTGCCGAGCGGAGCCTAGAAACCCGATGTGTACCTTGGTTACCAGCTCCCTGCACCAGCGCGCTGGTATCTAAGGTACACTGCTGGTAACTAATTGACGTGCGTCGTGTTATGATTTGGTAGCTGAGGAGTGCAGGTAAAAAAGGAAATACACCAGAGCAGTTGGAATCTATGAGATTGCAATACCCTGACTAACCACCACAACTAGAGGCAGCCGTGGAGCGTTCCTACGTTGGTCCTAGACGCCTCGTCACAGCCTGAGAAACTAACTACACCTAAAGATAGAAATAGGAAAGCTATCTGCCCCGGAGCAGAACCCAAAGATAATAGAAAGCCCCCAAACATGTAATGGCAGTTAGACAAGAAGAAATACTGACACAGAAAGAAAATAGTATGAGCAAACGCTGGGGCCCAAACTAACTAAATAGAAAAGGATAGGAAGGGTACTTACTGCAATCCCAGAAAACCCTGAAAGGCACCAACTCTACTAATTTCAAAAACACCTGAGATCACACGACCTCTACCACCTAAATTAGTTCTCTGGTGTAACAAAATCAAAACAACAGCCACTGAAAAAACTGGAAAAAGCAAAAGTACAAACAACAGTGGCTGAACAAAACTGAGAGGGCAGAAGCCCCCGGAGGGGACCCTGAAGGCCCCCACAGAAGTGCAGGACAAAATGCAAAAATATAGCACAAACTCAAAAGAAGAAAAAGTCTTATCTGTTAGCAGGAGATGCAGACACGACACAGCAGGCTACAAGGGAAACTGGAATAAAGGATTCAGACCAGAACAATTGATCACCGGCAACCCTGATTGGAAGGTGACTCCCTTATATAAGACCAGTCAGTAACACCTGATTCCCAGTCCTCACAATCTTCACTGGACAGACTAGCACTGCTTGTAACCACCAGAGGGAGCCTCTGCTCAGAACTCATCTCAAACTCATTCACAACAGTACCCCCCCTTGAGGAGGGGTCACCGAACCCTCATTTGAGCAACCAGGTCGGTCAGGATGAGTTCTATGATACGCACGGATAAGTCTCCTAGCATGGATGTCCGAAGCAAACACCCAAGAATTGTCTTCCTGACCATAACCTCTCCATTTAACCAAATACTGGAGTTTCCGTCTAGAAAAACGAGAATCTAATATTTTCTCAACCACATACTCCAGATTGCCCTCAACCAAAACAGGGTCAGGAGGCACAGCAGCAGGAACCACTGGCTCAACAAACCTCTTCAACAAGGACTTGTGGAACACGTTATGGATCTTAAATGTCCCTGGAAGAAGCAAACGAAAAGAAACAGGATTAATAATCTCCATGATCTTATAAGGTCCAATGAACCTAGGCTTAAATTAAGGAGATGCCACTCTCATAGGAATATTCTTTGAGGACAACCAGACCAAGTCCCCGACTTTAAACCGAGGACCATCAGTCCTATGCCGGTTAGCAAACCACTGGGCCCTGTCTGAGAGAGGGACAACCTCTCCACTACCTGGTCCCAAATCTGTTGCATACGCTCCACAACAGAGTCAACACCTGGACAGACAGAAGCCTCCGTCTGTCCTGAAGAAAATCGAGGGTGAAACCCAGAATTACAGAAAAACGGAGACATCAAAGTGGCAGAGCTAGCCCTATTATTAAGAGCAAACTCAGCCAAAGGCAAAAAAGAGACCCAGTCATCCTGATCAGCAGACACAAAGCATCTTAGATAAGTCTCCAATGTCTGGTTTGTTCTCTCCAGTTTGACCATTGGTCTGAGGATGAAATGCCGAGGAGAAAGACAATTGAACACCCAGTTTAGAACAAAAAGTCCTCCAAAATCTGGAAACAAACTGGACTCCTCTGTCAGACACAATGTTCTCAGGAATGCCGTGTAAACGAACCACGTGCTGAAGGAACAACGGCACCAATTCAGAGGAGGAAGGCAACTTAGGTAATGTCACAAGATGTATCATTTTGGAAAACCTATCACAAATTACCCAGATGGTGGTCATTCTCTGAGAAACAGGAAGGTCGGAAATGAAATCCATAGAGATATGGGTCCATGGTCTCTTGGGCACAGGTAATGGCATCAACAAACCACTAGAGCGAGAGCAAGGCTTGGAGCGAGAGCAAGTCCCGCAGGACTGCACAAATTCCCTGACATCACGAGACAAGGTAGGCCACCAAAAGGACCGACTAACCAAGTCTCTGGTACCAAAAATTCCGGGATGCCCAGCCAATGCGGAACAATGAATCTCAGACATCACACTCCCCTTCCACTGATCCGGGACAAACAATTTTCCAACCGGGCAGCGCTCGGGCCTATCCTCCTGACACCCCTCCAGAGCAAGTCTCAAATTGGGCGAGATGGCGGAAAGACTACACACTCTTTCAAATAACAGAAGGATCAGATAATCAGGAGAGTCCGCAAGGAAGCTCCTCGAGAGGGCATCCGCCTTAACATTCTTAGTGCCAGGAAGAAAGGAAAACCACAAATTAAAACGTGTGAAAAACAAGCCCACCTGGCCTGTCTAGGATTGAGTCGCTTGGCAGATTCCAGTAGACCAGATTCTTATGGTCCGTAAGGACCACCACCTGATGTTTGGCCCCTCCAGCCAATGTCACCACCTCTTCAAAAGCCCACTTCATGGCCAATAACTCCCGATTACCCACGTCATAATTACGTTCAGTAGGAGAAAATTTTCGAGAGAAAAAGGCACAAGGTTACTTTTAGAGGTCTCTGGATCTTTTGGACAAAACGGCACCTGCCCCAATTTCAGAGGCATCAACCTCCACCTGAAATGGAAGAGAAACATCCAGGCTGCCGTAGAACAGGAGCAGAAGTGAATCTCTGCTTAAGTTTCCTGAAATGCAGAGACTGCCTCAGGAGGCCAATTCACCACATCAAACCCTTTCTGGTCAATCATTAATGGTTTAACAAAACCGAGAAAATTACCAATAAATTTACGATAAAATTGGCAAAACCCAAAAATCTCTGAAGAGCCTTTAATGAAGAGGTTGGACCCAATCACAGATGGCCTGAACATGACCGGGTCATTTCAATAACAGATGGGGACAAAATGAATCCCAGAAATGAGATCCTCTGTACGCCAAAAAGACACTTTGATCCCTTCACATACAGAGCATTCTCTCTAAAAAATCTGGAATACAGTTCGAACATGTTTCACATGAAGTCCCAGTCATTAGAAAAAATCAAGATATCATCCAAATAAAACAATCAGAAATTTGTCCACAAAATCCCTGAAAATGTCATTCATGAAGGACTGGAAGACGGAAGGAGCATTAGTGAGCCCAAAGGGCATCACCAAGTACTCAAAAGCCTTCAGGGGTATTGAATGCCGTCTTCCATTAATCCCCGTGCTTAATGCAAAATAAGGTTATACGCCCCCCTGAGGTCAAGCTTGGTAACCAAGTAGCGTTTTTTTCACCCTGGAAAACAGGTCAGAAATCAAGGGTAACGGGTATTGATATTTCACAGTAATATTGTTCAAGAGACGATAATCAATAACAACGGCCTCAATGAACCATCCTTTTGGCCACAAAAAAAACCGGCACCTAAGGGTGAAGAGGATGGTCCTGATATGACCCTTCTCCAATGATCCTTGATATAAGACCGCATAGCGTCATGTTCAGGTACAGACAAGTTAAAAAGACGACCCTTAGGGAATTTACTACCCGGCACTAATTCAATAGCGCAGTCCATAGCTCCTATGGGGAGGCAAGGATGCAGATTTTACTTCGCTAAACACATCAGAAAAATCAATCAAAAATCAGGAACAATCCTGAGCCTGGGGGGAGGCAGAAAAAACAGGAGTGTTGGTATTAACACATTTGCAGCCCCAACTGGTTACAGACACAGATTTCCAATCCAAAACAGGATTATGAGACTGTAACCAGGGAAACCCAGCACGATAATGTCATGCAGATTATACAGAACCAAAAATATGCAGCACTCCTGGTGATCAGGTTCAACCCTCATTATCACCTGAGTAGAAAACTGGGGTTTATTCTCAGCCAAAGGTAGAATCGATCCCCAGTTGGGGGAATAGACTTCTGTAGGGGTATCAAGGGAAACCCACAACGTTTAGCAAAATCATAAATCCTTCAGGTTAATAGCTGCTCCGAATCAACGAAAGCCTGAGCAGAAAATGAAGACAGAGAGCATATCAGAGTGACAGTTAATAAAAACTTTAGTCTGAACACTACCCAAGACAACTGAGCGTGCAAAAACGTCTTCCCCGCTTAGGGCAGACTGAATGCAATGAGAGGCATCACCACAGTAGAAACATAACCCATTGCGCTTTCGAAACTCATGACGCTGTGCCCCAGACACCACTCTATCACACAGCATGGGTTCAGAAGCTGGTTCCAAGGCAACACCATTCCACGCAATACTTCTCCGCTCACGCAAATGTCTGTCAATTTGAATCGCTAATGACAAGAATCATGAGACCAGAGGGGACAGGGAATCCCACCATAACATCCTTTACATTATCTGACGACCCTTCCGGAAAAGGGCTGCCAAAGCGTCGTCATTCCATTTGGTCAGGCCTGCCCACCTACGGAATCTCTGACAGTATAAATCAGCGTCATCAAGCCCCTGATTTAATGCCAAACAAGGCTTTTTCAGCTTGATCAGTGACATTAGGCTCATCGTACAATAACCCCAAAGCCCCGAAAAAATGCATCAACATCACTCAAAACAGGATCCCCAGGTGTCAGGGAAAAAGCCCAATCCTGAGGATCGCCCAACGCAGGAGAGAGATGGACAATTGAACCTGCTGCGCTCGCGTTCCCTGAGGACCTAGACTTCAGACAAAAAACAATTTTACAATTATTTTGAAATTCTGAAAACTTAGCTCGATCCCCTAAAAAACAAATCTGCATGGGGATCCTAGGTTCCACAACAGCAACCTAGCAAGTAGATAGCAATACTCCGAACTTCAGTGGCAAGCTGATCCACAACGGCCAGACAACTGTGCAAACTCCATTGAGAGAAAAGATCCCCCCAGCAACCCAGAGATACAGAGGGAAAAAAAGAAAAAAAAAAAAAATGCAACAAACAGAAAAAAATCTCTGACAACTCTGACAACCTTTTTTTTTTTCTTTCACAAATTTTTCCCTTCTGTTGGTACCACACAATTTTCAGTTATGGCCGGTGTACTGTTATGATTTGGTAGCTGAGGAGTGCAGGTAAAAAAGGAAATACACCAGAGCAGTTGGAATTTATGAGATTGCAGTAACCCTGACTAACCACCACAACTAGAGGCAGCCGTGGAGCGTTCCTACGTTGGCCTAGAC
>JARQOD010000001.1:160974271-160995838 GCA_033576555.1 Oophaga sylvatica | reverse complement strand
GATTCTGAGAACAGAAGCAGAGCCAGCTGGCCGTACAGAGCCTTTTGCGCCGGGCTTTGGAGGCGGTGAAGAGGTGGTTTTCACAGTGCTGTGGTCCTGAGAGGAGGGGGAAAGTTTGAAGTCAAACTTTGGCCCCACCCAAACCCAAACAAGGTTTCAATTTGTTTTCCGCAGCAGGGGGGTCGTGAGCCCCTAAAAAAGTGGCAAAAAGGGAAACCCCACGGGGAAAGGTGGAAGCTGTGTCATGGGTGGGGCAGCACCCAAGACCCCCAGTCTCCCGCGCAACCCCGACCCGACCGTCCCTTACTCAGACTTCTTCTCGGGTTTGATTGATAAAGAAAGTCAGAAAGTTAAAAGGGCCCCAAAGGGGGTTATTCCCCCCGGGGATCATAAACCCCGCAGCAATGTTCGTATCTGTGAAAGGCCCTTTTTTACTTCTTAGTGTTGAAACCAATGTTTTGTTAGGGGGAGCGCGTCACTAAAGATTAGATTTTTTCCACAAAAAATGGACGCACCTTGAAAAAAATTGTGAAGGTGAGGCGGAACACGTCAGCAGATAAAACCCGGCAGTGGTTAAAGAACAAACGGGAGGAATTCCCTACAAAATGAAAAGTCACAGACTACATAAACCCCTGGAAACACAAACTGTTCAGTAGTTTTAAAAGGCCCCTTTGCTACTTTATGTTTTTGAAAAAATGTATTGTATCGGTGGAAGCGCGTCACCAATGATTAGATTTTTTTCCACAAAATGGGCAGCACCAATTAGAGAAAAATGTGAAGGATGAGGCGTGACAACGCTAGCAGCTACAACCGGCAGTGGTTGAAGAACAAACTGGAGCGTAATTGATAAAAAAGAAAAGCTCACAGTCTGAACCAAACACAACTGTTCAGTAGCTGTTAAAGGCCCCTTTGTTACTTCTATGTGTTTGCAACCAATGATTGTTAGGATGGAAGGCGTACACTAATAGATTAGTTTTTTTCACTAAAATGGGCAGCCCAATTAGAGAAAAATGGAAGGTGAGGCGTACACCGTCAGGATACAACGGCAGTGGTTGAAAAAAATGGAGCGTAATCTGCCTCAAAAAATGAAAAGCTCCAGATACTGAACCTGAACACAATGTTCAGTAGCTGTTAAAGGCCCCTTTGGTCACTTTATAGTGTTTGCAACAATGTATTGTATACGGATGGAAGGCGTCACATAATGATTGATTTTTTTCCAAAAATGGGCAGCACCAATTAGAGAAAATGGGGATGAGGCAGTGACACCGCTCGCGATACCCCGAGGGGGAAAAAATGGAGCGTAATCTGCACTCAAAAAAGTCCAGTCAGTGAACAAGAAACAAAACTGTTCAGTAGCTGTTAAAGGCCCCTTTGTTATTCATGTGTTTGCAACAATGTATTGTTACGGAGGAGCGCGTCAATAAGATTAGTTTTTTTTCCACTAAATGGAGCAGCACCCAATTAGAAAAAAAGTGAAGTGAGGCGTTGAAAACCGTCGCGATACAAGGCGTGTTGAAGAACAAAGGAGCGTAATCTGCACTCAAAAATGAAAAAGCTCCGCACAGGAACACTGAAACACAATGTTCAGTGCTGTTAAAGGCCCCTTTGTCACTTTTAGGTTTGCAACCAATGTATTGTATAGGAGGAGCCGCAACAAATAGATTAGATTTTTTTCCACTAAAATGGAGCAGCACCAATTAGAAAAATGGAAGGAGAGGCAGGCCCGCTCACAGACACAACGGCAGGGTTAAGAACAAAGGAGCGTAACTGCACTCAAAAAATGAAAAGTCACGATACAGTGAAAGAAACAAATGTCATAGCTGTTAAAAGGCCCCTTTTTCTTTATAGGTTTGCAAAATGTATTGTATAGGATGGAAGGCGCCCTAATAGATTAGATTTTTTTTAAAATGGGCAGCACCAATTAGGAAAAATGTGAAGGAGAGGCAGTGACACCGTCAGCGACACAACGGCGTGGTTGAAGAAACTAAGGGAGGTTTGCCTCACAAAATTAAAGCTCACAGCTACAGTAAACCCTGAGCAACTGTTAGTAGTGTGGAAAGGCCCTTTCTGAACTTTATAGGTTTGCAACCAATGTTTGTAAGGATGGAAGCACGCACACTAATAGATTTGATTTTTTTAAATAAGGGAGCCACCCCTTCCCCCAAAATAAAAATAAAAAAAAAAAAAGAGTCAGTGCCGGCGAGCTACCACGGGGGCGGCAAACTGCGCGTCCCTGCACTGTCACACACACACCTTGCACAGAGCTGTTAAAACAAACACTGGCAAAATGAAGTTTTTACAAGGGTTGGTAAACTGCCTGCCTAAGCACAGTAGTACAAAAATCGCAATCTAATGTCCTCAGGGGTGGAGGATTGGTTCTGTCCCTAACTGAGTTCCGACAGTGACGTAAAATGGCTCGGCGCCTTTTATAGTGCTTTGACTATTTCAGCAGCCAATTCACAGCCCTCCATTGTTAAGATGACCGCGCATTACGGATGTGCCCACACTTTTAGATTCTCGGTCAAACATCCATTGCCTCTCAAAGAATTTTGGGAACTTCCGTTCCGGTTCGATATTGAAAAAAGTTCGGAATTAGTATCGGAATTCCGATAACCGATTCGGCCGATACCGATACTTGGGTATCGGAATGTCAAATAGCGGTGATACTAAATAGTGAACTTTTATTGTTTTGGTTTTTTTTTACATAAAGAAAGTATTGGGGAATATTTTTTCTTTTTTAGGAATTTTTTTTTTATACTTTTACACTTTTTTTTTTTTTTTCACTTTTTTCTTTGTCCCATGGTGGGCATCACTGTATTATTGATCGTGATAGAACTTTGCAGAGCATGAGGGAAGCATGAAGTGCTGGTAGCGGCTGCAGTTGTTCTTGATAAGACAGTGGACCTACACCAGCAGAGACATGGCTCTCCAAACCATACTGATTGGGAAATTCCACTGCCTCAATAAACCCGCTTGGATTGTGTGCCTCTCACTCTTCCCCAGACTCTAAGCCCCTTTATTTCCAATTAAATGAAAATTTATTCTCTGAAACAACCCTTGCCACTGAGCAACAGTCCAGTTTTTTTCTCCTTGGCCCGGGGTAAGACGTTTGGGTTGTCTATTGGTCATGATGACTTGACACAAGGAATGCGACACTTGTGCCTGTCCGGATTTTCGGTGGTGTGGTGGCTCTTGAAGCAATTATCCAGCGCAACCACTCCTTGTGCATCTCCCCCAATTTTTGAATTGCCTTGACAATCCTTTCAAGGATGCGGTTTCCTGGTTGTTTGCACTTTTTTACCCGCTTTTTCCTTCCACTCAACTTTCCTTATTGCTTGGTACAGTTCTCTGTGAACAGCTAGCTTCTTTACAAGCCTTTGTGGCTTCCTCCTTGTGGAGTGTGTCGGTGAATGCCTTCTGGAATCTGTCAAGTCCAGTCTTCCCCATGATTTTGGGCCACTGAAAAAAGAACAAAAGGATCTTTTTAAAGCTTTGGAAGCCTTTGCAGGGTTTTTGTTAATTATTCTAATTTAAGGTAATGATTTTGGGTTGCATAGGTGTAAGCCTAATCCTAAAAATTAACAGAAAATAAACACTTGAAATAGATCATTTGTTGTAATGACCTATTAATAGGTTTCACTTTTTGTTTTAAGTGAAATAAATTAATTTTTATGATATTCTATTTTTTAAAAGTACCTGTATAATTTTGCCTGGCTTTTTTAGGAAACCCTCGGCAGATCCACCAGTTTTTTTGAATTCACGTGCACATGCTATAAAAATTGTTTTAAATGCTTTTTAAACCCACTTAGGAAACAAAAAAATGTACTAAACTCCAAAAAAACTTTTCCCTTAAGTGTTTTCCAATTGAAAACTTTGTTTTTGACAGCCTGAAACAAAAACT
Source organism: Oophaga sylvatica (assembly GCA_033576555.1). NCBI lineage: Eukaryota > Metazoa > Chordata > Amphibia > Anura > Dendrobatidae > Oophaga > Oophaga sylvatica. The sequence goes on along the minus strand of JARQOD010000001.1, from coordinate 160,991,937 downwards.
CTATGGGTTTGTGCAACGTCAGTAAACGCTGCGGGTTGGATGCTGCGTATTTGCGCAGCGTCCAAACCCGCAGTGGCAGATGTTACAGCTAGTGGATGGAATTTCAAGAAATCCCATGCCCACATGCATCCACAGACCCCCCATGGGCGGGACAAGAGGTGCGTCTCTCCAGACCGCAGCATGTCAATTTCTCTTGACGAGACGCGAGTCTCCGCAAGATAAATCTCACCCATACAATATATTAGACCCAGTGATTCCGCACGGTTCTGTGAACAAATGCGGACTCACCTGTGTTCAATAGACTGCAGTGCTTTGGACGCAGGCGAACATGCGCTGCGGTAAAGCGCTGCCACTTCCAAATGTCTGCAATACCCTAATACAACAAGCCTTAATATGCACTTTTATGATTTATTTAAAAAAATTGTATTGAATTCTTAGGAAAATAAAATGAGTGCGATTTCATAAAAATAAGAAAAGGTATGATGTAGGCTTGGAGCTGTCTGATTCCATGCAATACGAAGCATTCGCCTTAAAAGCCAAGAATTTTTTCATTGCTAGAAAATTAAGTAATGATGGATAAAAAGTATTCTAGAAAGTTTGTTTCATGTTCTGGTCAAGTATTCATCAGTGAGACCCAGTTTGAGGACAGGTAAGGTACAATCACACATGGGAGAGGAAAACTTTAAATATTCTAGCATTTTGTGTTCTGGTCATTCACACTGGCATATCAAAATTACAAACTCAAATACAAATGTGCTATTCGCGTGCAGATAATTATTAATTTATTTTTCTGTTCTAATAATAAATGGAGCAAATGTGAATTATGCACTGAGCCTGCATTTTTTATTGAATCATATGGTTAAAAATAATATCCATATAGATTTTGGAACATCTTGCATATTGAAAAAAAAAAATCCAATACAGAAATTTTTTAGAAAAACAAAACAGGAATGTGTATGAAAATTTGTACGGCAGTGGCTTTTTTTGTTTTATATTAAAAAAAAAAAACTGACAGAGGCTTAATAATCTTAATAAAGAAAGATTGGGTAACGTACAGATGTTGCTGGGTGCAATATTCTAAGCAAAACACTCATTGAGGTCAGGGAGCAACATGAAGAAAAAATTATTAATGTTACATTTATTAGATGTGTTCTCTCTTTATTAAAGGAGTGTAAGAACCGTTGCGATATTTTCAGCTTCCACCTGTTTAGGATAATCATCTGCTCCATAAGCCTCGGCACTGAAAGTGCAGACCCAGGAGAAAACAAACTTTATTGACAAAGTCAAATAATGAATCCAAAAATATGAAGAAAGGTTGACCGCACTCACTATATTGGGACGCCCGCTCCAGATCCAAGGAACCCTCTTGGAAAGTCCAAACAATCAACAAAAGAGGAACAGCGCTCCATCCAGGTCTAATGGTAAAAAAGAAACTTTATTCCGCCATGGTAAATACGTTAGTATTTACCATGGCGGAATAAAGTTTCTTTTTTTACCATTACAACTGGATGGAGCGCTGTTCCTGTTTTGCTGAAAGTCACATAATGACACACATAGAAATCAACAACCCAAAATAGAGCAATAGATCAAATGACGAACTAATAAACAAATGTGAGATGTAATACCAAATCACAATGAGGAGTTCAACAGGACCTATAGACGGAATAAAAATTCATATATGGTCAGCACCATGGTGCTAATGAACCTGACAAAATGCAAAGGAATAACGCTGCATACTGAGCGCTAAGTTAGACACCAATATAGGTTAAGTAAAATGTACATATGCCTAACGGATAGGCAAAGTAGCCTGGGATGTTTCCTTTAACCCCCGGAGCTTTTTTCGGTTTTGCGTTCTCGTTTTTCGCTCCCTCCTTCCCAGAGCCATCATTTTTTTATTTTTCCGTCAATATGGCCATGTGAGGGCTTATTTTTTGTGGGACGAGTTGTACTTTTGAACAACACCATTGGTTTTACATGTCGTGTACTTGAAAACAGGAAAAAAATTCCCAGTGCGGTGAGTTTGCAAAAAAAAGTACAATCCCACATTTGTTTTTGTTTGGCTTTTTTGCTAGGTTCACTAAATGCCAAAACTGACCTGCCATTATGATTCTCCAGGTCATTACAAGTTAGTGGTGAAAAAAAATTCCAAACTTTGCTAAAAAAAAAATAAAATTGTGCCGTTTTCCGATACCCGTAGTGTCTCCATTTTTCGTGTTCTAGGGTTGGATGAGGGCTTATTTTTTGCGCGCCAAGCTAACATTTTTAGTGATACCATTTTAGTGCAGATTCGATCTTTTAATTGCCTGTTATTGAATTTTAGTACAATGTCGCAGCGACCAAAAAACGTAATTCTGGCGTTTTGAATTTTTTTTTTGCTGCTCCGTTTAGCGATTCAGGTTAATTATTTTTTTATTGATAGATCGGGCGATTCTGAACACGGCGATACCAAATGTGTGCATGTTTGATTTTATTTTTAGGCCGGGATCACACATGCAAGAAATATGGCTGACTCTCGCATGTTAATACCCGGCACTGCCGCCGGCACTAGGGAGCGGAGCGTGCAGCTGCATGTATTGCTATGCGGACGCACGATCCCCTCCTGAGTGCCGGCGGCAGTGCTGGGTATTAACATGCGAGACTCGGCCGTATTTCTCGCATGTGTGATCCCGGCCTTATTGTTTTAATTTGAATGGGGCGAAGGGGGGTGATTTGAACTTTTAAAATTTTTTTATTTTTATATTTTAAACACTTTTTTTTTTTAGTTTTGCCATGCTTCAATAGTCTCTACAGGAGACTAGAAGCTGGCACCACTCGATCAGCTCTGTTTCATATAGGCGATGAGCAGATCGCCTATATGTAGCTGAATTACTGCATTGCTATGAGCACCAACCACTGGGTGGCGTCATAGCAATCCGGCACTGACAACCATAGAGGTCTCCAGGAGACCTCGGGTTATCATGTTGACACACCGATGACCCGCGATCACGTGACGCGGGTCACCGGTGTGCGTATTTCCGGCCCAATGGCCATAAGGGCCATTTACATGCCACTATCAGCTGACATGTCCCAGAAAATATGTGGGCTCACCGCTGGAGCCCGCATCAAATTGAGGGATACAAGCATTGGCGTAATTGTACGTCCAATGTCGTTAAGGGGTTAATGAACAGCAGCATGTGGAACACTGTAAAAGATGCACATAGCGATCAGATCAAAACAAAGCAAGTAGGAGACCATATCCAAGTCATGGAGCAGCAACAGCTGATCCCCAAATAGATAATACAAAAGCATGAGCGGGAAAAGATGTCCAATATGTGTCGCCACAAAGGTAACTTCCTCAGGGGCCTGTAATTTGGCTTGCAGAATAGTGGTATATATATAGAGAGAGAGAGATAATCAGGATAGTAAACAGTTGTGTAGCTTACCGGGGGCAGCTTCGGTGATTAAAGTGAAAGGTCACGAATGCGTCATGCAGTGTTATCGAAGATGAGGTGTAGTATTGTACTGCGCATGCACAGAAGGGTGAATATCACTCTAAGCATACAAGCACTGACCAGTGAAAATCCAGTGTCACAATGGATTACAGCGCATGCGTGTTATTAGAGCAATAGGTTGAACAGCTCATGTGTATGTTACCATGGAAATCCTTAAAAGTGTATAAGCCGTGAATTGGATCGCAACACATGATCAAAAAGATTGATCAGTTTTCAAGTCTTGCCACACAACAGTTGTCCTGCTGGAAGGTGCCTACGCCCCAGTCTCGTCTTTTGCATCCCCTAACAGGTTTTCTTCCAGGATTGCCCTGTATTTAGTTTCATCCATTTTCCCATCAACTCTGACCAGCTTCCCTGTCCCTGCTCTTTTCATGTAGATGTGCAGTGTTAGTTGTCGGCCATACATTGCGTTTTCCATTTAGCCCAAAAAGTTCTACTTTGGTCTCAACTGATCAGCGCATCTACTACATGCTGGCTGTGTCCCCTTCTTTACTGTTTGCAAATGGGACTTCTTATGGCTTACTTTCATAAATGTCTTTCTTCTTGCCACTCTTCCATAAAGTCCAGATTTGTGGGGTACACAACTAACAGTTATGCCGTGAACAGATTCCTGAATTAATTGGCTTTGCAGACACCTATATTTCATATTGAAGATTGTCCGGTTTCTTTTTGAGATGACAAAGACTAGGAATACACTGAAGCCTACGCTTTTTACAGAAACAACTTGATTTTTAGGCTAAGTGCACACGTTCAGGAATGTGTGCAGAATTTTCCTGAGCAAAAACTGACTTTTTCCGCGGTAAAAACGTGCAGTTTTTTTGCGTTTTTGCGCGTTTTTACCGCGATTTTTTCCTGAACTTTCTAGGTCAATAATATAGCGGGAAAAATGCTAGAATTCCGAGAAATTAATGAACATGTTGGGTTTTTTTCCGAGATGCGTTTTTTTCACAGAAAGAAACGCACCATGTGCACAACGATTGCTTAATTCATTCTAAATGATAGGATGCTTAAATCATGCGGTTTTGACGCGTTTTTTCCCGCGAAAAAACGCGGAAAAAAAAAACGCAAATAATCCTGAACGTTTACACTTAGCCTTACCCTGTAGAGTGCTGACAATGTAAGACAGAAGACCTGGAAAGTTGTTCAAATTTACCTTGGTTATCGGAAGTGCCCATAAGGCCGTCCTGTTGTGATAAGTGCTTCAAGCTCTCTGAACTGAACACTTCCCAACTCCTCATCTCTGCTCTGAGTGACGGCTTTAGCTGTAGGACAGTAACCATATCCTTTTGTTAGTTTGCTGCAGTCTTTATGTAAACCTAGCATCTCATTAACTCAGAATGCTTTTCTTCTATGATCAAAAATACTGAAAGGTTTTTCAAACTCAAGGGATCGTTCCTTAATCACATTTTGGGATTGTGACTAGTGTTGAGCGATACGATACTGCAAATATCGGGTATCGGCCGATATTAGCTGTATCGGCCTTTCGATAATTCGTTTCGATATTTTCGTCTTATCGAATACCGGAATCGGATTTGTCACTGTCACTGTGAGTGTCCGTCGGTCGGGTCTGTCAAGAGTCAGCGGCACTTACCTGGCAGAAGATCTCCGGCGGTCACGTCCTGGACTGCTTGATGGCCGCCATTATCTTCTCCCTGGCGGTCACATGCAGTTTTTCGCGATAACTGCAGTGACTGCTGGGTAATCCCGGCCGTAAAGCAGTCAGTCTGATGACGTCACCGCCGGGGAAGCAGGTAATCAGCTGTGCTGCGCCGGGATGACAGGCTCTGCCTGTCATTCTGATGTAGCAGAGCTGGATCGTTGTGGGACACTCGTTACTATGGACTGCGTCGGTCAGGTGGTATATTTTTTTTTTTTTTTTTTTCATTTTTTTACAGGAGATCGATGGCGTCGCAGGATGAGACTGTAATAAAAGTAATGAAAACTGTGTTTTTTTGTTTTTTTTTATTAAATTAAAAAACTTTTTTATGAACATTCACCCGTCCGGGTACATAAACAATTTAACTATTTACATACAGGGACCCTGTCCGGGTTATTTATAATTCTTTGGCAGGGGTGTTCCAGGTACCACCTGGTACTCTTCTGATGCTTGCCAAACATCCGAGGCACCAAGGACCACCAGGACCTGATGACGTCGTGTGGCCTGTACAGTCAAGTCGTGACCCGCTATCTGGGTCTGTGTGGCCACCTCTTTCATCTCCCTCGGGTCTGGAACCCTATGTCCCGGACTGAACGAACCCCAGGGGGCCTAACAGGCGCCGGGTACGGGCCAGCTATACTTATCATGTCCATAGCTGGGGCTGCTGAGGAGACCACTGAGGGAGGCTGGGGAGATTTACGGCGTGGGGTGGGCACTTTTGCAGAGGCCTGGATGTGGGAGGCTGAAGGCTCCGAGGGTCTCACAGGTTCCTGACAATCTGGGGAGTAGGGGTCGCACCTGGTAACATTTAGGGCGTACCATCCATTGTAACCCCAGTGTCGGGTGTAAGTCACCAAGTCTCCTGGCAACAGGTCCCTCCCCGGGTGTCCTTCTGGGAGGTGAGCCTCCACGTCCCGCCGGTTCACAAAAACTTCTAAATAAAGTCCAGGCTCCTGGATGAAGCCCCAACCACCTTTCAATTTAAAGCTCCGTACTGCGCCCTTACGCTGCGGCTCCCTCAGGGTTCCTTTATCCTTTCTCATCCGGTCCTTATCTGCCCGGTCCTTCTCCAGCTGACGTTGGCGAAGTTTTTGGGATTCTCGCTGCTCCCTTTGTCGCTCTGCTTCCCGCTCCCAACGTCTCCACTCTTCCTCCTGACGCCGGTTGTAATTCTCCACCAGCTGCTCCATGTCTCCACCATCAAATGCCAGCTTACAGTGTCCGGTTTGTGGCAGCTCTCCTGGCGCCCCCCAGTCCTGGCGGCGCTCACCTACGGAGGAAGCAGCCGGCTCTGGAACAGATGACAGTCGGGGCTCCGGTACAGGCAGGTAGTGCTCTGGTGCCTGCGCGGCCTCCTCCATGAGGACGGGTGTCGCTTCTTCTGTCTCAGCGACGGGGGCAGACAGCGGGATCTGGGGTGCTGCCGGTGCAGCGTTTTTTGCACGAACGGGTGCCTCCACTGCGACAATGTCAACCGGATCACATTGCAAGGGCTCCTCTACTAGAACGGGTGCCTCACCTTCCGGTACAGACACTTCAGGTAAGAGGGATTGGCGCCGCTCCAAGTTTATTTTTAGGGCACGCCAGCTGGCTTCCATCCTGGCGACCTCCTCCTGGTGCCGGGCCAGGCCTCTTAGGGTATCCTCCGCTTCTTGCAGCGTAGGAGGGTTTCCAGGCCGGGTGCCCAACGGTGGTTCCGTGGCGATCGGGTCGCTTCTGTGGGAGGAGAGCTCTGACTGCTCCATCCCTTCACACTTCTGCTCGTGTCCATTAGCCATCTCTGCCAAGTCACATGTGTCATTAGCATCTGGAGAGGGCCCCTCTTGTAGGGAGGCGGGACATTCGTGTTAGTTTCCGCCCACTGAGGAGGATGAGGAGGCGGAACTAAGAGCTGTGGGGCACGATCTTACATTGCAGTACCATTTAGAGCCATCGTTTTCGCGTCACTGAGTGAGTGTACACCCATGAAGAGCACGCCCTTCTTCTTCACCAGTGCCTCGTCGTGACGCAGATATGGCGGAAAAATGGCAAATACATTCTCTGATGATTTTAGCAATTCTCAAGCACAAAACCAGTTCAATTCAGGCACACAGGACTCGCTTATAGCGAGCTACAGAATCCTGTTCTTGACGCCCAAGTTGAGCGCACAGAGCCAGAGGTTTTTGGGGTACTCGGCACCGAGCCCGTCGACTTCTATGGGGTATGTCACGGCTTTACCCGGCAATTGAATCAGAGTCTATTTTACTATGTAGAAGTGTATAAATATAAATATATGTATTATATATTATGTATTCTATTTGTGTATATTTTGTGTTTACAACGAAAGAAAGGGTTTTTTTTGTTGCGATATTTTGTTCCCATAGACTTACATGGGACTTCCGGTATCAGAATCGGATATCGACGATATTTAGTGATATCAGCGATACCATTTCGATACGATATTTTTAGATATCGAGCAGTATCGCTCAACACTAATTGTGACACATCTAAAACTGTCATCACCTGTTTGATTTTATCTAGTTCACTTGACAGTAATAAGTGAGATGTCCCAGTTTCATATTTTACATGCTTTCATGGGAAGTTTGATAAAAATATCCATGAAGAAATCAAAATTCACATATTTGTCATAACTTTGTGAAGCCTTAAACGTCATCATGGGCAAATATAAGAAATACAATTCTGCACAAGGGACATTTAGCGATATATTTTCCAGCTGTAGAGATTTAAAAAAGTGACTAAAAATCTGGTTTGTCTACCTAAATTTAGGTTGTTTGGGCAGTATGCACATGGAATCCTATTTGACACATTCAAATCAATGGCACGGTCATTGAATATTGACAGTAAAAACCTGAACTTAAGCTACCTATGTCATCCTCACATGCCATTTCATGTAGCATAGTCCTTGTCAGTCAATACCCTTGTAAGATCACCAAATACTGTAGCTGTTGTCCGTAGGAATCAAAGGAAGCGTGATCCGAAGACTGAAGTGAGTTCAGTTGCAAAATGTAGAAGTAGGAATTCTTCCTCCAAACAGGTCCAAATGGTGAAAAACAAAACTTTGATTGTGTATATTTATTGTAAATACACATCACTAATTAAAACCGCAGACATGTTTCAGACATCTGTCCATTATTGCATTATGATGATGTCTACTTGCGATTTTAACTATAGGCAATAAAAATTTTGTTTTTCACCAAGTGGGCCTGTTTGCTGAAAGAATTTCTACTTCTACAATTGATAACCCTGTGGTACAAAAGCATTATCTATAAATGACAGGTAATTAAGCTGTATGAGTTTATAAAACATGGCTGCTTCATATTAAAGTGAATCTTTCACAAGGTTTAGGCAACTAATCTGAAAATGGCACATTGTAGGGGCAAAGACCCTGATTACATTAATTTATCACTTACTGGGATGCTTGCTGTAGTTTTGAATTTAAATCACTGTTTTATCAGGAGATTATCATCACCACTAAAGGAATAATAAGCCTGCTACTATGAAGTCATCCTACATATTAATAAGCTTTTTATAATCCCACCCCACCACTGATTGGCATCTTTCTGCCTATGCAAAGTTTACGCATAAAGCTCTCAATCAGTGGGGTGGGAGGAGTTACTCAGAACTCGGCTCAGAACTGGTAGATCTGTAGCAGATAAAACTGATTTTATCAGAAAGGCAGTAAGCAGACCAGTAAGTGACACATCGATGGAATCAAGGTCTTTGTCCTAACTTATGCTGTTTTGAGATGGTGTAGCAAAAACTTGGTGACGGATTCCCTTTAAAAACAGCACCACTCTTGTCCGTGAGCTATGATTGTTATTGCAGGGTAGGTCTGATCAAGTCAATGGTTAAAGCTGTAATACCATAAACAGCAGATGGACAATAGTGCGGCTGGTTCTGAAAGGAAGTGTCATGGTTGTGGACAAGGTTCCCTTCCCTGTCCTCACAGGGTTAATTTTGTATGGCCTTTTGGTTTGGGGAGGGCTATATATACCCGACCCTGTCTGTGGCTCCTGGTCAGTTATAATAACACGACCCCTGCTGCAGACTTACAGCAGAAGTCTGCGCACAGATACTAAGAGGTCAGGGAGTGTGTGAGGAGAGCTGCGGTGAGCTTACCTGCAGCAGAGCAGGATCTCAAGCACGTGACCACCGGGGGAGTGGCCGGGGCAGAGTCAGGCGCTGAGTAGCGGTGCTGACCAGCGATGCTGGAGAGTAGTCAGAACGTGCCGAAGTCAAGCCAGGAGGACGATGAGGTACAAAAGGGTGAGACATGGAGAGTGGTCAGGACGTAGCCAAGGGTCAGGAAGCTGAAGATAGTGGTACAGTACAAATGGGGCAGATGGGTGCGGAGTAGGAGTAAACAAGCCAAAAGGTCAGAGCCAGAGGGGACAGTTACAAGGCAATGTACAGAGCGAGTAAATGGACCGGGTCATACACTGAGAGGCAAACGGACAAACAGTATGCAAGCACACCAGGGGGTCAGACACACAGCCAGGAATGTATAACTGACAAGGAGCCCCAGACGGGTGGGTATATATAGCCCACCGCCAACCAAAAGGAGGCCATACAAAATTAACCCTGCAAGTACAGGGAATGGAACCCTGTCTACAACCATGATAGTACCCCCCTCTTAAAGGGGGGCCACTGTACCCCCAGGTTTCTCAGGTTGCCTGTCATGAAAAGCTTGATCTAACCGATCGGCATGCACCCAACTGGCAGGGACCCAAGACCGATCCTCCAGAGCATACCAGTTCCAGTGCAAAAATACTGGGGATTCCGACGCACCCGAGAATCAATGATGTGTCCCACCTCATACTACAGATGGCCCTCCACCAATATGGACGAGGTGTCCTTAACCGCTCCCAATGGTTTTAAGAGGGATCCGTGGAACACATTGGATATTTTGAAAGTGGTGGGAAGCTGTAACCTGTAGGCCACCGGGTTGACTACCTCCATAATTTTATATGAGCCAATAAACTTAGGCCCTAGTTTGACCAAGGGGACCTTGAGCTTAATATTGCAGGTGGATAACCACACCTCGCCCACTAGGAACGCAGGATCCCCTTTCTTGTCTGCAAAAAATTTGAACTTTTCCTGGGCCTTTGATGATGTTTCTCTGAATCTCCCTCCACAGGCCTTCAAACGTTGCACCGTACCTTCTGCCCCCGGACAACCTTAGTCCATGTGAGAAAACTCCCCAAAATGCGGGTTAGGCCGGCGTCAGACACAACTACAAAAAATCGGTCCGTTTTAGTCGGTCGATTGTCGGATCAAAATGCAAACATCACACATCCTTCTGTCATCCGATTTTCCTTCAAAGATGCGATTTAGTCGCATGTGTGTGTACCTTGTAACATCCGATTTTCATCCGACTTGCGAGAATTTCTCGCAGGCTTGCAAAACTGACATATAATGGATCCAAAAGAATAGTATTTCAATCACAAAAGAAAGAATAGATATATACACATAGAACACATTATATATATATATATACATGTCAATGTGACTATGTATATATATATATTTATAGTTCCTAGACTTCTACATACTGTTATAGGCGCTAATTCAATTGCCGGCTTTTGTGAAATCACAGAAGCCGACATGAAATGATACATTGTTTCCACACAGTTAACCATGTCATTTCCTGTATTTTGATATTTGTTTAGAACTTACAATTACATGAGTGTATTTGTGCAAAATTTCAGACATGTAGGGGTTAATTAAAGGTGTAAATTCGTTGAAAAAAAATGCGTGGGCTCCCGCTGTATTTTCTCCAACAGACAGACAAAGCAAGCGAGTGGGGGCAGATAATAACAGCCTAGGGAGGGTACATTTTTTTTGTGCCCCCCCTGGCTACTAACATCTGCCCCCAGACACCCCAGAAAGGGCAAATCTATAATTAGATTCGCCCTTTCTGGCACTTTGCCCGTCTATTCCCATTGCCTGTAGCGGTGGCGAATGGGTTAATAATGTCACCTTAATGTCACCTTAGTATTGAAAGGTGACCTTAAGGCAGGTTAATAATTGAGAGCTGTCAATTAGACAACTATCAATTATTAATCCTATTGTATGATAGAAAAATCAAACACACACAGTTTAATAAAAAAGAAGTTTAATGAAATAATCACACAGTTTTTGACCATATTTTATTTTCCTGCTAAAACCATTTCCTGTAATAAAAATAAAATAAAAAAGCAAAATGATTCTTACCAATCCGATGTACAGTCAGGTCCCACGGTGTAATCCATCAGAAAGGGTTAACAGGTTACAGGTCGCAGAGAGCTAATAATGCTGTCTCAGACCTGTATTCCCCTGAATGAATAAGTTACTCTCCCAGCGAAAGGAGAGGAATAGATTCATGAATGGAGCTTAATTGATTTATTGCCACTTTCACTTCAGTGACCTGACCTAAGGTGAAAGTGGGATACAATCAATTAAGCTTCATTCATTAATCACATCCTCTCCTGTCGGCAGGAGATAAGCTCATTCATTCAGGAGCTATCAGATGAGCACGCAGGATTACTTGCGCTGCTTATCTGATTGCTAGTTAACCCTTTGTGAAGGATTACATCGTGGGACGTGACAGATTGCCAGATAGGTAAGAATAATGTTGTTTTATTATTTTATATTTATTTTAGAAGAACAAGGGCTTCGAACGGATTAAGAGTTAAATAAAAGATGGTCAAAAATATGTGTTTTTATTTCATTAAAATTATTTATTCTTAAAGTGTGTGTGTGTTTTTTTATTTACTTCAATAGGATTAATAATTGATAGTTGTCTAATTGACAGCTCTCAATTATTAACCTGCCTTAAGGTCACCTTTCAATACTAAGGTGACATTAACGCCTTATTAACCCATTCGCCACCGCTACAGGGCAATGGGAATAGACGGGCAAAGTGCCAGAAAGGGCAAATCTAATTATAGATTTGCCCTTTCTGGGGTGTCTGGGGGCAGATGTTAGTAGCCAGGGGGGGCACAAAAAAAATGTACCCCCCTGGCTATTATTATCTGCCCCACTCGCTTGCTTTGTCTGTCTGGTGGAGAAAATACAGCGGGAGCCCACACATTTTTTTTCAACGAATTTACACCTTTAATTAACCCCTACATGTCTGAAATTTTGCACAAATACACTCATGTAATTGTAAGTTCTAAACAAATATCAAAATACAGGAAATGACATGGTTAACTGTGTGGAAACAATGTATCATTTCATGTCGGCTTCTGTGATTTCACAAAAGCCGGCAATTGAATTAGCGGCTATTACAGTATGTAGAAGTCTAGGAACTATAAATATATATATATATATACATGTCACAATTACATATATATATATGTATTCTATGTTTGTATATCTATTCTTTCTATTCTTTATTAAAGCTGTCGGTGTGATTTTACAGTATAGCCGGGGATGAATTGCCGGCTTTTCTAAAGGACACAGATGCGGTTTAATCGCAAGTCACACATGCGGTCCGTTTGTAATCAGATTTTTCATCGCTCCCATAGACTTGCATTGGCGATAGTCGACCCACAATCGGTGACAATCGCAGCATGCTGCGATTGCACAGGACGTTTAAAACGGACCACAAAAAATCTGATACTAGGAGCTGCTCCATAGATTAACATAGGGCAGACTGCAATACGATTTTTCATCGTATTGCAGTCGTCCGATTCTGTCGCCAGTGTGACGCCGGCCTTAAACCCATAGTTGACCAGGAAGGGAAACATCCCCGTGGATTGACTCCCCGACCGTTGAAAGCAAATTCTGCCAATTGAACGCCTCACACCAGTCATTCTGTCTGGAAGATGTCAAACCTCTCAGAATTTGCTCCAAGGACTGATAAGTGAGTTCAGTCTGCCCATTCGATTCCGGATGGTAAGCAGAGGAAAAAGGCAATGTGATTCCCAACTTCTTACAAAAAGCCCTCCAAAACTTGGCCACGAACTGCACATCTCTGTCAGACACCACATTCATAGGCACCCCATGCTAATGGACCACATGCTGCCACAAACAACCTGGCTAAGGTTTCAGCAGACAGTAAAGTGGGCAGAGGTACAAAATTAACCTGTTTGGAAAATCTATCCGCCACCGCCCACACAATGCAGTTGCCCCTGGAAGGAGGTAGATTAGTGATAAAGTCCATGGACAAATGTGTCCATGGTCTATCCGTAATTGGTAAAGGTACCAATTCCCCGGCCGGCAATGGGAATGTTTAGAACGGGCACAAACCCCACACGCAGACACAAACCTTTTAACATCTGCAACCCAAGAGGGCCAACAGAAAACCCTAGCAACAGCCTCTGGGGTGGCCAAATCCCAGGATGAGAACTCAATACAGACTCATGAAACTCCTGCAGGAGTCTAAGATGGAAACGTTCAGGTACAAACAATCTACCCATAGGTTTATTACTGGGAGCCAGTGCCTGGGTCTCAAAAATCTCTCTCCAAATCAGACGAGACTTCAGCCACCACCACCACTGGTTGAAGAATGGAGGATGGGGGTTCAGGAGGAGACACAGAATCAAAGCCTCGGGACAATGCATCTGCCTTAACATTCTTAGACCCCGGGCGGAAGGTGATGGAAAATTGAAATCGGGAAAAAAAAGCAACCACCGGGCCTGCCTGGGTGTCAATCTTTTGGCAGACTCAATATAAGCTAGATTTTGTGATCGATGATCACAGTGACAGGATGAATAGCCCCCCAAAAAATGCCTCCATTCTTCAAAAGCCAACTTGACCGCCAGAAGCTCTCTATTACCCACATCGTAATTTCTCTCGGCAGAAGAGAACTTTTTAGAAAAGAAGGCACTAGGTTTGAGGTTGGTCACGGTACCAGGACCCTGAGACAAAACTGCCCCCCACTCCCACCTCAGATAAACGGTCTCGACGGATCTGGCTGGACCAACACTGGGATGGAAATAAAACACTTTTTTAAAGTCAGAAAAGAAATTTTAGCAGACATTGACCAATTCTTCACATCAGCCCCCTTGAGTGTGAGATCAGTCAGGGGCTTAACCACCTGCGAAAAACCCTTAATGAACCTTCGCTAGTAGTTTGCAAAGCCCAGAAAACGTTGCAAACCCTTTAAATCACGAGGTTGAACTCAATCAGTAATAGCCTGTACTTTTTTTGGATCCATGGAAATCCCTCCCCAGAAACAATCAAACTGAAAAAAGACAATTCCTGTACAAAGAATGAGCATTTTTCCAACTTAGCGTACAAATGATTTTCTCGATGTCTCAGAAGAACCGTTTGCAGATGGTGCAAGTGGGTTTGATTATCAGTGGAGTACACAAAAATGTCATCAAGATAAATGACCACAAAGCGCCCAATCAGATCAGAAAAAATGACATTAATAAAATTTTGAAAAATCGCAGGAGCGTTAATCAGACCGAAGGGCATGACCAGGTTTTCAAACAGTCCTTCGGTCATGAGAAATGTTGTTTTCCACTCATCCCCTTCACAAACTCTTATCAGGTTATATGCCCCCCTTAAATCAAGCTTGGAAAACCATTTGGCCCCCAGAAAGTTGGTTACATAGATCCAGAATGAGGGACAGTGGATGAGTGTTTCTTACGGTAATCTTGATAAGTTCCCGAAAGTCGAGGCACGGCCGCAAACCACCATCTTTCTTAACGAAAAAAAACCCTGCAGCTACAGGCGAGACAGAAGGGCGAATATGCCCTTTGCGTAGACTCTCAGTAATATACTCCTTCATGGCTTGGCGCTCGGGCCCGGACAGATTAAACAGACGAGCCTTGGGCAGTTTAGCACCAAGAACTAAGTCAATGGCACAATCGAAATGTCTATGTGGTGGTAGCACCTCAGCCTCGCTTTTAGAGAACGCGTCTTCAAAGTCTTTTAGGTACTCCAGAATACCCGACAGACGACACAGATACAGAGTTTCAAGTGGTGGACAATGGCACAGAATTACAACACAGACTGGTCCAATTGGACCCCCAGTGGACTATTTCCCCAATAACAGGGTTATGGCATTGAAGCCAAGGCATATCTAAAACCAGACCCGCAGTCAAATTATTCAAGACAAAACAGCTTAATTTTTCCACATGAGCCGGGCCCATTCTTAGTGAAAAAACCTCAGACATTAAACAGATTTCTTCTCGGGTGAGAGGAGAGGAGTCAATGGCAACCACCTTGACTGGAGACTCGAGCCTGACTGTCCCTATTTTATTAAGAGTCACAACACGAGAGTCAATTAAATTGATGGTAGATCCGCAGTCAACAAAAGCGATAGTCACAATGGGACCACCAACAAGTTCCAACTCCACCTAGAGAAGGATTTTAGCAAATGAGGAAAATCGTACCTGGGAGTCTGGGCAACCTCCTCGATCGTTACCCAGACTTAGGCCTATCCTGACACCTTAGATGAAGAGGGGCAAGAAGGACAGTCCTTTTTCCAGTGTCCTGAGGCTCCGCAGTAAAAGCATAGCTGGTTTTATCTGCGGCATCTTCTCTCTCTTTGACCAAGATGGCTCCCACCTCCATGGGCTCTGGAATCAAAGAGGTGTCCCCTAAACTGGAGTATAAAGGGGTTTCCTGCTGCATCACAGCTCTGGCATGGAGCCTACGGTCCATACCGACAGCCTGGGTCATGGCGTCCTCCAGGATATCTGAGGGAATGCAACGCCAGTGCATCCTGCAAACAGTTGGACAGACCTCTGCGGAACAACCCTCTCAAGGTGGCATCATTCCAAGATATCTCAGCTGCCCAGCGTCTGAACTCGGAACAGAACCATTCCGCTGAGTGCTTCCCCTGTGTCACAATCATCACCATATCCTCTGCCAGACGCACTCTATCAGGCTAGTCATAAATATGCTCAAGAGCCTCAAAAAACATGTCCACAGACATACGTTCAGAAGCAGAGGGAGAGAGAGAAAATCCAAAGCCTGTGGAGGCCCCCTTAATAAAGACATAATAATTCCCACCCTCTGGCTTTTATTCCTAGAGGCGCGTGGACGCAGAGAAAAAATTTTTACACCCCTCCTTAAACACCATGAATAATTTTTTTATCCCCAAAAAGGTTTCGGGTAACTTAACAGGTGGTTCAGGAGAAATGAAGGATACATCTGTGGCCCCCTCATCCCGAGCCCCAGAAGAAAAAGAACCCTACATGGTGCTCGCAACCTCTCTTTGAACCTGTTGATGCGACTGAGCCAGGGTTCGCTGCTCCACAGATAGTTTTTGCATCATTTGAGTAAGGCTACTCACTTGTTCAGAGATTGCACATAACGGGTCCATGGCTAAACAAAACCCCACCACACTCGACAAGGTATAAGTACTGTCTGGTCAGTTATATCACGACCCCTGCTGCAGACTTACAGCAGGAGTCTGCGCACAGATACTAAGAGGTCAGGGAGTGTGAGAGGAGAGCTGCGGTGAGCGAACCTGCAGCAGAGCAGGACCTGAAGCAGGTAACCACCTGGTGAGTGACCAGAGGCGGAGTCAGGCGCCGAGTAGCGGCGGTGACGGCGATGCTGGAGAGCAGTCAGAACGTGCCAAAGTCAAGCCAGGAGGATGATGAGGTACAAAAGGTTGAGACGTGGAGAAAGGTCAGGACGTAGCCAAGGGTCAGGAAGCCGAAGATAGCAGTACAGTACAAATGGGGCAGACGGGTGCGGAGTAGGAGTAAACAAGCCAAAAGGTCAGAGCCGGAGGGGACAGTAATAACAGTCACAAGGCAATGTACAGAATGAGAAAACGGACCGGGTCATACACTCAGAGGCAAATGGACAAACCGTATGCAAGCACACCAGGGGGTCAGACACACAGCCAGGAATGAATGCATAACTGACAAGGAGCCCCAGACAGGGGTGGGTATATATAGCCCTCCCAAACCAAAAGGAGGCCATACAAAATTAACCCTGCGAGGACAGGGAAAGGAACCCTGTCCAAAACCATGACAGGAAGCAGACATATTTGTCTCTTCTCATACAATCACTTTCAACCTTTATTTGGTGATTTCTATAGATTAGTGGATCAGGCAAAATTTTAATTTGCAGATTTTCACAGGAAATTCGGTTTCTGGAGAAGTTATTCTCATCGAATTTGATGTTCCCTATTTTTCAGTGAAGTCTATATATACCCAGGAGCATAATAAATGTAATATGTAAAAAATAAAATAAATCCTTGTACTCTCCCTCACTGCTCACCTCTCTGGCCCTTCTGCTCCTAACCGTTACCTGTCTGATCTGAGGCCCAGAACGGTTCTGCCCATGAATGTGCAAGGTTACTGACCCCCTTGTGATGTAATTCTGGGTCTCATCAGACCAGCTCACTGTGAGATGTCTGGGGATTTCAGCTCGAGCTGTGGGAATCGGAAGATTAGTTGAAGACCTGCCAGGTGACTGTGAGGAGTGGCAACAGGTGAATGGTAATAGGAGTATAAAGGATTTTTTGATGACCTCTTACAGTTTAGAAAAATGGCGTCCTGCAGCCACCATTTCGCTAAATCTGCATGGAAGTTAATTACAAACAATCCGCATTTTTGTGACTT
>JARQOD010000001.1:160914033-160974171 GCA_033576555.1 Oophaga sylvatica | reverse complement strand
CAGTGCTCAATATGTGATGCAAATAAGAGGTGTCTGTATTGCCAGGTGTATGCAATGTTTCATCCATTACTGGTCTCTGTAAAGGCGGCTTTTTTCCATTGATAAAGCGGCATGAGAGCTTATTATTCTGCAGGCTGAGTTTTATTTTTTGAGTTTCTCTATTTTTAAGTACACTTAAAAAAAACAAACAGTGGACACAGTGCCCCATTGTCTGTTATTCTATCAACATGACAGTTGTGTCCTGCAAATTCAACAGAAGAGTTTTTTACAACGCCTCCATCCAGGGTACCAACTGAAAAATGTGGCTTCAGAAACAGCTGAGGGTGCATGTTTGCCCCAAATTGGTGCCAAGAAAAAGGTGTTTTGTTTTTCTTTTTTTTTTTTTTTTTCAACTCATTCTGCAAAATGCAAGCCTTCGTATAACTATCAGAATAGAAGGGGTTATAGTTCTCAGAATATGTTGATCCTCCAAAAAAAATTTTTGTGTGTGAGTAAAAGTAACAAGTCATAAAGTTACAAAATCTGGTATCACTGTAATACTGCACAGAAGAGTTAGATTTCTCATCATTATCATGGGATTTAGATGAAAACCCTGACATAAGTGGTCAGGAAAAATCTAAACATAACATTTTTTGATTACTTAAGGATATGTGTCCTAAATTGGTACCAATAATAACTTCAACTTGTTCAGCAAAAAAGGAAGTCTATACTCGGGTCCATAATATGTCAGTTGAAAAATGGGGAATTTCCACATTATTGGCAGCTCAAAAGGTCTGGGAAAAGCGACATGACTTTAAAAAAAACAAAGAATCCCACAAAATCTGCTTTTTTACAGACAAATTTCCCCTCCTTTCTGAGGCTTTCTTCTGTTCTCAAACATTAGGGGCTCTGCAAATGTTCCAGTAAAATCTACACCCAAATAGCGCTCCTTCACTTCCGGGTCTTGCCGTGTTTTTGGAGAAATTGAGTAAAAACACTGCGGGGTCCGGTCCCTCTTCTATTTCCACACTTTCACAATAGAAAACGACACTTTTTTCCCCACTAAAATATATATATTTTTTTTTTATTTCCGCAGTTTAATGTTATAAAATTCTAACACCTTTTATAACAGCGCTATACCTTTTTCATCAAAATGCTCACTGCACCCAATGATGAAATTAGACTTCTCAAGGAATTCCAAAATTGGGTTACTTGCGAGGGATTACTGCTGAGAATCCTATCAGGGGGCATTTGCAAATTAGTGCAATGAAATCTGCTTTCCAAAAACTAAATGGCGCACCTTCTCTTTCAAACCCTGCCAAGTGCCCAAACAGGGGTTTCCGATTACATAGGGTATTACATGCTCTGGACACATTGCATAACAAATTGTACGTCCCATTTTCTCTCATTGACCCTTGTGAAAATGAAAGAGTCGGAGCAAAAAATTTTAAGTGAAGACATTTTTTTTTTTTTTTTTCTTAAGCCGAATGTTAAAAAATTCAGTGAGACATCAGTATTGGCAAAATGTTCACTATACTTGTGCATTCATTGCTTGATGGGTGTAGTGTACGAAATGGTGTCTCTTGTGAGGGGGAGATTCTGCTGTTTTGACACTCCGGGGACTCTACAAATGTGACATGAGGTCTGCAATCTATTAGTCAAATTTGTACTTCAAAAATCAACTAGATGGGCATTTCCTGAAGGAAATACATGGTGCTTGAACAGCGCTGCCAGCTTTATAGCAGTGTATCAGGTGTTGACTGTAAGAAAGTAAAGTTAGAATATGAATGTTGTGTATAGCGATGGCACAACCTAGGATGGGTTGTATATGGCCCCTTGGTAGCCACTTTGATGTGCTGGGCCCCTTGTTAGCCACTTTGGCCCCTTGGTAGCCATTTTGGCATGCAAGAATCCTTGGTAGCCACTTTGGTGCACAGCCCCTCGGTAGCCACTTTGGCCACTTGGTAGCCACTTTGGCACATTCAGCACCTCGGTACCACTTTGGCCACTTGGTAGCCACTATGGCATATTCAGCACCTTGGTAGCCACTTTGGCTCCTTGGTAGCCACTTTGGCACATTCGGCACCTCAGTAGCCACTTTGGCCACTTGGTAGCCACTTTGGCACATTCGGCACCTTGGTAGCCACTTTGGCCACTTGAGAACCATTTTGGCCACTTGGTAGCCACTTTGGCACATTCGGCACCTCGGTAGCCACTTCAGCCACTTGGTAGCCACTTTGGCACATTCGGCACCTCAGTAGCCACTTTGGCCACTTGGTAGCCACTTTGGCACATTCGGCAACTCAGTAGCCACTTTGGCCACTTGGTAGCCACTTTGGCACATTCAGCACCTCAGTAGCCACTTTGGCCACTTGGTAGCCACTTTGGCACATTCGGCACCTCAGTAGCCACTTTGGCCACTTGGTAGCCACTTTGGTACATTCAGTACCTTAGTTGCCACTTTGGCCACTTGCTAGCCAGTTTGGCCACTTGCTAGCCACTTTGGCACATTCGGCACCTCAGTAGCCACTTTGGCCACTTGGTAGCCACTTTGGCACATTCGGCCCCTCGGTAGCCACTTTGGCCACTTTGGCACATTCTGCACCTCAGTAGCCACTTTGGCCACTTGGTAGCCTCTTTGGCACATTCGGCACCTCAGTAGCCACTTTGGCCACTTGGTAGCCACTTTGGCACATTCAGCACCATAGTTGCCAGTTTGGCCACTTGCTAGCCACTTTGGCACATTCGGCACCTCGGTAGCCGCTTTGGCCACTTGGTAGCCACTTTGGCACATTCGGCCCCTCGGTAGCCACTTTGGCCACTTGGTAGCCACTTTGGCACATTCGACACCTCAGTAGCCAATTTGGCCACTTGGTAGGCACTTTGGCACATTCGGCACCTCGGTAGCCACTTTGGCCACTTGGTAGCCACTTTGGCATATTCGGCACCTCGGTAGCCACTTTGGCAACTTGTTAGCCACTTTGGCACATTCGGCACCTTAGTAGCCACTCTGGCCACTTGGTAGCCCCTTTGGCACATTCGGCACCTCAGTAGCCACTTTGGCCACTTGGTAGCCCCTTTGGCACATTCGGCACCTCAGTAGCCACTTTGGCCACTTGGTAGCCACTTTGGCCACTTGCTAGCCACTTTGGCACATTCGGCAACACGGTAGCCACTTTGGCCACTTAGTAGCCACTTTGGCATATTCGGCACCTCGGTAGCCACTTTGGCCATTTGGTAGCCACTTAGTAGCCACTTTGGCACATTCGGCCCTCGGTAGCCACTTTGGCCACTTGGTAGCCACTTTGGCACATTCTACACCTCAGTAGCCACATTGGCCACTTGGTAGCCACTTTGGCCACTTGGTAGCCTCTTTGGCACATTCGGCACCTCGGTAGCCACTTTGGCCACTTGGTAGCCACTTTAGCCATGTTGACATGCTGCCACTTTGCCTCGGGGGCCACTTTTGCGCTCCGGGCCCCTCAGGGGCCACTTTGGCACACTGGGCTTGTATAGCCACTTTGGTGTCCGTGGGGCTTTTCAGAAGCCATTGGCGCGCTGCCTGTGGTCCCGTGTGCTGCCTGGGGCCCTGTGTGCTGCCTGGGGCTCTGCGCTGTGCCTTTAACCCCTTCACCCCCAAGGGTGGTTTGCACGTTAATGACCGGGCCAATTTTTACAATTCTGACCACTGTCTCTTTATGAGGTTATTACTCTGGAACGCTTCAACGGATCTTCGCGATTCTGAGATTGTTTTCTCGTGACATATTGTACTTCACGTTAGAAGTAAAATTTCTTCGATATAACTTGCGTTTATTTTTGAAAAAACCGCAAATATGGCGAAAATTTTTAAAATTTTGCAATTTTCAAACTTTGAATTTTTATTCCCTTAAAACAGAGAAATATGTCACATAAAATAGTTAAGAAATAACATTTCCCACATGTCTACTTTACATCAGCACAATTTTGGAACCAAAATTTTTTTTTGTTAGGAAGTTATAAGGGTTAAAAGTTGACCAGCGATTTCTCATTTTTACAACAAAATTTACAAAGCCATTTTTTTTAGGGACCACCTCTCATTTGAAGTCACTTTGAGGGGTCTATATGGCAGAAAATACCCAAAAGTGACACCATTCTAAAAACTGCACCCCTCAAGGTACTCAAAACCACATTCAAGAAGATTATTAACCCTTCAGGTTCTTCACAGGAACTAAAGCAACGTGGAAGGAAAAAATGAATATTTAACTTTTTAGCCACAAAAATGATCTTTTAGAAACTTTTTTTTATTTTCACAAGGGTAAAAGGAGAAAATGGACAGATAAGGTTGTTATGCAATTTCTCCTGAGTACGCCAATACCCAATATGTGAGGGAAAACCACTGTTTGGGCACACGGCAGAGCTCGTAAGGGAAGGAGCGCCGTTTGACTTTTTCAAACTAAAATTGGCTGGAATTGAGATTGGACGCCATGTCGTGTTTGGAGAGCCCCTGATGCGCCTAAACAGTGGAAACCCCCACAAGTGACACCATTTTGGAAACTAGACCCCCCTAAGGTACTTATCTAGATCTGTTGTGAGCACTTTAAACCCCAAGTGTTTCACAAAAGCTTATAATGCCTGGGTGTTGAAAAAAAAAAAAACAATTTTCCACAAAAATGATTTTTTAGTCCCAAATTTTTGAATTTTCCCAAGGAAATTGGACCCCAAAAGTTGTTGTCCAATTTATCCTGAGTACGCTGATACCCCATATGTGGGGGGGGGGAACTGTTTGGGTGCACGGCAGGGCTTGGAAAGGAAGTAGTAACGTTTTGGAATGCAGACGTTGATGGGGGTCATGTTCCGTTTGCAGTGCCCCAGATGAGCCTAAATAGTGGAAACCCCCCACAAGTGACCCCATTTTGGAAACTAGACCCCTAAGGAACTTATCTAGATCTTTGGTGAGCACTTTGAACCCCCAAGTGCTTCACACAAGTTTATAATGCCCGGGCATGAAAATATAAAATCCTATTTTTTCCCACAAAAATTATCTTTTAGTCACTAATTTTTTATTTTCCCAAGGGTAACAGGAGAAATTGGACCACATAAGTTGTTGTCCAATTTGTCCTGAGTACGCTGATACCCCATATGTGGGGGGGAAGCACTGTTTGGGCTCACGGCAGAGCTCGGAATGGAAGGAGCACCATTTGACTTTTTCCAACCAAAATTGGCTGGAATTGAGATTGGATGCCATGTTGCATTTGGAGAGCCCCTGATGTGCCTAAACAGTGGAAACCCCCACAAATGACCCCATTTGGGAAACTAGACCCCCTAAGGAACTTTTCTAGATCTTTGGTGAGCAATTTGAACCCCAAGTGCTTCACACAAGTTTATAATGTAGAGCCGTAAAATTTAAAAATCATATTTTTTCCACAAAAATTATCTTTTCACCCCAATTTTTATTTTTCCAAGGGTAACAAGACTCCAAAAGTTATTGTGCAATTTGTCCTGAGTGCGCTGATACCCCATATGTGGGGGTAAACCACTGTTTGGGTGCATGGCAGAGTTTGGAAGGGAAGGAGCGCCGTCTGACTTTTTCAACGCAGAATTGGCTGGACGCCATGTCGTGTTTGGAGAGCTCCTGATCTGCCTAAACAGTGGAAACCCCCCAACAAATGACACCATTTTGGAAACTAGACCCCTCAAGGAACTTATCTAGATGTGTGGTGAGAACTTTTAACCCCCAGGTGTTTCACTAAAGTTTATAACGTACAGCCGTAAAATAAAAAATCCTTTTTTTTTTTACAAAAATGATTTTTTCGCCCCCAATATTTTATTTTCACAAGGGTAACAGAAGAAATTGGAACCCAAAAGTTGTCCAATTTGTCCTGAGTACGCTGATACCCAATATGTGGGAGAAAACTACTGTATGGGCGCACGTCAGGGCTCGGAAGGGAAGTAGTGACGTTTTGGATTGCAGACTTTGATGGAATGGTCTGGGGGCGTCATGTCACATTTGGAGAACCCCTGATGCACCTATACAGTGGAAACCCCCACAAGTGACCCCATTTTGGCAAATAGACCCCACAAGGAACTTATCTAGATGTGTGGTGAGCACTTTGAACCCCGAAGTGCTTCACAGAAGTTTATAACGTACAGCCGTAAAAATAAAAAATCTTTTTTTTTTTTACAAAAATGATTTTTTCGCACCCAATATTTTATTTTCACAAGGGTAACAGGAGAAATTGGACCCAAAAGTTGTTGTCCAATTTGTCCTGAGTACGCTGATACCCAATATGTGGGAGAAAACTACTGTATGGGCGCACGTCAGGGCTCGGAAGGGAAGTAGTGACGTTTTGGATTGCAGACTTTGATGGAATGGTCTGGGGGCGTCATGTCACATTTGGAGAGCCCCTGATGCACCTAAACAGTGGAAATCCCCAACAAGTGACCCCATTTTGGAAAATAGACCCCACAAGGAACTTATCTAGATGTGTGGTGAGCGCTATGAAGCCCCAAGTGCTTCACAGAAGTTTATAATGTACAGCCGTAAAAACAAAAAAATAATTTTTTTTGTACAAAAATGATATTTTCGCCCCCAGTTTTTTATTTTCCCAAGGGTAGCAGAAGAAATAGGACAAATTGCACAATAACTCTTGGGGTCCAGAGTACGCTGATACCCCATATGTGGGATAAACTACTGTTTGGACGCATGGCAGAGCTGAGAAGTGAAGGAGCACCGTTTGACTTTTTCAACGCAGAATTGGCTGGAATTGAGATCAGACGCCATGTCACATTTGGAGAGCCCCTGATGTGCCTAAACAGCGGAAACCCCCCAATTCTAACTCCAACCCTAACCCCAACACACCCCTAACCCTAGTCCCAACGCTAACCACAAACCTAACCCTAACACACCCCTAATCCCAACCCTAACCCTAATCCTAACTTTAGCGCCAACCCTAACCCTAACTTTAGCCGCAACCCTAACCCTAACCCTAATGGGAAAATGGAAATAAATACTTTTTTTTAATTTTATTATTTTTCCCTTACTAAGGGGGTGATAAAGGGGGGTTTGATTTACTATTTATAGCGGGTTTTTATGATTGGCAGCTGTAACGCTAAAAGACGCTTTTTATTGCAAAAATAGTTTTTGCATCATCACATTTTGAGAGCTATAATTTTTGCATATTTTGGCCCACAGAGTCATGTGAGGTCTTATTTTTTGCGGGACGAGTTGACGTTTTTATTGGTACCATTTTTGAGCACGTGACGTTTTTTGATCGCTTTTTATTTCGATTTTTGGGAGGTTAGAATGAACAAAAATCAGCAATTCATGAATTTCTTTTGGGGGAGGCGTTTATACCGTTCCGCGTGTGGTAAAATTGATAAAGCAGTTTTATTCTTCGGGTCAGTACGATTATGGCGATACCTCATTTATATAATTTTTTCATGTTTTGGCGCTTTTATAGAATAAAAACAATTTTATATAAAAAATAATTATTTTTGCATCGCTTTATTCTGCGAGCTATAACTTTTTTATTTTTTCGCTGATGATGCTGTATGACGGCTCGTTTTTTTTCGGGACAAGATGACGTTTTCAGCGGTACCATGTTTTTCTATATCGGTCTTTTTGATCGCGTGTTATTCCACTTTTTGTTCGGCGGTATGATGATAAAGCATTGATTTTTTTGCTTCGTTTTTTTTTTTTTTTTTTAAGGGGTTCACTAAAGGGGTTAACTAGTGGGATAATTTTATAGGGGGGGTCGTTACGGACGCGGCGATACCAAATATGTGTACTTTTATTGCTTTGTTTTTTTTATTTACAGGAAGAAGTGAATTTATTGGGGAATATTTTTTTTTTTTTTTTATTTATTTTGGATTTTTTTTTAAAACATGTTTATTTTTATTTTTTTAACTTTTTTACTTTGTCCCAGGGTGGGACATCACTGTATTTTGTCAGATCGCTGGTGTGACAGTGTGCACAGCACTCTGTCACACCAGCGATCGCTCAGGCAGTGCAGCAGGCTTCTCAGTGCCTGCTCTCAGCAGGCACTGAGGAAGCCGCCTCCCTCCAGGACCCCGGCGCCATCTTGGATCCGGGTCCTGGGAGGGAGGAAGCCCTCAGAACAGCGCGATCACATCGCGCTGCTCTGAGGGTCTCAGGGGGGCGCGCAGGGAGCCCCCACCCTGCGCGATCCTCCCCTGTGCCCCCAGTACACCGCGATCATGTTTGATCGCGTGTGCAAGGGGTTAATGTGCCGGGAGCGGTCCGTGACCGCTCCTGACACACAGTCATGGGTGTCAGCTGTGATAATCAGCTGACACCCGGCCGCGATCGGCCGTCCGATCGCACGAGACGTACTATCCCGTCCATGGTCATACGGGCCCAGGTGCCATGGACGGGATAGTACGTCCGATGGCAGTAAGGGGTTAAGACCTTGAATCAGCGATCTGTCAGCTTCTATTAGCTGATACGGGTCATGTGTGGAAGCTGCATTTGCATAGCTGCCATCTTTGTAAGGTCACTGCACCTGCGCTGTGGCTTCAATCCATGTCAGTTGGGGTCATGAAAAGGTCGCCATTAATTCCTATGGGAAAATTTTTTCTTAAAATGCAAATTTTTTTTTTTTTCTTTTTTTTTAAAAACTACAAATCGGATCGACTCCAAAAATACATAGCACACCTGTCCCCACCGAGGGCTTAGAAACGCCGCCTGAACGGGGTCTCTGCGCCGAGCGGTTCGGGCCGCATTAATTGCAGAAAACGCGGAGAAGAAGAAGAATAAAATACTAGATGTGTATTTCCTGAAGGAACTACAGATTGTGCTTTGAATTGGTGCCCGGTAGTGTTGAGCGAACATGCTCGGACATGCTCCATTAACCCTTGAGCATCGGGGTGCTCGGACATGCTCGGAACTCTGCAGAACACCTCATGTATTCGGGCAGGAAGCTCGGATGCCTGCCCAGCAAGTATGGGAGCCCATTGATTACAATGGGGCCATTAATTCCTATGGCAATTTATTTTTACGCCATTTATTTACGCACGTTTTGAGGTGGCAAAATTTTTTTCCTACAAAAATGTCCTCAGGGGGTTAACAGTCAGAGGAAAAATATCATTTTTCGATTTTAAAAAATTCCAAGCCCGAGACGTACATTTAAGTTCAAAATCAATGCATTCCAATGGGAAGATTTTTTTTTTCAAACGTAAAGGGTTAAAAAGCAAAAAATCCGATCGACTCCAAAAATACTTAGCACACCTGTCACGGCAGCTAGCTTCAAAACCTTGTTTGAACGGAGTCTGTACACCGAGCGGTTCGGGCTGTATTAATTGCGCAAATCTGGAGAAGAAGAAGAACACGGAAAAAGAATAATGTGAATAACAATATAGTGCTTTTTCCAAAGCACAATAATAATAAGAAATCGGATTACAATATGTTGCTTGAACCTAGAGGTTCAAGCACCATAATTAACGCTCTGAGCCCTGCCATGTGCTTAAAGAAGCACTCCCATGAGTCAGGAGAGTCATGAAGTCCCTGCATGAGTCATGAGTCGCGGCAAAAGGTCCCTGGCAGGGGGAGGAGGGAGGATCTGGATCAGGAGTTGAAGAGGGGGATGACTCCTGCAGGGAAAAGAGACTTCCTGTTTCTACTTGGAGAAAACAGAAGAATTATCTGGGTAGAAAGGCAAAATGAGCAACTGTAAGTACACAGTGCTGTATAATATGATGATTACAAATATATTGGGAGGATAAACACTCTGATGGGAGGGCCTCTTCACATAGTATTTTTACCACATATTGGGTATTTCTGTGTACTGGAGAAATTGCATAACAAATTGGGCTTAGCTTTTTTTTACTGTAACCCCTTGTCAAAAAATTAAAAATGTGACTGCCATGTGAGCTATGTTGGGTGTTCAACCAGATTTCTGTAATATAAAATGAAATGATAGAATCTTTGCCATCACTTACATTTGTTTTATACTTCTTAAATAAACTCACTTGTAGGTCATGCCATAATTGGAGAAAAAAGTTTTACAAGTTTGACTATAGTGGCTGAAACTTTATTGTGACATGATATACGTTCAGGAGCTAGGTACGGTCTAAAGCAGATGTCACCACATAAAGACTCCAGAAATGATGTTGCAAGCAGCTTGAAGTTTACTGTTGACACCAAGGACAGAGTTCCCATTTCTAACCCATTGCAAATATTCATTATGTAGCACATGGCAGCCAGTAAAACCTTGTTGTCGTATTTTTAAGGTTATGGTCTGCCAACGATAAATGTGCATTTTCAGAATTGATAAATGTTTTCGGCACATTATCCTACAATTGCACTCCCTGTTACTAGGTGCAATTTTAGCAGGGCATGTTTGCAATCTAATGTCACCCGGCTACAATTTCAGAACATAGCCTACATGAAGGCAGGTAAGATCCACACATGGGATATCAGGATTTATTTTAGGAAGCCAATTACTTCTTAAAATACACAGATAAAAAACACAGGGGATTTTTTTACGTAGAGATATAGATAATATATATATACAGGGGTTGGACAAAATAATGGAAAAACCTGGAAACATCAACAAAAGTTAGTTTAATATGGTGTAGGTCCACCTTTTGCGGTGATTACAGCCTCAATTCTCCGAGGTATGGATTCATACAAGGTGTAAATTGTTTCCAAAGGAGTTTTAGCCCATTCTTCAGTTAAAACAACCTCCAGTTCTTTGAGCGACGATGGCGGCGGAAATCGACGTCTAACTTGAATCTCTAAAATCGACCATAAATGCTCAATAATGTCGAGGTCTGGGGATTGTGGGGGCCAGATGAGATGCCCAACTTCATTAGAATGTTCCTCGTGCCATGCTTTAACGATTCTAGCTGTATGAATTGGTGCATTATCATCCTGAAAGATGGCGTTCCCCTCCGGGAACAGTGCTTGAACCATAGCATGCGCTTGGTCGCCCAAAATGCCTAAATAATCGCGGCTGTTAATTCTTCCATGAAGGGATATCATTGGCCCGGCGGATCTCCACGAAATAGCACCCCAGATCATCACAGAACCTCTGCCATGTTTTACGGTTGGGAGAAGGCAGTCTGGATGGAATGCTTCTTTCGGCTATCTCTAAACGTACACGCGGCCGGAGGTCAGAAATAGGGTAAACGATGATTCGTCTGAGAATATCACATGTTTCCACGGCTCGAGGGACCAATTCTGGAGGGTTCTACACCACTTTAAACGCTTGGAAACATTTGTCATTGAGAGCAGCGGTTTTCGAATTGCAGCTCTTCCGTGGAATCCAGATTTGTTCAGCTCCCGACGAACTGTTTTCGTGGAAACTGGGTTCTGTAGGTGTTCATTGAGCTCAGCAGTGATTTTCGGAGCCGTGGTCTTGCGATCCTCTCTCACAATTTGCTTTAGAGTCCGACGGTCTCTCTGTCAACTTCGACTTTCGGCCGGACCTGTGCTTTGCTGCGGACGTTTTTCCTTCTCTTTCAAACGCAGTCATTATTTTGGAGACAGTACCTCTTGACACGCCAAGCATTCGGGCACTTTCGGTTACACTAGTGCCTGCCATACCAGCACCAACAATTTGGCCTCTTTGAAAATCCGGAGGTCTGCCATTGGTATCAGGTTCTCATCAATGTTCTTACAATTATGCAAAAAAACAGTGAATTTACTTACACATATCACATAACACAAATAATCAACTACAAAACATTACCATATGTCACGGTTTGCATGTTTATAACATGTTCGAAGATTATGATGCCAAAACGTTAGGTGTTTCCATTATTTTGTCCAACCCCTGTGTGTGTGTGTGTGTGTATGTTGTGTGTGTATGTATAATATTAATAATTATATATATATATATATATATATATATATATATATAGGAAATGGCACATTTCACTTATTGAAAGTACAAGTGTATAAAGATTTAGCAGACTCTGGAGTTGTGGTACATTGTTCTACTGTTAAGAGACACCTGCACAAATTATTATTATTAATATTTATATAGCGCCATTGATTCCATGGTGCTGCACATGAGAAGGGGTTACATACAAATTACAGGTATCACTTACAGTAAACAAACTAACAATGACAGACTGGTACAGAGAGGAGAGGACCCTGCCCTTTCGGGCTTACATTCTACAGGATGGTGGGGAAGGAGACAGCAGGTTGGGGGTTGCAGCAGTTCCGGTGTTGGTTGAAGCGATATTTCTGGTAGTGTTGAGGAGGCAGGGGGTCATTGCAGGCTGTAGGCTTTCCTGAAGAGATGGTTTTCAGGTTACGTCTGGAAGATCCGAATGTGATTGATAGTCGGACGTGTTGGGGCAAAGAATTCCAGAGGATGGGGGATACTCGGGAGAAGTCTTGGAGGCGGTTAGGTGAGGAGCGAATAAGTGTGGAGGAGAGAAGGAGGTCTTGGGAGGATCGGAGATTACGTGAGGGAAGATATCGGGAGATTAGTTTAGAGATATATGGAGGAGACAGGTTATAGATGGCCTTGTAGGTCAGTATTAGTAATTTGAATTGGATACGCTGAGGGAGTGGGAGCCAGTGGAGAGATTTGCAGAGGGGAGAAGCGGAGGAGTAGCGAGGAGAGAGATGAATTAGTCGGGCAGCAGAGTTAAGGATGTACTGGAGAGGTGCGAGGGTGTTAGCAGAGAGGCCACAGAAAAGGATGTTGCAGTAGTAGAGACGGGAGATGATGAGGGCGTGCACAAGCAAGTAGTAGAGTGAGGGTTGAGGAAGGGACGGATTCTGGAAATATTTTTGAGCTGGAGGTGGAGAGAGTTTGGATGTTCGGTTTGAAGGACAGGGCAGAGTCAAGGGTTGCTCCAAGGCAGCGGACGTCCAGTACAGGGGAAAGAGTGATGTTGTCAATTGTTATAGATAGGTCGGGTAAGGAAGATCTGTGAGATGGGGGAAAGATGATCAGTTCAGATTTGTCCACATTCAGTTTGAGGAAGCGGGAGGAGAAGGAGGATATGGCTGATAGACACTCCGGGATTTTGGAGAGCAGAGAGGTGACATCTGGGCCAGAGAGGTAGATCTGAGTATCATCGGCATAAAGGTGGTACTGGAATCCGTGGGACTTTGAGTTGCCCCAGGCCAAGTGTATAGATTGAGAAGAGTAGGGGTCCTAGAACCGAGCCTTGGAGGACTCCAACAGAGAGAGGGTGGGATGAGGAGGTAGTGTGTGAGTGGGAGACGCTGAATGTGCGGTTGGAGAGGTATGAGGAGATCCAGGATAGGGCGAGGTCTTTGATGCCAAAGGAAGAGAGGATCTGTAGTAGGAGGCAGTGGTCAACTGTGTCGAAAGCAGAGGACAGGTCTAGAAGGAGGAGAATAGAGTATTGTCCGTTCACTTTGGCTGTAAGTAGGTCGTTAGTAATTTTGGTCAGGGCTGTCTCAGTGGAGTGATGGGGCCGAAACCAGATTGTAGATTGTCAAAGAGCAGGTTAGATGAGAGATGGGAGGAAAGTTCAGTGTGGACGTGCTGCTCCAGGAGTTTGGAAGCGAATGGGAGCAGCGATATTGGGCTATAGCTGGACATAGCGGTTGGGTCGAGGGTTGGCTTTTTGAGGATAAGCGTGATTGTGGCATGTTTGAAAGCAGAAGGGAAGGTACCAGAAGTTAGTGATAGGTTGAAGAGGTGGGCCTTCATGGAAGAGTCATCATAAGAAAACCTCTCCTGCGTCCTTACCATTAAATTCAGTTTCCAGAAGGATGCAAAAGAACATCTAAACAAGTCTGATGCATTTTGAAAACAAGTCCTGTGGACTGATGAGATTTAAAATAGAACCATTTGGCCACAATGATCAAAGGTATGTGTGGAGGAAAAAGGGCACAGAATTTCAGGAAAAGAACATCTCGCCAACTATTAAGCATGGATGAATCATGCTTTGGGGTTGTGTTGCAGCCAATTTCATGGTGAACATTTCCCAGGTAGAGGAAAGAATTGATTCAATGACATTTGAACAAATTCTTGATGCAAACATAACACCATTTGTAAAAAAACTGAAGTTGAAACAATGATAGCTTCTACAAATGGGTAATGATCCTAAACACACATCAAAATCTACACTAAACTACCTCAAAAGGCGCAAACTGAAGGTTTTACAATGGCCCTCACAGTCCAGATCCGAGGATATCATTGAAAATCTGTGGCTAGATCTCAAAATAGCAGTGCATGCAAGACTACTCATGAATCTCACAGAATTGGACGAATTTTCCAAGATAGAATGGTTGAAAATCCCTCAAACAAGAATTGAAAGACTCTTTGCTGGCTACAAAAAGCGTTTACAAGATGTGTTATTTTGAAAATGTGGTGCTTCTAGGTACTAACAATTCAGGGTGCAGGGTGTGTGTATATTTATATTAGAATTTATTTTTTTTGCCTTAAATACAAAGGAAATGTGTCATCTTTACCTTTAACCCTTTTAGAGATCACTTCATCTCCAACTTGCTTAACTGCTACAATAGCAGTTATTTAGACCGGGGTGCCCAAACTTTAAATGCCACTGTATATATAGTAATGTGTTATCCCTCCTGTAAAGCGTCAGAGAAAAGTTTCATCTCCCACACACTTATGTTTTCTAAAGGTTCAACTAGTAAATCGAAATAGAAAATGTAATCCTTATGCTGCTGAGTGCATTTGTAATGTGACTTTGAACACTAGCTGCGCCAGAAACATAAGGGTTAGAGGAAAGATCCTGAGATCGTATTAAATCTTAGCAGAAACAGAAGCTTCAGTTTCTGGTTTTACAATATGTCAGGTGTCTACTCCCACTAATAAAAATTGTAAAATCCTGGTATTTGTGGAGGTGAAAACTGTGGAAATTGACTTGGCAACAGAATGGTTAGGCACATGTAAACAGATTTACTAAAGGTTATCTGGTGTTAAAAAGATACAAATTGCCATTTTATTTATTTATTTTTTTTTTATACCCCTCACAACCTTTCAAAAGTAGCCAAAAAAGTGGATGGGGCTAAAGGGGTTGTCCACTACTCGGACAGCCCCCTCGTAATAACTGTATTCCCCCATGTAATAAAAAATAACCACTAGACTCTCTTCCAGTTCGGGAGCCATTCCAACAATGTCCGCTTTTCTCCTGACCAGAACGGTGGATGCTGCTCACATACTTCTGTGCTTGCCTTTTTAGACATGTCTCTCTGGCATTCCATTACTGATGAAGGTCTGATGTGTAGACCGAGATGTTTTGTGTAGTATTGCACGTCCTAATGAATGCCATAATCAACTAGTCATCTGCGTGCCATGTTTTCTATTTCATCGTTCCAACTATGTCGGCACCTGCTCTCCCCCATCAGCCCTGCAGTCTAAGCAGCAGCCTCACTTTCTCCTCCTACAGGAGTAACCGGCCTCTGCTCACACTTCTTCCGGGTGCCAGTTTCTTCCAAAGGAAATGTGGGTTAGGGGCTACTAATTGGCTGCTGGGCTCACGTGACCTAATAGAACACACATCTGTGTTTCAAATGGTCGAACAGCCGTGAGACATGCAGCCATGGTGATTAGAGCATGGTATTCGAGCATGCTGAAGTTGCATTCTCAGCACTATTGATAACCCTATTAAAGGGGTTTTCAGGACTTGACACTTTGCAGTTCTATATGACTGCAAACAGTTGAATTGTGATATGTGTAATGTGCACACTGTCACAATTCTCCTGTATTCACAGCGCCACTAGGAAGTTACTTACCATATATACTCGTGTGTAAGCCGAGATTTTCAGCCCATTTTTTATGGTTGAAAGTCCCCCTCTCGGCTTATACGCGAGTCATATACGGGGTCGGCGGAGGTGTCGGATCATACTCACCCCTCCGCCGGCGCGTCTCTACAGCCCCCCTGCTTCTCCCACGATCTCCGGCTCCTTCCTGCAGCGGTCACATGGTACCGCTCATTAAAGTCATGAATATGCTCATATTCATGACTTTAATGAGCGGTACCACGTGACTGCTGTAGGACGGAAGAGCTGCGGAGACCGCCGGGAGAAGAGCAGGGGCTGAAGAGACGCGCCGGCGGAGGGGTGAGTATAGCGATATTTACCTGTCCCCGGACCACCGCTGCGCTGCTCCCTTGTCCGACTACTCTGGCTGTGAACGTTGAGGCAGAGGGCGCGATGATGTCGATGGTGCGCTCCGCGCCCTCTGCCTGATCATTCACTGCCGAGGACCCGGAAGAGGGACAGCGCAGCGGTGGACCGGTCCGGTGACAGGTAAATATCTCAGGTGCCGGGATCCTGAGCGAGCGGTAACACCGGCACCTGTCCCCCATAGCGTGCCGGTGTCACCGCCTGCTCAGATCACCGGCACCTGGCCCCCAGCGACGAGAGGTGAGTATGTAATTTTTTTTTGCAGCAGCGTGGCAGCATAAGGGACCTATACTATGGGGCATAATCTGTGGAGCATATAGAGGCATAATCTGTGGAGCATATGGGGGCATAATCTGTGGAGCATATGGGGGCATAATCTGTGGAGCATATTAGGCATAATCTGTGCAGCATATGGGGCATAATCTGCAGCATATGGGGGCATAATCTGTGGAGCATATGGGGGCATGATCTGTGGAGCATATGGGGGCATAATCTGTGCAGCATATTGGGGCATAATCTGTGCAGTATATGGGGCATAATCTGGAGCATATGGGGCATAATCTGTGCAGCATATGGGGGCATAATCTGTGCAGCATATGGGGCATAATCTGTGGAGCATATGGGGGCATAATCTGTGGAGCATATGGGGGCATAATCTGTGGAGCATATGGGGCATAATCTGTGGAGCATATGGGGGCATAATCTGTGGAGCATATGGGGCATAATCTGTGGAGCATGTGGGGGCATAATCTGTGGAGCATGTGGGAGGCATAATCTGTGGAGCATATGGGGGCATAATCTGTGCAGCATATAGGGGCATAATCTGTGGAGCATCATATGGGGGTATAATCATTTTTCACCCTAGGCTTATACGCGAGTCAATAAGTATTCCCAGTTTTTTGAGGCAAAATTAGAGGGGTCGGTTTATACATGCGTATATACATAACCACATGTCTGTGATCTGCATACTAATACGTGCCAACTAGATTCTCACCCACTTTTCTCAATACTCAATTGGAGAAACTGCTGAGAATACAGGAAAAACGTGACTGCAGGTTACCGAATGGTGGCAGTGTGTACAATCGCGTAGCATGACTGCAGAAAGTTGTCTAGAATCTGGAAATCCCCTTTAAGCTTTATTTTAAGCGTACTGGAGAACCTCTTTAAACTTTTAAGCATGTTGGACATACCAGTGAGTGCTGGAGAAAAGCGGAATCTTCTTAAGGTCAGGATAATGAGGGAGGATAGCCTCACATGAGAAGAACCCATAGAGCGAAAAGCCAACTTTTCTAGATGAACGCATGAATTGTGAAGGCAGAGGAATGTAGGTCGGAGACGCACTAAATGTTTTTATACTTCACCCGGACTATCGCTAATCTGCCTGCCCGGAGTCACTAGAACAATGTGTGATTCATTTAATTTACCTTCAAGCAAGTAAAAGAAAAAACTGCGTTTTGATTGATGTCAGAAATTTGAGGATCTGTAATAGAGCATTTGGAACACGATATTAACTCCGTGCACAAGTTCCCATTATTGGCCAATCAAAACAGTGGCGATGGCATAAAGCGAGTACACAGAGGGACCTTTTGATCTTGATTCCGCTCTTCTCCAATTGGGTTGTGCTCTTAACCGCACATACTTTATACTTAATACTTCCTTTTTCTTGGCTGAGAACCCAACATCCAGCATCTCTCTGCACCACTAACTGGAGCCATCTACTCCTCTTAGAGAGGGACACCTAGTTTAGCGTCACACTAAACCTACAGGCTTGCCATTTTCTGGCAGATATTTGGCTCCCCTACTGATTTTATTTTTAATTCTTGTGAATGTTTTCTATATTTATACTCCTGCTGACTTTTGCAGCTTCTGATTCTGGCAGATTAGCATGATAAATGCCATTCACATGGAAGGCAGAGATCTTGTGGTGCCACATTCTGTGTTCTGTTTATTAAAGGACATGCATTTGTGGTTCCGTTAAAGTAAATTATCACCTTGTTACAAGCCGAGTCATGGAAGGATGTTGCCAACATTACCCCTTATAAATAGTAGCTTGCACCATAATCTCTAGCATTAGCAGGTTAATAGGACGATGGCTGTCTCAGTCATTCTTGGGAACGCTGCATGTAGATCCTATTTATTATCGAGGGGGAAACCTTACATGAAGCTTCAGTCTATATTCCTCTTTGCAGCGTGCATTCTTTACTGTGCAAATATTTTTGCTAAATCCATCTGACAGCCTTCTCCTTTAGGCACATTGGCAGGAGATAGCTGGAGACTGTATCGGGCAAAAGGCTTAGAATTGGCCCCTGGCAGTTGTTAGTAAGACATGATTTAATTTATGTAGAGCCGAATTATATGATGCTTCAATAAACTTCACAAGATCCTACCATCTCCCGCTGATGTTTCCAGCCATCTTTTAGGAGAGTGAGTGGACGTGTTCAACCGGACCACACCTTTCAATACATTTTGTGCATTAGAATGTACCAACTTTTTTTTTTGTTTCAGAACTTTAATTGAAAGGGATCATCCACCTTTGCAGACCATTTATTCTCTTCGTTGTTAAATGCATGTATTTTTGGCTCCAAATAATTTTTTTGTATTTGAGTTTCATAAAAAATAGCCGCTCTATTTCAGTTTTGATTGCCAGAAGGAAAGATGCAAAAAAACAGTCTGGTGCCGGCGCTCCCAAAAAATAGATCATGTGCTAAAATGGTTTGATTAAAAAGTTTTGTTTTTTTTCTACATACACCAATTAAAAGCAACGCGTTTCGGCTTGAAAAGAGCAAAAGCCTTCATCAGGTAAATTCTACCAGTTATAGTTTTGATTGTCAGTTAACTCCTTCTGGAGACAGTAATCTGTCAGGGAGCTTGTTCTGATGGTCCAGTGGGGGAGTTTCTAAATTAAAATAATGGAACGAAATTGCCAAATTAAATAAATTTATGTATTTGGGTCAAAAAATTAAACACAAAAAAACTTGTCCTCATTGAGGGAAAAAATGATAGTTTAAAAAGTGAGATTTCAAAAATCTAAGTCTTCCTTCTGATTGTAAAATTCAGATTTTTCAATTAGTTCTTACTTTTACGTCCATAAAACGTGTAAACATGATGACTGTATAAAAATCTATTTGAAAGTTGAAAACCGCTTTAATGTTTATCTAGTTACAGTAACTTAGCCCCTTCACGACTGAAGATCCCCCCTCCCTTCCTCTCCCCCAGGCATGGCTGTTAACCAGTTAAATGCTGCTGTCAATCACCGATGTAACAACCATAGGCAGGAAACGCGTCATTGATCCCACAGCACACCCGTCACTTGATCACGAAGCACCAATGGGTTGTCATGACAGCTGGGGGTCTGCTGACAACCCCCGTGCCTTTCATCACAATCCTCGTGTGAACACCTTTTGCTCAATTAAAATAAAACACATTTTTGTTATTGGCGTGTTCAGTAATGTCCGATCTATCAAAATATAAATTAAATTAATCTGATCGGTAAACAGCATAACAAGAAAAAAAATATAAAAATGCCAAAATTGAGGTTTTTGATTTCCGCAACATTGCAAAAAAAGGTGACCAAAACATCTGATCTACCCCCAGCCCCATATCCCGAAAGATTTATAACGTTGTGGGTCTAAGAAATTGTCCTATTTTTGCAATTTCACCACACTTAGAATTATTTCCCCGCCTACCAGTACACTATGTGGCAGAATGAACGCTGTCATTCAAACTTACAACTTGTCCCCCAAAGAACAAGCCCTCATAAGGCTATATGGCTGGAAAAAAAATGTATGACTCTTGTAAGAAGGCGATGAAAATGCCAAAAAAAATAGAAAATATTGCCCTTGGTGAATGGGTTAAAGTCCCTCTCGTGTGTGTTTTTTTTTTTTTCACCCCTAGAGTGTTATCACTAATGTCCTTACCCTGCCTGTAGTAAAATACTTACCAGCGCTGTTTTCTGTCGTCCCAGCTCTGCCATTTGTGACTGCTGCTACTGACTGAAGGGTAGTCGGAGCCAACGGTCGCTAGTTCTCATTGTAACGGAGAGCCTGGTTCTGACTCTCATAGACTTACATTGAGAAGTGACTTCTGATCCACCCAGCAAGCACTGGAGCGATCGAGCAGGTCATAACTAGCGGAAGACCACCGGAGCGCCGCAGAAAACGGCATAAGATGGCAACCATTAAGTATAACACTGGAGTTTTACTTTTAGGAAAATATGCCAATTAAAGACAATTAAAATTGTGAATAGATGGGTTATGACCACAGCACCTCACTGAGAAATAAGGCCATACGGTACTTACAAAGATATCGTTGAACTTCCAGTTCTATACAGGATGCAGACAAACCCTAATGATACATGATGAAAGTAGCACAGGCACAAAACAGATGAACAACCACTCACACACCGAACATCCATGATGGTGGTGAATGCACACAGACAAGGTTGTATAAGGTGCCCATCACATGGTTATGTATAGTGCACCAGGTTTGCTAGCAGCCTATTGGTGCCATCACTGTGAGCTGTCCAGCCCTATGTAGGTACAACCCACCAGGGCAAACAACCATCTTTACAGGGTCATTATGCATCCTGCAAAGATGAAAAATGTTGTATGGATTGATATTTCAGCCACAACACAGCAGCTTGTATCCTGTGTCAAGAGTCCTCATTGTCCTGAAAGTCCCTACAGTTAAATTAAAGCCATGTACAACACATCACACGTGCATTAACCAAGCATCGCACTTGTGCTGCCTCCATTATGTACCTGGGCCTGTGTATGAACAACTATGTACTATGTAAGCCATGTATTGGGAAGTATGGTCTTATTTTTAATAACATTTTGCCCACTGAGTGTCATAATTTTAAAAAAAGAAAATGCTATACTGCGGCAGAAGGCCCCAGTGTATGGTATTCTTTTTGGCATGGGGTTGAGTTCCCGTGATGATTTTTGGGTAATTTCTTTGATGTTGTGTTTTCTTTAAAAAAAAAAAAGTGCAGTCTTCCATTTCCAGCAGAGTAGATGGGATTATTTTCAATGTTTTGTTGAGAAATTGCATGACTAAGAAAAGTAACGGCAATGGTTACAGTATGGAAAATAAAGCATTACGGTCAGTATCTTGCGTTGAATTTGCTCCTCCTTAACATCTTCATATTCATCAATTGAAACTGGTAAAAAAGGTACAATACACAGCATGGAAGTGACTGTAGGAAATAAGAAATGACGTATAATCATTGTCCTCTGGAAAAACACCAGGCCATAGAGTCAATCAAGAGGTGAGATGTGGCTTGTGTAACAGGAGCCACACCAAACTTTCTCAAATTGATTTGGCCAATTCCTATTCTTATAAACTGTTTTCTAATACAAAATGACTATCTTTAGCCAGAAAAATATTTAGAGTTGAGAGTCCTCAGTGGTTGATACCTTTTAATGGCTAACTGAAAAGATGGTAACAAATTGCAAGCTTTCGAGACTACGCAGGTCTCTTCATCAGGCTAGACTAAAACAAAAGCTGAAGAATCACATATCTATACACAAGAGGACACAGGAATAATGCAATAGGTAAGATAAGTGACGTGAAGCAGAACTGTCACCATGGCAGAGGGACGAACATAAATATGACTAGTTCATAGATAAGGAGTGAAAGTTTTATTACCCTCTGATTGGGGTCTGGCACCGTGTTGTGATGACCCTAAAAGGTCAGGGAAGCAGATTCCTTAATTGTTGTAGAAAGACCTAAAACTCTGGGATATATTCATCTTTAGCCAGTATGAGATCCCAGGAGGCCTATGGGACATCTACAGCTTACATCACAAGTGACTTTCTAGCTAAGAAAAGCGTTTCCTAAAGCGAAGTTGATGGGACCACACTTCCTATTCCAAAAAGGCAAACTGTCTGAGTCAGTGGTATCTAAGGTTGAAAAAGTCCCTTAATAATATTAAAATATTTAGACTTGAGAGTCCTCAGTGGTTGATACCTTTTAATGGCTAACTGAAAAGATGGTAACAAATTGCAAGCTTTCGAGACTACTCAGGTCTCTTCATCAGGCAAAGACTAAAACAAAAACTGAAGAATCACATATATATATATACACAAGAGGACACAGGAATAGTGCAATAGGTAAGACAAGTGACGTGAAGCAGAACTGTCATTATGGCAGAGGAATGAACATAAATATTGGAACAGATCATAGATAAGGAGAGAGTTTTATTACCCTCTGATTGGGG
Organism: Oophaga sylvatica; assembly: GCA_033576555.1. Classification (NCBI taxonomy): domain Eukaryota; kingdom Metazoa; phylum Chordata; class Amphibia; order Anura; family Dendrobatidae; genus Oophaga; species Oophaga sylvatica. Next base: position 160,951,888 of record JARQOD010000001.1, on the reverse strand, counting down.
TCTGGTGTTGTGTTTTGATGCCCCTAGAAGGTCAGAGACGCCATTAAAAGGTATCAACCACTGAGGACTCTCAAGTCTAAATATTTTTCTATCTACTGGCTAACACGGTACGAAGATACACATCTTTCCTATATTAATAATATTAGGTACTTCTTTCCAAATTCAAAGCCCATGGGAGAATGGATCGCTTATATAAGCGTATAACACGGCCAGGTACTATCCAATGTTTTATCGGGCAGCGCAGATCTGCAATTTTTTTCTTTTTCTCTCATGCTGATTGCATGAGAAAGCCATCACAGCATGCAACGAGTGCATCCGATGATCGGATCACTGACGCTCACCCATTCAAGTCTATGGGTGCGTGTGAAACATTGGACTGCACTCAGATGTCTTTAGAGCGCACAGAGACAATGGAGAAGATGGAGAAATTAAGTTCTCTGTTTTCTGTACACCTATGGTTCGATTCTCTCGTCTGAGAGAATCGCATCACAATAAGATGACACTCTGCTCAAACTCTGACAATTTGATCAGAGTATCATTGGCTTAATTAGATTCACCTTGCTCCTTTCCACTTCTATGGCAGTCTGAGGATGAGTGTACCCATTCTACAAAGAAGACAAATGGAAGTTAAATGGCATTAATGGAGTAAATAAAATTGATTAAATAGTTCTGTAAAATGTGGTCCTGTCAGGAGTCGAACCCAGTACCTCTTGTCCACTGGCCAGCAGCTCTACCATCTGACCTATTCTGCTGGCTGCAAAGTTCCTTGCTGAACCCAGATACCATTGACTGTTCTTCCTGATTGGCTACACCTAGTGCTCTCTTGATTGGGCCTCTGATTGCCAATTACACACCCTATATAAACCTGGCCCTGTGGGTGTGTCATTGCGAGATTATTGAGCTCCAAGCCTTTAGTCAAGCGTTTCCTCCTGATCCATTGCTACAAACACTGCTCTCCTGTGAACCGACCTCGGCCTGCCTTCTGACTACGTTATCCGCCTGATCCATTGCTACAAACACTGCTCTCCTGTGTACCGACCTCCGGCTGCCACCTGACTACGTTATCCGCCTGATCCATTGCTACAAACACTGCTTTCCTGTGTACCGACCTCCGGCTGCCATCTGACTACGCTACCTGCCTCTGCTTCCCCTAGTGTTTGCAGTAACATCGGCTCCAACCCAGACGGGATCTTGACAGAATAATCTCGCGCCAAAATGGAGTCCGCTGTGAACACCCTGAGACGGCAAGTTACGGAGCTTCAAAGTTTTTGTACGGACTCTCAAGGAAAATATGCCAAGTTACAAACTGATTTCACGGCGATACAACAGGAAGTAATTGAGCTACAAAAACAACTACTGGACGTGCGCAATTCAGGGTCCGAATCAAATGCGCGGCTGCCGCTGCCTGCAAAGTTCAGCAAGCAGTACCGAGGATTCCTCAATCAATGCCGCATATACTTCCAGATGCAACCTGCTCCCTTTACCAGTGAGAGGAAGAAAGTTTTTTTCATGATAAATCTCCTGACGGATGAAGCTCTTGCTTGGGCTTCACCTTATGTAGAAAAGGACTATGCCCTCCTTAATGACCTGGAAGCTTTCATCGCAGCTATGAATCAAGTTTTTGATGACCCAAACCGCTGTGCCACAGCAGAAACCAAATTACATAATTTGCGCCAAGGACGTCGCTCTGTTGCGGAATATACATCGGAGTTCCGTCGCTGGGTGGCCGACACCACCTGGAATCCAGCGGCCCAGAGAAGTCAATTTCGACGAGGGTTATCAGAACCAGTGAAAGACGAGCTTGCCAGGGTTGAGACCCCTGACCAGTTGGAGGACTTTATTCAACTATGTATCCGGATTGACCAGAGACTTACTGAAAGGAGAAAGGAGAGACTGCGAGCACTTGGGAATAGCCCTGGCTTCTCATTTTCAGCATCAGACCACCAAGAAAAGACGCAAGTTGTGTCTGAACCGATGCAGATCGACGTCATCCGAAGACCACTCTCTGCACAGGAGAAGGAGAGGCGACGTGCAGAACATCTCTGCCTCTATTGTGGGGACCCTGGACACTATGCCATCAACTGTCCTAACAAAAGGACTATAGCCTTTACCAACAACAGGTCTGCCAGCAATACGGACCTTTCTCAGCAGTCGGATTCCATCTTGCAGACTATCTCATCAGTAACGCCAGAAATAGACAAAATACATACCACATCATCTCATTTTGTAATCCCCATTCAGGTTGTAATGGGCACCCAAAAAATACAATGCTCTGCCCTGTTGGATTCGGGAGCAGGAGGAAATTTTATGGACTTAAAATTTACACGTGATAATGATATTTCCAGTAGGACCAAATCCACACCAATTGAAATGGAAACTGTGGATGGATCACCTTTGTCTTCTGGACCTGTCACGCATGAGACAATCGAACTGGAGATTTGTATCGACCCGGATCATCATGAAGCTGTCAGTTTCCACCTTATTTCATCTCCGAAATTTCCGGTTATTCTAGGGATCCCCTGGTTTTCAGTCCATAACCCTTCTATCAACTGGGCATCAAGGACCATCACCTTTCCATCTGACTACTGTAAGAATAATTGTCATAAGGAACCCCCTGTTCTCCAACAAGTCCAAATCTCTGAGATTTCGCATGAGAAGGAAGAGAAACTACCACCTCAATATCAGCAGTTCTCTGATGTCTGCAGTAAGAAGAAAGCAGATCAATTACCTCCTCACCGTCCTTATGACTGTCCCATTGAATTGCTGCCAGGAGCAACCATTCCATTTGGACGGATTTACAATCTTTCCGAACCTGAATTGAAGGTATTAAGAAAGTTCCTGGATGAAAATTTAGAGAAAGGCTTTATTCGACCTTCCACATCTCCAGCTGGGGCACCCCTGTTCTTTGTTGAAAAGAAAGACTCCACTCTGCGGCCATGTATTGACTACAGAGAGATGAATAATATCACTGTCAAGAATCGCTACCCGCTACCCTTGATTCCTGAACTATTTGAGAGACTCCGTTCTGCGAAAATCTTTACGAAGCTGGATCTTAGAGGGGCTTACAACCTCATACGGATTCGCCCAGGAGATGAGTGGAAGACCGCCTTCAGAACGAGATATGGACATTTTGAATCTCTTGTTATGACCTTTGGCCTTAGCAATGCCCCAGCCACCTTTCAACATTTTATTAATGATGTATTTCGAGATTTCTTGGACCAATTCGTTGTGGCTTATCTCGATGACATTCTTATATTTTCAGACACCTTGGAAGAGCATCGCAGGCACGTCCAGTTAGTCTTGGAACGACTACAGGAGAACCATCTCTACATTAAACTTGAAAAATGTGAGTTTGAACAAACCAGTATCCAATTTCTGGGATATATCATCTCCCCAGAAGGTCTGAGCATGGATCCCGGCAAAATCAATGCTGTAGTGGACTGGCCAGTTCCAAGAAATTTAAAAGACGTCCAGCGTTTCATAGGATTTGCAAATTTTTACCGAAAATTTATAAAGAACTTTTCACGGATCATACTACCAATTACTACACTAACAAAAAAGACAAAAGCATTTTTCTGGTCTCCAGAGGCACAGGAGGCTTTTGACAAGTTGAAAACTCTTTTTACGTCTGCTCCATTGTTAGTACACCCAAATCCTGAATTGCCATTTACTGTCGAAGTGGACGCCTCGGACTCTGCAGTGGGAGCTATTCTGTCTCAGCGAGTTGGGGACAAGATGCAACTTCACCCATGTGCGTTTCTTTCCCACACCATGTCATCTGCAGAAAAGAACTACGACATTGGTAATAAAGAACTGTTAGCCATTAAAGTTGCCTTCTCCGAGTGGAGACATCTTCTGGAAGGTGCCAATCACCCTGTGACTGTCCTCACGGACCACAAGAATCTTGAATTCCTCCGTACAGCAAAAAGATTGTCTGCAAGACAAGCACGATGGGCCTTATTTTTCTCAAGATTCAATTTTATAATCTCTTACCGGCCTGGTTCAAGGAATGGCAAGGCTGACGCCCTGTCCAGGATGTGTTCGGAACCTCAGGAGAGGTCTAGTAATGATGATACAATTCTAGGCCCTAAAAATTTTTTGGGAATATTGCACTCTAGAGGACTAGGTAATAGAATTAAAGATGGATATCAAGAGGACTCTTTCCTTAACCATCCTTCGGAAGACGTCGATCTTTCATTCAAAGAGGGGTTTTGGATGCAGAAACACCAAATATATGTACCTGAATCTTCTCGCCTTGAAGTCCTCAAAAGTGTCCATGATTCTAAACTGGCAGGACATCCTGGAGTTGCAAAAACACAAGACTTACTACTTCGTTTCTTTTGGTGGCCTAATTGTAGGAAGGACGTGAGGAAATATGTTTCAACCTGTTTAACATGCGCACGAAACAAGACCCCACGATCGTCTCCTCTAGGACTCTTGCAACCACTCCCAGTTCCATCCAGGCCTTGGGGATCTATTTCCATGGATTTTATTGTGGAACTACCCCCTTCCAAACAGATGACCGTCATCCTTGTCATAGTGGACCGACTCACAAAAATGGCCCACTTTATTCCAACTGAAGGAATTCCTACTGCTGAAAAAACTGCAGAACTGATGATCAAAGAAGTATTCAGGTTACATGGAATTCCTGACAGCGTGGTGTCTGACAGAGGCGTTCAGTTTACGTCAAAATTTTGGAAGAGTTTCTGTACAGCCTTGGGAGTCACGGTGAATCTTTCTACCGCTTCCATCCTCAGTCCAATGGCCAGACGGAGAGAACGAACCAGACTTTGGAGCAATACCTCCGTTGCTTCATTTCCTATCTTCAGGATGACTGGGTGGACTATTTACCAACAGCAGAGTTTGCCTACAACAACTCCATACATAGCGCTACATCTCAAACCCCATTTTTTGCTAATTATGGAGTACATCCAGTATTTATCCCTAATCTGCCAGTAAACACTCCCATTCCTGCTGTTAATGACAGGCTTACAAAATTACAGGAATCCCAGAAGGAATTATCAGAGATATTGCTCAAGACCCAGGAAGAATATAAGGAAGCAGCAGATAAACATCGGAGAGTGCCCCCTGCTCTTCAGTTGGAGACAAAGTTTGGCTGTCCACTAAAAACCTTAAGACACATGTGCCATCCTCCAAATTGGGTCAGAAATTCATTGGACCTTTTCAAATTTCTGCAAAAATTAACCAGGTTGCTTTTCGTTTAAAACTTCCCAACAATCTAAAGATTCATCCAGTGTTTCACATATCCTTGCTCAAACCCTTCTGTGAAAACCCGTTTCCAGGAAGAATTCAGCCACCTCCTCCACCAGAAAGGATCCGTGGTGAAGAAGAATACATTGTGGATAAGATTCTGGACTCCCGAAAATTCAGAGGTAAACTGCAGTATCTGGTGCAGTGGAGGGGTTACGGACCAGAGGAAAATTCATGGGAACCAATGGACAACGTCCATGCTCCTAGACTAACAAGAGCCTTTCATCAAAGGTACCCGGATAAGCCAGCTCCTGAGATGTCCAGAGGCCATCCTGGAAGGAGGGGAGTACTGTCAGGAGTCGAACCCAGTACCTCTTGTCCACTGGCCAGCAGCTCTACCATCTGAGCTATTCTGCTGGCTGCAAAGTTCCTTGCTGAACCCAGATACCATTGACTGTTCTTCCTGATTGGCTACACCTAGTGCTCTCTTGATTGGGCCTCTGATTGCCAATTACACACCCTATATAAACCTGGCCCTGTGGGTGTGTCATTGCGAGATTATTGAGCTCCAAGCCTTTAGTCAAGCGTTTCCTCCTGATCCATTGCTACAAACACTGCTCTCCTGTGAACCGACCTCGGCCTGCCTTCTGACTACGTTATCCGCCTGATCCATTGCTACAAACACTGCTCTCCTGTGTACCGACCTCCGGCTGCCACCTGACTACGTTATCCGCCTGATCCATTGCTACAAACACTGCTTTCCTGTGTACCGACCTCCGGCTGCCATCTGACTACGCTACCTGCCTCTGCTTCCCCTAGTGTTTGCAGTAACATCGGCTCCAACCCAGACGGGATCTTGACAGGTCCAATAAAAGAGGAAAAAGGAGCATGTAAACAAATAGATGGAATATTTTGCATAAGCACAAGATTACAACACTAAATGATGTTTAACCCCTTAAGTACCAAGCCACGTTGTAGGTTAATGACCAGGCCTTAATTTTGAAATCTGACCACTGTCACTTTGTGGTTATATCCCTGGAACGCTTCAACGGATCCCACTGATTCTGAGATTGTTTTTTTCGTGACATATTGTACTTTATGGTAGTGGTAAAGTTTCTTCTAAATTTCTTGTGTTCATTTGTGAAAAAAATATAAATTTGTCAAATTTGAAAATTTTCAAACTTTTAATTTTAATGCCCCTAAATCAGTGTTATGTCACACAAAATAGTTAATAAATAATATTTCCCACATGTCTACTTTACATTAGCACAATTTTTGATCCATTAATTTTTTTTGTTAGGAAGTTATAAGGGTTAAAACTTGACCAGCGATTTCTCAATTTTCCAACAAAATTTTCAAAACCATTTTTTTAAGGGAGCACCTCACATTTGAAGTCACTTTGGGGGGTCTATATGGCAGAAAATACCCAAAAATGACACCATTCTAAAAACTGCACCCCTCAAGGTGTTCAAAATCACATTCAAAAAGTTTATTAACCCTTCAGGTGCTTCACAAGAATTGAAGCAATGTGGAAGGAAAAAATGAACATTTAACTTTTTTTCACAAAAATTTCACTTTGGACACAATTTTTTTTTATTTTGTCAAGGGTATCAGGAGAAAATGAACCACAATATTTTTCCTGAGTACACCGATACTCCTTGTGTGGAGGAAGACAACTCTTTAGGTGCACGGCAGGGCTCGGAAGGGAAGGAGCACCATTTGAGGTTTTTGAGTGTAAAATTGGCCGGAATCAAGAGCGGACGCCATTTCGCGTTTGGAGAGGCCCTGATGTGCCTAAATAGTGGAAACCCCCCACAAGTGACCCCATTTTGGAAACTAGACCCCCCATGGAACTTAACTAGTTGTATGGTGAGCACTTTGAACCCCCAAGTGCTTTACAAAAGTTAATAACATAGAGCCGTGAAAATAAAAAATGATATTTATTCGAACGTCCATGACAGCACTACAGAGAGAGGGGATCCGCCCCTTAGGAACAGGAAACCTACAGATATAAAAGGGCGGCACCTCTCCCACACATCAGTTGGTTTCCTGTTCCTAAAGGACGGGTTTCCTACAGATGAAGATCTTCAGGAGGACCCAGGCCGGCCGGTCGACCCAGGTAGCGGGGGAGGGAATCTCCTACCTCGGCCGGTGCGGAGCCCCTGGAAGCGCCACGGTGGGTCCGGGTAGGATTCCACGGCAGTGTGCGGAGCAGGTGGAGCAGTATCCAGTGGATCTCTGTCTCCCAGCCAGCGCCGGTAGGTAAGTATTCCCCCCCTCTCCCTGGTCCCGATGCCTTCTCCCTGTCCTCTCCTGTGGTCCTGTCATGGTGGGGGCCTCTTGAGGGTGCAGCCGTGATTTTAAAAAAAAAAAAAAAATTTTTTAAAAATTTGAATTTCCCGCCGCGTCACTGCTGTAAACGGCGCGGCGGGGGTTTTTTGAATTTCCCGCCGCGCGTCACTGTTATGGACGGCGCGGCGGTCGGTTTTGAATTTCCCGCCGCGCGTCACTGTTATGGACGGCGCGGCGGGCGGTTTTGAATTTCCCGCCGCGCGTCACGGCTATGGACGGCGCGGCGGGCGGTTTTGAATTTCCCGCCGCGCGTCACTGCTATGGACGGCGCGGCGGGGTTTTTGAAAATTCAGTCGTGCGCCGCTGTTGCAGCAGCGCGGCTGGGGTCGGGGGAGATCTCCGCTCGGAGGGGCGATGATGCGGGGGATTATGCTTACCTTCGTCGGTCCGTGCGAGCGGGGGAAAAAAGGGGGCGGAGTCTCCACCACCGGAAGTGAGACGCCGGCCGGCGTTTTTGAAAATTTTGGCGGCTGCATCATCGGACGGCGCCTGCTGTGGGGACGGCGGGGAGGTGCGGGGGGGCCGTGGGGCGGGGAGTAGGAGGGGGTGGACCCCTGGCCAGACCTGCTGATCCGGATATCCGGGGGAGGATATAAGGAGCCTAGGAAAGAGGTAAAGCGCTTCTGCCCCATTTTTTTACGATGGACACTGCAGAGGCTCCCTCGTGTGCAACAGGAGAGCCAGCAGCAGCAGCAGACAGAGCGCTCCTCTTCAATGGCCAGGAGCACCAGCCGCAGAAGTTCCGCAGCTGGGAAAAAGCCCCCTCCCCGTGATCCGGTACCTACTGCTGTACAATCTGGGTAAGAGATCGTCAGATTTAGAATACCCAGTAATACAGTTTTTTTCCCCATTTTGTCTGTTACTAGGGAAGAAGTGTTCGGTGAAAAGCAAGCACAGGGAATGTGCCTTTTGCGCTTGCCCTCTGCCTGACGCTTGCCCTAAGAGGTTGTGCCAGCCGTGCATGCAACAGACGGTAGGGCATTTTTTAAGGGGAAGGGCAGGGGCATGGGATGACATAGTAAAACCCCCCTATGCCCCTTCCCTTTTTAGATAGCGGAGGAGACTCCAGATTTCACCGAAAGCCTGAAGGAGATAATAAGAGCAGAGTTGAAAGCGTCCTCAAGACACGGAGAATTTTCCAGGCGTAGAAATGTACCAGTTTTATCTGATTCAGAATCGCCTGCCGCCCATGATAGGGTGAAGTTGTGTCAGGACCCTCCTCGCCTTCCTCTTCGGCTTCCTCCTCGTCTTCTACGGAAGACGCTACCCGTTTTTGTTTTCCCTTGGACCAGATGGACAAATTTGTCAAATCAGTTAGGTCCACCATGGGGGTAGAAGAGGCGAAACCAGAGCCCTCAGTACAGGATCTGATGTTTGGTGGTCTAGATCCAAAAAAACGGAGATCCTTTCCACTAAACAGTAGCATCCAAGGCCTTATAGACAGAGAGTGGAAGAAGCCTGAAAAAAGAGGCTCCTTACCCCAAGCGTTTAAACGGAGATATCCCTTTGAAGATCCCCTGACGGGTAAATGGGATAAGGCCCCGAAGCTGGATGCAGCAGTGGCGAAGGCTTCTAAAAAATCCTCCATCCCATTTGATGATATGGGGTCTTTGAAAGATCCACTAGACAGGAAGGCAGATTCCTTCTTGAAAGGCACATGGGAGATGTCGGCAGGTGCCCTGAGGCCGGCAGTTGCAGCCACTTGCGCAGCCAGGTCATTGATGGTCTGACTAGACCAGTTAGCTTCCCAGTTAACAGATGGAACCTCCAGGGGGACAATTCGGAAGACCTTGCCAATAATTCAGAATGCGGCGGCTTTCCTGGCTGATTCCTCAGCGGACTCAGTAAGAATGGCTGCCAGAGCGGCAGGGCTGTCTAATGCAGCACGAAGGGCATTATGGCTGAAATGTTGGCCGGGCGATATTCAAGCCAGATCTCGCCTCTGTTCCATTCCGTGTGACGGCGAATATCTTTTTGGCCCGGTCCTGGACGAACTTTTAGAAAAGGCAGGGGACGACAAGAAAAAGTTTCCCAGTATATCAACTCCTTCCTATAAAAGACCTTTCAGCAGAAGGAGGTTCAGCTACCGAAGGTCGTCCAGGGAACGAGCCAAATGGGATGAAAAGAGGCGAAGAGGTACAGGGTTTATGTTTAGAGGTCCACCTAGGGAAACAAAAAAACCCTCGCAATGACTAGCGATGCCGGTAGGAGGCAGATTGAAGGCCTTCTACCCGGCCTGGTCGGAAATCTCAAACAGTAGCTGGATCCTTAACATCATAGCTACAGGGCTGCGGTTAGAATTCTCCTCGGTACCTTGGGATAACTTTAAAATTACCCCACTCAGATCATCCCCATCGGAGCAGGCCGCTCTAGAGTTGGAGGTTCAGGAGCTTTGCGCTAAGAATGTCTTAGTGGAGGTGCCAGAAGCAGAGCGGGGTAAGGGGTTTTACTCCCCTCTGTTTTTGGATGGGTCTTTTAGAACAATTATTAATTTGAAAGCCCTCAATAAATTCCTGATTATTCACCCATTTAAAATGGAAACGGTCAGCTCAGCAATAAAGCTTCTGTTTGAAAATTGCTTTATGGTGGTGTTAGATCTGAAAGACGCTTATTACCACATACCGATCCATATGGAGCATCAGCGTTTCCTCAGAGTAGCAATCCAGATGGGGGAATCACTGCGACATTTTCAATTTAGCGCCCTTCCCTTTGGCTTGGCGGTTGCCCCACGAGTATTCACTAAGGTTATGTCGGAGGTCATGGCCCACTTACGTGAATCAAATATGCTTATAGTCCCCTACCTTGACGACTTTCTTATTATAGGAAAGACGGCAGAGCATTGTCTAGAGCAACTGAAAAGAGCGATTTCTACCTTAGAGCGGCTGGGATGGCTAATAAATACCAAAAAGTCTCGTTTGAATCCGATGAGGGTTCAGCAATTTCTAGGGCTAATTCTGGATTCACAAAATCAGAACTGTAGTTTACCGTCAGACAAGTTAATTCGTTTACGGTACCAGGTCCTAAACGCTTCCAGTAACCCCTCCATGTCGCTTAGGAAGGCTATGTCTCTTTTGGGCTCCCTCTCGTCCTGCATTCCCGCGGTTCGGTGGGCCCAATTTCACACAAGGGCACTGCAAGCTGAGGTCTTGCTGTATCAAAATGTGCTAGGTGGTTACCTGGAAGGCCAGCTATCCTTGTCCCAGGCTGCTATAAGATCCCTGGATTGGTGGAAGAATGAGACAAACCTGTCTAAGGGGGTTCCCTGGGAATATGACATATCCCGAATAGTCACAACAGATGCTAGCCCCTCTGGGTGGGGGGCTCATATGGGGGACGTTATGGTTCAGGGCTCATGGGAGCAGGATCAAATTCAAATGTCTTCTAATATGAAGGAATTAGCAGCGGTAGAGCTAGCGATTAAAAACCTCCTTGTCTATCTACAGGGTCACCACGTTCGAGTGCTCTCCGACAATCGGGTCACAGTCGCATACATCAACCACCAGGGTGGTACTCGTTCCGGTCCTCTCATGGAAGTGGCAAGGCGCCTACTTCAGATAGCAGAACGACACTTTCTTTCTCTAACGGCTCTACATATAAGGGGAGAAGAAAATACCAAGGCGGACTTCTTAAGCCGCAATCTCCTGAGCCAAGGAGAGTGGTCATTAAAGACTTCCATCTTCGACCTAATTGTGCGGAAATGGGGTCTACCGGAAGTAGATCTCTTTGCTACCAAAAGCAACAGGAAAGTGAGACAGTTCTGCTCTCTGAATCCCAAAGAACGCCCTCTGGCAGTGGACGCTCTTCTATTACAGTGGGATTTCAATCTAGCCTACGCCTTCCCTCCCCTGTCCTTACTCCCCCTAGTATTGAGGAAGGTCAGGAAGGACAGGGCAAGGATAATATTAATCGCTCCTTTTTGGCCCAGGAGGGCATGGTTTTCATGTCTCAGAAACATGTCGATAGCCGACCCGTGGGTCCTGCCGGACATTCCCGATCTGCTCTCCCAGGGTCCAGTCTACCATCCTCGAGTAGCGGGCCTCCACCTGACGGCGTGGATTTTGAACGGTCGCTGCTGACAGATAAGGGGTTTTCTGCTAAAGTAATTAATACTCTCCTTAAAAGCAGAAAAGAGGTTACAACTAGGATCTACGCTAGGATTTGGAAGAAATTTCTTCAGAGCTCGGCGGTTGTAGCAGGGGACACAACACCGATAACCCAGATTCTAGAATTCCTACAAAAGGGTCTGGACTTAGGTCTCTCCACAAGCACCCTTAAGGTGCAAGTTTCAGCTTTGGGGGCACTCTTTAGTTGCAACATCGCAAATAATTACTGGGTCAGTAGATTCATTAAAGCTGCGGGTAGGTCGAGACCCATAGTGAAGGTGAGAATCATGCCATGGGACTTAAATCTTGTTCTCACTGCTTTAACAGAGCCCCCTTTTGAACCTATATCAGCAGCATCAATAAAAATTCTTTCCCTTAAGACCGCTTTCCTGGTAGCATTAACCTCGGCTAGGAGGGTAAGTGACGTCCAGGCACTATCTAGACTATCTCCTTACACTCAGGTCCTGAATGACAGGATAATACTTAGACCGGATCCGGCATACCTACCTAAGGTGTCTTCCGCTTTCCACAGAACACAGGAAATTATTCTCCCTTCGTTCATCCCTAATCCATCTAATCAAAAAGAGATGAAACTTCATACTTTAGATGTTAGAAGATGTCTGCTGCAATATTTGGCAGTCACTGATCCCTGGAAACGGGACAATGCATTGTTTGTCTCTTTTCAAGGAATTAACAAAGGCCGTAGATTAACAAAGAGCTCATTGGCCAGATGGATTAGGGAAGCAATTTCTCTGGCATACACCTCGAGGGGCAAGCAGCCACCTGAGAGGCTAAGGGCGCATTCCACTCGAGCTGTGGCGACTTCATGGGCAGAAAGGGCAGAAGTCTCGATTGACCAGATATGTAAGGCAGCTACGTGGTCTTCTCCACACACGTTTTACACTCATTATAGATTAGATTTGGGTGCTTCCTCAGACCTTTCTTTCGGACTAAGGGTGCTGCAGGCAGTAGTCCCTCCCTAAGTAGTTATTACTCTCTGTAATTCTCTCTGTAGTGCTGTCATGGACGTTCGAATAAAGTCTAAGTTACTTACCGTTAACGGTATTTTTCGAAGTCCATGACAGCACCCTTACATTCCCACCCAGGTTTTATGTGCACTTCTTCCGCTTATGTAGTCCACATGTAATAAACAATTGATTAATGTTACTGTGTGATGCATGAAATTTTTTTACTGTATACCATTTAACCTTGATGTCCTCTTATGCTCTGTAATCCAACTGATGTGTGGGAGAGGTGCCGCCCTTTTATATCTGTAGGTTTCCTGTTCCTAAGGGGCGGATCCCCTCTCTCTGTAGTGCTGTCATGGACTTCGAAAAATACCGTTAACGGTAAGTAACTTAGACTTTTTTCCACAAAAATGATTTTTTTCAACCCCAATTTTTAATTTTCCAAAGGGTAACAGGAGAAATTGGACCCCAACAGTTGTTGTGCAATTTGTCTTGAGTATGCAGATACCCCATATGTGGGGGTAAACCACTGTTTGGGCGCATGGTAGAGCTTGGAAGCGAAGGAGCGCCGTTTAACTTTTTCAACACAAAATTGGCTGGAATTGAGATTGGACGTCATTTCGCATTTGGAGAGTCCCTAGTGTGCCTAAACAGTGAAAATTATCCACAAGTAACCCCATTTTGGAAACTAGACCCCCCCCAAGGAATGTATTTAGATGCATGGTAAGCACTTTGAACCCCCAAGTGCTTCACAGAAGTTCATAACGTAGAGCCGTGAAAATTAAAAATCACATTTTTTCCTCAAATCATCTTTTAGCACCAATTTTTTTATTTTAACAAAGGTAGCAGGAGAAAATGTACCCCAAAAATTGTTGTGCAATTTCTCCTGAGTTTGCCGATACCCCATATGTGGAGGAAGACCACTCTTTGGGTGCATGGCAGGACCCAGAAGGGAAGGAGAAAGGTTTGACTTTTTGAACACAAAATTGGCTGGAATCGGGAGCGGATGCCATGTCACTTTTGGAGGGCCCCTGATGTGCCTAAACAGTGGAAACTCCCCACAAGTGATACTATTTTGGAAACTAGACCCGTCAAGGAACTTATCTAGATGTGTGGTGAGCAACTTGAACCACCAGGTGCTTTACAGAAGTTTATAACAGAGCTAAGAAACTTTAAAAAAAAACAAATCCACAGCTGGTGAAGAATTGGTTTTATTTATTTTTTACACCGTTCCTCGTGCGGTATTAGTGATTAGACGACTTTATTATTTATGGTACAGCGATACCAGATTTATATCCTTTTTTATGTTTAGCTTCTGTCACACACTAAAACATGCTTTTTTTTTTTTTGCAAGAATTTTTTGTATCGCCATGTGTTGAGAGCTATAATTTTTTCCAGATTTCGGTCCACAGAGTCATGTGAGATCTTGTTTTTTGCGGGACGAACTGACGTTTTTATTGGTACAATTTTCGGGCGCATGACATTTTTTGATCGCTTTCTATTCTGATTTTTGTGGAGGCAGAATGACCAAAAACCAGCAATTCAGGAATGTTTTTTTTTTTTTTTTTTCTTCTTTCTACGTTGGTAAAATTGATCAGGCAGTTTTATTCTTTGGCTCAGTACGATTACAGCAATGCCACATTTATATCTTTTTTTATGTTTTGGCATTTTTACACAATAAAAACTTTATAGAAAAAATTATTATTTTTGCATCGCTTTATTCTTAGAGCTATAACGTTTTTATTTTTCTGCTGATGGAGCTGTATGGCCGCTTGTTTTTTGCAGGTCAAGATGGCGCTTTCAGTGATACTGTTTTTATTTATATTCGTCTTTTTGATCGCGTTTTATTCCACTTTTTCCAAGTAGTATGATGATAAAGCATAATTTGCGATTTTTTTTTTTTTTTTTTTTTTTTTTTACATCATTCACTGAAGGGCTAACTAGTGTGACTTTTATAGATCGGATTTTTCCTGATGCTGCAATACCAAACGTGTACTATTTTTTATTTACATTTTTTTTACATTAAAATGTGTATTATTATTATTATTATTTTGTAATTTTTTTTACATATTTTTTTTTTTAAAATGTTTTTTTTTTAACTAGTCCCTTTATGGGACTTTCACTTTTTTCACTTTGATTGCAGGTATAATGCATTGCAGTGCATTATACCTATACTAAAAGCTTCTGACACCATGCTGTGAGCATGGTCTGAGGCTTTCCGTAGCTTGATGACTAGGGGGTCACCATGTCAACCCAGGTCACCATGACAATGATCAGGTCCCGCGTTAACGTCGCGGAGACGCCAATCTGAAGGCAGAGGGAGCTCCTATCCCTATGCCTCCATCCTGAAAGCTGCGATCGCGCTCGATCGCAGCAATTAGGGGGTTAACATCCAGGGACAGCGTGGACGCCGCTCCTGGCTGTTAGTGCAGAAGCTCAGCCACTGGCAGCGCTGAGCTCCTGCACGGATAGGGCGGGAGGTGCTGATATTTCAGCATCTCCTGCGCGATCATGCTGTTATTGGTCAGTCAGATTGACTGACCGATCACAGCGATCTGGGTGCAGGGACCGACGGTATGAGTCCCTGCACCTCTTCCCGTTCCTCTCAGCTCCAGAACCTCCAGTTCCTCTGACAGCTGTCGGCACTGAACTATTACAGTGATAGTTTAAATGCATGACGGACACAGTACTGGTGCAGGAACTGACACCCGGCCATAACGGACTGTGTCCGTCAATGGCGTTAATGGGTTAAAGGGAAACTGTCATCAAGGTTTTTGCCAAATAATTTGAGAGAAGCCTAACTTAAGTGTCAGAGACCCTGATACCAGCGATGTCACTTAATGTACCTTTCATAACATTGTTGTTTTATCAGCAGGAGATCATCATTAGAGGACTGCTAAATCTTCTGTCTGGTAGTCAAGAATATTCATCATCTCTATATAACCCCGACCCCAACACTGATTGGCACCTTTTTGCATATACACAGTACAGGTGTAGAAAGCTGCCAGTCTGTGGTGTGGTCGGGGTTATACAGAGCTGAACTTTCAGAGAACTGGTAGATCTGCAGCATAAAAAATTATGCAAAAAAAAATTCTCTTGTATCGTATCTCCCATTACCGAACCCCCGCCTAGTGCCATTCTTCTTGTTTTTATGTCTTGGTTCTTATCTGGAATTTTAGATACATTTTAGATACATCTAAACTCTCCTAAACTTCTATTTAATGAGACCAATTTATTCAGAACTTGGTTTTGAATCCCAGAAGTAACTTCCCATAGTATCTGGTGCGTGTAGGAGATAATGGGCTGTTTCCTTCCTTCTTGCAGAGCTTTGTGTATTTGGAATATGAATAATATAATTGAACATGGAAACGAGACAAGTGTAACAAGTCTGGCATAGACTTGGATCTGAAAAAGAAAAGCAGTGCATTGGAGAATACTAATCTCAGAATTACATTTAGCATTTGTTAAAGTATGATGCTGATAACACAAATTATACAAGTCGTTATCTTCTGTGAGGTGGCGAGTTGTAAAGTGGATCTTCGCAACGCTAATGAGCCAAGTCATGGCCGGCTATGAACATGACTTGGAAATTAGTTTGTAAATAGAAGAACTATAATTGAACTTCTGATTAGACGTGGACTGTTAGAATAAGACCACAACATTCAGAGCGAGAGCGAAAGTCTGTCCTTATTTCAATTTCTACACTGTAACTCATATTGTATACCCGAATCTTTACTCAGTAATCTTGCCAAGATCAGTCCTGCTACTAACCCAGACCGCTAATCAGAAGCATGTTTGCCTTCCTTGGCTGCAGACCCGCCAAATTATGGAATTCTCTGTTTTACGACACTTTGCATATTACTGTTATTTGTAAGCCCAAGCATGTTTATGTAGATTGTAGGGTTTGGAGTATTCACAATCTTTGAGACTACGGCCATAATTCATTAGAACAGTTTTGCCCAAATTCTGGCGTAAATCGCTTTGAAAAGCCGTAAAATGGATACGCAACTCAGTTTGTGCAAAATCCAGCTAATTTTTGCATTTTCACTTTAGTTTCTCCCAAAATGCGTGCAACTGGGATTAGACAAAGGCACAATGGGGACGTGACTCCACAATTCGTCTAATTCATGGCCAGCTATGGCGTTTGTTACGCTAGATACGGTATCTTACCAAGTTAAAGAGTAGAGTAAGACTTCTGGCGTGTTGCATGGTGGCACACGCCACTCGTCAGACACTACTGATTCATTAGGTTCTGATATTTTCTACATAGAACTTCTCTTGCTGTGAAGGTATTGGCACAGTGGCTGCTTTTACCCCAGTCATGACCACTTTCTACTCCTTAAGTTCGGTTGCACTTGATAAATGTCATCTACAAATAATGATATTTTAGATATCCAATAATTAAGTAGAACAAAAATATCTTCTTTAAAAAAAAAAAACACCACCAGATGGAAAAGTTGCTTTTTTACATGTAATAAATTCTTCTTTATTTTGCCAGGTGTGGTTAGGGGACATCAATAAATCTGGAATACTTCATGATGAGATAATGATGATGTGAACCTGTCCATCAAAGTTTTACCACATTTATAGCAAGTATTTTTTTGTTACAGGACTACAGAGTCAACATCTTTCTAAGGCAGAGATGGAATGACCCCCGACTAAAGCTTCCTAATGATTTCAAAGGCTCTGATGCGCTTACAGTAGATCCGACAATGTTCAAGTGTCTGTGGAAGCCAGATTTATTTTTTGCAAATGAAAAGATGGCCAATTTTCATGATGTCACCCAAGAAAATATCCTCTTGTTTATTTTTTCGTGATGGAGATGTTCTGCTTAGCATGAGGCAAGTTTCCTTCAGTTTTTAATCCTCCCTCTTTAAAAGGTACATTTATTTATATGTGGAAAGTTTTAACAACTTAGTAGGTACTACAGTGCGAAGGTGATGAAAGATTGTGCAGCGGAATATTAACAGAAACATAACTCTTACACTTAATCAGGTCTGTCAAATATGCTGTCTTGCTATAGAGTAATTAAAAGGGTTGGGATTTTTATATAAACACTTGTGAAAGGCACATTAAAGGGATAATGTAGCTTTGTAGCGCTGGGGTCCTATGTTCAATTCTGACCAGGAGCAACATCTGCAAGGAGTTTGTATGTTCTTCCCATGCTTGTGCAGGTTTCCTCTGAGCTTTCCGGTTTCCTCCCACACTCCAAAGACATACTGATAGAGAATTTAGATTGTGAGCCTCCATAGGACAGTAATGATGTATGTAAAGTGCTATGAAAATTAGATAAGGATATCTTGTGAGGATCGGAGGCAATGTGCAGGTAAGTATCGGGAGACTAAAGCCTGGGTCTCACATAGCGATACACCAGCGATCCCGACAACGATCAGGATCGCTGGTGTTCGCTACATTATCGCTGCTGAGCTGCCAAACAGGCAGCTCAGGCAGCGATCAGTACAAGCGACACTGCGGGTAACATCGCTTAGTTACCCGCAGTGTACGTTGGATACCAGCGCCCTGATGCAGGAAGCTGGTAACCAAGGTACACATCGGGTTTCCAGGCGCTGCGCGTGCCTGGAAACCCGCTGTGTACCTTGGTTACCAGCTCCCTGCATCAGGGCGCTGGTATCCAAGGTACACAGCGGGTTTCTAGGCACAGCCCCGCGCCTGGAAACCCGCTGTGTACCTTGGTTACCAGCGGATCGCTGGTCTCCCGCCTGTCACACGCAGCGATGCGTGCCTGTCAGCGGGAGACCAGCGATCAAAAAAATGTCCAGGACATTCAGCGACGATCAGCGATACCCAGCAGGGGGGCTGATCGTCGCTGAATGTCACACACAGCGATATCGCTGGGGAGCTCGCTGCTGCGTCACAAAACTAGTGACTCAGCAGCGATCTCGCTAGCGAGATCACTGTGTGAGACGGGGACTTAAGTCACTGATGTATGAAGGCGACAGGTTGCGGATGGCTTTGTATGTTATAGTTCGGGTTTTGAACTGGAGTTTCTGGGCATTGTGGAGAAGCTAGTGAATAGGGGGTGGGAAGGAGTCGGGTGCATTACTCTGCCAGCAGAGTTTAGTATAGAGTGCTGCAAGACTTCTAGAAGGGAGGCAACAGAGCTGGAGATTGCAGTAGTCAACTAGTGCTTTTGCAGGTTCTTGGGTAAGGAATGAACGGATCCTGGAAATATGTTTGAGTTGGAGTTGGCAGAAGGTGGAAAGGGCTTGGTTGGATATGTGATTTGAAGGAGAGCGCATAGTCAGTAGTTACCCTGAGGCAGCGAGCTTACGGGACTGGGGAGAGTGAGCACCCTTTGACTTTGATGTATAGGTCTGTTGGGGGGGGGGTTGAGTGAGATTGGGGAAAGATGATGAATTCTGTTTTGTCCTTGTTAAGTTTTAGGAATCGACCAGAGTAGAAGGATGAAATAGCAAACATACATTGAGGGATTCTGGTTAGTATGGAGGTAATATCGTATTCATAGAGGTAGATCTGTGTGTCATCAGCATAGAGATGATGGTGAAATCTGTGGGATTCTGAGCTGTCGCAGGCCAAAGGTGTAGATGAAGAATACTAGGGGTCCTAGAACTGAATCTTGGGGGACAGTAACAGAGGGTGAGATGAGGTTGTGGTGTGTGAGTGGGAGACTCTGTCCGGTCTGTTAGGTATGAAGAGATCCAAGATGTGGCCAAGTCTGTGATGCCAAGAGATGAGAGACTCTGTAGTAAGAGTGAATGGTCCACTGTCAAATGCAGAGAACAGGTCCAGGAGAAGGACAGAGTAGTGTTGCTTGGCCTTGGCAGTTAGTAAGTCATTGGTGACATTAGTTAGGGCACTTTAATTTGAATGATGTGGTCGAAAGCCATATTGTAATTGGCCAAAGAGGGAGCGGGAGGAGAGTTCAAGATGGACATGCTGTTCCAGTAGTTTTGATGTCTTTTTGACGATGGGTGTGATCAAGGCATGAAATTGGTGAGAGACTGTATGTGAAGTGCTCAGTGGAATGGCATCTTTGCCATCTCCACTCAGCAATCCTGGATGCCTGCTTCGGTCAGGCTGTTGTGCCAGGGTTGCCTGTTGATTGTGCGAGCTTTGGTATGTGATTCCAGAGCTGCTGCTATGGTGTTATATAAATGGCGGCAGCAGCATTATGTAAGGAACCTATGTCTGCAAGATGGAGAAGAGACTCACAAAATTAGTGTAAATCAAGGTATTTGAGATTTTTACAAGGGTGTACAAGTTTGTGGAGTGAGAATTGTGCACTTAGAAGGGAGAGGGAAGAGAATGTGATTAGGTTGTGGTCAGACAGGGGTAGAGGAGTTAGAGGTTAGATAGGGAACAGAGATGGGTGACGATGAGGTCCAGTGTGTGACCATCTTCATGAGTGGCTGTGGAGGACCATTGAGCGAAGCCAAAGGAGGAAGTGAACGTTAGAAGCTTGGGGACAGCTGAGTGGGAAGTGTCAATAGGGATGCTGAAAAATTAATAGGATAAAAAAGAATCAATGCAATGAGGATGTGCACACCTAATACATGAATACGTATATAACTTTATTGATACAAAAGGAACACACATAAGGGTAATAAAATCACTTACAACATGCAACAATACAAAACCATACCACTGTCCAAATAGTATATAACCAACTAGTACAACAAATTGATATAATAATCAAAAGCAACCATGGAAATGAGTTGGAAATAACCAGATTCCATCTACCCTCAATGAGCTCAATTAACCATGCACTAGAGGAGAGGTTGTATGAATGCAGTGTCCAGTGACTATAGGGGTAAAAAGAAGTGCAATGGGGCAAAAGAAAAGAAAAATTAAAAAAAATAAATTTAAAAAATTGCTTGATTTTTCCAGACCTTATCTTGACCTCCACTGTTTCTGTTAACTGATATTTTTTAATTGCATTTCGAACCAAGGAAAGGGCAACTTGAAAACTCTATGCTATCTTATAGGCTGCTCCTGCTTTGTGAGCCTCCACCATATTCGTTTTCAGAGTGCTAGGCAACTGCTTAGAAGAACTGATGGCTGTTGTTTTTTTTGGCACAAGGTTAGAGGAGGCTGGCTTTTTATAAAGCTGGGAAATTTGCATCACCTGGCCTTTCCTAACGTCGATGGTGAACAAGCCATAACCATAACAAGCTTTTTGATGTCTGAATCTTTGGTCAAAGTTATCTGAGCACATAAATCTCCATAAGTGTCCAAACATTTGCATCGGGCCATTTTTATTTTTGTAATTTTAAAATTTAAAAAATAAAAAAAGCTACATATTTTTATGCTTAAAATGCAAAGGCACATTATCTTTAACTTTAGGCCTTTTAGAGTTCATTTAATCTTCAACTTGCTTAACTGTTAACAATAACAGTAATGTTGACCAGGGGTGCCAAAACTTTTACATGTTACTGGAATTGAAATTGTTTATCTGATGGAGAGTAGACATCAGGTCTGAAAAACTGTACAAGAGGCTGGGAGATGAGATTTTTCTCTCCAGTCTTCAAAAGCAACACAGGGCAATGATATCAGATGCTCTGGCAATATGAATATATATTTTTTTTGTGACCGATGTAGGCTCTATAGTTATGGAAGACATGATTTCGGGATCGTAGCCCTAGTACGAAAACAATGCATATACTTGCATTGCTGTGCAGTCTGCAATTAGTCCCAAATTAATATCAGCCAGATGAATAACATTATATATGCCATGTTTCATATTTAGAGAAGGCTAAAAGCATGATCGCAAGTATGGTATTAATATCTCCCGCCTGGGACTACCAGATATGGTTAAGGATGTGGATCTCATAATTTTTGGGACTTGAGCCGCATCTCACTAACCAGCCACCTTCTGAGGTCACCAAGAGGAGCTATATGGGCTTGACTCTTATCCAGTAAAAGCAGATTCTGAGTTTTTGCCATTGTTCAGTGCTGGGAGATACAGCTTGATGTAGGATTGTACAATTTCCAAACAGAGAGCTCCCATCAGTAAAGATCAGCGCCATTGCTACAACCACAGTTCTAGCAATTTTCTATTTTTTAATCCATTTTATTTCATGTGATTGTGTATACTGTGTGTTTTGTACCCTTTTTGTAGTATCTTTTGTATATTGGTACAAACGCTGCCTACTTTTTGGTTTAAATATATAAAATTTAATAGTTTTCTTTTGTTTTCTCTGTAAACCGCATCCCTGAAGTCTTGTAAGACCATACATTTCTAGTACCCAATGAACAATCTGCCTGTACAAATGATTGACGGTGGCAGTTAGGTTTTCTTGAGACATTGCAAAGCTAGATGGGATTGGAAGTGTGTATTCTATACGTTCAACATAAATTGAACTAGCTTGCCTCGTCATCAATCGTCAGTCAATTTCGTGACTGTCCTGACAATTGGAGGCCCATCTAGTTGGCTCATGACCGCGTGTATGCAAATCCTATATTTTTCAGTCACCCATGACGGCACCACGAGAGATGGGATCTGCCCTTCAAGGACAGGAAACCTTCAAGATAAGAAGGGCGGCCCCTCTCTCAGCATCAGTTGGTTTCCTTTCCTTGATGAGAAACCCTCAGTAAAGGCGGCAGGAGCGCAGACCGGAAGTCGCGGCCAGATGACGCGCGGGGTCGGCAGCACGAACAGGAAGCGCTTCCGGAGGAAGGGGCGGTACCGGGTGCCATTCATGCCGGCCCGCGGTCCCACGTGATTATGAAAGGGACCGCCAACAAGTGGATGGTAGCATCAAGATGGAATCTCAGTCGCTTGAGCAGCTACAGCCAGAGCAGCAGGAGCGACCGGGAAAAGACGCCCATCACGTCCTCATGAAAGGAGGAAGCAAGTACCCCAGCAGCCTCGTCGGAGCAGCAGTGGGGGCCATTCGGCTAGCAAACGGGATACGGCAGGCTGCCGTCACAGTGCCAGGAAAGAGGGGTCTACAGTCTCCAGGGGAGAGATTTCTGACGTCATCCAGCCTCCTGATCCGGTACCCGTAAAAAAGCGTCCGAGTGGTGTGTGAGCTACAAGTGCAGCTGTGTAATGTTCTTTCTCTTCTTATTGTCTTCCTTCCTTCCTACGCTCTCTCTCTTTGATGGCTTGCGGGCGATATAGGGGGTCCCTAGAAAGTGTAAAAGCAAGACAAACCATAGGGAGTGTCCCCTCTGTGGGCAGCAGTTATTGAGAACCTGGACGAAAAAACTGTGCCAGTCCTGTATAGAACAGACGATCTCAGAGGAGTCCCCTGGGTTTGCTACCAGCCTGAGGTCCTTGATTAAGGCAGAAGTACTGTTGTCCGTTGGTGCTCTGGTCCGGCTGGGAATAGAGGCACTGGGGAGAAGAGGAGATCCATTGAATCCCCTTCGACACCTGAGGACTCTACTTGGTCGGAAGACCCGTGGGCATCTGACCAGTCCCCCGCCTCATCAGATGGTAGCATGGAAGATCGCCAAGACTTTCCTGTAGAGGGAATGGATAAGCTGGTAAAGGCTATAAGATCCACTATGGGTCTGGTGGACCAAAAAAAACTAAGATCGGCTCAGGACGCCATGTTCAGAGGCCTTGAACAGAAGAAGCGTAGAAGTTTACCAATTAATGAGCAGTTGCAGAGTCTCATTAGAAGAGAATGGGAGAGACCGGATAGGAAGCAGAGCCTGACTTTGTTTAAAATAAAGTCCCAAGACTGGACGTAGCGGTATCAAAGATTTCAAGGAGATCTTCTTTGCCTTTTGAAGACTTGGGGTTGCTAAAGGAGCTACTGGACAGAAAAACTGACATCTTCCTCAAAGCGGCCTGGGAATCCTTCGACAGGGCCTTAAGACTGGCTATTGCTGCCAAGTGTGCGGCCAGATCTCTGAAGGTCTGACTGGAGAACAGCCGGTACCTAGAAAAAACGATCCTGGCATCAATACCAACCCTCAAAGGGGCAGCGGTATTTCTAGCAGACGCCTCAACAGACTCAGCGAGGTTGGCAGCCAGGTCAACTGCATTGTCCAATGCATGTTGCAGTGCAATCTGGCTGAAAGGTTGGCAGGGGGACATACAGGCAAAGGCCAAGCTTTGTTCCCTCCCCTGCGAGGGTAAATTTCTGTTTGGTCCAGCCCTGGACAAAATCCTTGAAAAAGCAGAGGATGAGAAGGGGTTTCCAGGTGCACCCTTCCCATCCTTTTGGTGCTTCTTTCGGAGAGGTCACTATGTGCGGAGGAGGCCACTCAAAGACCAGGACAAGCCGGAGGGGTGGGCAAAGAAGAAAGTAGGTTTCTTTTTCGAAAAAGCCTCCCGGGAGTCCAAGAAGCTACCTCATTGACTCGTTCTCCCAGGTGGGGGGGGTTCGCTCTTCCTCTCGGCCTGGGAGAGGATTTTTTCAAGTGCCCGAAACCTTCAAATCGTAGCATCAGGCCTGAAGTTGAAGTTCCAGACCCTACCTTGAGACAGATATGTGAAAAACCCTGTACAACAATCTTCACACAAGCAGCGGGTGCTGGAAGAAGAAATCCTGTCTCTCATAGAAAAATGAGTATTGGAAGAGATTCCCCAGGGGAGATTGAGAAGGGGTTCTACTGCCCCTATTTCTGATAAAAAAAAAAAGACGCATCCTTGAGGACCATTATCAATCTAAGGATGTTGAACACGTATTTAGTCATCCCCTCATTCAAGATGGAATCAGTGAGGACAGCTGTGAAAGTTCTGTTTCCAGTTTTTATATGGCAGTCCTGGACCTCAAGAAAGCCTATTATCATGTCCCAATTCATAAACAATATCGGAAGTTTCTCAGGCTAGCAGTATAGATCCTGTCACAAATCAGACATTTTCAATACAGGGCTCTTCCCTTCGGCCTAGCAATAGCCCCCCCGGATATTCACAAAGTTAATTTTGGAGGTGACAGCTCATCTCCGGGAAAGAGCTATTCTGGTCATACCATATCTGGACGACTTCCTGATCGTGGGGGTTCCTTTCCCCAATGTCAAGAACGAGTCAAGATGGACAGACATATTTTAGAGACTCTAGGCTTGCATCTAAATCTAAAGAAATCCAGACTACAACTGTTAACGTCTCAGGTCTTTCTGGTGTACTTATAGAATCAGTAAAACTGGAATGTCTTCCGGAGGAAAAGGAAAGAGGTATCATGACCCTCGTCTCATCGGCCATGGCAGATCCAAGAATGTCCTCAGAAGAGCGATGTCTTTGTTAGGATCCCTAATCACCTGCAAACCGGCAGTCAAATGGGCACAGTTCCACACACGAGTCCTGCAGTGGTACGTGTTGGAGAACGGAAAACTCCTGCATTAGCGGTTGGAGGGGAGGCTGAGCCTTCCAGAGACAGTCGTCAATTTCCTCTGATGGTGGCTAAAGATCGGTGCAACACCCAGGGGAGTTCCTTGGACAAACGAGGTGTCCAGGATAGTCACGACAGATGCCAGTCGCTGGGGGTGGGGAGCCCACCTGGACGAACACTGCCGACAGGGGACTTGGTCGCAGGATGAGAGGTTATTCTCAAACAACTGGAAACTCTTAGCAGTAGACAGCATTGGATGGACTGTTGCCTTTCCTGCAGGGCCACCATGTGAAAGTACTCTCCAACAATCAAGCTATGGTGGCCTATATAAATCACCAGGGAGTTACTCGTTCCCACCAGCTAATGTCTGTTGCAGAGCAGGTATTTGCAAAGGCAGAAAAGTATTTCCAATCCTTGTCGGCCCTGCATATGAAAGGGGCAGAAAATTTCAGGGCAGTCTTCCTGAGTCGCAATCAACTAAGTCAGGGAGAATGGTACCTAAAAGATTGTGTGTTCACGTAAATCGTAGCTATGTGGGGCTGTCCCCGGGTAGAACTTTTTGCCTCCAAAAACAACAGTAAGGTCCGAAGGTTCTGCTCGCTGGATGCAGGAGACGATCCTCGTATGGTGGACGCTGTCAGGATGAAATGGGCCTCAGGACTATTCTTTGCCTTTCCTCCGATTTGTCTCATCCCGGCTGTCTTGAGGAAGATCTGAGAAGACAGAGCAAGGGTCATCCTGATAGCTCCCTTTTGGCCGAAGAGGCCATGGTTCTATTGGCTGAGGGCAATTTCTGTGTCGGATCCGTGGGTCCTTCAAGAGGATCAGGATCTTCTGTCCCAGGGGCCTTTTCTACATCCTCAGATGTCCGGGCTGCATTTAACAGCCTGGAATTTGAGAGGGCAATTGTAGAAGAGAAGGGTTTCTCGGCTAGATTAATTTCTACCCTGCTCAGTAGCAGAAAGCCGGTGACCACTAAGATTTATGGGAGGACTTGGAGAAAGTTCCTATCTTTTTCAGGGACAGAGCCAGGGGGGGGGCTCCTGTTACATCTATACCAGAGTTCCTCCAGAAAGGACTAGAATTAGGCCTCTCTGTGAGTACACTTAAGGTTCAAGTCTTGGCCCTGGAGGCGCTGTGTAACTGTGACCTTAAGGCCTGTAGTAGAGCAAGGTCGGTCCCTACGTGTAGAACCCCTCCATGTTCTCTGAATCTAGTGTTAAATGGGCTGACAGAGAGCCCTTTTGCATTCGGTCTCAGAAATAATAATCTCTCCTAAAAACACCCCTACTAGTGGCGCTTACTTCAGTCCGCAGGATTAGCTACATACTCCTCAGACATGGTGATTTTAAGATTAGTCCCAGCATATCATCTTAAGGTTGTTACCTGGTTTGATAGGGTGTAGGTGATAGTAATGCCATTATTTTGTTCCAATCCCAGTAATCAGAAGGAGAAGAGGCTACACACCCTGGATGTCAGGAGTTGTGTACTGCAGTATCTAGAGGTTACGGAACCCTGGAGGAACCAAAGGGCCCTATTCGTATCTTTCCAGGGAGCTAGGAAGGGCTTTAGAGTATCTAAACAGACCATAGCGAGATGGGTTAGAGAGGCCATCAAGCTAGCCTATGTTAGTGCAGGCAGGGCCATTCCTGAAGGTCTAAAGGCCATTTCCACAAGAGCGGTGGCTGCATCCTGGGCAGAGAAAGCAGATGCCTCCATCGACCAGATCTGTAAGGCGGCCACATGTTCCTCTCCGTCCACCTTCTTTAAGCACTTCAAGCTTGCTCTACCGGCCTCCTCTGATCTCACGTTCGGGAGAAGAGTGCTATAGGCTGTGGTCCCTGTATAAGTCTCTGTAATTCTCTCGTGGTGCTTTGCTGTCATGGGTGACTGAAAAACATGGATATTACTTACCGGTAATGTGTTTTTTCGTAATCCATGATGACACCCTTATATTCCCTCCCTATCTAATCACTCCTTTTGGCGCGGTGAGTCTCCGGATTTTTATTCACTCCCTTTTGGGGTTTGGTGGTTAAGAATGAATAAGAATATACATATATAATTTGTGTGTGTACACTAACCTGGGAGTTTCCTTTCGTGCTCTGTAAACCAACTGATGTGGAGGGAGGATCCGCCCTTTTTATCTTGAAGGTTTCCTGTCCTTGAAGGGCGGATCCCCTCTCTCATGATGCCGTCATGGGTTACAAAAAAAACACATTACCGGTAAGTAATTTCCGTGTTTTGCAGACATACACCCACCACGCCTGGCATCAGAGAATCCTCACCATGCTCAGTGCGTGCAATGTGAGAATTCATCAGTTTGCAGTTACATAGAGTGACTTTAGACTTGTCACTTAAGACCGGACAACCCATTTAAATATAGTAAAGGAACTGTCTAGAATTAGAACTAAAGGCGTTTGACTTTTATTTTTCCCCAGAAACTGCCACTTTAATCCATATAATCCGTCAGTTACATCTTGTATTAGTTAATCATCATATTATTACGGTACATACTTTCTTCTTCCAATATTGAGCAACCCCATTACGGGTCCCTTCACAATTTACAGATTTGATGACATTTTGCAATAAAATTCTTGTTTCCTCACTAGATTCACTTACATTTCACATCCAGTATAGTGGAATTTTAGTAGTTAAGACGTGAAAGTCAGTCCATCTGGAAAAGTGTTAGAACCTTGAAGGTACCGATACCTCAAGTGCAGTCATGAAAACCATCAACAGCTATAATATGGTTCTCATGAAGACTGACCAAGGAAAGGAAGATATAGCATTCCCTCTGCTGCCTAATTCATCATAATTAGCAGCTTCAGAAACTACAAACTGATAGCGCCTCAGATAACAGCCCTGGTAAATGATGCAGGGATAAAAAGTAGCAGACACATCTCAACATCAGCTGTCCAGGGAAGGTAGTGAGAAGCAGGCTTTTCTGGTCAAATTGCTGCAAATAGCAGCTACTAAGGACTGCAAACAAGAAGACTTCTCTGGGCTAAGTAACATAAGGACTGAGTCAAAACTTTGAGTTTTTTGGTACCAACTGCCATGTCTTTGAGACTCTGAAAACGTGAGCTGGTGGTGCCTACAAGTGTGGTATCCACTGTGAAGCAAATAGAGGGAGATGTGATGGTGTTTTGGTGCTTTGCTGGTGACACTGTTGGTGTTTTATGCCAAATTCAAGGCTCACTTACCCAGCATAGCTACCACAACATTCTGCAGCGACATGCCATCCCATCTGGTTTGCACTTGGTGGGACCATCATTTGTGTTACAGGAGAATGACTTAAAACAACACCTCAAAGCTATGAAAGGACTGTGTGACCAAGATCGAGTGCTGTGTGAGATGTCATGACTTCCACAATCACCGACCACAACCCGATTTGGGATGCATTGGATCGCAGAGTTGAGGCAAAGCAGCCAACAAGTGCTCAACGCCACTGGGAACTCCTTCAAGTCTGTTGGAAAGTTGCAATCTGATAGAGCTGCTTGACAGAATTTCAAGAGTGTGTCAAGCTGTCATCAGAGTAAAAGGTGGTACTTTGAAGAATCTAAGGTTTAACACCTATTCTAATCTGTGGTTTTTTTTACTCCTTGTTTCCATATGTGTTCCTTCATGGTTTTGCTGCCTTCAGTCTGAATCTACAATGTGCACATTCCAATTAGAAGCAGGAAAGCCATTGCATAAACTTGTGTGCCATAACTTTTGACCAGTACTGTATATTAGAATATTTTGTAACTTTTCATTCTCCAATTAACAATAATTTAAAGTGAACCTTACTTGTCTCTGACACTTCAGAAATTATCCCCAGTACATCATACAACTTAGGTTTCTTATTTTTCACGTGTACTATCGATTTATGGCATAAAATAAACATCACAGTTACTCTAATTTGTCTTATCAGAGAAATCTGCTTCTTTCTCCTCCTGAACTGATTATTCTCAAAGGGTAACCTCTGTCTATAACGAATACAGATTTTACTGAAAGACGCGACAGTTGGTGCTCATAAAGTTCTATGGGGAACTGGAACTGTCACTTCAGGAGATCTTGCAGCAGAATGTCTATAACCTATAGCACCAACTGTCACTTTTAGTGTGCATGTGTAAAATTTTATATATATATATATATATAATATTATATATAATGCATATTTATATTGTATGTTTATCTGGGACCTTACAGGTTCACATATGCTTTGAATTGAATTTATTGTGAATTATTCATATTGTACTTTTTTACACCTCCTCAGGTTATCCATTACGTTGACCTGTCCTTTGGACTTAACATTATTCCCAATGGATACTCAGCGTTGCAAGATGCAGCTGGAAAGTTGTACGTACCAAAGAATGTGTTTTCTATTGACCCGTAGACGTTGGCACCCAGAACCACTGGCACATTATCTCATATGATACCCAACATTGTAAACAGCCTTCAGTAATAATGATGGGGGCAGTGAGGTGCAGCCATTTCTTGTTGTTTTTTTTGTTTTTTTCCCCAATCTTCATTTTGCCTTTATAATATTCCAGATCTTGACATGCAGTTGACGATTATATCTAGATGTACATTTTTATAATATTGCATGTAGTATGTATTCTGAGTGGGTTCCTCCTGGGCACGCTGGGCATTCTTCCTGGATCTGCCATTTTCTACAGCCTAGGAGTACATAGACGGGGTCCCTCTGGAGGCAGAGAAAGGTGGGAATGATTGGGTACTGCGCCGTGGAATATGTTAGCCCCCCCAATATATACTAGAACCCATTAAGCAATTGATATAACGAATTATGGCTAAAAAACGAGCTAAATAAATATATCTTTATTGCTGCAATCTTTTACCTTGTCCTACAGTTGGATACACAACGGATGATTTGCGGTTTATTTGGCAGCCAGGAGATCCTGTGCAAATGGAAAAGATTGCTCTTCCGCAGTTTGATATTAAAACAGAAGATATTGAATATGGTAATTGTACCAAGTACTACAAAGGCACCGGTGAGTACCAGTCAGACTATGGATTCAGTACTTTGCCGGTATAAGCCGGTGTCACCTGGATGGGGGTTGAGCTTCTCATTGCTGTCAAAAGTTAGCTTGAATCTAGGTGGCACTATAGGATTTTTTTTTTGTATTTTTTTCCAATCTTATTGGTTTAATTATTTAGGAAATATGGCTCCAATACTGCAGAAATGGATTTTACAGGTAATGCCAGTGGTCAAGCCATCCATTACATTAGATAGCCCAGATAAGAAGCTGCAGAAATGAAGCAGGTTTTCCTTTGCTGTTTCTTGCTGCATTTTTGCGGCGGTTTCGGCATGCTAGATTAGTCTCTTGTGCATGCTGATAAAGTTTAGTGTTGAAAAGTCCTATTCCACAGAATCCGGTTTTGGTACAAAAAACGCAGCAAAACCTGATACCGGCATTATTTCAGCGGTTTTTCATCACTCATTCAAGTCAGTGGGTGAAAAACGCTGAGAGAAGTGACATGCTCTATGTCCAAAAAGCCATGCAAAGCACAAAATACTGATGACAAAGAAACCAATGTGTGTGCATGAGATTTCTGAAATCTCAGAGGCTTTCCTGGTACTGTAAAATGCAGCTGAAAATTGGCATAAAAACCGCCTAGTGTGAACTTGGCCTTAAATTAACTTTTTTTTTCCCTCTTTCCAAACATCTGCGAGGAAAAATCGCAGCACGCGCTACTTTGTTCAGAGTCTCTTATGAGAATCACTCTTTCAAGTCTATGGGTGCGTAAAAAAAAAATAGTACATCTATCCCACACGGAATTTGAGTGGCATCCGTTTTTTTTTTTTTTTTTGTTACAGATGATGGTCATGAGATGATCATGTACTTTTTTTAAATGTAGGTGTATGAAAATGGATGGTAACTGGAAGTAAAAAAAAAAAACTGGCACACTGATGAAAATTGTCCTAGTTTTCTGGATGAAAACATGTTCGGCTATAGCTTGAACTCGATGGCCTTAAAGGTGTATTCCCATCTCCAAGATCCTATCCCAATATGTAGTAGGTTTGGTAGTATTAGCAAATACCTCCAATTAGAAATGTAGTACAGTTCTCCTGATTCACTATGTCGCTTACCCTATGTGCACTGCATTGTAGTAGCTTAGGTATCCATGGTAATGACCACTATGAGTAGTTGTAACTGTGTATTCCTAATCTATTGCAATGCCCTACATGTAGTAAGTGACATAGCTAATCAGAAGAACTATACTCCACTTTTAATTGGAGGTATTCGCCAATATTAATATTATTACACCTACTGCATATTGTGTATACATATGTATTATAAGTTATCCCAAGACCCAGCAGCTTTGCTATGCTGGGGATACACACATTGATCATGTGATCGCAGTGTCCAGAAACAGCAGTATTGTCAATACTTTTGTTCACTACATCTGCTCCTCCCTCCCCCACCATTGCCAATTGAGGGCTAATGTTTCATAGGCTATAAGACCTATAGAAGACCTAAGTGGTTATATAGCGGCTGATGGCTGGGGACCTATCTGTTCATTCTAGATTGCAGAGGTTGGGCATTAAAAGGATTATCCCAGACTGAATTATTGATATTTATGGGATAGGTCATCAGTCTGAGATTGGTGTGGACACCCCCACTGATCAGCTGGGATCTGCTCCCACAGCAGTTGGATATAACGGGCAGAGCACAACAGTCCTGTACATGGTGTAGTGGCCACTGCAGGGCACGGCACCTTCTACTGATAGTGCACCAACCTCCTACTGATGGTGTATCCCAAGCATAGGTCATCAATAGTTCATTCCCTTTAACTATGGCCTAGGGAACCACACCGCCTGCCGTAATTAAGAGGTTATCAATCGTAATGAGAGGTTTTTTGACCTTCTGGGAAAAGAAAGAGAAAACATCCTCTTCCTCATCAATAATGTGTCCTGCACTAGATAGGGTTTTATGAAATGACCACAGAACGTCACTCAAATGAAAAAGGGAGAATTGATGTTCATTAATATTAATGCTCCCCTGAGAGGGAAGTGTTGGCCGGCTCTAGAAAAAGTCCGGGAACCTGAGCAGTATCAGCAGCACATCAGTAACTCCCGGAGAGGAATCCCCAGTTGTGGAGGTTTCTTTCTTTCTTTTATGGTATAGCAGACCCCTAACGATTTCTCACTTCTGTAGGAGGTTACAGGGTGCTGTGGTGACCAGACAATTTTAGCGGCCATACCAGGAGTTTTGTGAAGGCAATGAGCAGTGCAGTAAGCACTCTTCCCATAGACATGATATGTCCAGTGATGGATGTCTAGACTATCGTGGGTTCTGTCGTTTAACACTAGCTGCATTGCTGAAGGTTGTCATTCCCTGGTGTAAACTCACATTCCCATCTTCCAATAAAAAAGATTAACTATTTGCCCAAATTATCAAATTGATGTACAGGATATCAAGGCCACCTTCTGTTCACATCCTCCTAAATTGCTCTTATTAAATATTCTCTTCATGAAATATTCACAGTAATGATTTCCCCCAGCTACAAGCAGATTTATTGGTATCCAGAGATCATTAGCGGGACCTTAATCACACATTTCTACGAATACTTGCTATTACAACCACTTATTGCACTTAAATGTGTCTATATGCAGACATTGCACATACTGGCGTATCTAGAGTCGCCTCCATATGGAGATTTCCACTCCAACCAGGTTATTATTGAGACTCAAAAGAAACCTTAAATGCATCCGTGCAGAGAATGATGTAGGTCGAACCCGCTCCTCCCACGTATGATCACTAGAAACCTGGACATTGATCTCAACCAGCGTGTGCTAGGTTACACTGCATCTTCAAAAGGTCAGATGAAGTAGTACAGTTGAAAATATTGATTTCCGAGTCCGGGAGTCTAACTTTCTTTGTATAGTGAAGAAATAAACAAAAAAAAAGTTCAGTTACAGCATATGGATGCCAGCATTATGGAGATCAGCCTCTGATAGGACCAGTGCAATGACATCAGTGGTGGTCCTACGAGTGGGCAGTGGAGAAACCGTGTCTGTAACGTCTAGATGCTAATTGCCACTTTAGAGAAGATGAACTTTAGCGCCACCTATTGAAAGCAGCAATCCTACATGTCAATATCAACCCTTTAACGAGCCTCGACATATGACTTAGGATAAAAGCCAAATCAGAATCTCAGTTTGCGTACACGGTGTTTTGCGGTATTGCCCCTCATCATTGCAAAGTATGAGATCTTATTTGGCTAGGTGACATGCTTAAGACTGGGATCTAAGTGGTAATGTTTCTATTTGTGGAGCATGCATGGCGTATAAGTCTCCTTACTCTGACATGCCAGGTCTGTGACATAGAACACTCTCCATAGGCATGTTAACTACAGCAGAAACCAAATGGGAATCTGCAGATTGAGCTTGAGAATAGAGAATTGGTGGCAGGATGGTTAAAAAGATAGCCACCAGGCATATTGACTATACAGTTGATATTTGCTAAAGGGGTTGTCATCAAAGACATTTTAATATACTACATAGCTGAGAAATTCTATCAATATTGTCCCCTGCATCTTACTGGTATTTAGGAATAGACTAGAGAAGTTAGACTGATGCAGCTTGACTAAGGACCTCGAGGCTGGGGTCCATGTGGATGAATTTCAGGGTCACTTGTCCATC
The DNA here is from genome assembly GCA_033576555.1 of Oophaga sylvatica. NCBI lineage: Eukaryota > Metazoa > Chordata > Amphibia > Anura > Dendrobatidae > Oophaga > Oophaga sylvatica. The sequence continues at coordinate 160,918,338 of JARQOD010000001.1, read as the reverse complement.
CAGTCAGATTTACATGTTTGTGAATGTAATCACACAAAGCACAGAAGCTATGACCTTCATCTTGAGACCCATCACTAAAGGTAAGAATGGGGAAAAATGCAGATCCTGGCCTCTAGCCTCTGTATTGAAATGGTCATCGATGATTGTTCTGTATTGCCCCTTGTGGCCTAAAAAGAACTCCCCATGGCTTTTTAGCATAAGCGTTGCATAAACTTGTGCCCTACTAGGTGCCTGTGCTTTTTCCATACACAGATGGTAATTTAAAGGCATATATAGCAGATCACATTACAGTTAGAAAAGTTATTAGAAGTAACAGGTCCCCCTAATGTGGCTAAAAAAAAGTGTAAAAATATAAGTAAACTAGCTGAAGAGCCCGGAGCTGCCCGGGCATAGTAACTAACTAAGGTTAGTTATCACAAATTTTATCTCTATATATAAAGCTGAGTGTATAGCCCCACCCACTCCGCATAGCCACATTCACTATAATATCCCACACAATGCAGTCTGCCAGAGCTACCGGACTTCTAATATCCCACATCATCCCGTCAAAGCCACCGGACTACTACCCCTAATACCTCACACTATTCCGTCAGCCAGAGGTACCAGATTTCTAATATCCCACATCATCACGTCAAAGCCATCGGACTACTACCCCTAATATCCCACACAATCCCGTCAGCCAGAGCTACCGGACTACTACCCCTAATATCCCACATCATCCCGTCAGCCAGAGCCACCGCACTACTACCCCTAATATCACACATCATCCTGTCAGAGCCACCGCACTACTACCCCTAATATCCCACATCATCCTGTCAGAGCCACCGGACTACTACCACTAATATCCCACATCATCCTGTCAGAGCCACCGGACTACTCCCCCTAATATCCCACATCATCCCGTCAGCGAGAGCCACCAGACTACTACCCCTAATATCCCACATCATCCTGTCACAGTTGCCAGACTACTACCACTAATATCCCACATCATCCTGTCAGAGCCACCGCACTACTACCCCTAATATCCCACATCATCCCGTCAGAGCCACCGGACTACTACCACTAATATCCCACATCATCCCGTCAGAGCCACCGGACTACTACCACTAATATCCCACATCATCCCGTCAGCGAGAGCCACCAGACTACTACCCCTAATATCCCACATCATCCCGTCAGCCAGAGCCGCCAGACTACTACCCCTAATATCCCACATCATCCCGTCAGCCAGAGCCATCAGACTACTCCCCCTAATATCCCACATCGTCCCATCAGCCAGAGCCATCAGACTACTACCCCTGATATCCCACATCATCCCGTCAGCCTGGGGTCAGAACCAGAGCGCTGAGTGGAATGGCCCTAACTTCCATACCAATGATCCCTTTAATAGAAGCCTGGGGTGAGAATCAGAGCCCTGAGGGATTTGCCCTCACTTCCATACCGGAGATCCCTTTAAGAGAGGCCTGGATTCAATACCAAAGCGCAGAGTGGATTTGCCCTCACTTCCATACCGGGGATCCCTTTAAGAGTGGCCTGGTGTCAGGATCAAAGCGCTGGATGGATTTGCCCTGACTTCCATACCAATGATCCCTTTAAGAGAGACCTGGGGTGAGAATCAGAGCCCTGAGGGATTTAGCCTAACTTCCATACTGGAGATCCCTTTAAGAGAGGCCTGGGGTCAGTACCAAAGCGCAGAGTGGATTTGCCCTCACTTCCATCCCTTTAAGAGAGGCCTGGTGTCAGAACCAAAGCGCTGGATGGATTTGCCCTGACTTCCATACCAATGATCCCTTTAAGGTACCCTGGGTCAGAACAACAGCGCTGAGTGGAACGGTCCTAACTTCCATACTGGGGATCCCTTTAAGAGAGGACTGGGGTCAAAACCAAAGCGCTGGATGTATTTGCCCTGACTTCATACCAATGATCCCTTTAATAAAGTCCTGGGGTCAGTACCAGAGCATTTGAAGGCAATTGCCCTGACTTCCATACTGGGGATCCCTTTAAGGCTACTTTCACACATCAGTTTTTTTACGTCAGGCGCGATCCGGCGTGTTTTTAAAAAAACGGATCCGGTACCGGATGCGTTTTTTTGTAATTGACTTTCATTAGCGCCTGATCTCTCTCTCTCCTCTGTCCGGACATGCGTACCTGCATTTTCCACTGCAAAACTTCTTTCTCTCTCTCTCTCTCTCTCCTCGGTCAGGACATGCGTACCTGCATTTTCCGCCTGCAAAACTTCTTTCTCTCTCTCTCTCTCTCTCTCTCTCTCTCGGTCAGGACATGCGTACCTGCATTTTCCGCCTGCAAAACTTCTTTTTCCGGGTTCAAAAGTTCAGGTCGGATCCAGCGAAAAACTGATCCGTTGCATCAGTTTTTTTCATTTCAGCGCCGGATCCGTCCTATCAGGTATTCAACGGATTATGCCTGACACAAAAGACTGATGTGTGAAAGTAGCCTAAGAGAGGCCTGGGGTCAGAACCACAGAGCTGAGTGGAATTGCCCTAACTTCCATACCAATGATCCCTTTAAGAGACCCTGGGGTCAGAACCACAGAGCTGAGTGGATTTGCCCTCACTTCCGTACCGGGGATCCCTTTAAGAGACCCTGGGGTCAGAACCAGAGAGCTTAGTGGAATTGCCCTAACTTCCATACCAATGATCCCTTTAAGAGGCCTGGGGTCAGAACCAGAGAGCTGAGTATAATTGCCCTAACTTCCATACCAATGATCCCTTTAAGAGGCCCTGGGGTCAGAACCACCCAGTCACTGTCTGCTGAGGTGTTGTCGTGGAGTGAGAAAACTGTTGCTCATAGCAACCAATCACAGCTCAGCTTCTTTTAAACCGCTCTGGAGAAATGAGAGATGCTCCGTGATTGGTTGGTAATACACACACACACACATTCAGTTTTATATATGTAGATCTAGTTTCCAATTATATAAAATCAAGATGCAAAATATCCAACTCCTCCTGCGAAAAGGCAGCATTTAAATGGAAAGCGCACCAGTAGAGCTCTGACCTGTTCACCGCCTGTGAGTTGCTGAACAGAGAAGTTTGGTGGGGCGCACCTCAACTGAAAATCCCAGATGGCACCTGCTCCCTGTGCTGGCGCCTCCTTCTTTCCTAAGCGCTGGTTGCCTCTTACTGCAGGCGGTGTAAGTGAAGAATCGGCCCTTCTGCATCCGGACCTTGCGGCCCTGATTTGGCCTGCAGGCCTTTAGTTTGACAAGTGGTATTGAGTGATCAGATGATTGCAGGTTCAATAACTGAACTGAGACAGAATTTAAAAAAAAATAATATTCGACTCACCCTCTTCCCCCCCCCCCAAAAAAAAGATAACTGTTATTGCCATGTTTGTAAAAGTTCGATCTATCAAAATTTGAAATCAAAAGTCAGAATTGTATTTTTTGGGGGCATCACACATGCTTCAATACTTTTTTTTTTTTTTTTAAGTAGTTTTTAAGTTTGGTATTACTGTAATCATACTGACTTGCAGAATCCTATTTCCAGAATAGTTTTACCACACATTGAAGACAAAAATCTTAAAGACAAAACTCCAAAACTGGCAGAATTGTATTTTCTCACCATTAAATTCTTAATTTTTTTTTCTACAATTACAGTATTATTTTCTGTTATAATTGATTTACATATGTATTTTTAGGGAGATGGTAGGTAAACAGGCGTAAACTGGTAGGTCCAGGTACATGAGAGACATAAGAATAATTCATATTTACTATCCCCCATAAGTCCTCTGAATAAAGACCCTGCCTAACTGGTTGGCCCTCTTAAAGTTTGCAACGTAAAAATGGCGCCTTTGCTCAACGTTGTGTAGCGTTAAACGTAGAATTCCTTAAACTATAAACACGTGTGTAAAATAAGTCAGTAATGAAGGGGACTAGTTGCACCTTTGAAATTGTTCCAGAAATTGAAGTATTTCGCCCATAAAAAATGTTTTTCCTTTTCTTTTGGAACAAAACAATAAAACGGCAAAACATGGGCAAACTGAACATAATTTCACACAAAACCCCAAAAATGACCTGGACAATTTTGTTGCCACCTTTCCAAAATTGTGGGTAAACCACTTTGTTTCAAGCATGTTAATGCTCGTTCAAACTCGCCTGTGGCAAGTAACAGGTATGGGCAATATGAAAATCACCTGAAATCAGATAAGGGGAGAAGTTGACTCAATCTTTGCATTGTGTGTCTGTGTCTACCACACTAATCATGGTGAACATAAAGAAAAGAAGAGAACTATCTCAGCACTTGAGATCCAAAATGGTTAAAAGTATCAACAATCTCAAGGTTACAA
>JARQOD010000001.1:160857274-160913933 GCA_033576555.1 Oophaga sylvatica | reverse complement strand
GGGTATTGGAGCTCTGTACGTCTTATGACCAGACTAACATTCACGGTGCGCATCGTTCAGCATCGCAACACCGCAACACAAAGGCGTTGTCATTATGTTTACTCAGAAACAGCACCTATGATGAAACTACACGCATGTGCCCTATAACATAACAACTACAAGAAAAACGAGTGTGAGGTGTGACACAGCTGTTTTGTTAAGGTAAGTATTATATCACATTGTACAGGTGTCCGCTATTCATCTGATAAATAGATATCATTCACCTATTCTATCATTGTCGTTCTTTCAGCACCACTTACAGGTATATAATTTTGGTATTGTGACTATGCACTATTGACTTTACCAAGTAATGCATGATTTTTGTTAGCGATTATCATGTTTACATGAAGGACCTTTAGATATGGGCTGTTAACTTTCTAATTAAATATGTATTTTTAAAATGACACAAATATAAGTAATGTTGCAGAGGACTATTCCTACAGCATTGTTTGCACAATATTACAGGTGAACATCACGTCCCTTAATCAACATGGATTATTATTAGTGTTGAGCGATATTGCTCCGATATCTAAAAATATCGTATCGAAATTGTATCGCCGATATCACTAAATATCGTCCGATATCCATTTCGATAGCGGAAGTCCCAGTAAGCTATGGGAACAAAATATCGAAACTAAAAAAAACCTTATTTCCTTGTAAACACTAATATACACACATAGAATACATAAATAAATAAATTAATATATATACACATGTCATTGTGACATATAATATATAAAATATATGTATAGTTTTTTACACTTCTACAATATAAAATATCCTCTGATTCAATTGCCGGTAAAGCCGGCTTCTGTGAAAAGACAGAAGCAACCCGACATGAAATGACACTTGTGTACATGGGGTTTTAACCATGTCTTTTCATGTCGTTTGCAATCTGATTTGCACAAACAATTACATCAGTCTATGTGTGCAAAATTTCACAACCTGTAGGGGTTAATTAAAGGTGTAAATTCGTTGTAAAAAAAACGACTTTTTTGCTACGAATTTACACCTTTAAATTACCCCTACAAGTGTGAAATTTTGCACACTTACACTCATTAATTGTTTGTGCAAATCAGATATCAAACTACATGAAAAACTGGTTAACTCTATGTAAACCAAGTGTCATTTCATGTCGGGTTCTGCATTTTCACAAAGCCGGCAATTGAATTAGCGGCTATTATACTATTAGAAGTGTATGAACTATAAAATATATATATAAATATATGTGTCACAAATTTAATGACATGTATAATATATATAGGTGAAAAAATTTGCTGAAAAAAAATGCTTGGACTCCCGCCCTATTTTCGCAACCAACAGACAAAGCCAGTGAGTGGGGGCAGATAATAATAGCCCAGAGAGGACATTATTTTTGGCCCCCCCCGCTACTAACATCTGCCCCCAGACACCCCAAAAGGGCAAATCTCTAATTAGATTTGCCCTTTCTGGCACTTTGCCCGTCTATTCCCATTGCCCTGTAGCGGTGGCGAATGGGTTAATAAGGGGTTAAAATGACCTTGCAATTGAAAGGTCACTTTAAAGCCAGGTTAAAAATTGAGAGCTGTCAATTAGACAACTATCAATTATTAATCATATGTAAAGAAAGAAAAAATCAAACACACACACTTTAATAAAAAAGAATTTAATGAAATAATTACACAGTTTTTTACCATATTTTATTTTTCCCGCTAAAACCATTTCCTGTAATAAAAATAAAATAATAAAAGCAAAATTATTCTTACCAATCCGATGCACAGTCAGTTCCCACGGTGTAATCCTTCAGAAAGGGTTAATGTTTACTGCAGGGGCCGCAGCTAATGCTGCAGCCTCACAGTAAACCCCCCAAATGAATGAGTTCCTCTCCTGCTGACAGGAAGGGAAATGGGAAAACTTAATTGATTGCTTTCCACTTTCACTTCAGGTCAGCCAGGGACACAATCATGACGTCAGAGGGAACTGGTTTTAAAAAAAAATAGGGGTTCCCTTTGAAAAAAAAATGGGGTGGGTCCCCTATTTTTGTTAACCAGCCAAGAAGCAGACCGCTGAGGCCTGGATTTTCAGGCTGTTAAGGAGCCAAGATCCATGGACCTTGCCAGCCTGATAATACCAGGCCACAGCAGTCTGCATATCTTGGCTGATTAACAAAAATAGGGGATCCCCTCGAAAATAATTGGCGTGGGGTCCCCCCTATTTTTGTTAACCAGCCAGATGAAGCAGACCGCTGAGGCCTGGTTTTTCAGGCTGGTAAGGATCCAATATCCATGGACCTTGCAAGCCTGATAATACCAGGCCACAGCAGTCTGCTTAGCTTGGCTGGTTAACAAAAATAGGGGATCCCCTCGAAAAAAAAAACGGCGTAGGGGTCCCCCTATTTTTGTTAACCAGCCAAGTAAAATGCAGACTGCTGCGGCCTGGTATTAAAAGACTGTCAAGGCCCATGGATTTTGGCCCTCAACAGCCTGATAATACCAGGCTACAGCAGCCCCACATTTGGCGCATCAAAAGATGTGCCAATTGTGGCACTTTACCCGGCTCTTCCCACTTGCCCTGTAGCGGTGGCAAGCGGGGTAATAAGGGGTTAATGTCACCGTTGATTGCACGGTGACAATAAGCCCGGTTAATAATGGAGAGGCGTCAATAAGACACCGATCCATTATTAATCCCAAAGTTATTAAATGCATAAAAAGACAAAGCAAGAAAAAAGTATTTTAATGAAATAAAAGAGACAACACAGTTTTCATTTCTTTTATTGTACTCTCATTCCTGCGACGCCATCGATCTCCTGTAAAAAAAGAAAAAAAACAAACCAACAGTATACCACCTGTCCGACGCAGTCCATAGTAACGATTGTCCCACGACGATCCAGCTCTGGTACATCGCAATGACAGGCAGAGCCTGTCATCGCGACGCAGCACAGCTGATTACCTGGTTCCCCGGCGGTGACGTCATCGGACTGACTGCTTTACGGCCGGGATTACCCAGCAGTCACTGCAGTTATCGCGAGAAACTGCATGTGACCGCCGGGGAGAAGAGGATGGCGGCCATTAAGCAGTCCGGGATGTGACCGCCGGAGATCTTCTGCCAGGTAAGTGCCGCTGACTCCTGACAGACCCGACCGACGGACACTGACAGTGACAGACCCGACCGACGGACAGTGACAGTGACAAATCCGATTCCGTTATCCGATATGACGAAAATATCGAAACTAATTATCGAAAGGCCGATACAGCTAATATCGGCCGATAGCCGATATTTGCATTATCGTATCGCTCAACACTAATTATTATATTTACTTGTATGCTTTTATTTAAAAGGCAAGAACACTGAAGTATAACCTTCGCACTGCAGCAGTTGTCAAAGTTCAACCCACATTATGCACTTCCAACATTGCAGAATTTGAGTCATGATGTGAGTTGGATTTGTCTAAGCTATGGAGTGACAAGGTTGACCATCAGTATCCTATAGCATAAGTAGGCTTTTGTGTTTGCATTTGTTTTCGACATGTGCATATCTGTAATAATATGTCACAATTATTTTTGTAACAGATTTGTGACAAAGACTAATCATTTTATGGTTTTAAAGTTGACGTTTCAAATGTTTACAGCTTAGAAATCAGGGTGTAGCCTCATATCTATGTGTAGCACTAGACACTTTGACATGTCATGTTTTTTTCACCATGATTAGGTAGCTAGCAGTAATTTTTGCCGGACACACAGCAGGGGAACAGCAGGCGTTACTGAACCCCACAAACACATCAGCGATTGTTTTCATCTGTGCATCTAACACTTCTGAGCAGCAACTGGCGGTGTTGAAGCCCAGGGTCAAGGAGGGTGTAGGCAGAGGCCTAGTATGAGATGTTTGAAGTTGTAGTTAGCAGCAGTAATTTTTGCCAGACACACAGCATGGGAACAGCAGGCGTTACTGAACCCCACAAACACATCAGCGATTGTTTTCATCTGTGCATCTAACACTTCTGAGCAGCAACTGGCGGTGTTGAAGCCCAGGGTCAAGGAGGGTGTAGGCAGAGGCCTAGTATGAGATGTTTGAAGTTGAAGTTGTAGTTAGCAGCAGTAATTTTTGCCAGACACACAGCAGGGGAACAGCAGGCGTTACTGAACCCCACAAACACATCAGGGATTGTTTTCATCTGTGCATCTAACACTTCTGAGCAGCAACTGGCGGTGTTGAAGCCCAGGGTCAAGGAGGGTGTAGGCAGAGGCCTAGTATGAGATGTTTGAAGTTGAAGTTGTAGTTAGCAGCAATAATTTTTGCCAGACACACAGCAGGGAACAGCAGGCGTTACTGAACCCCACAAACACATCAGCGATTGTTTTCATCTGTGCATCTAACACTTCTGAGCAGCAACTGGCGGTGTTGAAGCCCAGGGTCAAGGAGGGTGTAGGCATAAAATATTGAGTTATTGCCTTGTTACGTGGCCATTGCAAATGTATGTACTTCAAACAAGAATAAATGAAGTTTTACTAGGACAATAAAATGATGAATTTCAATTCCAAGAATAGAAAAATATTTATACTTGAGAGTCCTCTGTGGTTGATACCGTTTAATGGCTAACTGAAAATATGGTAACAAATTCCAAGCTTTCGAGACTACTCAGGTCTCTTCATCAGGCTAAGACTAAAACAAAAAATGAAGAATCACATATTTCTACACACAACAGGACACAGGAATAGGTAAGACAAGTGAGGGAGGGACAAGTGAGGGGAGACCGGCCAAAAAATGAGAACAAGGATGAACAAGGATGAATTATCAGCGCCACACAATAAGAGAAAAAATAATGGATTTACCTGTGGCAAAACAATTTTGTATGCCCGGTCATAGCATGATGGATATGGAATTACTGGTATTAAAATATAACTTCAAATATGAGAAAGATACAAAGGTTTCAGAATATAAGCTCATCATGACCTTTGACACTGTTAGTGATGGAATGAATAGATCACACGGATTTATGTCATTCTATATCAATTAAGGAATCTGCGTCTCTGCCCTTCCAGGGGCATGAAAACACAAAACCAGACCCCAATCAGAGGGCAATAAAACTTTCTATCCTTATCTAGGAACTGTTACAATATTTATGTTCACCCCTCTGTGATAATGAGAGTTCTGCTACACGTCACTTACTTGTCTTACCTATTTCACTATTCCTGTGTCCTGTTGTGTATAGAAATATGTGATGCTTCATTTTTTGTTTTAGTCTTTGCCTGATGAAGAGACTTGAGTAGCCTCGAAAGCTTGCAATTTGTTACCATCTTTTCAGTTATCCATTAAAAGGTAACAACCACTGCGGACTCTCAAGTCTAAATATTTTTCTATCTACTGGCTAACACGGTACGAAGATACACATGTTTCCTAACTTCAAGAATAAAAATAAAGACACTGCAAATATAAACGCATATATGCACATGCCAACAAGAAATGGAACAACACACCACCCAAAAAATTGGTTACAAAATATAGTGTTGTAAATTTAAGAATAAAAGTCCATTTTTGTATTTATGAATAATGCTTAAGGAACGCTATGTTAAACCATAACATAGTGAAGACAATGGATTTTGTAATAGTCACTCATCATCATCATCATTGCAATTTAGATGTGACAGTCACAGACATTTCAATTATTTAAGTTAATAAAATCGTTACTTTGTACAGCATGTATGACATGTCCAGCATGGACTCATCAATGTGATGACACAATAATGTACGATAAAAAATAACCATTAAAAAAAACATAATGCATTGTCACAATTTAAGTGTGTGCCTGCAAGTGTAGGTGAAACAAAGGCTACGGATAGCAAAGGTATATTCTATGTCTGTATCAGACAGTGGACAGCCTCTGATGGGTAATGGCGATGTTATACTGTACGTCAATAAAGTCTGCGGCTGCAATCATGCATTTTTTGCTTGTACAGTGTTGAAGAGGGTAAAAGCATGTCTGGTTGCGCAAGGCTTTATCCGTCAACACTACCTTCCTACTGTCACGCGTAGGGTAGGGTAGCGTGTGTCAATTAGATGACTATAAAATGTGACGTTACGCAGCGTTATTGCGCCCTAGGGACGCCAAAAATACGACAGCAGTAATCATTTACTGTCTAATACTCCACCTATGACCAACAAAAAAAGAACGTTCCCTCTTTAACAATCTACAAGACTAACAACCATAATGGTTGACGCTGACTTTATTGAGGTACAGTATTACATCGACATTGTCCATGAGTAACTATGCACTGTGATACCTATATACCATTATTAATTTATATCTGTTGTGGTTGTTTCAACAGCACTTGCAGGTATAACTACCTATTGTCAGTATGCATGATGCACTTTCTAGATGTAATAATTTATTATTGCACATTATTACCAGGTTTACATGCTGGCCATTTCATATATGGTGTGTGAAGTTACAGTTGGCATCAGTATGTGTATTTTATAATGTCTGTCATAAATAAAACTCGTGATGATGATGATGAGGATTTTATGATTCGTACATCCATTGACTGCATTATCTTACAGGTACAGATAAAGTTCCTTAAAAAGCATTAATTGATAAGTATGAAATGTACTTTTATGCATTAATTTCAAAAAGTGAACACTATGTTTTAGTTTTTGTTACCATTTCTAATAGACATGTGCAGATATGCGCTGTGATGACAAATTATTATTTGTCCATATTTGTCATAAAAATTTATCATTCTAGGCCTGGAAAACTTCACAATTTCATGTTTTAAGCATAACAATCAGGGTGACGGCTCTTCCCTATTTGGAGCATGTTCGACATGGGTTTTTCTGTGCATGTGTAGTGAACAGGAGACTTCTTGCCGGACACACAGCAGGGAACAGCTGGCGTTACTGAACCCCACTAACACTATAGCTTGTGTATTGGTCTGTGGACACGACACTTCTGAGCAGCAACTGGCAGTGTTGTAGCCCAGGGAGTAGAGTTCAGGTGGTAGAAAGATGAACATAACAGGAGACATGGATAACGTTGCAAACCAGTTATTTAATCTGAAAACGGACAGACAAATTCTGGCGAGATCCATGCCTTGTTCATTTTCAAAAAAGTAAGCCGGTCTACATTATCGGAGGATAGTCGCATGCGACGGTCTGTTAGTACACCACCTGCAGCACTAAAGACGCGCTCCGATAATACACTGGCAGCAGGGCAAGCCAGCACCTCCAATGCATACTGGCTAAGCTCTGGCCATGTATCCAGCTTAGAGACCCAAAACTTGAATGGGGAAGAGCCATCTGGGAGTACACTGAGAGGGAAAGACGTAGTCTGTCACCATCTTACGGAAACGTTGCCTCCTGCTGACTGGAGCCTTCTCGGATGGTGTAGACATTTGTGGCCCTGCCACAAAACTTCGCCACATTTGGAACATACTGGTCTTGCCTTTTGAAGAGGCGCTGCTTGTGCTCCCTCTTGTTGCAGAGCTGTCTCCACTGCCTCGACGCACAGAGCTGCTTTGTAAAGCAGTAGCAGCAGCAGCAGTGCTCTCGGCTGGAATGGAGAACATTGCACCAGTGTGTCTTGGTACTCCCGCATTTTACGCTCCCGGTTCAACGGTGTGATGAGGCTTTGTAAGTTGTCCCGGTAGCGAGGGTCTAGGAGGGTGTACACCCAATAATCAGACGTGGTGAGAATGTGGGCGATGCGGCGGTCGTTTCTCAGGCACTGCAGCATGAAATCAACCATGTGCTGCAGACTAATATAAGAACGCTAACCAGCTCACCGGTTTGTAGAAGCACGGATCCTCCGCTTGATCAAACGTGAAGATACATGAGAAAATGAAGGAAAAAGGGATCCAGCTTCAATAAAATCTTCATCTTTATTGATTCATAAAAACATGAATAATGGCATGCTCTTGTCCTGAGCTTGTCCAGGAGCATGCCATTATTCATGTTTTTATGAATCAATAAAGATGAAGATTTTATTGAAGCTGGATCCCTTTTTCCTTCATTTTCTCATGTGCTGCAGACTCCCAACTGGCCAAGAAACGCTGTCCCCTGCAAGAGGCGTCATCTCTGCCTGCTCTGCATCACCCCATGTCATGGGTGCATCGCCACGAAGATCGTCGCGATTGCACATTCTGACTTCTCGCAGCTGAGTTGCTGTTTCTTTGTGTTTGGTAATGAGGGAGTTAATTTTACCTAGCTCTTTGCTAAGACTAGGTCCAGCCTCGCCCGGCTGCTTTTGATTATTTTCTAATTAGCTTCCTTTATATACCTGCCAGTCTGCTGGTTAGATGCCGGTGAAAGCATTCATACAGACTGCAGATAGGATCGGTTCTGAGAAGACTTAAGCTAAGAGCTCCTTTGTTGTTTCTCCTTTCCTTGCTTATAGTTTATCTCCTAGACCTTTGGTGTTCCCTCTGTGTTTATATGTTGTATGAAAGACAGTATTTACTTTATCCCCTGTCTGTCACTATTTAGCGATCCCGTTAGCGATGTTGTGTGCGGCAGCTGCCAGCGACGAGCTTCCTGCTGTGATCTCGCTCGTCGCTGGAATCGTTCCGGACCCTATTTTATCGCCGGCGCTCCCGCTGGGTAAGTATAATCGCTAAGTGTAGCACCTTTTCTTAGCGATTTAGCGGTACTTTTGTACCGCTAAAGTCGTTAAGGAGATCGCTAACCGCGATAGCGTCCTTAACGACATCGCTAAGTTAGGTAGCTACTAGCGATATAGAAACAATCCCGCTAGCGATCTCATTAGTATGCGACGCTAACGAGATCGCTAGCGGGATTGTGTAGTGTGGTAGTACCTTTAAGCTAAGAGCTCCTTTGTTGTTTCTCCTTTCCTTGCTTATAGTTTATCTCCTAGACCTTTGGTGTTCCCTCTGTGTTTATATGTTGTATGAAAGACAGTATTTACTTTATCCCCTGTCTGTCTCGTTTGTCTATACTGTTTGTTAACCTTTACCTGTCCATTCCCTATGGTGGTAATCAGGGTCCTTCTAAGGACTAGATTACAGTGGTCAGGGATTTATAGGAGACAGGGTTTACGCTGGTGGCCTGGACCTCTGTACCATTAACAGTACCTCTAGGTAGAGGGACTAGTCAGGACCCCAGTTTAGGGTCAGCATAGACCCCGGTCCACCTCTAGCCAGAGAGCGTGAAAAGGATTCAGTATTGACCCACAGGATATTATGTCAGGTAATACTATGCTATATATACATGTTAATGTTACCTATTTATATGTTATATAGAATGTTGTCCCACTTGATAGATTACTGACATTATTTATTTATATATCTGCTAGACAGCGTGACATTTTCACCGGCCAAAACTATAGATTCTCCCCAGCTACCATGGATCCAGTAGCCCAGCTTGCCCTGCAGTTGCAGAAGTTGTCCATGGAGTTTACGGACATTAAGTCCAAGGTTTTGTCCCCCCCGGAGCAAACCAGATCTGAACCTAAGGTTGCTCTCCCGGACAGGTTCACTGGTGGGCGGGACAAATTTTTTTACCTTCCGGGAGGCATGTAAATTGTACTTTCGGCTACGGCCTCGGTCATCGGGGAGTGAGGAGCAGAGGGTGGGAATTGTCATCTCGCTCTTACAAGGGGACCCTCAATCCTGGGCGTTCTCTCTTCCTCCGGGCTCCCCGGCCCTCCAGTCAGTAGATCGATTTTTTGCTGCCCTGGGGCTGGTGTATGATGACCCGGATCGGGTCTCCCTTGCTGAAACGAAGTTACGTAGGATACAGCAGGGAGATCGTCCGGCGGAGGAATTTTCTTCTGAGTTCCGTAGATGGGCCACAGATACTCAGTGGAATGACCCAGCTCTTAGGAGCCAGTTTTGTCAAGGGTTATCTGACAAATTAAAAGATGTTTTGGCTCAGTATGATTCTCCTCCGTCACTGGAGGCTGCTATGGCCCTTGCTATTCGTATTGATAGACGGCTTCGGGGGAGGTGCGAGGTAACTCCGCCCCCTGTTATGACTCCACCCACTACTAAAGTCCCTTATATGGAGGTTCCCCTGGTCTGTTCTGAGGAACCTATGCAGTTGGGTGGGACATCATTTTGTAAGAGGGAATCGGCGGTGCGCCGCAAGACAAGAAGGTGTTTCTTCTGCGGGAGAGAGGGACATTTTGTTGGGGGATGTCCCTCCCGTGCCTCATTGAGCAAAAAAGTCACCGAAAAACTGTTAATCCCAGGTTGTGTGGTGGACGACAACCTGGGAGTAGGTATTTCGTCCCCAGGTCCGTCTCAATTTCTCGTGCCTGCGGAGGTGGTGGTTGGTGCGAGAGTTGAGAGGATTTCTGTTCTTCTTGATAGTGGGTCTGGGGCTAATATGGTGGACGCTCGGTTTGCCCAGGTGCAAGGTATGCAACTGAGTGTATTGGCCAAACCGATCCCTATACTTTCTATTGACGCCAGACCTCTCGGTCAAGGTAGCTTTGTACAAGCTGTTCATAACATAGACCTTCGAGTAGGGGCAATACATAAAGAACAGTTGTCTTGTTATGTGTTGGAGGGTCTTCCTACTCCTATTGTGTTGGGACTTCCTTGGTTGGCTAAACATAACCCAGTGATTGATTGGCAATCCAGAAAGATAAGCCAGTGGGGTGAATTTTGCAAGAATAACTGCATGAACACGGTCATCGGTGCGGTCGTGCCTAGGACTTTGCCTCCTTTTCTGGAGGACTTTGGGGAGATGTTCTCAGAGGAGGGGTGTCAAAAGTTACCTCCTCATCGCACGTATGACTGCTCAATAAAATTGCTTCCTGATGCCTTATCTCGTAGTTTCCCAGGGGCCGGAAAGATGAATGGCCCGGTTCCTATCCTTCAGGAGGGAGTGGTGGTGTCGGCTGTGTGCTCTGAGCTTGAGGAGGAGGTGTTGGAGGCTCAGGGGGACGCCCCTGTAGGACCTCCAGGGAAACTGTTTGTTCCTAATCAGTTAAGACAAAAGTTATCGAGGCACATCATAGTTCTGCTTTAGCAGGACATCCAGGGAGTAAAGCAACTGTGGATCTCCTTTCTCGCCGGTTTTGGTGGCCTAACTTAAATAAAGAGGTAATAACTTTTGTCGCGTCCTGTGGAGTTTGTGCTCGCTCTAAGACCCCACATACCCGTCCATCTGGGGTTCCTGAGGAGGAACGATTCTCGTCGTCACTTGCTTCAGTTTGGAGAGGAGTGCTGAATGGTCTGAGTGCTATGGGGAACCGTTTCAAGCAGAGGTCTGATAGGAGGAGAGTGTCTGGTCCGGACCTAGGTGTGAACGATCTGGTGTGGTTGTCTACCAAGAATATAAAACTCAAAGTTCCCTCCTGGAAACTGGGTCCCAGGTTCATCGGTCCATACAGGATCAGTTCTATAATTAATCCTGTGGCATTTCGTCTGGACCTCCCTCCTACGTTTAAAATCCATAATGTATTCCACAAATCGTTGCTTAAGAGGTACGTGGCGCCAGTTAGACCGTCACTTCTACCTCCTCCTCCAGTGGTGGTCAATGGTAACTTAGAATTTCAAGTGTTGAAGATCATTGACTCACGTCTGAATCGCCGGTCCCTTCAGTATTTGGTTCATTGGAAGGGATATGGTCCTGAGGAGAGGACGTGGGTTCCTGCGTCTGAGATTAACGCAGATTGATTGGTTCGGACCTTCCACACGACTTACCCGGACAGACCTGGCCCTGAGGGTCCGGAGGCCCCTCGTAGAAGGGGGGGTACTGTCATGGGTGCATCGCCACGAAGATCGTCGCGATTGCACATTCTGACTTCTCGCAGCTGAGTTGCTGTTTCTTTGTGTTTGGTAATGAGGGAGTTAATTTTACCTAGCTCTTTGCTAAGACTAGGTCCAGCCTCGCCCGGCTGCTTTTGATTATTTTCTAATTAGCTTCCTTTATATACCTGCCAGTCTGCTGGTTAGATGCCGGTGAAAGCATTCATACAGACTGCAGATAGGATCGGTTCTGAGAAGACTTAAGGGTATGCCACACTAAACAACATCGCTAACGGGATCGCTAAAAAACGTCACTATTTAGCGATCCCGTTAGCGATGTTGTTGTGTGCGGCAGCTGCCAGCGACGAGCTTCCTGCTGTGATCTCGCTCGTCGCTGGAATCGTTCCGGACCCTATTTTATCGCCGGCGCTCCCGCTGGGTAAGTATAATCGCTAAGTGTAGCACCTTTTCTTAGCGATTTAGCGGTACTTTTGTACCGCTAAAGTCGTTAAGGAGATCGCTAACCGCGATAGCGTCCTTAACGACATCGCTAAGTTAGGTAGCTACTAGCGATATAGAAACAATCCCGCTAGCGATCTCATTAGTATGCGACGCTAACGAGATCGCTAGCGGGATTGTGTAGTGTGGCAGTACCTTTAAGCTAAGAGCTCCTTTGTTGTTTCTCCTTTCCTTGCTTATAGTTTATCTCCTAGACCTTTGGTGTTCCCTCTGTGTTTATATGTTGTATGAAAGACAGTATTTACTTTATCCCCTGTCTGTCTCGTTTGTCTATACTGTTTGTTAGCCTTTACCTGTCCATTCCCTATGGTGGTAATCAGGGTCCTTCTAAGGACTAGATTACAGTGGTCAGGGATTTATAGGAGACAGGGTTTACGCTGGTGGCCTGGACCTCTGTACCATTAACAGTACCTCTAGGTAGAGGGACTAGTCAGGACCCCAGTTTAGGGTCAGCATAGACCCCGGTCCACCTCTAGCCAGAGACAGCGTGAAAAGGATTCAGTATTGACCCACAGGATATTATGTCAGGTAATACTATGCTATATATACATGTTAATGTTACCTATTTATATGTTATATAGAAAGTTGTCCCACTTGATAGATTACTGACATTATTTATTTATATATCTGCTAGACAGCGTGACACCCCACCCTCGCTCTACATACTGACTAGAGCGTTGTGTACCTCCCTCTGGAGCGATGTCTTCCTCCTCCATTGACTCCTCCTCATCCTCCTCACAAAGTGAGCCCTGCCCAGCCCTTTGTGAGGAACCACGTTGCGCTGACTGTCCAGAAGGTGATGGAATTTGTGACTCCTCATCCTCCACCTCTTCCAAAACCTCATCCCTTAGTGCTTGCAGTGTTTTTTGAAGCAGGCAGATAAGGGGGACAGTCAGGCTGACTAGTACATCATCTGCACTCGCCATCCGCGTTGACTCATCAAACGCATGCAAAACGTGGCAGATGTCCTTCATAGAGGCCCACTCAGTAGTGGTGAAGTGTGAACGGCGCAAATTGCGATTTGATTGCGCCTGATGCAGCTGATACTCCATTACTGCTGGCTGCTGCTCACACAACCGCTCCAACATATGTAACGTGGAATTCCACCTGGTGGGTACGTCACATATGATGCGATGTTCAGGAAGGCGAAATCTGCGTTGCAGAGATGCAATGCGCGATCTGGCGATGCTGGAACGTCGCAAGTGAGCGCACTCTAGGCGGACCTTGTGCAGCAGTGCATCAAGATCCGGATAGTCCCTCAAAAAACTCTGCACGACCAAGTTGAGCACATGTGCCAGACATGGTATGTGAGTGAGGTTGCCAAGGCCCAGAGCTGCCACCAGATTTCGGCCATTGTCACACACTACCAAGCCTGGCTGGAGATTCGCTGGCAAAAACCACACGTCGCTCTCTTGCTTGATAGCATTCCAGAGCTCCTGCGCTGTGTGGCTTCGATTTCCCATGGAAATTAATTTCAGGACGGCCTGTTGACGTTTGGCCACAGCTGTGCTCATATCGGTCGCATCAGGTAAGCGTTCACGGGTCCATGTGGAGGTAGACCGTGACGGCTCCTGCAGCGATGATTCTGAGGAACTGGAGTAGGAGGAGGAGTCAATGTGGACAGACTTGATTCCTGCAATCCTTGGAGTTGGCAGAACACGTACAGCGCCACTCGCAAGATCTGTACCCGGCTCCACAACATTGACCCAATAGGCAGTGAGGGAAAGGTATCGTCCCTGGCCATGGGTACTGGTCCACGCATCGGTGGTCAGGTGGACCTTGCTACTGACGGCGTTTAGTAGCGCATGTTTAATTTTTCCCTCAACATGCTTTTGCAGACCAGGGACGGCTTGCCTGCTGAAATAAAATCGGCTGGGCACATTGTATTGTGGACTGCCAATGCCATTAAGTTACGGAAACTGTCAGTCTCCACCAGCCTGAATGACAGCATTTCAAGGGACAGGAGTTTTGCAATGCCAGCATTCAGAGCCTGTGCTCGTGGATGGTTTGCCGAGTATGGCCGTCTTTTATCCCATGCCTGTGCTACCGATGGCTGTTTTGTGGCCTGGGAGTGTGAGGATGACAGGGAACTTGCAGCTGTGGGTGGAATAACACTGGGTCTCTGGACAACAGTGACAGAGGTTCTTCCATGGCGATCCTGTGAGGAAGCCAAACCAGCTGTGTGTGAGCTGGAGGAAGAGGCTCCAACACGAGCTGAAGATGTAGGTGCTGCTGTAGGTTGGCCTACATCTCCAGTGTGTCTTTGTAACTCAACCACGTGCTTTGACCGCACATGTTTCCACATATTTGTGGTATTAAGGTTACTGACACTTTTACCTCTTTTTACTTTTTGATTACACAGCTTGCATTTGACATAGCAAATATCATCTGCAAGTGTGTCAAAAAAGGACCACGCAGTGCAAGTCCTGGGAGCGCCCGTTTTGACTGTTGGAAGAGAACTGCTACGAACGGGTGCCAAACTGGAGGCTACAGGCAACCGAGTCTGCAGCCTACCTCTCCCTACTGTTTGGACCGTTGGGGCAATCTCTTCCTCAGAGCTGCTACCACCACCTTCCTGTTCCTCACGCCATGTTGGGTCTTGGACCTCATCATCTCCACTACCCTCTTCCAACACCTGCTACTGTTGGGTGGTCTGGCCAGCACCATGCTCAACAGAAACTGGCACCTGAGTCTCATCATCATCAGATGCGTTCTGCGGTGTGCTGACCATCGGCACTGGCTCACCCGCCTCTTCACATTCAGAGAGACACAGCTGTTGCGCATCACTGTATACTGCCTCTTCTTCACATTCCAGAATGCTGCTTGGCTGGGCCCCTGTTTGCAAGCCAACAGATTCTGAGAACAGAAGCAGAGACTACTGGCTCCAGTTCAGAACTCTCTGACTGCCTGGGCAATTTGGCAGGCGGTGAAGAGACAGATGGTTGTTCAACAGTGCTGTGGTCCTGAGAGGAGGTGGAAGCAATTGAAGTCGATGCATTGGCTGCCATCCAACCAACAACGGCTTCAATTTGTTCTTACCGCAGCAGGGGGTACGCTGAGCTCCTACAAAAGTGCGCATAAAGGAACGCTCACGGGGAAAACTGGTGGATGCTGTGTCACTGGGTGCGGCAGCAGCCACAGAATCCCCACGTCCTCTCCCTGCTGAAACTCCACGGCCACGACCATGTGCCTTACTCCCTGCCTTCTTCATCTTGGTAGATTGATAAAGAAAGTCAGAAAAGTTATAAGGCCTAAGTGTGGTTATTCCTCAGAGACTGCAGTGAACACTGCAGACAACTGTTCAGTAGCTGTGAAAGGCCCCTTTGTGTACTTCTATAGTGTTTGCAACCAATGTATTGTATACGGATGGAAGCGCGTCACACTAATAGATTAGATTTTTTTCAAATATAATGGAGCAGCACCAAATAGAGAAAAATGTGAAGGATGAGGCAGTGACACACGCTCCGCAGACTACAACCAGCAGTGGTTGAAGAACTAACTGGAGCGTGATCTGCACTCAAAAAATCAAAACCTCACAGACTGCAGTGAACACTGAAACACAACTGTTCACTATCTGTGAAAGGCTCCTTTCTGTACTTCTATAGTGTTTGCAACCAATGTATTGTATACGGATGGAAGCGCGTCACACTAATAGATTAGATTTTTTTCAAATATAATGGAGCAGCACCAATTAGAGAAAAATGTGAAGGATGAGGCAGTGACACACGCTCAGCAGACTACAACCAGCAGTGGTTGAAGAACTAACTGGAGTGTGATCTGCACTCAAAAAATCAAAACCTCACAGACTGCAGTGAACACTGAAACACAACTGTTCACTATCTGTGAAAGGCTCCTTTCTGTACTTCTATAGTGTTTGCAACCAATGTATTGTATACGGATGGAAGCGCGTCACACTAATAGATTAGATTTTTTTCAAATATAATGGAGCAGCACCAATTAGAGAAAAATGTGAAGGATGAGGCAGTGACACACGCTCAGCAGACTACAACCAGCAGTGGTTGAAGAACTAACTGGAGCGTGATCTGCACTCAAAAAATCAAAACCTCACAGACTGCAGTGAACACTGAAACACAACTGTTCACTATCTGTGAAAGGCTCCTTTCTGTACTTCTATAGTGTTTGCAACCAATGTATTGTATACGGATGGAAGCGCGTCACACTAATAGATTAGATTTTTTTCAAATATAATGGAGCTGCACCAATTCCACAAAATAAAATAAAAAAAAGAGTCAGTGAGTGACACGTGCAGATGCCTACAAACAGCGGTGGATGCAGAGCAAACTGCAGCGTCACCTGCACTCTCACACACACCTTGCACAGAGCTGTTAAAACAACACTGCAAGGCAAAAGGAAGCTTTACACAGCGATTGGTGCTAGCCTGCCTACAGCACAGTACACAAAATCACAATCTCTAACTGTCCCTCAGAGTCAGCACAGCAGCGTTCTGTCCCTAACTGAGTTCACAGCACAGTGACGCTAAAATGGCGGCGGCGCCTTTTATAGTGCATTCTGACATAATTTCAGCAGCCAATCACAGCCATGCCATTAGTTAAGATGACCGCAGCATTACAGGATGTGCCCACACTTCATAAGATTCCTCATTGGCTGACTAAAATCACATTGCCTCTCAAAGAATTATGGGAACTTCCGATTCCGGTATACGATATTGGAAAAATATCGGAACTAAGTATCGGAATTCCGATACAGCGAATATCGGCCGATACCCGATACTTGCGGTATCGGAATGCTCAACACTAGTGACCACTGGCCATAGTGCTTACTGTATATCCTGTATACATGTCTAACCACCGGCAATACTACTTACTGCGTGTATATACTGTATACATGTGTCACCACCAGTCGTACTACTGCCTGTGTATACTGTGTACATGTGTGACCACCAGCCGTACTTCTGACTATATACTGTATACATGTCTAACCACCGGCCATTGTACTGCCTGTATATACTGTATACATGTGTGACCACCGGCCATAGTGCTTACTGTAATATACTGTATACATGTCTAACCACCGGCCATACTACTTACTGCCTGTATATACTGTATACATGTGTCACCACCAATCGTACTACTGCCTGTGTATACTGTATACATGTGTGACCACCGGCCATAGTACTGACTATATACTGTTTACATGTGTGACCACCGGCCATAGTACTGCCTGTATATACTGTGTACATGTGTGACCACCGGCCATAGTACTGACTATATACTGTTTACATGTGTGACCACCGGCCATAGTACTGACTATATACTGTTTACATGTGTGACCACCGGCCATAGTACTGCCTGTATATACTGTATACATGTGTGACCACCGGCCATAGTACTGCCTGTATATACTGTATACATGTGTGACCACCGGCCATATTACTGACTATATACTGTATACATGTGTGACCACAGGCCATATTACTGACTGTATATACTGTATACATGTGTGACCACTGGCCATAGTACTATCTGTATATACTGTATACATGTGTGACCACCGGCCATGGTACTGCCTGTATATACTGTATACATGTGTGACCACCGGCCATGGTACTGCTTGTATATACTGTATAAATGTGTGACCACCGGCCATAGTACTGCCTGTATATACTGTATACATGTGTCACCACTGGCCGTGCTACTGACTGTATATACTGTAGACATGTGTGACCACCGGCCATTCACCCGTCCTCTTGTAGTCAGGAGCAGCCAGAACAGGGTCGCAGACCAGGGCGTCTTTCAGCCAATTAAAAGCCTCATCACAGGCTGGAGTCCACGTCACCAACCGGGGCATGGTTTTCCTGGTGAGGTCTGTAAGAGGCTTGGCCACAGTGGTGAAATGAGTGACAAACTTTCGGTAATAACTGGCAGTGCCCAAAAAAGCCATAACTTGTTTTTTGGTTTGGGGTACAGGCCAATCTGTGATAGCCTGGATTTTGGCAGGTTCAGGACGTAGCTTCCCTCCTCCTACTCTATGTCCTAGGTATTGGACTTCACCCATCCCCAATTGGCATTTATGAGGTCGAATGGTCAGGCCTGCTGCAAGAAGAACATAGTGTTTGCCTATGCAGTAAATGTAAGGGCTGCCAAAAATTTGGAGGCACTCCAATGCCCCTTGAAAGAGACGTGGAGGAGGGCCTCATAAAAAATGTTTCCATTATAAAGGAGCGGGTCTCCTATACTTGGAATGCCCATACGGGTGAAAAAACATTTTCCCCTGGGGGTACATATCAACCTACTGTGTAAATATTTTTTTTACAGGCATCATAAACACCCTTGCGAAAAACTATAGTGGCTGTTGCATCACGGAACACGTTCACCATTGTGTTCTAGTGGTGGTGTCTGAAGAGACGTCGAGGAAGTCCTCCTATAAATCTTTTCCCAATTTAAAGGAGCCGTTCTCCTATACTTGTAATACCCATATACCAAGTGTATGGGCTGAAAAACATTTTCCCCTGGGGGGTACACATCAACATACTGTGTAAAAAATTTTTTGTATGGGCATCATAAACACCCTTACCAACAATAACATGGTTTCCTTCCCAGTTGCTGCTGGGAAGGTGCAGGTTTTTAGCAGAAATATGACGAGTCGTTGGATGAAGTGATCAGGAAAAGGGGCATGGTGATGGCAGGAATGGGAACGTACAGGATTAATAACGGGGCTATGGGAGATATGAGATCCAGGATCTAGCCTACAATGATTAGTCGTTTACCCACCATCAATTACCAGAATGCGTTAAATGCCAGTCAGAAGATAGGTGTAACAGATGCGCGTCTGAAGCTCCGCATAAAAGATGCCCATGAGAAATAGGTTGCCAATGACGCACGTGTCCGTAAACTATTCACAGCCGAAAACTATTTTTTCCGGTGTAACAAACACTGTTAAAGGAATGCCAATAAACGTAGCTAACCACAAACCTGAGAAACAACAGATTTCCTCTTTACAAAATATGGACGATGATGGTTTTGATGACGACTTGAAACTTTCCCACATTCCCACAAAGAAGATGAAGGTCACAGCTGCCAAAAATGTGCAAGAAAGGGTGTGAATGTCTGGAAATTAATTTTCTCCTGGGCAAATTTTCCCCCTTGCTCTAGTATTGTGATACAGCACAATTATGGTTCTACTGTTCTTTCAAGTGAGGTTAAATGAATGTTGAATATCTTGTTTAACCCCTTAACGACCCCCGATACGCCTTTTAACAGCAGTGGTTAAAGGTACTTAAACCACAGCGCCGTGAATTCACGGCGCTGTGGAAAAAGTATATAGCGCCCCCAGTCAGATTTTCTCAGAGAACATGATTCGGGTCGGTTTTTACCGACCCCTGCTTTTGCGATCGCGGTTATTAACCATATGACGGCGACCGGAAAAAAAAAAGCCGTGATTCTGCTTTATCTTTCTCCTCTGATGTGATCGCACATCAGAGGAGAGAGAAATAGGGTCCCCGATCCCCCCCCGGTGTCCCCAGACCCTCCTGCCTCCTCCGGTGGGCGCCGCCATCTTGGTCCGGGAAGAAAATGGTGGCCGGCCGATTCAAGTACAGGTAGGGAACAATAATAAAATAAAGAAAATATTTTTATTTTTCCGTTAGGGTTAGGGTTGGAATTAGGGTTAGGATTACAATTAGCGTTAGGGTTACAATTAGGGTTGGGATTAGGGTTAGGGGTGTGTTGAGGTTAGGTTTGGAGCTAGAATTGAGGGGTTTCCACTATTTGGGCACATCAGGTGGTCTCCAAACATGACATGGCATTCAAAAAGTCAAATGGTGCTCCCTCCCTTCCGAGCCCTGCCGTGCACCCAAACAGTGGTTTACCCCAACATATGGGGTATCAGCATACTCAGGACAAATCGAACACCAATTTTGGGGTTCTAATTTCTCCTGTTACCCTTGAGAAAATAAAAAAATAGCGGGCTAAAAAATCATTTTTGAGGAAAAAAATGATTTTTTTTATTTGTACGGCTCTACGTTATAAACTTCTGTGAAGCACTTGGAGGTTCAAAGTGCTCACCAGTGTCACCACACATCTAGATAAGTTCCTTAAGGGGTCTAGTTTTCAAAATGGGGTCACTTGTTGGGGGTTTCCTCTAGGCACATCAGGGGCTCTCCAAATGCAACATGGCATCCAGCCAATTCTGCGTTGAAAAAGTCAAACGGCGCTCCTTCCCTTGCGACCTCTGCCATGCGCCCAAACAGTGGTTTACCCCCACATATGGGGTATCGGCGTATTCAAGAGAAATTGCACAACAAATTTTGTGGTTCATTTTCTCTTTTAACACTTGGCAAAATAAAAAAAATTGGTTCTGAAGTAAATTTTTTGCAAAAAAAGTTAAATGTTAATTTTTCCTTCCACATTGCTTCAGTTCCTGTGAAGCACATATAGGGTTAATAAACTTCTAGAATGTGGTTTTGAGCACCTTGAGGGGTGCAGTTTTTAGAATTGTGTCACTTTTGGGTATTTTCTATCATATAGACCCCTCAAAGTGACTTTAATTGTGATGTGGTCCCTATTGTGCAATTTGTCCTGAGTACGCTGATACCCCATATGTGAGGATAAACCACTGTTTGGGTGCATGGCAGAGCTCGGATAGGAAGGAGCGCTGTTTGACTCTTTCAACGTAGAATTGGCTGGACGCCATGTCGCGATTGGAGAGCCCCTGATGTGCCTAAACAGTGGAAACCCCCCACAAATGACACAATTTTGGAAACTAGACCCCTCAAGGAACTTATCTAGATATGTGTGGAGAACTTTGAACCCCCAGGTGTTTCACTAAAGTTTATAACGCCCGAGCATGAAAATAAAAAAAATCATTTTTTCCACAAACATGATCTTTTAGTCCCCAATTTTTTATTTTCCCAAGGGTAACAGGAGAAATTGGACCCCAAACTTTGTTGTCCAATTTGTCCTGAGTATGCTGATACCCCATATGTGGGAGAAAACTACTGTATGGGCACACGTCAGGGCTCGGAAGGGAAGTTGTGATATTTTGGACTGCAGACTTTGATGGAATGGTCTGCGGGCGTCATGTCGCGTTTGGAGAGCCTCTGATATACCTAAACAGTGTAAACTCCCCACAAGTGACACCATTTTGGAAAATAGACCCCCCCAAGGAACTTATCTAGATGTGTGGTGAGCACTTTGAACCCCCAAGTACTTCACGGAAGTTTATAACTTACAGCCGTAAAAATAAAAAATCATTTTTTTTTACAAAAATGATTTTTTCACCCCCAATATTTTATTTTCACAATGATAACAGGAGAAATTGGACCCCAAAAGTTGTTGTCCAATTTGTCCTGAGTACGCTGATACTCTATATGTGAGAGATAACTACTGTATGGGCACACGTCGGGGCTCAAAAGGGAAGTAGTGACGTTTTGGATTGCAGACTTTGATGGAATGGTCTGCGGGTGTCATGTCGCGTTTGGATAGCCCCTGATGTGCCTAAACAGTGAAAAAAATCCACAATTGACCCCATTTTGGAAACTAGACCATGCAAGGAACTAATCTAGATGTGTGGGGAGAACTTTGAACCCCCAAGTGCTTCACAGAAGTTTATAACGTAGAGCCATAAAAATTAAAAAAATCTAAATTTTTTTCCACAAAAATGATATTTTCGCCCCAATTTTTTTATTTTCCAAGGGTAACAAAGAAATTGGACCCAAGAGTTATTGTGCAATTGTCCTCAGTACGCTGATACCCCATATGTGGGGGTAAACTACTGTTTGGGCGCAGGGCAGAGCTTAGAAGGAAGGAGCACCGTTTGACTTTTCAACGCCGAATTGGCTGAATGAGATCAGACGCCATGTCACATTTAGAGAGCCCCTGATGTGCCTAAACAGTGGAAGTCCCCCAATTCTAACTCCAACCCTAACCCAACACACCCTAACCCTAGTCCCACCTAACATAACCCTAACCACAAATCTAACCTACACACCCTTAACCTAATCCCAACCCTAACCTAATTCTAACTTTAGTCCCAACCCACCCTAACTTTAGCCCCAACCCTAACCTAATGGGAAAATGGAAATAAATACATTTTTTTAATTTTATTATTTTTCCCTAACTAAGGGGTGATAAAGGGGGGTTGATTTACTATTTATAGCGGATTTTATGTTTTGCTGCTGTCACACGCTAAAGATGCTTTTTATTGCAAAAAATAGTTTTTGCATCACCACATTTGAGAGCTATAATTTTTGCATATTTTGGCCCACAGAGTCATGTGAGGTCTTATATTTTGCGGGACGAGTTGACTTTTTTATTGGTACCATTTTTGGGCACGTAACATTTTTTGATCGCTTTTTATTACGATTTTTGGGAGAATAGAATGAACAAAAATCAGCAATTCATGAATTTCTTTTGGGGGGGGCGTTTATACCGTTCCACATGTGGTAAAATTGATAAAGTAGTTTTATTCTTCGGTTAGTATGATTACAGCGATACCTCAATTATATTTTTTTTTATGTTTTGGCGCTTTTCTACTATATAATCGTCTAATTCTGTCTGTAACAGAAATCCGTGTCGCTGATTGGTCGTGCCCGGCAGGACGCGACCAATCAGCGACTGGCGCAGTCCGACGGTGAATTGGCGCAGGATTTGAACCACGCACGCCACCGCTACATATTCTAGAATACCCGATGCGTTAGATTCGGGCCACCATCTAGTATACAATAAAACAATTTTATATAAAAATTAATTATTTTTGCATCGCTTTATTCTGCGAGCTATAACTTTTCATTTTTTCGCTGATGATGCTGTATGTTAGTTTTTTGCGGGACAAGGTGACGTTTTCAGTGGTACCATGTTTATTTATATCTGTCTTTTTGATCGCGTGTTACTCCACTTTTTGTTCGGCGGTATGATGATAAAGCATTGTTTTTTGCTTTGTTTACGGACGCGGCGATACTAAATAAGTGTACTTTTATTGTTTTTTCTTTTTTTTATTTGCATAAAGAAATGCATTTATTGGGGAATATTTTTTTTCTTTAGGGATTTTTTAAATTATTTTTACACGTTTATTTATTTTTTTTTTTACATTTTTAGATTGTCCCAGGGTGGGACATCACTATATAATGTCAGATCACTGCTCTGACGGTTTGCTTAGCACTCTGTCAGACCAGCGTTCTGACACGCACTGCAGGAGGCTTTTTATCAGTGCCTGCTTTCAGCAGGCACTGAGAAGCCACCTCCCTGCAGGACCCGGAAGGACCCTGCGGCCATCTTGGATCCGGAGTCCTGCAGGGAGGAGGCCCTCGGAACTGCGCTGTTCTGAGGGTCTCAGGGAAGCACGCAGGGAGCCCCCTCCCTGCGCGATGCTTCCCTATACTGCCGGAACACTGCGATCATGTTTGATCGCAGTGTGCCGGGGGTTAATGTGCCGGAAGCTGTCCGTGACAGCTCCTGGCACATAGTGCCGGGTGTCAGCTGTGATAATCAACTGACACCCGGCCGCGATCGGCCGTGCTCCCCCGGGAGCGCATCTGATAGCATGTGACGTACTATCCCGTCCGTGGTCATACGGGCCCAGGTACCATGGACAGGATAGTACGTCCGATGTCAGAAAGGGTTTAATTAGCCCTCTGTGTCTGTACTGTTATATACTTTGGCTGTTAACTGGTTCATGCAGCATTACAGGAACACCCGATTCGTACAGTATGGCTGGTCCAAACAATGAAAGCAATTGTTACCATCTACCTTTCGTGTCTCCCCTTTTTCCTCATAGATTGTAAGATTACGAGCAGGGCCCTCATTCCTTTTAGTATCTATTTTGATCTGTGTTTATTGTTATGCTGTAATGTCTGTTGTCTGTATAAGTCCCCTCTATAATGTAAAGTGCTGCGGAATATGTTGGCGCTATAGAAATAAAATTATTATTATCTCCCAAAAGTAGCCAAGAGGTTTCATAAGAGTCAGGAAATTGTGTTTACATCTTTCTGTAATAATCCTAGGAACCCAAAAGAAGACAAGTTCAGCAAGCTAGATGTCTGGGGGACATTGAGTATACAGTATGTCAGCATCAAATCAGTGGAGGAAGAGCCAGTCATTGATTGTCGCCTTCCAGGGCTCTAGGAAAGGGTTTAAGGTTATTCCAGATCCAGAGGGCATAAAGGCTCATTCTACAAGAGCTGTCGCAACTTCTTGGGCGGAGAAAGCGGATGTGTCTATTGACCAAATATGTAAGGCAGCAACATGGTCCTCACCTTCAACATTCTTTAGGCACTGTAGATTGGATCTATCCTCCTCTGCTGACCTAAAATTGTGTAGAAGGTTTCTGCAAGCTGTGGTCCCTCCCTAAAGTGAATTAGTTTCTCTATAAATCTCTCAGGTGTGCTGTCATGGGTGAAAGGAAAATACTAAATTATTTACCATAATTGTTTTTTCCAGAGCCCATGACAGCACCCTTAGGTCCTCTCATGCTCTGTAACCCAACTGATGCGGAAGAGAGGTGCCGATGTTTATTTCAGTAGGTTTTCTGTTCTTGACTGGCAGATCCCTCTCTCAGGTAGTTGTGCTGTCATGGGCAATACATGCGGGGATTGCCTAACAAACAGGCAATCCCCTCATGTGTTGCAGCTGTCTAACAGCCGCAAAACATGCAGGCGCAGGGACTTGAGCATACAGTGGGGAAAAAAGTACTTAGTCAGCCACCAATTATGCAAGTTCTCCCACTTAAAAAGATGAGAGAGGCCTGTAATTGACATCATAGGTAGACCACAACTATGAGAGTCAAAATGAGAAAACAAATCCAGAATATCACCTTGTCTGATTTGGCAAGATTTATTTTGCAAATAATGGTGTAAAATAAGTATTTGGTCACCTATAAACATGCAAGATTTCTGGCTCTCACAGACCTGTAACTTCTTCTTTAAGGGGCTCCTCTGTCCTCCACTCATTACCTGTAGTAATGGCACCTGTTTGAACTTGTTATCAGTATAAAAGACACCTGTCCACATTCTCAAACAGTCACGCTCCAAACTCCACTATGGTGAAGACCAAAGAGCTGTCGATGGACACCAGAAACAAAAATGTTGCCCTGCACCAAGCTGGGAAGACTGAATCTGCAATAGGCAAGCAGCTTGGTGTGATGAAATCAACTGTGGGAGCTATTAATAATAAGGAAATGGAAGACAATCAAGACCACTGATAATCTCCCTTGATCTGGGGCTCCATGCAAGATCTCACCCCATGGGGTCAAAATGATCACAAGAATGGTGAGCAGAAATCCCAGAACCACAATGGGGACCTAGTGAATGACCTGCATAGAGCTGGGACCACCGTAACAAAGGCTACCATCAGTAACACACTACTCCGCTAGGGACTTAGATCCTGCAGCACCAGATGTGTCCCCCTGCTTAAGACAGTACATGTCCGGGCCCGTCAGAAGTTTGCTAGAGAGCATTCGGATTATCCAGAAGAGTATTGGGAGAATGTCATATGGTCTGATGAAAATAAAGTAGAACTGTTTGGTAGAAACAAAACTCATCACGTTTGAAGGAGACAGAATGCTGAGTTGCATGCAATGAACACCATACCTACTGTGAAGCATGGAGGTGGCAACATCGTGCTATGGGGATGTTTCTCTGAAAAGGGACCAGGACGACTGATCTGTGTACATGAAAGAATGAATGGGGCCATGTATCGTGAGATTTTGAGTGCAAACCTCCTTCCATCAGCAAGGGCATTGAAGATGAAACATGAATGGGTCTTTCAGCATGATAATGATCCCAAGCACACAGCCAGGGCAACAAATGAGTGGCTTCGTAAGAAGCATATGAAGGTCCTGGAGTGGCCTAGCCAGTCACCAGATCTCAACACCATAGAAAACCTTTGGAGGGATTTGAAAGTCCGTGTTGCCCAGCGACAGGCCCAAAACATCACCGCTCTAGAGGAGATCTGCATGGAGGAATGGGCAAACATACCCACACACAGTGTGTGTCAACCTTGTGAAGACTTACAGAAAACGTTTGACCTCTGTCATTGCCAACAAAGGATATATAACAAATTATTAAGATTAACTTTTTTTAATGACCAAATACTTATTTTCCACCATAATTTGCAAAATAAATCTTGCCAAATCAGACAAGGTGATTTTCTGGATTTGTTTTCTCATTTTGAGTCTCATAGTTGTGTACTACCTATGATGTCAATTACAGGCCTCTCTTATCTTTTTAAGTGGGAAACTTGCACAATTGGTGGCTGATAGTGTTGAGCGATACGATAATGCAAATATCGGCTATCGGACGATATTAGCTCTATCGGCCTTTCGATAATTGTTTCGATATTTTCGTCTTATCGAATACCGGAATCGGATTTGTCACTGTCACTGTGAGTGTCCATCGTCGGGTCTGTCAGGAGTCAGCGGCACTTACCTGGCAGAAGATCTCCGGCGGTCACGTCCTGGACTGCTTGATGGCCGCCATTATCTTCTCCCTGGCGGTCACACGCAGTTTTTTCGCGATAACTGCAGTGACTGCAGGGTAATCCCGGCCGTAAAGCAGTCAGTCCGATGACGTCACCGCCGGGGAAGCAGGTAATCAGCTGTGCTGCGCCGGGATTCTGATGTAGCAGAGCTGGATCGTCGTGGGACACTCGTTACTATGGACTGCGTCGGTCAGGTGGTATACTTTTTTTTTTTTTTTCATTTTTTTACAGGAGATCGATGGCGTCGCAGAATGAGACAGTAATAAAAGAAATGAAAACTGTGTTTTTTTTTTTTTATTAAATTAAAAAACTTTTTAGGAACATTCACCCGTCCGGGTACATAAACAATTTAACTATTTACATACAGGGACCCTGTCCAGGTTATTTAGACTTCTTTGGCTGGCCTCTTCCAGGTACCACCTGGTACTCTTCTTGAGATTGCCAAACACCTGAGGCACCAAGGACCACCAGGACCTGATGACGTCGTGTGGCCTGTACAGTGACGTCGTGACCCGCTATCTGGGTCTGTGTGGCCACCTCTTTCATCTCCCTCCGGGTCTGGAACCCTATGTCCCGGACTGTACGAACCCCAGGGTGCCTAACAGGCGCCGGGTACGAGCCAGCTATACTTATCATGTCCATAGCTGGGGCTGCTGAGGAGACCACTGAGGGAGGCTGGGGAGATTTACGGCGTGGGGTGGGCACTTTTGCAGAGGCCTGGATGTGGGAGGCTGAAGGCTTCGAGGGTCTCACAGGTTCCTCACACACTGGGGAGTAGGGGTCGCACCTGGTAACACTTAGGGCGTACCACCCATTGTAACCCCAGTGTCGGGTGTAAGTCACCAAGTCTCCTGGCAACAGGTCCCTCCCCGGGTGTCCTTCTGGGAGGTGAGCCTCCACGTCCCGCCGGGTCACAAAGACTTCTAAATAAAGTCCAGGCTCCTTGATGAAGCCCCAACCACCTTTCAATTTAAAGCTCCGTACTGCACCCTTACGCCGTGGCTCACTCAGGGTTCCTTTATCCTTTCTCATCCGGTTCTTATCTGCCCGGTCCTTCTCCAGGTGACGTTGGCGAAGTATTAGGGTTTCTCGCTGCTCCCTTTGTCGCTCTGCTTCCCGCTCCCAAAGTCTCTACTCTTCCTCCTGACGCCGGTTGTAATTCTCCTCCACCAGCTGCTCCATGTCTCCACCACTCCACTGCAGCTTACAGTGTCCGGTTTGCGGCAGCTCTCCTGTCGCCCCCCAGTCCTGGCGGCGCTCCCCTGCGGAGGAAGCAGACGGCTCTAAATCAGATGACAGTCGGGGCTCCGGTACAGGCAGGTAGTGCTCTGGTGCCTGCGCGGCCTCCTCCATGAGGACGGGTGTCGCTTCTTCTGTCTCAGCGACGGGGGCAGACAGCGGGATCTGGGGTGCTGCTGACGGTGCTGCGGTTTTTGCAGGAACGGGTGCCTCCACTGCGACAACGTCAACCGGATCACATTGCAAGGACTCCTCTACTAGAACGGGTGCCTCACCTTCCGGTACAGACACTTCAGGTAAGAGGGATTGGCGCCGCTCCAAGTTTATTTTTAGGGCACGCCAGCTGGCTTCCATCCTGGCGACCTCCTCCCGGTGCCGGGCCAGGCCTCTTAGGGTATCCGCCGCTTCTTGCAGCGTAGGAGGGTTTACAGGCCGGGTGCCCAACGGTGATTCTGTGGCGATCGGGTCGCTTCCGTGGGGGGAGAGCTCTGACTGCTCCATCCCTTCCCACTTCTGCTCGTCGTGTCCATTAGCCATCTCTGCCAAGTCACATGTGTCATTAGCATCTGGAGAGGGCCCCTCTTTTGTAGTGAGGCGGGACCTTCGTGTTAGTTTCCGCACACTGAGGAGGATGAGGAGGCGGAACTCCAGAGCTGTGGGGCACGATGTTACATTGCAGTACCATTTACAGTGGGCGGCCATCGTTTTCACGCCACTGAGTGAGTGACACCCACGAAGAGCACGCCCTTTTCTTCACACAGTGCCTCGTCGTGACGCAGATATGGCGGAAAAATGGCAAATACATTCTCTGATGATTTTAGCAATTCTCAAGCACAAAACCAGTGCAATTCAGGCACACAGGACTCGCTTATAGCGAGCTACAGAATCCTGTTTGTGACGCCCAAGTGGAGTCACACAGAGCCAGAGGTTTTCGGGGTACTCGGCACCGAGCCCGTCGACTTCTATGGGGTATGTCACGTCTTTACCCGGCAATTGAATTAGAGTCGATTTTACTATGTAGAAGTGTATAAACTATAAATATATGTATATATATATGTCACAATGACATGTATATATATATATATATGTATTCTATGTGTGTATATTTTGTGTTTACAACGAAAGAAAGGGTTTTTTTTGTTGCGATATTTTGTTCCCATAGACTTACATGGGACTTCCGGTATCAAAATCGGATATCGACGATATTTAGTGCTATCGGCGATACAATTTCGATACGATATTTTTAGATATCGAGCAATATCGCTCAACACTAGTGGCTGACTAAATACTTTTTCCCCACTGTATATGCCAGCATGCACAAGATACTTGGATAATACCTGAGCATGCTCTGATAACACGTTATACGAGCACATTCGCTCGTCACTGCTAGTAAGTATTTTAATATTTAGCTTCAGCATTTGTATGCCAAAGTCAGAAGTGGAACAATCAGAGGAAAAGTGTAATAGAAACAAGTGCACAACTTCTGCATTTCTCACTCTTTCCTGGTTTTGGCTTACAAATACTGATGTGAAATACTGACCGAATATTGACCGTGGATAAACAGACAGCATTAGGCTGTGTTCACATGGTACGTGTACGTAATGTTCACATGGTACATGTACACAGTCACGGTGGTGGCGCCGGTGCAGGTTCAGTCACCGCTCTGTGTATAGTGAGCGGTGGGTGTAACCGTACCCCTGGCACTGACTGACAGAAGGTCCGCATTAGGGTTTGCTGTCAGTCAGTGATGGGGTCATGGTTACAGCCGCCGCTCTCTATGAACAGAGCGGTGACTGAACCCATGCCAGTGCCACCCCCGTGACTGAAACACAAATACTACAGAGAGGAATAAAGTTAATTTCGCTCTGGCAGCGGGGCATTTAGTGTGGGCTCCAGGAAGCTTCAGAATGCTATTAACCTGCAGATTAACCCCATACAGTACATACAGATGCTATAAAGAGCACAGCAATCACAAGCAGAACAACCTTGCTTCTGGAGTAATTTGTTAATCTTCTTGCACGATAGCAAGCCTGGTGCGCTGCACTCCTAAGCTGCATCTTCAGACAACCCCATTAAGGCTATGGTCCCAAGTTGAGTTTTTGCTGAGTTTTTGACTCTGCATATTTAAAAAAAATGCAAGTAACCTATCTAACTTAATGAGTGCAGAAATGCTGCAGAAAATGAGCAACATCAAAAATTCGACAAAAAGGTCATTGTGGGAACGTAGCCTCAATCCTACAATGTCCTGAAAATGAATGCCAGGAAGACATGCAAGCAAGCTTCACGCAGTTTAATAACACTTAGTAAAAATCTATCTGCATACATTGTGGTTATTTATGCTAAAATATTAGTAACCCATCATTATTACACAAAGCAATACCAGACAGTAATCAGAAGCAAATGCATATTGTTATGCATGCATAATGGTTCTCAATTAAAGTGACAAAGATTTACGGGTTTAATAAAAATACAAATTATCATGTGTGTTCACTTAGGAACTAGGTCGCAACTATCATTTAAGTGCAACAGAAGCAAAATTAACTAAGCTATCGTACACAGTTTTTACATTGTATTAATTATAAAAAATGAAACTGATATAGCATCTACGTATAGTATATATGCTGTTTGGAGGATGGTTGGACCTGACATAAAAGTTGGTGTTGCTTAAAGCAACTAATTTAATTCCAAACTGACCACCTGATTAGCTATTATAGACAAAAATGGATGATCCATTAGCAAAAAGTCTAGTACATAAAACTTATGATATTCTATATTCAAGGAAAGTACATTTATCCTTTAAATCAAATTATCCATTCTAACAATTAGAAAGTTACATAGCATCACTTCTCTTACAATCAAAAAGCCCTATTTTCAGGGCCGTATTTTCCACTAGGCACTTGAGGGCAAGTGCCTAGGGCGCCAGGATGCGTGGTGGCGGCACCTGAGCAAGGGTTTTTTCTTTTTAGTCCTTGTTGCCATGGAAAGAACAGCCCCGGAAGCAGGACGCTCTGCCCTCATCTCAGTAGTGCTGTAGGACCTGGCCACTCTCGCTGGTGGTTGCAGGGATAGAGCGGCTGTGCCAGTGGCGGTGCTCTCTGCTGCTCGAAGAACTGACATGACGAGAGGAGCGGGCAGAGGAGGAAGATAGAAATTACGGAAGCGGCGGTGGTGTCCCAGCATGTGCCACCTCTCCCACTGCCTGACTCCCTCAGGGTTGCTATAGAAATGCCCCCTCCATGGCCGGCACTTACTTGTTGCTATGGAAACACCACAGTTTCTCCCCCTCCTGAATGCCCCCAGTACGGAAATTCGCAGCTCTCGTGGTATGTCTCTGTCAGCTCCGGACACCAGCCACACAAAGGAACCGGACACTGGGGAGGGGGAGGTGGCCCCGTGAGTATCAAGCGCTCCCTGCTCTGATCTGTGTAGTGACCAGGGGCAAGTGCTGCTGTGCCCTGTGCCCCCTATACTACTAAACCTTGTGCTATTGTGCCCCCTACACTACTGTACCCTGTCCCCCATGTGCTGCTATGCCCCCTACACTACTGTACCCTGTGCCCCATGTCCTGCTGTGCCCCCTACACTACTGTACCCTGTGCCCCTTGTGCTGCTGTGCCCCTACACTACCCTGTGTCTCCTGTATTGCTGTGTCCTGTGTATTATAGTGCCCTGTGCCTCCTGTACCTGGTGTATTATGGTGCCCTGTGCCTCCTGCACTTCTGTGCCCTATGTGTTGTGGTGCCCTGTTCCTTCTGTACTGCTGTGTCCTGTGTATTATGGTGCCCTGTGCCTCCTGCACTGCTGTGCCCCGTATATTGTGGTGCCCTGTTCCTCCTGCACTGCTGTGCCCCGTGTATTATGGTGCCCTGTGCCTCCTGTACCCCATGTATTATGGTGCCCTGTGCCTCCTGCACTACTGTGCCCCGTATATTGTGGTGCCCTGTTCCTCCTGCACTGCTGTGCCCCGTGTATTATAGTGCCCTGTGCCTCCTGTACCTGGTGTATTATGGTGCCCTGTGCCTCCTGCACTTCTGTGCCCTATGTGTTGTGGTGCCCTGTTCCTTCTGTACTGCTGTGTCCTGTGTATTATTGTGCCCTGTGCCTCCTGCACTGCTGTGCCCCGTATATTGTGGTGCCCTGTTCCTCCTGCACTGCTGTGCCCCGTGTATTATGGTGCCCTGTGCCTCCTGTACCCCATGTATTATGGTGCCCTGTGGCTCCTGCACTGCTGTGCCCCATGTATTATGGTGCTCTGTGCCTCCTGTACTGCTGTACCCCATGTGTTGTGGTTCCCTGTGCCTCCTGCACTGCCGTGCCCCATGTATTGTGGTGCCTCGTACTCTTCTCCCAGGATCCTCACTATAGCATAAAGCGATGTTAATAATATTATTACTGCTCTTCTCACTATACCATCGCTCCTCTGCTCCATTTACCCGCTTGTCACTGTGAGCTCTATGTCATTAGCACTGATTCCAAATCATTACTTGCTAAGTCAGGAAATACCTAGTTTCATCTGTGGGACATCAAATAATTTATCCATAGAGTCATATGTCATGGGGGGGGGGCGGGTCACCTGTCATACATCTGTGTGGACAGGTCTTGGACTGTATGATCGCTGTCACTGTGGTGTGAGATAAACAGCCTCCGGACACCTCTCTTCATTGGCGGATCCTGTTGAGATTGGCCATCACTGATAGTGCGGTGGCTGTGGACAGCTTGACGAACTTTCAGCAGAAAAGACCAAGTATGATTTGTGATGTACTTAAACTTCAAAATCCACAATGAATCTGCAGCAAAATCTGCATTATTTACATTCCGATTTGTTGCAGATTTTACTCTATGCATGGCAAACAGTGAATTCCACAGTGAGAAAGCACACCTCAGTTTAGAAAAGTCCTATCCATGATAGCACCATAATATACTGTGGCCAATATCCGCACTGTGTGAACATACTCTAATACAGGGATCAACAACCTGCAGAACTCCAGCTGTTGCATGTTGGGGCTTCTGAGGAGCTGTAGTTTGGCAATGGCTGGAGGGTCGAATTTTACTTTCCTCTGCCCCAATGGTCAGGCAATCCATGCCTCCCAGGTGTCTGGCCCTCTAAGCTCCACATGCCTGTTGAGTGTAATTTAGGCTGCTTTCACACATCAGTTTTTTGACGTCAGGCGCGATCCGGCGTGTTTTTAAAAAAACGGATCCGGTACCGGATGCGTTTTTTTGGCATTGGCTTTCATTAGCGCCGGATCGGGCCTGATTGTAGCGCCGGCGTCCTCTGCCAGGCAGGGACGCTGTTCCCCTGCGCCAGCGTCCTCTGCCAGGCAGGGACGTCGCTCCCCTTACCCTCACACAGCGTCCTCCTTCCGCCCTGCTGGGGCTGCGCGCTCCTTCCCTGCCACTGGGCTTAGGGCGCGCGCGCGTGCACGCCCCCGCTCTTAAAGGGGCCGCGTGCATCTTTCAAAAAAGGTCCCCGGCCAATGCCGGTGGACTCCACCTTATATAAAGCACCTCCTCCTTAATGGAGGCGCCCGAGCAATGTTGTTGTTGCACTGTTTAACTCTGCTTCAGCCCTCAGGGTCTGTTACCAGTTACCTGCCTGTTTCCTGCCAGTTTCCTGTCTGCTACCTGCCCGCAAGCCTGCCTGGAGGTTCGGCCGTCACATGCGGTGACCATCGGCAATTCCAGAGACTCTAGCCTGCTCACTTGGGGGCGCTCATCAGCCATCTGCCTGCAAGCCTACCTGGAGGTTCGGCCATCACCTGCGGTGTCCATCGGCTATTCCAGAGACTCTCGCCTGCTCACTTGGGGGCGCTCATCTGCCATCTGCCTGCAAGCCTACCTGGAGGTTCGGCCATCACCTGCGGTGTCCATCGGCTATTCCAGAGACTCTCGCCTGCTCACTTGGGGGCGCTCATCTGTCATCTGCCTGCTAGCCTACCGGGAGGCTCCACCATCTCAGGTCGTATATACCTGTCCATTCAGAGACTGCCCCGGCCCCTTGCCTGCCTGTTTATCCAGAGACTGCCCCTGTCACTTGCCGTGACTACCTGCCTGTCTACCCAGAGACTGCCCCGGTCACTTGCCGTGACTACCCGCCTGTTTGTCCAGAGACTGCCCCGGTCACTTGCCGTGACTACCTGCCTGTCCCCAAGACTGCCCGTCACTTGCCGTGACTACGCCTGTCCCTCAGAGACTGCCCCGTCACTTCCGTGACTACCTGCCCGTACCCAGAGACTGTCCTGTCACTTGCCGTGACTACCTGCCGTCTCCTCCAGAGACTGCCCCGCTCCTTGCCGTGATACCTGCCCGTTACCAGAGTCTGTCCCGACATTTGCCGTGACTTCCTGTCGTTCCCCGGTGCCACCCCTCCTTACAAGGAATGCTCTTGTATTATAAAGCTCAGAGGTTCCCTACCAGACAGTATTGCTCGGGCCATGGATAACCCGGTGGCACCCAAACTCCCGCACCCTCTGACCGTGGTCATGAACTGATCTTCAGAGGTCCAACAGGAGTCCATCCTGGGTCACCTGCGGAATGTTAATTCCCGCCTGGACACCCTGACTACTTCACCAGCAACCACCGCGGGCGCCATGACTCGCAATCCGGCAGTTCCGCTGCTTACCAATTCTGTGGTTTCCGTTCCTGGACCTCGACTTTCAGCTCCTCCTCGGTTTGGAGGCGACCCTGCTCTGGCTCGGAGTTTCATTAACCAGTGCACCCTGCATTTTGAACTCCTGGCACACCAGTTTAACTCCGACCGGGCCAAAATTGCCTTCATCATGTCCCATCTCACCGAAGAGGCCCTGGCCTGGCTAAATCCTCTTTGGGAGAGAGAAGATCCTCTGGTGTCTGACCTGTCTGCTTTTCTCTCAGCCTTCCGGAAGGTATTCGACGAACCCGGACGGAAGACCTCCTCTGCATCATCTCTGCTGCGTCTCCGTCAGGGAAGTCTCACCGTGGGTCAATATGCCATACGGTTCCGTACCCTTGCCTCGGAGTTGGCTTGGGATAATGACGCTCTGATATCTGTCTTCTGGGAGGGTCTGTCCGGTCGTATTAAAGATGAACTTGCCGGTCGGGACATTCCAACCTCTCTCGATGACCTAATAACTCTTGCCAATCGAATTGATCTACGGTTCCAGGAGCGTGCTAAGGAGGTCACCCGTGAGAGAAGGTTTCCTCGTCTAGCTCCATCTTTTCAGAGACCTGTAACTCCTTCCGTTTCTCCTCAGGCACACTCTTCTGAGCCTATGCAAGTCGACCAGACCAAGATGGTCAAAGCCCGTCAGGACTTACGCCGTGCCGAGGGGAGTTGCTTCTACTGTGGCAGTAAGGAGCACCGGATCCGTACCTGCCCAGAGAGGTCGGGAAACGCCTGTGTCTAGGTTCGCTCGGAGAGGTCCACCTAGACAAAAATAAATCCTCTTCATCTCTGCTGCTGTCTGTCTCAATTCTCCTCGGTGAGAACCGTTACTTCGAACTAGCCCAACTTGATTCTGGAGCAGCCGGGAATCTTGTTTCACAGGCTCTAGTAGAAAAATATCGCATTCCTACCAAACCTCTGGTTGAACCAGTATCTGTTGCTGCTGTGGATGGGGGTCTCCTACCACGTCCCATCCAACTTATCACTGAAGCCATAACCCTTCAGGTGGGAATGTTGCACTCTGAGAGCATCTCGTTTCATGTTCTGCCTGGACTCTCTCACGCTTTCTTACTAGGTCTGCCTTGGCTCCAAAAGCATGCACCCGTGCTCGACTGGCAGACTGGAGAGATCCTTCGCTGGGGACAGGACTGTCATAAAACGTGTTTGGTTCCTGTTCATCCCGTCCATCCTTCTCCTACACCAACTAATCTACCAGGGCTCCCGATTCCATATTGGTCATTCACTGATGTCTTTAATAAAAAGGAAGCAGAGACATTACCCCCTCACAGACCGTATGATTGCCCGATCGACCTGCTACCCGGTACTACGCCTCCCCATGGGCGTATTTACCCATTGTCTGCTGCTGAGACCAGGTCGATGTCCGAATATATCGAGGAGAATTTGGCCAAGGGATTCATCCGGAAATCCACCTCCCCAGCGGGAGCAGGTTTCTTCTTCGTAAAAAAGAAAGATGGCTCTCTCCGTCCCTGTATTGACTACAGAGGCCTAAATTTGATCACGGTGAAGAATAAGTACCCTCTTCCGCTCATTCCAGAATTGTTTGATCGTCTGAGGGGGGCTAGAATCTTCACCAAAGTGGATCTTCGTGGGGCATATAACCTAGTCCGTATCCGTCGGGGAGATGAATGGAAGACGGCATTCAACACCCGGGACGGCCACTACGAGTATTTGGTGATGCCCTTTGGTCTCTGTAATGCTCCAGCAGTCTTTCAGGAGTTGGTCAATGACATCTTTCGGGACCTTCTCTACTCCTGCGTTGTGGTGTACCTAGACGACATCTTGGTCTTCTCTCCGGATCTCCAGTCTCACCGGAGGGATGTTCGTTAGGTTCTGCTCAGGCTCAGGCAGAATCACCTCTTCGCCAAATATGAGAAGTGTCTATTTGAGCAGACCTCGCTTCCGTTTTTGGGCTACATCATTTCTCAGACAGGCCTACGAATGGATCCGGAGAAACTGTCTGCCATCGAGAAATGGCCCCGACCGGAGGGGTTGAAGGCCATTCAGCGGTTCCTGGGATTCGCCAATTATTACCGCCTTTTCATACCGCACTTCTCTTCCCGGACTGCTCCAATCTCCGCGCTCACCCGCAAGGATGCTAATCCCAAACAGTGGACGCCCGAAGCAGAGGAGGCCTTTCTTTCTTTAAAACAGGCCTTCTCTTCCGCTCCAGTGCTGCATCGTCCGGACGGCAACAAGCAGTTCTTCCTGGAGGTGGACGCTTCTTCTTCTGGAGCCGGGCGGTACTTACTCAAAAATCTTCATCCGGGAGGATGGTATCTTGCGGCTTCTTCTCCAAACTCTTCTCCTCTTCTGAGCGCAATTACTCCATAGGAGACCGAGAGTTATTGGCCATCAAGCTGGCATTGGAGGAGTGGCGTTACCTACTCGAGGGGGCTCTTCATCCGGTAATCATTTACACTGACCACAAAAATCTGGCTTACCTCCAGCATGCCCAGAGACTTAACCCTCGCCAAGCCCGGTGGTCCTTGTTTTTTGCCCGCTTTGATTTTCTTTTACATTTTC
Source organism: Oophaga sylvatica (assembly GCA_033576555.1). NCBI lineage: Eukaryota > Metazoa > Chordata > Amphibia > Anura > Dendrobatidae > Oophaga > Oophaga sylvatica. The sequence goes on along the minus strand of JARQOD010000001.1, from coordinate 160,876,812 downwards.
GCCCGGCTGACAAGAACATCAAGGCGGACGCCTTGTCCCGGTCCTTCCTGGTGTCGGATTTCGAGGAGGAACCTAAACATATCATCGATCCCGCCAGAGTGATGCAGGTGGCTCCCGTGAGTCTAAATCGTCTCCCTCCTGGTAAGACGTTCGTATCAGTAACCGATCGGAAGAGAATCCTACACTGGGGTCATTCGTCTAAACTAGCTGGCCACGCTGGTCAGAGAAAGACCCTCCAGCTCATTACTCGGCATTACTGGTGGCCTACCCTGCACAAGGACGTAATAGACTTTGTTTCTGCCTGTGTCTCCTGTGCCCGCAACAAAGTTCCGAGACACCTGCCTGCCGGCCGTCTTCTTCCGCTTCCTGTACCCGCTGCCCCCTGGCAGCATATAGCCATGGACTTCATAACAGATCTGCCCGTCTCTGCCGGTTGTACGGTCATTTGGGTGGTTGTTGACCGATTTTCCAAGATGGCTCACTTCATTCCCCTGCCAGGGCTTCCGTCTGCACCCGAGTTGGCTAAAGACTTTATCCGCCACATCTTCCGTCTTCATGGTCTGCCTCGTCACATTGTGTCGGATCGTGGGGTACAGTTCACCTCACGTTTCTGGAGAGCCACTTATAAGTTGCTAGACGTCACCTTGGATTTCTCCTCCGCTTACCACCCGCAGTCCAATGGACAAGTCGAGCGAATCAATCAGAATCTGACCAGTTATCTCCGGCACTTCGTTAATGCCCACCATTCTGACTGGGTGGATCTCCTGCCTTGGGCCGAATTCTCTTACAACAATCACGAGAGCGAATCTTCCTCCAAATCTCCGTTTTTTGTAGTCTTCGGTCAACACCCTCGGATCCCTGTTCCTGTCTCCATCTCTGTGGACAATCCAGCTGCGGAATCTCTGGTTAACGAGTTTTCCTACTTATGGGAGAGTACCCGGTCCGCACTCATTCTGTCATCCGAGCGCATGAAGAAACATGCTGACAAAAAACGTCTGGATCCTCCTCAATTCCGTCCTGGGGATAAGGTCTGGCTTTCGTCCAAGTATGTCCGGCTCAAGATTCCTTCCTACAAGTTAGGCCCTCGGTTCATCGGTCCTTTTGAGATCATCAGTCAGATCAACCCGGTGTCCTATAAATTGAAACTCCCGGCCAATTTGCGGATTCCTAACTCCTTCCATGTATCTCTCCTCAAACCGGTGGTACTTAACTCTTTTGTCAAGTCTACAGGTACACCTCCTGCTCCAGTGTCTGCTGAAGACGAATTTGAAGTAGAGAACATTCTGGCCACCAAAAGGGTAGGAAGAAAGACCTACTTTCTGGTGGATTGGAAGGGGTTTGGTCCTGAGGAGAGAACGTGGGAGCCTCGGGAGAACATCCATGCCCCTCTCATCCTAGCTAAATTTCTTTCTGGCCTAAAAAAGGGGGGGCCTAAAGGGGGGGGTACTGTAGCGCCGGCGTCCTCTGCCAGGCAGGGACGTCGCTCCCCTTACCCTCACACAGCATCCTCCTTCCGCCCTGCTGGGGCTGCGCGCTCCTTCCCTGCCACTGGGCTTAGGGCGCGCGCGCGTGCACGCCCCCGCTCTTAAAGGGGCCGTGTGCATCTTTCAAAAAAGGTCCCCGGCCAATGACGGTGGACTCCACCTTATATAAAGCACCTCCTCCTGAAATGGAGGCGCCCGAGCAATGTTGTTGTTGCACTGTTTAACTCTGCTTCAGCCCTCAGGGTCTGCTACCTGCCCGCAAGCCTGCCTGGAGGTTCGGCCGTCACATGCGGTGACCATCGGCAATTCCAGAGACTCTTGCCTGCTCACTTGGGGGCGCTCATCAGCCATCTGCCTGCAAGCCTACCTGGAGGTTCGGCCATCACCTGCGGTGTCCATCGGCTATTCCAGAGACTCTCGCCTGCTCACTTGGGGGCGCTCATCTGCCATCTGCCTGCAAGCCTACCTGGAGGTTCGGCCATCACCTGCGGTGTCCATCGGCTATTCCAGAGACTCTCGCCTGCTCACTTGGGGGCGCTCATCTGTCATCTGCCTGCTAGCCTACCGGGAGGCTCCACCATCTCAGGTCGTATATACCTGTCCATTCAGAGACTGCCCCGGCCCCTTGCCTGCCTGTTTATCCAGAGACTGCCCCGGTCACTTGCCGTGACTACCTGCCTGTCTACCCAGAGACTGCCCCGGTCACTTGCCGTGACTACCCGCCTGTTTGTCCAGAGACTGCCCCGGTCACTTGCCGTGACTACCTGCCTGTCCCTCCAGAGACTGCCCCGGTCACTTGCCGTGACTACCTGCCTGTCCCTCCAGAGTCTGCCCCGGTCACTTGCCGTGACTACCTGCCCGTCTACCCAGAGACTGTCCCTGTCACTTGCCGTGACTACCTGCCTGTCCCTCCAGAGACTGCCCCGGTCACTTGCCGTGACTACCTGCCCGTCTACCCAGAGACTGTCCCTGTCACTTGCCGTGACTTCCTGTCCGTCTCCCCGGGCGCCACCCGCTCCTTTACAAGGAAAGCCTCCTTGTATAATAAAGCTCAGAGGTTCCGCCTCCCAGACCCGTTACACTGATGTTATTGCGTTGCATTAGTTTTTGGCCGGATCCGGCGGAAATGTACATTCCGGCGGCCGGACAAAACGGTCACTGCAACGTTTTTTCTTTTTTCCGGACCCGCCTGATAGTGCCTGAATCGGCGCATCAGGCGGCCGGAATTAATAGAAGTCTATGGAACCGGACCAGTCTTTTGTGCAATCCGTCAAAAGACTGATCCGGATTCTGGAAATCAAGGACTACTACTACTACGACTACTACATTTTCCACTGTCTCTGGACATGCAAACCTGCATTTTCTGGCTGCAAAACTTCTTGTTCAGGTCGGATCCAGCAAAAAAACTGATCCGTTGCATCGGTTTTTTCATTTCAGTGCCGGATCCGTCCCTTCAGGTATTCGACGGATTATGCTTGACACAAAAAAACTGATGTGTGAAAGCAGCCTTAGCAGCAGGGCCATATTTGCCGCTAGGTACTTGAAGGCACGTGCCTAGGGCACCAGGATGCGGGAGGGCGGCACCTGAGCAAGGTTTTTTTTATGCAGATGCGGAAAAATTGCCTGAACTGCTGCGAATGGAAAAAATCGCTGATGTGAAAGTAGCCTAAGACAATAGAAAAAAAGACAGCGCCCAGACCGTGGTGAAGAAATAAGTCTTACATTTATTCTGCCTCCTGTGGCAACATTTCGGTCAAAAGTCTTTTTTCAAGCTCAAAGGTCTTTTGACCGAAACGTCGCTACAGGAGGCAGAATAAATGTAAGACTTATTTCTTCACCACAGTCTGGGGCGCTGTCTCTTTTTTTCTATTGTCATGGAATTTTTCCAGGTTGGACTCCCTGGTATCTGACTTGCGCCTCTAGAACTTTGTCGATAGGATTTTAACATTTGAGAGGTGTGGTTTAACCTTTTTGTTCTAATAGTGAAAATAGCCTTAAGTCACTGCCGACAGTGTCTGCATTAGTCATACTCACCAATGGGGGAGGCAGCACTAAAAGTGCCTAGGGCAGCATAAACTCTAAATATGGCCATGCCTACTTTGATTACAGTGAAACTGTATTTCTAGTAGAACATGCACTATTAAGGTGGATGCACAAAAGATATTAAAGGAGTTGTCCACTACTAGTGCAATCTGAATCCATGTTTCTCCCAGTAAAATAATAACACTTATACTCACCTCAGGTGCCAGTGCTGTTTTAGTGGTGTCAGCACAAAAAAGATGAAATCCTGAAGCATATACCAATGTTTGGGTGGAAGTGGGTGCATGGGGATGCATCAGAAAAAAACACAGTATTTGAGTTTAGGTTCCGCTGCTATCATCCTTTGGTATATAGAAGTCTGGCCCAATCCAGCCCTTGTTCATTTTGATGAGTCAGCCTGTCAACATTTTCAGTTGACAGGCGGATGCGCCTATCAGTTATATTACCCCCGGCAGCACTAAAAACCCGCACTTACAAAATGCTAACGACAAAGCAGGCCAGGACCTCCAAGATGTAGAGAGACAGTTCATGCCACGTGTCTATCTTGGATACCCAATAGTTGCAAGGCACAGAGGAATCATGGAGGACACTGGTACCCTTGACAAGATACACCTTCAGCATCTTCCAAAACTTTTCACTCCTTTTAAGAGTACCCTCGCATCAGGGCCTGGGCTATGGGAGGGTCTGAGATAACTGTCCCAGGCCTTTGAGAGTGTTCCCCTGCATCTGGTGTGTATCTCCCTAGTCTCCACTCCTTGGTTGTTTCAAGGAACTGTGACCTCTGCCGCCAGCGTTGTCAGATGGGAATTTTTTAAATAATTCTTCATCTAAGGTGTTCTGGTACTGCAACATTTTATTAGACCTCTATGCCATGGGAAGGAGAGATGTAAAGTTCTTCTTGTAGCGTGAGTCTAGAAGGGTGACCAACCAGTAATTAGTGTTGACTAAAATGCGTTCAACGCGAGGGTCATGGGAAAGTCAGCAACACTCAGCCATGTGTGCCAGACTGCCAAAAGCCAAGACTTCCCTGTCCCCGCAAAGAGGACGACTGTCCATGTTTTCCTCCTCATCTTCATCCTTATCCTCCCTCTCCTCCTCATCTTCGGTCCATCCACACTGAGCAGAGAGGACGAAGGTGGTGTGGGTATTACCGTCTGTAGCGCAGGCAACCAGTTCTTGTTCCTCCTCCTCATTATAACCCAATCCGCATTGAGAAGATGAGATGAGGCTTGGCTGTGTAGCATCATCCAGTACAATTTCTTGTACCATCTCAATTTGCTCCACCTGTAGAGCCTCCACGAGCAGGTGGAGCATTTCAGTAGCCAGAGACAGCGAGCATTTCAGTAGACAGAGAAGCCGGATGCTGATGCTGATTATGGTATCATCGCCGCTCACCATTTTGGTCAAGTCCTCAACGTTTTGAAGGACCGCACAGATGTCAGACATCTATGCCCACTCATCAGCTCTTATGTGCAGAGGCTGACAGGAATACTAACATGCATGGTGTAGCTGGTATTCAACTACTGTCCTTTGCTGTTCACAAAGCCTTGCCAACATATGTAGCATGGAGTTCCAATACATGGTGACATCGCACACTTGTCAGTGAGCAGGAAATTGCAAATGCTGCTGCAGCACTGCCAAGGGCGGTGACAGCTGTAGCTGACTTGCGGAAATGGGCACACATGCGGCGAACTTTCACAAGTAGCTCAGGCAGATCTTAGTAGATTTTGATAAACTGCTGAACCACTAAGTTGAGCACTTGGGTCAGACATGGCTTGTGTGCTAGGTTGCCAAGCTTCAGAGCTGCCACCAGGTTATGGCCATTGTCACACACGACCATGCCTGGTTGTAGGTTCAGGGTCGAGAGCCACAGAACAGTTTGGTCTCTTAGACCTATCAACAACTCTGCAGTGGTGTGCTGCTTGGCCAAGGCAGTGCTTCCAGTTTGCAACTGATGTTGACATTTGTGAGATGGAGGGTGAGAAGGAGTAGGAGGTGCAGGAACTGCTACAGAGGGTGGGGGCAACCCTGATTGAACCAGAGTCCGCAAACATGGGTAGCACGTATTCCATTCCAAGGTCAGACCGGGTCCTGACTTCCACAATGTTCACCCAGTGTGCCGGGTACGGAAATGTAGCATCCGTGGCCATAAGCACTTGTCCAGGTGTCCTTGGTTAAGTTGACCTTCACAGTCACAGCATTGGTCAGGGCACAGCTGATGTTATGGAACACGTGCTTATGTAAGGCAGGGACATCGGGAGAAATAGTGGCGGCTGGGGACCGAGTACCGAGGGACAGCCGCCATAAGGTTGCAGAAAGATTCCGTCTCCACAAGCCTAGGCAGCAAAATTTCCAGGGTAAGCAGTTTGGAAATGTGAACATTTAGTATGGCAGCCTGTAGATGCATATAAACGCTTGTAAACGCTGCGATATTTATTCGCATAAGCGTGCGCATTACGACAAAAAAATGTAGCGCTTGGATGCGATTGTATGCTATTTCGAGCGTTTTTGCATGCGTTTGCGTTTTTTCGGCACATTTCACAGGAGGAAAATCGTTGAAAAATTCTTGCAACAGACTCCACCAATGGGACACCAGTGGGCGTGTGTTATGGGAAATCTTTATATAGAGCCTGTTTACAGCTATTCTTCACATTTGCTTGTATTTGCCTTTGTGATGGATCTGCGCTGGAAGAGTTTCCACTTCAACTTGGATCTGGACATTGCGATGGCTCAGGCTTATGCAGTTGTTTGCCATGAAGAAAGGGAGAGAGAGAGACAGCGAAGACGGCAGTGGCGGCGTTTGTGGGTACATCCCATTGTTGAACTCCGGGAGAGCCGTGGAGCGTACGACACCCTCTATAGCGAGCTGCAGGCAAACCCTGAGAAATTTACGGACTATACCCGGATGTCACAAGAAACCTTCAGGGATTTGCTTGGTCATGTCCAACAATTCATCCGGAGACAGGACACACAGCTCCGTCGGGCGATTCCTCCAGAGGAAAGACTCCTGGTGACATTACGGTATGTAATATGGCAAAACCAATGCCTGCATCATTTTATTTGTTCTGCCATGTACTATTCCAAAGCTGCCAGAATTATTGTTCTGCCATCTAGTAAATAAAGACCTGCAGAATTATTTTTATGACATGTACTATTTTTTTTTTCTTTAGTTAAATGTTTTAAAAAACCATATACAATAATATATATATTTTTTCTTTCTCACATTCCTGGCTACTGTAGAGAGCTTCTCTTCACTCCACTTCCAGTACCGGATTGGTATCTCCACCTTGTCAGGAATTGTTGTGGACACCTGCCGGGCATTGTGGAATGTTCTCTGTCCAGAATTTATGCCCCTGCCCACCACAGAAAAGTGGCTAGAAATAGCTGAAAAATTCTGGACAACCTGCAATTTCCCCAACTGTTTGGGAGCAGTTGATGGGAAACACATCCGTATAATCAAACCCAAAAGAACAGGCTCAGAGTACTACAACTACAAAAAGTACTTCTCTACAGTTCTCATGGCCATTGCAGATGCAGACTGTATGTTTGTTGCAGTTGACATTGGGGCATTTGGCCGTGGAAATGACTCACAGGCTTTTAAGAACTCGGACATGGGCCGGAAGTTGTATGGAAACCAGTTCAATTTCCCCATGCCACGGCCTCTTCCCACACCGAAGGTCCGCCACAGCCATTTGTCATGGTTGGAGATGAGGCATTCCAGATGTGCCAACACCTGCTAAAACCCTACTCCAGCCGGGACTTGGACCACAACAAAAAAATATTCAATTACAGGCTGACCAGGGCCAGAAGAACAGTAGAGTGTGCCTTCGGTATACTTGTTTCCAGATGGAGCATTCTGGGCACAGCCATTCATCTGAAACTGGAATCAGTGGATGAAGTGGTGAAGGCATGTGTGGTGCTACATAATTTTGTGATGTCTAAAGAGCACCCAAACTTTGAACTTGATGATGCAGCTCCTAACCCATTGACTGAGTTCACTCAGCACCCTCTCAGGTCTTCTGTTGAAGTCTGCCAAATGAGGGACCAATTTGCGGCCTACTTCATGTCAGATGTAGGACGGGTGGAATGGCAAAATCAAATGGTGTAAAAAAGTGTTCTTGTCTGTATGTTAATAAAATACCTGTTTTTATACCTGTACCGAGTGCAGTCTGTGTTTTTACACTCACATACAACAATCAACTGGCCAGGTTTACCAGTCAATTCATGATGCTGTGTTTTTTGTGCATCATGAATTTACTAGTAATCCTGACCAGGTGACTATACATACACACACACACACACACAAGTTGTATGACCTTTATCATCTCTCCAGTTTGGGTTCAATTTGCAGCGACGGTGGAGATAAAACAACTAATATTTGTGTCACCTAGCCTGATGTTACAAATACTGATTTGTGGATGCACTAGCATCCGTCACTCTTTATTATACCTGATATACCTGACCATGTGACTATAAATATTATTTGTAGTATTATCACTGTGACTTGATTTTGAACGCAGACAGGAGAGATAATAAAGTTTATACATCTTCTACAATCCCCGGGCCTGGTGTCATGCTGAAGTAAAGACACCGCAAATAACGCATCCTCACTTCAGAATGTATCACACCTGGGCAGTTGAATACACATATGAGTTATAAACTGCAGTATTTAAAGCTTTAAATATATGCAGACTGAAGCGACGCTGCAGGTTAAAACTCATGTGGATTCACCTGCCCAGCTGTGATAGTAATGATACAAGGCTGGGCAGGTGAATACAGATATGGGTTATAAACTGCAGCATTGCTACAGTATGCTTGAAATATATGCAGACTGAAGCGATGCTGCAGGTCAAAACTCATGTGTATTCACCTGCCCAGCTGTGATAGTAATGATACAAGGCCAGGGGATTGTAGATATGGCATGCATTTTCACCATCATCTCCTCAGTTTATTCAACACACACTGAATAGAGGATGTGGTTAATTACAAGGTATATCTAGAATCCCTGGCCTTGTATTACAAAGTGAAATGATGGTAAAAACACACCATACTCATTTAACTTTTTATGATACCTGGCAAGGTAAAATAGCTATGCCTTGCACTCAACACCATCCTCTATTCAGTCTGTGCAATATTAGCAGACAGAAGAGAATGGTGGCGAAAATACAAGTAATATATTTGTGTTTTGGACTACACATATCTCCAGGAAAGACACAAGAAACGTGTCATTCCTGGAGTTATGTGTAGTCAAAAACGCAAAGTGTACGGCGCAGTGTGTGTACGGCGCAGTGTGTGTAGGCGGCGAAAGACACATTATTCAAACAGTATTTACTAAAAGCAGAATTGCACATTTATTTTGTACAAAAAAAAATAAACATTTTTATTGAGGACGTTTTGGGGGAGATTGGGATACTCTGGGGGTGTGGAGAGATGAGGAACGGCTGGAAAGCGAGGAAGGGGTTCGAGGGGAAGGGGCGACGAAAGTAGTGGGGGAAGGAAGATCAGGGATGGAAGTAGAGGCAGGTTGAGACCCATTAGGAGAAGAGGGGGGTGGACAAAGTCTTTGTTTTTCTCTTCTTGGGGGCAGGAGTCCCCTGCATGGACCGACTTCCGTGTGACCGCCTTGAGCTGGTGGACCGTGGCCTTGAAACATAAAACACGGAATGTCGGTCACCTGTCTCATGCTCTGTGGTGGCGGTGGCGGTGCTCGGAGAAGGAGAAGTGGTGGCGGCGCTCTGAGGAGAACAAGTGGTGGCGGTGGTCCAAGGAGGAGAAGTGGTGTCTGTGCTCCTAAACTGGTGCAGAGTGGTGGCGGTACTCCTAGACGGAGAAGTGGATTCTGTGCTCCTAAAATGGTGGATAGTGGTGGCGGTACTCCTAGAATTAAAAGTGGTGGCTGTGCTCCAAAAATGGTGCGGAGTGGTGGCAGTGCTCCTAGAAGGAGAAGTGGTGGCTGTGCTCCTAAAATGGTGGATAGTGGTGGCGGTACTCCTAGAAGGAGAAGTGGTGGCTGTGCTCCGAAAATGGTGCAGAGTGGTGGCGGTGCTCCTAGAAGGAGAAGTGGTGGCTGTGCTCCGAAAATGGTGCGTAGTGGTGGCAGTGCTCCTAGAAGGAGAAGTGGTGTCTGTGCTCCTAAAATGGTGGATAGTGGTGGCGGTACTCCAAGAAGGAGAAGTGGTGGCTGTGCTCCAAAAATGGTGCGTAGTGGTGGCGGTACTCCTAGACGGAGATGTGCTGTGGTCCTAGGAGGAGAATAGGTGGTGGTGGCCCAAGAAGGTACTGCGGTGGCGGTAGTCCAAGAGCCTGGACCAGTGTCTGTGGTGGTGGTGCTCCAGACAGGAGCAGCGCTTGCCATGCTGTTGGCGACGGTGGAGTGTCCAGCAGTACTCGGACTTGTGGTGGTGTAGTGGTGACTCGGAATGCTGGTGGCGGTGCAGTGGTATGCAGCAGAAGTCGGTAGTGATGTGTGGCGAGTCAGTGGTGGCACAGTTGGATATGCAACCACTGACTGCTGCACGTACCGATTCTGCTGCATAGCCTGCAACACACTCAGCTGTTGCTCAGGACTAAGGTGTTCCGCCATGCCCCGTTCAATTTTACTGAAAAAATGGTGCGCTGGTCTGTTGAGGTCGGCCTCCAGCCGATCAAGGTGCTGGGCGACAGAGTGGAAGCGGTGTTCCATGTGGGTAAAACCGCGTTCCATGAGTGAAAAACCGCTTGTCCAGTCGGACATTGACTTCATACTGGCATGAAAGGCCTCGCTCAAGTGCATGAACTCGGGCAAGACATTCCTTTCCAAGGCCCTCTGCCGCTGGCGAGAAGTGCCCGCATAACCAGTGGCAGAGACCTGGGACAGGGGAACACCTGATTGACCAGCTTCCTGGTCACCAGCTGTACGTGTTGCTGACCTGTAAGTTGCTTCCAGGCTGTTGGATGGCTGGGACAGGTCCGAGGTCATCCGATGAAGGACCGCTTCAGGGACAGGTTGAATGGTGCTGCTCCAGGTGCTGTGGAAAGAAAAGAAAAACATTACTATAATTCATTTACAAGAAGCATCAGCTGTGGAATAGAAAAGCACTGGTTAAAAAAAAAAAATTAAAAAACTTACACTCTGCTGGCAAGAACCGGTCTCAGGAACGCCAACTCGCGATAGTAGCGATATTTTCTTCTGGTCCTTGCCGCTGAACCACTGCGAACCTGTCCCTCTGCACGAACATGAGTGTTGAAGCAGTCCTTCATCGAGCGCCATCGTGTGCGGACTTTGTTCACTGTTGGAAAAAAAAAAAAAATTATACAATGCACTCAGGGCAAAATCTGTCTCATCACACACACCTGAGTGAAAATGGCAAACAGTTAATGCAGCATAAAAAAGCTATACAATGCACAGTGCAGTCACTGTTGAACCAGATGACACTGTTGGGTTTGCTGGTAGAATATATCTACCAGTAAACCCATCAGTGCCATCTGGAACAAGAGTGAATGCAGCATAAAAAGCAATACAATACACAGGGCAGTCTGTTATGTTTCGGTAGCTGAGGAGTGCAGGTAAAAAAGGCAATACACCAGAGCAGTTGGAATCTATGAGATTGCAGTACCCTGACTAACCACCACAACTAGAGGCAGCCGTGGAGCGTTCCTACGTTGGTCCTAGACGCCTCGTCACAGCCTGAGAAACTAACTACACCTAAAGATAGAAATAGGAAAGCTATCTGCCCCGGAGCAGAACCCCAAAGATAATAGAAAGCCCCCAAACATGTAATGGCGGTTAGACAAGAAGAAATACTGACACAGAAAGAAAATAGTATGAGCAAATGCTGGGGCCCAAACTAACTAAATAGAAAAGGATAGGAAGGGTACTTACTGCAATCCCAGAAAACCCTGAAAAGCACCAACTCTACTAATTTCAAAAACACTTGAGATCACACGACCTCTACCACCTAAATTAGTTCTCTGGTGTAACAAAATCAAAACAGCAGCCACTGAAAAAAACTGGAAAAAGCAAAAGTACAAACATCAGTGGCTGAACTAAACTGAGAGGGCAAAAGCCCCCGGAGGGGACCCAGAAGGCCTCCACAGAAGTGCAGGACAAAATGCAAAAATATAGCACAAAAACAAAAAGAAGAAAATGTCTTATCTGTTAGCAGGAGATGCAGACACGACACAGCAGGCTACAAGGGAAACAGGAATGAAGGATTCAGACCAGAACAATTGATCACCGGCAACCCTGATGGGAAGGTGACTCCCTTATATAAGACCAGTCAGTAACACCTGATTCCCAGTCCTCACAATCTTCACTGAACAGACCAGTACCGCTTGTAACCACCAGAGGGAGTCTCTGCTCAGAACTCATCTCAAACCCATTCACAACAGTACCCCCCCTTGAGGAGGGGTCACCGAACCCTCATTTGAGCAACCAGGTCGGTCAGGATGAGTTCTATGATACGCACGGAGGAGTCTCCTAGCATGGATGTCCGAAGCAAACACCCAAGAATTGTCTTCCTGACCATAACCTCTCCACTTAACCAAATACTGGAGTTTCCGTCTAGAAAAACGAGAATCTAATATTTTCTCAACCACATACTCCAGATTGCCCTCAACCAAAACAGGGTCAGGAGGCACAGCAGCAGGAACCACTGGCTCAACAAACCTCTTCAACAAGGACTTGTGGAACACTTATGGATCTTAAATGTCCCTGGAAGAAGCAAACGAAAAGAAACAGGATTAAGAATCTCAATGATCTTATAAGGTCCAATGAACCTAGGCTTAAATTTAGGAGATGCTACTCTCATAGGAATATTCTTTGAGGACAACCAGACCAAGTCCCCCACTTTAAACCGAGGACCATCAGTCCTATGCCGGTTAGCAAACCGCTGGGTCTTCTCCTGAGAGAGGGACAACCTCTCCACTACCTGGTCCCAAATCTGTTGCAACAGAGTCAACACCTGGACAGACAGAAGCCTCCGTCTGTCCTGAAGAAAATCGAGGGTGAAACCCAGAATTACAGAAAAACAGAGACATCAAAGTGGCAGAGCTAGCCCTATTATTAAGAGCAAACTCAGCCAAAGGCAAAAAAGAGACCCAGTCATCCTGATCAGCAGACACAAAGCATCTAAGATAAGTCTCCAATGTCTGGTTTGTTCTCTCAGTTTGACCATTGGTCTGAGGATGAAATGCCGAGGAGAAAGACAATTGAACACCCAGTTTAGAACAAAAAGTCCTCCAAAATCTGGAAACAAACTGGACTCCTCTGTCAGACACAATGTTCTCAGGAATGCCGTGTAAACGAACCACGTGCTGAAGGAACAACGGCACCAATTCAGAGGAGGAAGGCAACTTAGGTAATGGCACAAGATGTATCATTTTGGAAAACCTATCACAAATTACCCAGATGGTGGTCATTCTCTGAGAAACAGGAAGGTCGGAAATGAAATCCATAGAGATATGGGTCCATGGTCTCTTGGGCACAGGCAATGGCATCAACAAACCACTAGAGCGAGAGCAAGGCTTGGAGCGAGAGCAAGTCCCGCAGGACTGCACAAATTCCCTGACATCACGAGACAAGGTAGGCCACCAAAAGGACTGACTAACCAAGTCTCTGGTACCAAAAATTCCGGGATGCCCAGCCAATGCGGAACAATGAATCTCAGACATCACACTCTTTTTCCACTGGTCCGGGACAAACAATTTTCCAACAGGGCAGCACTCGGGCCTATCCTCCTGACACCCCTCCAGATCAAGTCTCAAATTGGGCGAGATGGCGGAAAGAACTACACCCTCTTTCAAAATAACAGAAGGATCAGATAACTCAGGAGAGTCCGCAAGGAAACTCCTCGAGAGGGCATCCGCCTTAACATTCTTAGTGCCAGGAAGAAAGGAAACCACAAAATTAAAACGTGTGAAAAACAAGGCCCACCTGGCCTGTCTAGGATTGAGTCGCTTGGCAGATTCCAGATAGACCAGATTCTTATGGTCCGTAAGGACCACCACCTGATGTTTGGCTCCCTCCAGCCAATGTCTCCACTCTTCAAAAGCCCACTTCATGGCCAATAACTCCCGATTACCCACGTCATAATTACGTTCAGTAGGAGAAAATATTCGAGAGAAAAAGGCACAAGGGTTACTTTTAGAGGTCTCTGGATCTTTTTGGGACAAAACGGCACCTGCCCCAATTTCAGAGGCATCAACCTCCACCTGAAATGGCAGAGAAACATCAGGCTGCCGTAGAACAGGAGCAGAAGTGAATCTCTGCTTAAGTTCCTGAAACGCAGAGACTGCCTCAGGAGGCCAATTCACCACATCAGAACCCTTTCTGGTCAAATCAGTGAATGGTTTAACAATAACCGAGAAATTACCAATAAATTTACGATAAAAATTGGCAAAACCCAAAAATCTCTGAAGAGCCTTTAATGAAGTAGGTTGGACCCAATCACAGATGGCCTGAACCTTGACCGGGTCCATTTCAATAACAGATGGGGACAAAATGAATCCCAGAAATGAGATCCTCTGTACGCCAAAAAGACACTTTGATCCCTTCACATACAGAGCATTCTCTCTCAAAATCTGGAACACAGTTCGAACATGTTTCACATGAGAGTCCCAGTCATTAGAAAAAATCAAGATATCATCCAAATAAACAATCAGAAATTTGTCCACAAAATCCCTGAAAATGTCATTCATGAAGGACTGGAAGACGGAAGGAGCATTAGTGAGCCCAAAGGGCATCACTAGGTACTCAAAATGCCCTTCAGTGGTATTGAATGCCGTCTTCCATTCATCCCCGTGCTTAATGCGAATAAGGTTATACGCCCCCCTGAGGTCAAGCTTGGTAAACCAAGTAGCGTTTTTCACCCTGGAAAACAGGTCAGAAATCAAGGGTAACGGGTATTGATATTTCACAGTAATATTGTTCAAGAGACGATAATCAATACACGGCCTTAATGAACCATCTTTTTTGGCCACAAAGAAAAAACCGGCACCTAAGGGTGAAGAGGATGGTCTGATATGACCCTTCTCCAATGATTCCTTGATATAAGACCGCATAGCGTCATGTTCAGGTACAGACAAGTTAAAAAGGCGACCTTTAGGGAATTTACTACCCGGCACTAATTCAATAGCGCAGTCATAGCTCCTATGGGGAGGCAAGGATGCAGATTTACTTTCGCTAAACACATCAGAAAAATCAATCAAAAAGTCAGGAACTTTCTGAGCCTGGGGGGAGGCAGAAAAAACAGGAGTGTTGGTATTAACACATTGGCAGCCCCAACTGGTTACAGACACAGATTTCCAATCCAAAACAGGATTATGAGACTGTAACCAAGGGAAACCCAGCACGATAATGTCATGCAGATTATACAGAACCAAAAATTTGCAGCACTCCTGGTGATCAGGTTCAACCCTCATTATCACCTGAGTAGAAAACTGGGGTTTATTCTCAGCCAAAGGGGTAGAATCGATCCCCAGTAGGGGAATAGACTTCTGTAGGGGTATCAAGGGAAACCCACAACGTTTAGCAAAATCATAATCCATCAGGTTAATAGCTGCTCCAGAATCAACGAAAGCCTGAGCAGAAAATGAGGACAGAGAGCATATCAGAGTGACAGTTAATAAAAACTTAGTCTGAACACTACCCAAGACAACTGAGCATGCAAAACGTCTTCCCCGCTTAGGGCAGACTGAAATAGCATGAGAGGCATCACCACAGTAGAAACATAACCCATTGCGCTTTCGAAACTCATGACGCTGTGCCCCAGACACCACTCTATCACACTGCATGAGTTCAGAAGCTGGTTCACAAGGCAACACCATTCCACGCATACTTCTCCGCTCACGCAAACGTCTGTCAATTTGAATCGCTAATGACATAGAATCATTGAGACCAGAGGGGACAGGGAATCCCACCATAACATCCTTTACATTATCTGACAGACACTTCCGGAAAAGGGCTGCCAAAGCGTCGTCATTCCATTTGGTCAGGACTGCCCACCTACGGAATCTCTGACAGTATAACTCAGCGTCATCAAGCCCCTGATTTAATGCCAACAAGGCTTTTTCAGCTTGATCAGTGACATTAGGCTCATCGTACAATAACCCCAAAGCCTGAAAAAATGCATCAACATCACTCAAAACAGGATCCCCAGGTGTCAGGGAAAAAGCCCAATCCTGAGGATCGCCGCGCAGGAGAGATATGATAATTTGAACCTGCTGCGATGCGTTCCCTAAGGACTTAGATTTTAAGGCAAAAAACAATTTACAATTATTTTTGAAATTCTGAAACTTAGCTCGATCCCCCAAAAACAAATCTGGCCTGGGGATCCTAGGTTCCACAACAGGCAACCTAGCAAGATATGCAGCAATACTCTGAACCTCAGTGGCAAGCTGATCCACACGGCCAGACAACCGTGTAAACTCCATTGAGAGAAAAGATCCTCCCCAGCACCCAGAGATACAGAGGGAAAAAAATGCAACAAACAGAAAAATATCTCTGACAACTCTGACAACCTTTTTCCTTTCACAATATTTTTTCCCTTCTGTGAGTACCATACAATTTTCAATTTTTAGGTCGGTGATACTGTTATGTTTCGGTAGCTGAGGAGTGCAGGTAAAAAAGGCAATACACTAGAGCAGTTGGAATCTATGAGATTGCAGTACCCTGACTAACCACCACAACTAGAGGCAGCCGTGGAGCGTTCCTACGTTGGTCCTAGACGCCTCGTCACAGCCTGAGAAACTAACTACACCTAAAGATAGAAATAGGAAAGCTATCTGCCCCGGAGCAGAACCCCAAAGATAATAGAAAGCCCCCAAACATGTAATGGCGGTTAGACAAGAAGAAATACTGACACAGAAAGAAAATAGTATGAGCAAACGCTGGGGCCCAAACTAACTAAATAGAAAAGGATAGGAAGGGTACTTACTGCAATCCCAGAAAACCCTGAAAAGCACCAACTCTACTAATTTCAAAAACACTTGAGATCACACGACCTCTACCACCTAAATTAGTTCTCTGGTGTAACAAAATCAAAACAGCAGCCACTGAAAAAAACTGGAAAAAGCAAAAGTACAAACATCAGTGGCTGAACTAAACTGAGAGGGCAAAAGCCCCCGGAGGGGACCCAGAAGGCCTCCACAGAAGTGCAGGACAAAATGCAAAAATATAGCACAAAAACAAAAAGAAGAAAATGTCTTATCTGTTAGCAGGAGATGCAGACACGACACAGCAGGCTACAAGGGAAACAGGAATGAAGGATTCAGACCAGAACAATTGATCACCGGCAACCCTGATGGGAAGGTGACTCCCTTATATAAGACCAGTCAGTAACACCTGATTCCCAGTCCTCACAATCTTCACTGAACAGACCAGTACCGCTTGTAACCACCAGAGGGAGTCTCTGCTCAGAGCTCATCTCAAACCCATTCACAACAGCAGTCACTGTTGAACCAGATGACACTGTTGGGTTTGCCGGTAGAATATATATACCAGTAAACCCATCAGTGCCTTCTGGAACAAGAGTGAATGCAGCATAAAAAGCAATACAAAACACAACATAGCAATACAATACACAGGGCAGTCACTGTTGAACCAGATGACACTGTTGGGTTTGCCGGTAGAATATATCTACCAGTAAACCCATTAGTGCCATCTGGAACAAGAGTGAATGCAGCATAAAAAGCAATACAATACACAGGGCAGTCACTGTTGAACCAGATGACACTGTTGGGTTTGCCGGTAGAATATATCTACCAGTAAACCCATCAGTGCCATCTGGAACAAGAGTGAATGCAGCATAAAAAAGCAATACAATACACAACATAGCAATACCATACACAGGGCTGTCACTGTTGAACCAGATGACACTGTTGGGTTTGCCGGTAGAATATATATACCAGTAAACCCATCAGTGCCATCTGGAACAAGAGTGAATGCAGCATAAAAAAGCAATACAATACACAACATAGCAATACCATACACAGGGCTATCACTGTTGAACCAGATGACACTGTTGGGTTTGCCGGTAGAATATATCTACCAGTAAACCCATCAGTGCCATCTGGAACAAGAGTCACGGCGGCATTACAGAGCATGGAAATACTTACTAAACGCCTTTTTGGTGTTTGGAGAGGCGCTGTCCCAGCCATCCATCAACGCTGCGGCCACCTCGTTCCATAGCCGCCGGCTCACCACATTGTCCTTGTACTGCGGATCACGGATGTCCCACAACGGGACACACTCATGGACTTGGTAGATGAGGGCCGCATTGTCCACATAGAGGTCCTCGTCCCGTTGTGGAACCTAGAAAAAACAAAAAACATTATAATCTTGGATATATTTCAGAAATAAAAAGAGACCAAAAAAAAAAGAGAAGAGACATTCAAAGACTATATACTTACATTCCGTCTCGCCACCGGGACTTGTCTTGGCTGCGACTGCTCCCGCTGTTCGGACTCCTCAATCGCCGTGTCCGACGCTGATGTCTGAAAAAGGAAAAAAAATTTAGACATTTGTAGATTCAGCAGCTATACCTACCCAAAGGAAGGAAGATACTCACATCACGCTCTGCTTGGGCCAGTTCTTGCCGGAATGGGGAATAGTGTGATCCAGAAGATGACATGCTGCAATAAAAAAAAATACAAAGCATTAGTACATATTACATTGGAAAGGACAGGCAGTCATTTGGTTAAGAATACTCACATTCTTGCACTTTGGATCCAAAGTTTGCACTGTCTTGGCTGTGTCTTCCAGGCAGTATAGTAGAGGTCCTCCAGGCTGTATATCCAGTCAGTCTAGTAGGGGTCCTCCAAGCTGTATATCCAGGCAGTCTAGTAGGGGTCCTCCAGGCTGTATATCCAGACAGTCTAGTAGGGGTCCTCCAGGCTGTATATCCAGGCAGTCTAGTAGG
Source organism: Oophaga sylvatica (assembly GCA_033576555.1). NCBI lineage: Eukaryota > Metazoa > Chordata > Amphibia > Anura > Dendrobatidae > Oophaga > Oophaga sylvatica. The sequence continues at coordinate 160,858,391 of JARQOD010000001.1, read as the reverse complement.
GGTCCTACAGGCTGTATATCCAGGCAGTCTAGTAGGGGTCCAGGCTGTATGTTCAGGCTGTATCAGCATGCAGTGTCTCCAGGCAGTCTGAGTAGGGGTCTGTCTGGCACTGAAGACACCTTCCTTTATCTCCACCCCTCACAAACAATGTTGCTTGTGTAGTGGGTGTTTTAGATAAGTGTCTAGACATTGTTTACTCAAATATCGCATGCGTGCATAAGCGCTGACGAGCACACAGCCACGCGCCCGCCAGCGCCCCATAGACTGCAATGTTATTTTTTTGCGCTTAGCGTGCGCACACGTGCGCATGCGCTTTTTTAAAGTGGTGTACCAGTAAAAAAATGCAACATGTAGCTTCTAGCGCATCTGGGCGCACACCTGGAAAATGCGCAGCGCACGGCAAACGCTGATGAATGCGTGCAAGCGCTAAACCCTGCGCCCGCCATGTTAAAGATAGGGGAACATTGCGCATGCGACCGATAGCGCACGATGCGCTGCGCGATAAAAAGCAAGTGTGAAAGTAGCCTTACTCTTGCTTTCCAAAGACTGGGGTAGGGACAACTTAAAGCTGCGCTGGGAAAAGGATGTGGATGTGGTTGCTGACGGTGGTTGCAAGTGTGCAAACACAGGTGCATGGTAGGAGGCATCTTCGCCTATGTCATGGACAGGGGATTGGCATGCACGTAGAACAGGGGAATAGGCAATGGTGTCACCCGCAGACAACGGGGATTGTTATGATTTGGTAGCTGAGGAGAGCAGGCAAAAAAGGCAATACACCAGAGAGGTTGGAATCTACTGGATTGCAGTACCCTGACTAACCACCACAACTAAATGCAGCCGTGGAGCGTACCTACGTTGGTCCTAGACGCCTCGTCACAGCCTGAGAAGCTAACTACACCTAAAGATAGAAAGAGGAAAACTATCTGCCCCGGAGCAGATCCCCAAAGAACATAGGAAGCCCCCCAAACATGTAATGGCGGTTAGACAAGAGGATATACAGACACAGACAGAAAATAGTATGAGCAAACGTTGGGGCCCAATCTCCCTAGAAAGAAAAGGATAGTAAGGACACTTACTGCAATCCAAAAAACCCTAAAAAAATACCAACTCACTAATT
>JARQOD010000001.1:160737886-160857174 GCA_033576555.1 Oophaga sylvatica | reverse complement strand
TTTTTTCTGCCTCCTCCCAGGCTCAGGATGTTCCTGACTTTTTGATTGATTTTTCTGATGTGTTTAGCGAAAGTAAATCTGCATCCTTGCCTCCCCATAGGAGCTATGACTGCGCTATTGAATTAGTGCCGGGTAGTAAATTCCCTAAAGGTCGCCTTTTTAACTTGTCTGTACCTGAACATGACGCTATGCGGTCTTATATCAAGGAATCATTGGAGAAGGGTCATATCAGACCATCCTCTTCGCCCTTAGGTGCCGGTTTTTTCTTTGTGGCCAAAAAAGATGGTTCATTAAGGCCGTGTATTGATTATCGTCTCTTGAACAATATTACTGTGAAATATCAATACCCGTTACCCTTGATTTCTGACCTGTTTTCCAGGGTGAAAAACGCTACTTGGTTTACCAAGCTTGACCTCAGGGGGGCGTATAACCTTATTCGCATTAAGCACGGGGATGAATGGAAGACGGCATTCAATACCCCTGAAGGGCATTTTGAGTACCTAGTGATGCCCTTTGGGCTCACTAATGCTCCTTCCGTCTTCCAGTCCTTCATGAATGACATTTTCAGGGATTTTGTGGACAAATTTCTGATTGTTTATTTGGATGATATCTTGATTTTTTCTAATGACTGGGACTCTCATGTGAGACATGTTCGAATTGTATTCCAGATTTTGAGAGAGAATGCTCTGTATGTGAAGGGATCAAAGTGTCTTTTTGGCGTACAGAGGATCTCATTTCTGGGATTCATTTTGTCCCCATCTGTTATTGAAATGGACCCGGTCAAGGTTCAGGCCATCTGTGATTGGGTCCAACCTACTTCATTAAAGGCTCTTCAGAGATTTTTGGGTTTTGCCAATTTTTATCGTAAATTTATTGGTAATTTCTCGGTTATTGTTAAACCATTAACTGATTTGACCAGAAAGGGTTCTGATGTGGTGAATTGGCCTCCTGACGCAGTCTCTGCATTTCAGGAACTTAAGCAGAGATTCACTTCTGCTCCTGTTCTACGGCAGCCTGATGTTTCTCTGCCATTTCAGGTGGAGGTTGATGCCTCTGAAATTGGGGCAGGTGCCGTTTTGTCCCAAAAAGATCCAGAGACCTCTAAAAGTAACCCTTGTGCCTTTTTCTCTCGAAAATTTTCTCCTACTGAACGTAATTATGACGTGGGTAATCGGGAGTTATTGGCCATGAAGTGGGCTTTTGAAGAGTGGAGACATTGGCTGGAGGGAGCCAAACATCAGGTGGTGGTCCTTACGGACCATAAGAATCTGGTCTATCTGGAATCTGCCAAGCGACTCAATCCTAGACAGGCCAGGTGGGCCTTGTTTTTCACACATTTTAATTTTGTGGTTTCCTTTCTTCCTGGCACTAAGAATGTTAAGGCGGATGCCCTCTCGAGGAGTTTCCTTGCGGACTCTCCTGAGTTATCTGATCCTTCTGTTATTTTGAAAGAGGGTGTAGTTCTTTCCGCCATCTCGCCCAATTTGAGACTTGCTCTGGAGGGGTGTCAGGAGGATAGGCCCGAGTGCTGCCCTGTTGGAAAATTGTTTGTCCCGGACCAGTGGAAAAAGAGTGTGATGTCTGAGATTCATTGTTCCGCATTGGCTGGGCATCCCGGAATTTTTGGTACCAGAGACTTGGTTAGTCGGTCCTTTTGGTGGCCTACCTTGTCTCGTGATGTCAGGGAATTTGTGCAGTCCTGCGGGACTTGCTCTCGCTCCAAGCCTTGCTCTCGCTCTAGTGGTTTGTTGATGCCATTGCCTGTGCCCAAGAGACCATGGACCCATATCTCTATGGATTTCATTTCCGACCTTCCTGTTTCTCAGAGAATGACCACCATCTGGGTAATTTGTGATAGGTTTTCCAAAATGATACATCTTGTGCCATTACCTAAGTTGCCTTCCTCCTCTGAATTGGTGCCGTTGTTCCTTCAGCACGTGGTTCGTTTACACGGCATTCCTGAGAACATTGTGTCTGACAGAGGAGTCCAGTTTGTTTCCAGATTTTAGAGGACTTTTTGTTCTAAACTGGGTGTTCAATTGTCTTTCTCCTCGGCATTTCATCCTCAGACCAATGGTCAAACTGAGAGAACAAACCAGACATTGGAGACTTATCTAAGATGCTTTGTGTCTGCTGATCAGGATGACTGGGTCTCTTTTTTGCCTTTGGCTGAGTTTGCTCTTAATAATAGGGCTAGCTCTGCCACTTTGATGTCTCCGTTTTTCTGTAATTCTGGGTTTCACCCTCGATTTTCTTCAGGACAGACGGAGGCTTCTGTCTGTCCAGGTGTTGACACTGTTGTGGAGCGTATGCAACAGATTTGGGACCAGGTAGTGGAGAGGTTGTCCCTCTCTCAGGAGAAGACCCAGCGGTTTGCTAACCGGCATAGGACTGATGGTCCTCGGTTTAAAGTGGGGGACTTGGTCTGGTTGTCCTCAAAGAATATTCCTATGAGAGTAGCATCTCCTAAATTTAAGCCTAGGTTCATTGGACCTTATAAGATCATGGAGATTATTAATCCTGTTTCTTTTCGTTTGCTTCTTCCAGGGACATTTAAGATCCATAACGTGTTCCACAAGTCCTTGTTGAAGAGGTTTGTTGAGCCAGTGGTTCCTGCTGCTGTGCCTCCTGACCCTGTTTTGGTTGAGGGCAATCTGGAGTTTGTGGTTGAGAAAATATTAGATTCTCGTTTTTCTAGACAGAAACTCCAGTATTTGGTTAAATGGAGAGGTTATGGTCAGGAAGACAATTCTTGGGTGTTTGCTTCGGACATCCATGCTAGGAGACTTATCCGTGCGTATCATAGAACTCATCCTGACCGACCTGGTTGCTCAAATGAGGGTTCGGTAACCCCTCCTCAAGGGGGGGGTACTGTTGTGAATGGATTTGAGATGACTTCTGAGCAGAGGCTTCCTCTGGTGGTTACAAGCGGTGCTGGTCTGTCCAGTGAAGATTGTGAGGACTGGGAATCAGGTGTTACTGACTGGTCTTATATAAGGGAGTCACCTTCCCATCAGGGTTGCCGGTGATCAATTGTTCTGGTCTGAATCCTTCTTTCCTGTTTCCCTTGTAGCCTGCTGTGTCGTGTCTGCATCTCCTGCTAACAGATAAGACATTTTCTTCTTTTTGTTTTTGTGCTATATTTTTGCATTTTGTCCTGCACTTCTGTGGGGGCCTTCAGGGTCCCCTCCGGGGGCTTTTGCCCTCTCAGTTTAGTTCAGCCACTGATGTTTGTACTTTTGCTTTTTCCAGTTTTTTCAGTGGCTGCTGTTTTGATTTTGTTACACCAGAGAACTAATTTAGGTGGTAGAGGTCGTGTGATCTCAGGTGTTTTTGAAATTAGTAGAGTTGGTGCTTTTCAGGGTTTTCTGGGATTGCAGTAAGTACCCTTCCTATCCTTTTCTATTTAGTTAGTTTGGGCCCCAGCGTTTGCTCATACTATTTTCTTTCTGTGTCAGTATTTCATCTTGTCTAACCGCCATTACTTGTTTGGGGGCTTTCTATTATCTTTGGGGTTCTGCTCCGGGGCAGATAGCTTTCCTATTTCTATCTTTAGGTGTAGTTAGTTTCTCAGGCTGTGACGAGGCGTCTAGGACCAACGTAGGAACGCTCCACGGCTGCCTCTAGTTGTGGTGGTTAGTCAGGGTACTGCAATCTCATAGATTCCAACTGCTCTGGTGTATTGCCTTTTTTACCTGCACTCCTCAGCTACCGAAACATAACAATCCTCCTTGACCCTGGGCTCCAACACCGCCAGTTGTTGCTCGGAAGTGCTGTTAGCACAGTGAACACTTGCTCCTGTGTTACTGGGGTTCAGTAATGTCAGCTGTTCCCCTGCTGTGTGAACGGCAAAAAGTCCTGCTGCCTCCACCATGTTCTCTTCTCATCCCTGGGCTACAACACCGCCAGTTGTTGCTCGGAAGTGCTGTTAGCACAGTCAACACTTGCTCCTGTGTTACTGGGGTTCAGTAATGTCAGCTGTTCCCCTGCTGTGTGAACGGCAAAAAGTCCTGCTGCCTCCACCATGTTCTCTTCTCATCCCTGGGCTACAACACCGCCAGTTGTTGCTCGGAAGTGCTGTTAGCACAGTCAACACTTGCTCCTGTGTTACTGGGGTTCAGTAATGTCAGCTGTTCCCCTGCTGTGTGAACGGCAAAAAGTCCTGCTGCCTCCACCATGTTCTCTTCTCATCCCTGGGCTACAACACCGCCAGTTGTTGCTCGGAAGTGCTGTTAGCACAGTGAACACTTGCTCCTGTGTTACTGGGGTTCAGTAATGTCAGCTGTTTCCCTGCTGTGTGAACGGCAAAAAGTCCTGCTGCCTCCACCATGTTCTCTTCTCATTCCTGGGCTACAACACCGCCAGTTGTTGCTCGGAAGTGCTGTTAGCACAGTCAACACTTGCTCCTGTGTTACTGGGGTTCAGTAATGTCAGCTGTTCCCCTGCTGTGTGAACGGCAAAAAGTCCTGCTGCCTCCACCATGTTCTATTCTCATCCCTGGGCTACAACACCGCCAGTTGTTGCTCGGAAGTGCTGTTAGCACAGTGAACACTTGCTCCTGTGTTACTGGGGTTCAGTAATGTCAGCTGTTCCCCTGCTGTGTGAACGGCAAAAAGTCCTGCTGCCTCCACCATGTTCTATTCTCATCCCTGGGCTACAACACCGCCAGTTGTTGCTCGGAAGTGCTGTGAGCACAGTCAACACTTGCTCCTGTGTTACTGGGGTTCAGTAATGTCAGCTGTTCCCCTGCTGTGTGAACGGCAAAAAGTCCTGCTGCCTCCACCATGTTCTATTCTCATCCCTGGGCTACAACACCGCCAGTTGTTGCTCGGAAGTGCTGTTAGCACAGTGAACACTTGCTCCTGTGTTACTGGGGTTCAGTAATGTCAGCTGTTCCCCTGCTGTGTGAACGGCAAAAAGTCCTGCTGCCTCCACCATGTTCTCTTCTCATCTCTGGGCTACAACACCGCCAGTTGTTGCTCGGAAGTGCTGTTAGCACAGTGAACACTTGCTCCTGTGTTACTGGGGTTCAGTAATGTCAGCTGTTCCCCTGCTGTGTGAACGGCAAAAAGTCCTGCTGCCTCCACCATGTTCTCTTCTCATTCCTGGGCTACAACACCGCCAGTTGTTGCTCGGAAGTGCTGTTAGCACAGTGAACACTTGCTCCTGTGTTACTGGGGTTCAGTAATGTCAGCTGTTCCCCTGCTGTGTGAACGGCAAAAAGTCCTGCTGCCTCCACCATGTTCTATTCTCATCCCTGGGCTACAACACCGCCAGTTGTTGCTCGGAAGTGCTGTTAGCACAGTGAACACTTGCTCCTGTGTTACTGGGGTTCAGTAATGTCAGCTGTTCCCCTGCTGTGTGAACGGCAAAAAGTCCTGCTGCCTCCACCATGTTCTCTTCTCATCCCTGGGCTACAACACCGCCAGTTGTTGCTCGGAAGTGCTGTTAGCACAGTCAACACTTGCTCCTGTGTTACTGGGGTTCAGTAATGTCAGCTGTTCCCCTGCTGTGTGAACGGCAAAAAGTCCTGCTGCCTCCACCATGTTCTCTTCTCATCCCTGGGCTACAACACCGCCAGTTGTTGCTCGAAGTGCTGTTAGCACAGTCAACACTTGCTCCTGTGTTACTGGGGTTCAGTAATGTCAGCTGTTCCCCTGCTGTGTGAACGGCAAAAAGTCCTGCTGCCTCCACCATGTTCTATTCTCATCCCTGGGCTACAACACCGCCAGTTGTTGCTCGGAAGTGCTGTTAGCACAGTGAACACTTGCTCCTGTGTTACTGGGGTTCAGTAATGTCAGCTGTTCCCCTGCTGTGTGAACGGCAAAAAGTCCTGCTGCCTCCACCATGTTCTCTTCTCATTCCTGGGCTACAACACCGCCAGTTGTTGCTCGGAAGTGCTGTTAGCACAGTGAACACTTGCTCCTGTGTTACTGGGGTTCAGTAATGTCAGCTGTTCCCCTGCTGTGTGAACGGCAAAAAGTCCTGCTGCCTCCACCATGTTCTCTTCTCATTCCTGGGCTACAACACCGCCAGTTGTTGCTCGGAAGTGCTGTTAGCACAGTCAACACTTGCTCCTGTGTTACTGGGGTTCAGTAATGTCAGCTGTTCCCCTGCTGTGTGAACGGCAAAAAGTCATGCTGCCTCCACCCTGTTGTCTTCTCATCTCTGGGCTTCAACACCGCCAGTTGTTGCTCGGTAGTGTCATTGGCACGGGTACTCACTCCTGCCCAGACTGGTTACAGCACGCCATCTGTTTCCTGTCAGTGTAAACGTCACTTAGCCTCCAATAAGTTGTCCTGTCGTGTTGCGGTCGGGTTAGCCGACTCTATGGTGCTTGGAGTTTAGGTGCTTCCTATGTGTGCTGCGGGATATGCAAATAAAGGCTGTTTCCGTTGTGACAATAGGACAATCACCCACTGTAGTACTGTGGGATTCGGTAACTGCGGCCGGCTCGCGGCCTGTCAACTTAAATTTCCATGGGTACCTTCTGCTACCCGTCCGGGTTCCAGTACCGTCAGCTGGTTCTCCGCAGTGCCTTTGGCCTAGGTGCCTCCATCTCGGTATCCGAGTTCCAGCAACGTCTGCTGGTCCTTGGTAGTGCTTTGGAGCACAGGTACCTCCTGCTTAGTAACCGTGTCCCAGTAACGTCAGCTGGTCCTCGGTTGTGCCATTGGCTCTTTTCCTTCTGCTGCCCCTCCGGGTTCCAGCACAGTCAGCTGGTCCTCGTTACTTGCATTGGCTCTTGTACCTTATGCTACCCGTCCGGGTTCCAGTACCGTCAGCTGGTTCTCCGCAGTGCCTTTGGCCTAGGTGCCTCCATCTCGGTATCCGAGTTCCAGCAACGTCTGCTGGTCCTTGGTAGTGCTTTGGAGCACAGGTACCTCCTGCTTAGTAACCGTGTCCCAGTAACGTCAGCTGGTCCTCGGTTGTGCCATTGGCTCTTTTCCTTCTGCTGCCCCTCCGGGTTCCAGCACAGTCAGCTGGTCCTCGTTACTTGCATTGACTCTTGTACCTTCTGCTACATTTACAAATTGAAGATTTTTTCAATGCTTTTTTGGGTAATCACTCTGGATCTCCAACAATTAAGACGACGACCCTGATGACCACCCCGAAGAAGATGACGACCACAAGGACGACGAGCATCAAGCCATCCAGCCTAAACACCATCACAAAGAAGAAATAAAAGATTACCAAACAGGACTAAGAAGGTTAAGACAAACTACAAGATACAGAACAAGAGACTTAAGAACAATAAGCAGAAGATCAAAAAGCAGAAGAACATAAAGTATAAGACCAAAATGAAGAGCAAAATATATGCTCTAAATTATAAGCAGAAGAAGACTAAGCAGTGTATGGGGGTGAGTCCGTTCCTCCTCGTGGTGCCCCTGGAAAATGCCTGCTGCTGCAGGCTAAACTGAACACGGACAAATACTGTTGTAATTTAAATCTTTTGTGACAGAAAGAACGGAAGGATGAAAAATTCATACTTTGACAGATTACAAGTACAGGATTCTCTGTCACAAATAAGAATATGATGAAGAAGATGAAGTACAATATGAATAAGAATAATAGTTTAATAAGAAGAATATGAGTAATGTTAACAAAAAGATGAATAGCAAGAAGTTTAAGAAGATGATAAAGAAGGTGAAGATGAAGAATAATTTGATGAAAAAGATGATGCTGCTGAAGATTATGAAGGAGAAAGTGTGTGAAAAGTTAAAAAGGTGAAGAGCATGGAAGTTGTTTAATATACATATTTGCCAAAATAGAAAAAACGTTAACAACATTGTCAATTTCTTCGTCAATCCGAACATCTTTAAAAAAAAAAATATTTATGCTATTCCATTTGATTGGGTTAAACATCTATGCCTTTAATGTCTCCTCAACCTTCCCCAATACATTGTACATTACTCTTTGTTGTTTTCCTTCATGTACAATTAACCAACAAGGCAAGAATGGGGTTTTTTTAATTCCGATATTTTGTTCCCATAGACTTACATTGGATTTCCGGTATCGGTATCGGGTATCGCCGATATTTTTTGGGTATCGGCGATACCATTCCGATTCCGATACTTTTGGATATCGGAAAGTATCGCTCAACTCTAGTGGTCACACATGTATACAGTCATGGCCAAAAGTTTTGAGAATGACACAAATATTATATTTTCACATGATCTGCTGCCCTCTGGTTTTTATGTGTGTTTGACAGATGTTTTTATCACAGACAGAAATATAATAATTGCAAACATATGAGTAACAAAAGCTTATATTGACAGTTAGAATGAGTTAATGCAGCAAGTCAATATTTGCAGTGTTGACCCTTCTTCTTCAGGACCTCTGCAATTCTCCCTGGCATGCTCTCAATCAACTTCTGGACCAAATCCTGACTGATAGCAGTCCATTCTTGCACAATCAATGCTTTCATTTTGTCAGAATTTTTAGGTTTTTGTTTGTCCACCCGTCTCTTGATGATTGACCACAAGTTCTCAATGGGATTAAGATCTGGGGAGTTTCCAGGCCATGGACCCAAAATCTCTATGTTTTGTTCCCTGAGCCATTTAGTTATCACCTTTGCTTTATGGCAAGGTGCTCCATCATGCTGGAAAAGGCATTGTTGATCGCCAAACTGCTCTTGGAAGGTTGGGAGAAGTTGCTCTTGGAGGACATTCTGGTACCATTCTTTATTCATGGCTGTGTTTTTAGGCAAGACTGTGAGAGAGCTGATTCCCTTGGCTGAGAAGCAACCCCACACATGAATGGTTTCAGGATGCTTAACAGTTGGCATGAGACAAGACTGGTGGTAGCGCTCACCTTGTCTTCTCCGAATGAGGCGTTTTCCTGATGTCCCAAACAATTGAAAAGGGGATTCATCAGAGAAAATAACTTTAACCCAGTCCTCAGCAGTCCACTGCCTGTACCTTTTGCAGAATATCAGTCTGTCCATGATGTTTTTTCTGGAGAGAAGTGGCTTCTTTGCTGCCCTCCTTGAGACCAGGCCTTGCTCCAAGAGTCTCCGCCTCACAGTGCGTGCAGATGCACTCACACCTGCCTGCTGCCATTCCTGAGCAAGCTCTGCACTGCTGGTAGCCTGATCCCGCAGCAGAAACACTTTTAAGAGACAGTCCTGGCGCTTGCAGGTCTTTCTTGGGCGCCCTGGAGCCTTTTTGGCAACAATGGAACCTCTCTCCTTGAAGTTCTTGATGATGCGATAGATTGTTGACTGAGGTGCAATCTTTCTAGCTGCGATACTCTTCCCTGTCAGGCCATTTTTGTGCATTGCAATGATGACTGCACGTGTTTCTTTAGAGATAACCATGGTTAACAGAAGAGAATCAATGATGCCAAGCACCAGCCTCCTTTTAAAGTGTCCAGTGGTGTCATTCTTACTTAATCATGACAGATTGATCTCCAGCCATGTCCTCATCAACACCCACACCTGTGTTAATGGAGCAATCACTGAAAAGAGATTAGCTGGTCCTTTTAAGGCAGGGCTGCAATGATGTTGAAATGTGTTTTGGGGGATAAAGTTCATTTTCTAGCCAAATATTGACTTTGCAAGTAATTGCTGTTAAGCTGATCACTCTTTATAACATTCTGGAGTATATGCAAATTGCCATTAGAAAAAGTGAAGCAGTAGACTTTGTAAAAATTAATATTTGTGTCATTCTCAAAACTTTTGGCCATGACTGTACAGTATATACAGTAAGCACGATGGCCGGTGGTCACACATGTCTACAGTATACACAGGCAGTAGTACGACTGGTGGTGACACATGTATACAGTATATACACGCAGTAAGTAGTATGGCCGGTGGTTAGACATGTATACTGTATATACAGTAAGCACTATGGCCGGTGGTCACACATGTATACAGTATATACAGTAAGCACGATGGCCGGTGGTCACACATGTCTACAGTATATACAGTCATGGCCAAAAGTTTTGAGAATGACACAAATATTAATTTTTACAAAGTCTACTGCTTCATTTTTTCTAATGGCAATTTGCATATACTCCAGAATGTTATAAAGATTGATCAGCTTAACAGCAATTACTTGCAAAGTCAATATTTGGCTAGAAAATGAACTTTATCCCCCAAAACACATTTCAACATCATTGCAGCCCTGCCTTAAAAGGACCAGCTAACCTCTTTTCAGTGATTGCTCCATTAACACAGGTGTGGGTGTTGATGAGGACATGGCTGGAGATCAATCTGTCATGATTAAGTAAGAATGACACCACTGGACACTTTAAAAGGAGGTTGGTGCTTGGCATCATTGTTTCTCTTCTGTTAACCATGGTTAACTCTAAAGAAACACGTGCAGTCATCATTGCAATGCACAAAAATGGCCTAACAGGGAAGAGTATCGCAGCTAAAAAGATTGCACCTCAGTCAACAATCTATCGCATCATCAAGAACTTCAAGGAGAGAGGTTCCATTGTTGCCAAAAAGGCTCCAGGGCGCCCAAGAAAGACCAGCAAGCGCCAGGACGGTCTCTTAAAAGTGTTTCAGCTGCGGGATCGGGCTACCAGCAGTGCAGAGCTTGCTCAGGAATGGCAGCAGGCAGGTGTGAGTGCATCTGCACGCACTGTGAGGCGGAGACTCTTGGAGCAAGGCCTGGTCTCAAGGAGGGCAGCAAAGAAGCCACTTCTCTCCAGAAAAAACATCATGGACAGACTGATATTCTGCAAAAGGTACAGGCAGTGGACTGCTGAGGACTGGGGTAAAGTTATTTTCTCTGGTGAATCCCCTTTTTGATTGTTTGGGACATCAGGAAAACACCTCATTCGGAGAAGACAAGGTGAGCGCTACCACCAGTCTTGTCTCATTCCAACTGTTAAGCATCCTGAAACCATTCATGTGTGGGGTTGCTTCTCAGCCAAGGGAATCGGCTCTCTCACATTCTTGCCTAAAAACACAGCCATGAATAAAGAATGGTACCAGAATGTCCTCCAAGAGCAACTTCTCCCAACCCTCCAAGAGCAGTTTGGCGATCAACAATGCCTTTTCCAGCATGATGGAGCACCTTGCCATAAAGCAAAGGTGATAACTAAATGGCTCAGGGAACAAAACATAGAGATTTTGGGTCCATGGCCTGGAAACTCCTCAGATCTTAATCCCATTGAGAACTTGTGGTCAATCATCAAGAGACGGGTGGACAAACAAAAAACTAAAAATTCTGACAAAATGAAAGCATTGATTGTGCAAGAATGGACTGCTATCAGTCAGGATTTGGTCCAGAAGTTGATTGAGAGCATGCCAGGGGGAATGGCAGAGGTCCTGAAGAAGAAGGGTCAACACTGCAAATATTGACTTGCTGCATTAACTCATTCTAACTGTCAATATAAGCTTTTGTTACTCATATGTTTGCAATTATATTTCTGTCTGTGATAAAAACATCTGTCAAACACACACATAAAAACCAGAGGGCAGCAGATCATGTGAAAATATAATATTTGTGTCATTCTCAAAACTTTTGGCCATGACTGTACAGGCAGTACAGCCGGAGGTGACACATGTATACAGTATATATAGGCAGTAAGTAGTATGGCCGGTGGTTACACATGTATACAATATATACATGCTGGATTATGGCCGGTGGTCACACATGTATACAGTATATACAGGCAGTACCATGGCCGGTGGTCACACATGTATACAGTATATACAGGCAGTATATGGCCGGTGGTCACATGTATACAGTATATACAGGCAGTATATGGCCGGTGCTCACACATGTATACAGTATATACAGGCAGTATATGGCCGGTGCTCACACATGTATACAGTATATACATGCAGTACTATGGCCGGTGGTCACATGTATACAGTATATACAGGCAGTATATGGCCAGTGCTCACACATGTATACAGTATATACAGGCAGTACTATGGCCGGTGGTCACACATGTATACAGTATATACAGGCAGTGCTATGGCCGGTGGTCACACATGTATACAGTATATACAGGCAGTAGTACTATGGCCAGTGGTCACACATGTATACAGTATATACAGGCAGTGCTATGGCCGGTGGTCACACATGTATACAGTATATACAGGAAGTACCATGGCCGGTGGTCACACATGTATACAGTATATACAGGCAGTACTATGGCCGGTAGTCACACATGTATACAGTATATACAGGCAGTATATGTCCGGTGGTCACACATGTATACAGTATATACAGGCAGAATATGGCCGGTGGTCACACATGTATACAGTATATACAGGCAGAATATGGCCGGAGGTCACACATGTATACAGTATATACAGGCAGTATATGGCCGGTGGTCACACATATATACAGTATATACAGGCATACAGTATATACAGGCAGTATATGGCCGGTGGTCACACATATATACAGTATATACAGGCAGTATATGGCCGGTGGTCACACATGTATACAGTATATACAGGCAGTACCATGGCCAGTGGTCACACATGTATGCAGTATATACAGGCAGTACCATGGCCAGTGGTCACACATGTATACAGTATATACAGGCAGTACCATGGCCAGTGGTCACACATGTATACAGTATATACAGGCAGTACCATGGCTGGTGATCACACATGTATACAGAATATACAGGCAGTACCATGGCCGGTGGTCACACATGTATACAGTATATACAGGCAGTACCATGGCCAGTGGTCACACATGTATACAGTATATACAGGCAGTACCATGGCCAGTGGTCACACATGTATACAGTATATACAGGCAGTACCATGGCCGGTGATCACACATGTATACAGTATATACAGGCAGTACCATGGCCAGTGGTCACACATGTATACAGTATATACAGGCAGTACTATGGCCGGTGGTCACACATGTATACAGTATATACAGGCAGTAGTACTATGGCCAGTGGTCACACATGTATACAGTATATACAGGCAGTAGTAGTATGGCCATTGGTCACACATGTATACAGTATATACAGGCAGTAGTACTATGGCCAGTGGTCACACATGTATACAGTATATACAGGCAGTATATGGCCAGTGGTCACACATGTATACAGTATATACAGGCTGTACCATGGCCAGTGGTCACACATGTATACAGTATATACAGGCAGTAGTACTATGGCCGGTGGTTACACATGTATACAGTATATACAGGCAGTAGTACTATGGCCGGTGGTCACACATGTATACAGTATATACAGGCAGTAGTACTATGGCCAGTGGTCACACATGTATACAGTATATACAGGCAGTATATGGCCAGTGGTCACACATGTATACAGTATATACAGGCTGTACAATGGCCAGTGGTCACACATGTATACAGTATATACAGGCAGTAGTACTATGGCCGGTGGTTACACATGTATACAGTATATACAGGCAGTAGTACTATGGCCGGTGGTCACACATGTATACAGTATATACAGGCAGTAGTACTATGGCCAGTGGTCACACATGTATACAGTATATACAGGCAGTAGTACTATGGCCAGTGGTCACACATGTATACAGTATATAATATAGTAGATATGTATATCGCTCCTTCTGTACTTGTGTGTCCCTTGTCTAGCACACGTTTATTGTACCTGTCTATATTTTCCCTTTTCATATGTAAAGCGCCATGGAATAAATGGAGCTATATAAATGTGTAATAATAATAATATACAGGCAGTAGTACTATGGCCAGTGGTCACACATGTATACAGTATATACAGGCAGTGCTATGGCCGGTGGTCACACATGTATACAGTATATACAGGCAGTACCATGGCCGGTGGTCACACATGTATACAGTATATACAGGCAGTACTATGGCCGGTGGTCACACATGTATACAGTATATACAGGCAGTATATGGCCGGTGGTCACACATGTATACAGTATATTCAATTCAATTCAAAGAAGCTTTATTGGCAGGACTAAATACACATTAGTTTTGCCAAAGCAAGTGTACAAAAGGGAATAGGGATAGGGATGTTGGGTAGGGGCAGATCTAGGGTAGGGGCTATGGAAGTCCATGGCATAGGGAGGGGTGATGGGAGCGCAGGTCCGGGGTGGGGGCTATAGAAGTCCATGGCATATCATAGTTCTCTTTCTCGCAGTCTATGACATTCGCTCACATACCGCGCTGCTATCTCTTCTTCCCCAGCAAGATACCGTTAATATACTCGAGTATAAGCCGACCCCCCTAATTTTGCCACAAAAAACTGGGAAAACTTACTGACTCGAGTATAAGCCTAGGGTGGAAAATGAGATTATGCCTTATATGCTGCCCATGTATTATGCCCCCATAGATGCTCCATAGATTGTGCCCCCATATATGATCCATAGATTATGCCCCCATAGATGCTCCACAGATTGTGCCCCCATATATGATCCATAGATTATGCCCCCATAGATGCTCCACAGATTGTGCCCCCATATATGATCCATAGATTATGCCCCCATAGATGATCCATAGATTATGCTCCCATAGATGCTCCATAGATAATGCCCCATAGATTATGCACCCATAGATTATGCCCCCATAGATTGTGCCCCAATAGATCATGCCCCCATAGATTGTGCCCCCATAGATGATCCATAGATTATGCCCCCATAGATGCTCCATAGATAATGCCCCATAGATAATGCCCCATAGATTATCCCCATGATTGTGCCTCCATAGATGCTCAATAGTATAGGCCTCAATTGCTGCTGCAACCGAAAAAAAAAAAAAAAAGACATACTCACCTCTCGTTGCTGGGGGGCCAGGTGCCGGTGTCCTGAGCAGGCGGGGACACCGGCGCACTATGGGGGACAGGTGCCGGTGTCACCGCTCGCTCAGGGACCCGACACCTGCGATATTTACCTGACACCCGTTCTGCCGCTGTCTTCCGGGTCCTCCAGCAGTCAATGATCAGGCAGAGGGCGCTGCGCACAGTAATCACGTCATCGCGCCCTCTGCCTGAACATCGCAGCAAGAGGACGCGAGGACACAGCGGAACGGGACAGGTAAATATCGCTTATACTCACCCCTCTGTCGGCGCGGTCTCTGCAGCCCCTGCTCTTCTCCCGGTCCCGGCGCCTGTGTTCAGCGGTCACGTGTTACCGCTCATTAAAGTCATGAATATGTGCATATTCATGACTTTAATGAGCGGTACCACTGATGGCTGAATACTGGCGCCGGGACCGTGGGAGAAGAGCAGGGGCTGCAGAAACCGCGTTGGCGGAGGGGTAAGTATACAGGACAGCTGCGCTCCCTCTCCTCCGCCGACCCCCTGGTATATGACTCGAATATAAGCCGAGAGGGGGACTTTCAGCCCTAAAAAATGGGCTGAAAATCTCGGCTTATATTCGAGTATATACGGTATATGTTTTCTCTTCCTCCTTCATGGTGATGAAATCCGGGAAGAGATGTGAGAGTCTCCTGAAGTGAGTGTCCCTCACTGCTGAGTATTTGAAGCAGTGTAGGAGGAAGTGGGTTTCGTCCTCTATGGCCTCCTGGTCACAGTGTTGGCATAGTCTTTCCTCCCTGGGCTTGTAGCTCTGCCTGTGTCGGCCGGATTCGATGGCCAGACTGTGGGCACTGAGTCTATACCGGCTCAGGATCTTGCGGTCTCTGGGGTCCGGGAGTTCCTCCAGGTATGGGGCCAGACTGTAGTCTCTCTGTAGACTCCGGTACATGGTCAGTTTCTGGGAGCTGATGATGTCGTTCTTCCAGTCACTGACATACCTCTCCTGGCCTTCGTCTACCATCTTCCTGATTTCGGCTTTTGTCAGGTTGTTGTGATTGGTGTTCTGGTCAGGTTGGGTTTGGGTGAGCTGTTCCGAGGGTCCTAGTTTTTCTGTTTCACCTACGTGTGTCAGGGCTTTATGGTGATGGGAGCTTGGATTGCTCCTATGTAGGTGAGCCCGGAATGACAGTGCCCTCTTTAGAACCGTTAGGTGTAGAGGGAATCTGCCCAGCTCGGCCCGGCAGGCACTGTTGGAGGTGCTCCGATGGACTTGGAGAAGGTGCTTTCAGAATTCCAGGTGGAATATTTCTGTTGGGCTGGAATCCCACCTTGACCAGTCTCGGTAGGTGTGAGGACCCCAGACTTCACTGCCATACAGGAGGATTGGGGCGATGACAGAGTCGAAGATTTTTAACCAGACCCTCACTGGTGGTTTCAGATGGTAGAGTTTCCTTCGGATGCCATAGAAGGTTTTACATGCCTTGTCTTTCAGGGTCTCTATGGCTTGTTTGAAGCTTCCTGACCGGTGAATCTCTAGGCCCAGGTATAGGAAAGATGTGTATCTTCGTACCGTGTTAGCCAGTAGATAGAAAAATATTTAGACTTGAGAGTCCTCAGTGGTTGATACCTTTTAATGGCTAACTGAAAAGATGGTAACAAATTGCAAGCTTTCGAGACTACTCAGGTCTCTTCATCAGGCAAAGACTAATACAACATCTGAAGAATCACATATTTATACACAACACAGCACAGAAAAAATGCAATAGGTAGGACAAGTGACATGAAGCAGAACTGTCATTATGGCAGAGGGATTAACATAAATATGACTAGTTCATAGATAAGGAGTGAAGGTTTTATTACCCTCTTTTATGTCGTTCTACAACAATTAAGGAATCTGCCTCCCTGACCTTTTAGGGTCATCACAACACAATACCAGACCCCAATCAGAGGGTAATAAAACCTTCACTCCTTATCTATGAACTAGTCATATTTATGTTAATCCCTCTGCCATAATGACAGTTCTGCTTCATGTCACTTGTCCTACCTATTGCATTTTTTCTGTGCTGTGTTGTGTATAAATATGTGATTCTTCAGATGTTGTATTAGTCTTTGCCTGATGAAGAGACCTGAGTAGTCTCGAAAGCTTGCAATTTGTTACCGTCTTTTCAGTTAGCCATTAAAAGGTATCAACCACTGAGGACTCTCAAGTCTAAATATTTTTCTAGGCCCAGGTAGGTATATTTGTCTGTTCCTGTAAGGGCACAGTTGTTGAGGACAAATGAAGGGTGCTGGTCTAATTTTCTCTTTCTCCTCTGGAACACCATGATGTTGGTTTTCTTTAGGTTGACCGGTAGTGCCCAGGTGGAGCTGAATTTCTCTAAGATTTTCAGGTTGTCTTGGAGACCTTTCTCGGTTGGTGACAGAAGCAGCAGGTCATCTGCATACAGCAGGAATTTCACCTGGGTGTCGTGGAGGGTGGGACCTGGTGCTGTGGAAGATTCCAGAGCGGTAGCCAGCTCGTTGATGTAAATGTTGAAGAGCGTTGGACTTAGGCTGCAGCCTTGTCTGACTCCACGGCTCTGCTGGAAATAAGCCGTTCTTTTACGTTCACACTCACACTGCAAAGGTTCTCGGTGTAGGAGCTTTTGATAACATCGTAGGTCTTTCCTCCTATTCCGCTCTCCAGCAGTTTCAGGAATAAGCCCAGGTGCCACACCGAATCGAAGGCCTTTTTAAAGTCCACAAAACAGGCATATATACAGGCAGTATATGGCCGGTGGTCACACATGTATACAGTATATACAGGCAGTATATGGCCGTGGTCACACATGTATACAGTATATACAGGCAGTACCATGGCCGGTGGTCACACATGTATACAGTATATACAGGCAGTACTGTGGTCGGTGGTCACACATGTATACAGTATATACAGGCAGTATATGGCCGGTGGTCACACATGTATACAGTATATACAGGCAGTACCATGGCCGGTGGCAGGGGCGGACCTACCGCCCGTGCAGCCCGTTCTTTGAACGGGGGCCCCTCCAGCCTCCAGCACCGCATGGCTAATTATTTACACTACCGGTCAAAAGTTTAGGGTCACTTAGAAATTTCCTTATTTTTGAAAGAAAAGCAGTTTTTTTCCAATGAAGCTAACATTAAATGATTCAGAAATACACTCTATACAGTGTTAATGCGGTAAATGACTATTCTGGCAGCAAACGTCTAGTTTGTAATGCAATATCTTCATAGGTGTATAGAGGCCCATTTCCAACAACCATCACTCCAGTGTACTTATGGTATTTTGTGTTCGCTAACTGTGTAAGAAGGCTAATAGATGGTTAAAATACTCTTTAAAACCCTTGTGCAAGTATGTTAACACAGCTGAAAACCGTTTGGTTGATTAGAGAAGCTATAAACCTGACCTTCCTTTGAGCTTGTTGAGAATCTGGAGCATTACATTTGTTGGTTCCATTAAACTCTCAAAATGGCCAAAAAAAAAGAACTTTCTTGTGAAACTCGACAGTCTATTCTTGTTCTTAGAAATGAAGGCTATTCCATGCGAAAAATTACCAAGAAACTGAAGAATTCATACAATGGTGTGTAGTACTCCCTTTAGAGGAGTGCACAAACAAGCTCTAACCAGAGAAGAAAGACAAGTGGGAGGCCCCGCTGCACAACTGAGCAACAAGACAAGTACATTAGAGTCTTTAGTTTGAAAAATTGACGCCTCACAGGTCCTCAACTGGCAGCTTCATTAAACAGTACACATTAAACGCCAGTGTCAACATCTACAGTGAAGAGGCGATTTGGGGATGCTGGCCTTCAGGGCAGATTGGCAAAACAAAAGCCAATATTCCTCTGTCCAATGTCTGTGTTCTTTTGCCCATATTAATCTTTTCCTTTCATTTAAGCCAGTCTTAAATATGGCTTTTGTTTTGCCAATCTGCCCTGAAGGCCAGCATCCCCAAATCGCCTCTTCACTGTAGATGTTGACACTGGTTTCGTTTGGTTGGAGCTGATTGGGGATTGGTCGAGAGTTGCTACATGAGAGAGAATATTCCAATGATGACAAGTTTTCAAGATGAAGCTGTTGTACAGTGCCGTTCGTGGAATCTTTATGAAAACCGGAATATCTGAAGAAAGATTTAAATATATATATATAATAGTTATGTGATAGGTAATATATATGATCATCTATATAGGGTGATAGATACAAACATCTTGTAATATGATTAGAGACTATACATGAATCCTATTTAGGAATATAAGATCTGATTGACAACTGTTATACATAAATGTTTTCAGCGATGAGATTGTAACAAGGCCATTATGATGGTGGCTACGAAGGGCATCTCAAAATATGAGAAACAACAGTTATATAAAAAATATTTGTTTTTGATTGCCATCTAATGTAAGATTAATTTTTGTTAAAAATTTTTGTTATAATTGTGTCTGTTTCTCTCTAAACATGAAGTAACAGATTCACAGGTTATGTTCTATGGGATCGGTATTTGTGCGCATGCGCAAGTCGTGTATGGGCTCGCGATATTTCGAGCGCGGTCTGAGACGCTGACGTCACCCACACCGGTCATGTGACACCTTCATGGACGGTGAGAGGGTGGACGTCATCGAGACCGCAAACGGATGTTGATTTGTGCCCGACATGATGAGCGCATGCGCCGCTATTTTACCGAAGGGGTTGCACCTGTGTGGAATCAGCTTTGATCGGTAACGATTGGTGAAGGGTAAATATTTAAGGAGTGCACACCCTCTGCCCTGACACGCCCCCGGAAGAAGCTGGGCGAAACGTGCGCGTCGGGGCAGATGGGACAGGACTCTCTGGTATATTCCTTAAACTGCCAGTACTCAGGTATGAGATATATCATGGTTTAGAAGCTCTGTGTTGCATACATTATTTTGGATCACACTAAACCCTTGAGGGTTTGGGTTAGATATAGCCTTTCTTGATATCGCGGTTTTGGATGGTGGTGCTCCATTTACCTCTTACCTACATATGATCTCACCATATGTTTGATACTAAGTGGTGTGACTAAGGTGGGAGATTGGAGCACCCGCATCTAGAAATTGCAATGGTTATTGGTAGGCAGATAATATTGACCCAATTCAGGGCTTTTGTGGGGAACCATTGATAGCATTATACAGTGGGCTGATAACAATGTATACTCGTTTGGCATATATGATATTATTAATGAGAAGTCTGTAATGTCCCTAGACCAGATCTTGCATCCCTTTTTTTGATGTTGTTATATGGTGGAAATAATTTTATGGAAATAAAATTGAATTGTTATATTCAAATAGATTTTTCTGATATATTTATTTACATGCTCAAATAGGATCCTAGTATGAATGTACTGGGGTAGTGGTGTTAGTATATACAGGCAGTATATGGCCGGTGGTCACACATGTATACAGTATATACAGGCAGTATATGGCCGGTGGTCACACGTATACAGTATATACAGGCAGTACTGTGGCCGGTGGTCACACATGTATACAGTATATACAGGTAGTACTGTGGCCGGTGGTCACACATGTATACAGTATATACAGGCAGTATATGGCCGGTGGTCACACATGTATACAGTATATACAGGCAGTATATGGCCGGTGGTCACACATGTATACATTATATACAGGCAGTATATGGCCGGTGGTCACACACGTATACAGTATATACAGGCAGTACCATGGCCGGTGGTCACACATGTATACAGTATATACAGGCAGTATATGGCCGGTGGTCACACATGTATACAGTATATACAGGCAGTATATGGCCGGTGGTCACACATGTATACAGTATATACAGGCAGTATATGGCCGGTGGTCACACGTATACAGTATATACAGGCAGTATATGGCCGGTGGTCACACGTATACAGTATATACAGGCAGTACTGTGGCCGGTGGTCACACATGTATACAGTATATGCAGGTAGTACTGTGGCCGGTGGTCACACATGTATACAGTATATACAGGCAGTATATGGCCGGTGGTCACACATGTATACAGTATATACAGGCAGTATATGGCCGGTGGTCACATGTATACAGTATATACAGGCAGTATATGGCCGGTGGTCACACAGTATACAGTATATACAGGCAGTACTGTGGCCGGTGGTCACACATGTATACAGTATATACAGGCAGTATGTGGCCGGTGGTCACACATGTATACAGTATATACAGGCAGTACTGTGGCCGGTGGTCACACATCGTATACAGTATATACAGGCAGTACTGTGGCCGGTGGTCACACACGTATACAGTATATACAGGCAGTACTGTGGCCGGTGGTCACACATGTATACAGTATATACAGGCAGTATATGGCCGGTGGTCACACACGTATACAGTATATACAGGCAGTACTGTGGCCGGTGGTCACACATGTATACAGTATATACAGGCAGTACTGTGGCCGGTGGTCACACATGTATACAGTATATACAGGCAGTAATGGCCGGTGGTCACACAGTATACAGTATATACAGGCAGTACTGTGGCCGGTGGTCACACATGTATACAGTATATACAGGTAGTATATGGCCGGTGGTCACACATGTATACAGTATATACAGGTAGTATATGGCCGGTGGTCACACATGTATACAGTATATACAGGCAGTATATGGCCGGTGGTCACACACGTATACAGTATATACAGGCAGTATGTGGCCGGTGGTCACACACGTATACAGTATATACAGGCAGTACTGTGGCCGGTGGTCACACATGTATACAGTATATACAGGCAGTATATGGCCGGTGGTCACACAGTATACAGTATATACAGGCAGTACTGTGGCCGGTGGTCACACATGTATACAGTATATACAGGCAGTAAGCAGTATGACTAGTGAGAACCGCTGTACTAGTTCTCCCCACATACAGGTCTGTGTCCTCCTATCACGCAGGGCAGGACAGCTGTGGCAGAGCTCAGCCACGGTGCGTCCAGCGGCGGTGAGGACCGGACACGGCCGGTGACGCCGCTGCTCGCTCTCTGCAGCTGCTACGTTGCGCCGCTCCGGCCGGTACTGCGCATGCTGCAGGTGCACGGCTCCTCCATCTTATGCTCCGCACACAGCAGCCTCCTCATACATAACGCGGCACGTCCCGGCGCTCGTTCATTTCCGTCTCGTAGTGGAAAGCATCGCCCTATAGACGGCTGTTATCTACCGAGAGCCGCAGCCCCCGCCCGGCGACTCCTGCGCCATCATGCTGCACGTCTGACGAGACCCTGACGTTTTACACCTCAGAAAATGGATGTTGCCTCTGCTGCTCGCATCTGAGGAGAGCCAGGCAGTGAGAGCCGCGGGGTGAGTGGCGCCTTCTCTATTTCGGGCTGTTCCCCGGGAGCTTCCCGGGTATCGCGTTTGGTTTGCGGTTTATTTCTGGTTGATTATTCTGCCGGGCACATAGCAGCACCGAAGCCCGGAGGCTGTTGTCATGGCCAGAGAACTCCATAAAGTTTTATAGATTTGAAAATGTGCCGCAAGGAGTGCTGGGAGTTGTAGTCCATTCGTATAGTGCTTATGTTGCTGGATCTGGCTGTTGCCATGTATGGCTGCTCGGGTCACCGACCCTCCATCACTGGCCTGACTGTGAGATGTGTGCGGTACTGTCTGTATGCGGACTGCAGAGAACGGGGAGAAGGATAATGTTATGTCCTCAGCGATTATACTATGGCAGAACCTCTATATACCGTGCATCATCTCCCAGGGCTGTACCAGCTCCTCTGGTGTGGGGGCCCTGGGCTGCATTGGCACCTCTGGTGTGGGGGCCCAGGGCTGCATTGGCTCCTCTGGTGTGGGGGCCCAGGGCTGCATTGGCACCTCTGGTGTGGGGGCCCAGGGCTGCATTGGCACCTCTGGTGTGGGGGCCCAGGGCTGCATTGGCTCCGCTGGTGTGGGGGCCCTGGGCTGCATTGGCTCCTCTGGTGTGGGGGCCCAGGGCTGCATTGGCTCCGCTGGTGTGGGGGCCCTGGGCTGCATTGGCTGCTCTGGTGTGGGGGCCCAGGGCTGCATTGGCTGCTCTGGTGTGGGGGCCCAGGGCTGCATTGGCTCCTCTGGTGTGGGGGCCCAGGGCTGCATTGGCTCCTCTGGTGTGGGGGCCCAGGGCTGCATTGGCACCTCTGGTGTGGGGGCCCTGGGCTGCATTGGCTCCGCTGGTGTGGGGGCCCAGGGCTGCATTGGCTCCTCTGGTGTGGGGCCCAGGGCTGCATTGGCTCCGCTGGTGTGGGGGCCCAGGGCTGCATTGGCTCCTCTGGTGTGGGGGCCAGGGCTGCATTGGCTCCTCTGGTGTGGGGCCCTGGGCTGCATTCGCTCCGCTGGTGTGGGGGCCCAGGGCTGCATTGGCTCCTCTGGTGTGGGGGCCTAGGGCTGCATTGGCTCCTCTGGTGTGGGGGCCCAGGGCTGCATTGGCTCCTCTGGTGTGGGGGCCCAGGGCTGCATTGGCTCCTCTGGTGTGGGGGCCCAGGGCTGCATTGGCTCCTCTGGTGTGGGGGCCCAGGGCTGCATTTGCTCCTCTGGTGTGGGGGCCCAGGGCTGCATTGGCACCTCTGGTGTGGGGGCCCAGGGCTGCATTGGCACCTCTGGTGTGGGGGCCCAGGGCTGCATTGGCTCCTCTGGTGTGGGGGCCCTGGGCTGCATTGGCTCCTCTGGTGTGGGGGCCCAGGGCTGCATTGGCTCCTTCTGTGTGTGGGGGGCCCAGGGCTGCATTGGCTCCGCTGGTGTGGGGGCCCAGGGCTGCATTGGCTCCTCTGGTGTGGGGGCCCAGGGCTGCATTGGCTCCTCTGGTGTGGGGGCCCAGGGCTGCATTGGCTCCTCTGGTGTGGGGCCCAGGGCTGCATTGCTCCCTGGTGTGGGGGCCCAGGGCTGCATTGGCTCCTCTGGTGTGGGGGCCCAGGGCTGCATTGGCTCCTCTGGTGTGGGGGCCCAGGGCTGCATTGGCTCCTCTGGTGTGGGGGCCCAGGGCTGCATTGGCACCTCTGGTGTGGGGGCCCAGGGCTGCATTGGCACCTTGGTGTGGGGGCCCAGGGCTGCATTGGCTCCTCTGGTGTGGGGGCCCAGGGCTGCATTGGCACCTCTGGTGTGGGGGCCCAGGGCTGCATTGGCTCCTCTGGTGTGGGGGCCCAGGGCTGCATTGGCTCCTCTGGTGTGGGGGCCCAGGGCTGCATTGGCACCTCTGGTGTGGGGGCCCAGGGCTGCATTGGCACCTCTGGTGTGGGGGCCCAGGGCTGCATTGGCTCCTCTGGTGTGGGGGCCCAGGACTGCATTGGCACCTATGGTGTGGGGGCCCAGGGCTGCATTGGCTCCTCTGGTGTGGGGGCCCAGGGCTGCATTGGCTCCCCTGGTGTGGGGGCTGCATTGGCTCCTCTGGTGTGGAGGCCCAGGGCTGCATTGGCACCTCTGGTGTGGGGGCCCAGGGCTGCATTGGCTCCTCTGGTGTGGGGGCCCAGGACTGCATTGGCACCTCTGGTGTGGGGGCCCAGGGCTGCATTGGCTCCTCTGGTGTGGGGGCCCAGGGCTGCATTGGCTCCTCTGGTGTGGGGGGCTGCATTGGCTCCTCTGGTGTGGGGCCAGGCTGCATTGGCCCTCTGGTGTGGGGGCCCAGGGCTGCATTGGCACCTCTGGTGTGGGGGCCCAGGGCTGCATTGGCATCCTCTGGTGTGGGGGCCCAGGGCTGCATTGGCACCTCTGGTGTGGGGGCCCAGGGCTGCATTGGCACCTCTGGTGTGGGGGCCCAGGGCTGCATTGGCACCTCTGGTGTGGGGGCCCAGGGCTGCATTGGCACCTCTGGTGTGGGGGCCCAGGGCTGCATTGGCACCTCTGGTGTGGGGGCCCAGGGCTGCATTGGCACCTCTGGAGGAGGCTGTGCCCAGGATTGTACTGCCACTGCTGGATGCGGGTGGACCCAGGACTGTAAGAATTTAAAGGGAACCTGTTACCCCCCCCCCCCCAGGGCCTATTAAAGTAAAAGAGCCACCTTCAGCAGCACTAAGTGTGCATTCTGTGAAGGTGGCTCTTATGTTTCTTATCACTAGGAACGCTGAAATAATGAGTTTTATAAATTTCCGCCATACCTCTATTGAGTCAGGGAGGTATTTTTCTCCCCCTGACTCTACGGCCTCGCAGCCGTCCATCATCCCCCTCTTGTCTCCGGCCCCCGCCTCCTCTCTTACTTGTGACGTCACCGGCGCATGCACTCTGCAATCACTTCTCGGCCATGCACTGTGCGCGTTGCCCGGGAACTTACATCAGGTGATGTAAGGTTATCGCGCCTTTGTGTAGCGGAGGCCCCAGATCCTGCCCCGCAGTGTGTTATGATATATTCACACTGCGGGGCTGGGAATCTGGCGCCTGCGCAGTGAGGAAAGAGGTGGAGGAAAGAGGCGGGTATAAGGAGAGAGTAATTTTGTAGAAAGTAAATTATTCAAATACAGGATATTAAGTGTATAGAAGATTAGCATAGATGACAAACAATAACATTTGCTGCAGGAATCTTCTTTGCCATCTAGCTACTTCTAAGCAGATGCAATGTTTATTACAATAAGGACACCACTAAAATGGTTCTCCAACATGGTTCACTTAAAGGGAATCTGTCACCCCATTTTTGCAATATCAGATAAAGATATCACTGAATATTGCGCCCCATAAGTAATCTATAGGTACCTATCATATCTCCTGACACCCCAGTTTTCATGTCAAAATACCTTTGTAAAGTTCGTTTTTCAGTATGCAAATACCTGCGGTCCGGTCTGATGGGCAGCGTTTATTCTCATTCCCCCACAGCCTCCTTTCTTGCCCTACGCACTTCTTTTCTTCCGTTCACGTTAGGTTTCCGCGCTTGCGCTTTGAAAAAGCTCCTCGCGCGTGCGCAGTGGGCAAAGCATAAAATCATTACTGCGCATGCGCCACTATTTTGCCTGACTTTCCTTGCCCCGGAAGTCGTCCAAGGCAAGCAGTCGTTTCCTGGACGCCGGAAATACTGGCGCATGCGCAGACCTGATTTTCTACTTTGCCCACTGTTGGGCAAAGCACACTGCGCACGCGCGAGGGCACTTTTGAATGCGCAAGCACGGAAACCGTATGCCGTCTGTGATATTCACAGACAAAGATACGTGGAACAAGTCAAGGAGCGGGAGGGGGGGGATTAGAATAAACGCCGCCCATCGAACCGGACCGCATGTATTTGCATACTGAAAAACTAACTTTACAAAGGTATTTTGACATGAAATCTGGGGTGTCAGGAGATATGATAGGTACCTATAGATTACTTATGGGACGCACTATTCAGTGATATCTTTATCTGATATCGCAAAAATGGGGTGACAGATTCCCTTTAAGTTACAGGCGTTAACGGGGGTCACCAGTAGAGTTGAGCGAAAAAATGGTCGGCCAGATTCATAAGTTGCCGACTTTTGCCAAAGTCGGGTTTCGCAGAATGCTTGCAGGTGCCTTTTTTCAGCCAATGAGCAAGGATGTACACTGTGGGCAACGAGATGACATGAAGCGTCCACCTCCATTGTAGAGAAGGGCATTGCAGTGATTGGCTTGCTTTGGGGGCGTCGTAATGTCTATACATACATAAGTGAGCACACGTCACTCCTCAGTTTATTAAGGTGCATCGATCAATGGTTATCAAGCCCTTAATTACTAAAAAATTGCAAAATAATCCGGCACTCTAGATGTAATGCTGAACACAAGGAATTTATTATCATAATCCAATATAACGTTTCGGTCGAAATCCTCGACCTTCATCAGACCGATTATGCATATAATCAGAGCAATATCATTTGTGTAATAGAGCCGAGGTCAGAACTATAGGCGCATCACATAGGCATATAGCCACTTCCAAATAGCGCTACACTATGAATCTTTTTCTGTGAAAGGCATCACCACGAATATAGGTCCTTATAGGCGCAATACCATAGGCTGACAAGCATTTAGATACAGCGCCTCTAGTTCTGTGTTCAGCATTACATCTATACAAACCTTGACCGCCGACCTCCATTTTACTTCTGCCGATCTTAACAGTAGGGAGAGGTTGCTGACGCTGTTTATCAGTAGGGAGAGAGTAAGGCTGTGTTTCCATGGTCAGGAAACACAGCGCATTTGACGGAGCGGAAATTCCGCTCCGTCTAAGCCCCGCCCCCTTTCTGACGCGCATTCTTTCCGGAGGTGTTCAAGACACCTCCGGAAAGAACGCAGGGCTACATAGCCCTGTGCTAAATTCCGTTGCGGCGACGCAGCGTCGCCACAATACGCTAGGACATGCTGCGGTCTGAAAAGACGCGCAACATGTCCGGATACGCAGGTCTTCCGCCTGCGTGTTGTTACGCATAGTGGAGACGGGATTTCTTGAAATCCCTCCACTATGCTGTAACATCTGGACGCTGCGTGTTTGGCGCTGCGCCAGCGCACAGTGCCAAACACGCAGCGTTTCCTGACCGTGGAAACTCACCCTTAGGGCTGGAAAGAGAAGTTCTTCTGTGCTTGTGCTGATAGCAATTGTGCTGTACAGTTAGTGTGCAGTGACAGGGGAGGATTTTCTTGTGTGCAGCAGCGCTGGTTATTAGGCTGCCTGATATCTGTATTGCTGTGTGTACACTGCTGTGCAGACTGCTTATTACACAGCACTAATACTTTTATTCTTTTTTTTCTGCACAGTTACTGAGCGTTCATTTTTTCTCACACCGTATAGAGCTGTACGCTCCTCACATACTACCGTGTACCGGCTGGTATCACGGACAAATACATGCTGACTATCTGTGTGTGACTCCGGGAATATATACGGAGATTTAAATTTTTCCATACACTGTATACAGCTGTACGCTTCTGATACAGTACCGTATATCTGCTCTTTGTATTACGGTCAAATCCATAGTGAGTGAACGTCTGTGTTTGACTCCGGAAATATATACGGAGATTGAAATTTTTCCCTACACCATATACAGCTGTCCTCTCCTCATACAGTACCCCATCTGCTGGTAGTGCCAAAAGCACATTAGTACCTAAGGCAGGAGGTGTTGAGCCTGCGTCATCGTCTGGCTCCAGAAGGCCTGGAAGGCTCCCTTTTCTGGGAGTAGGTAAACCGCTTTTAAAGCCGGAGCATCAGGAACAGGTTTTGGCTTACATTGCCGAAACAGCCTCCAGCTCTATCGCCTCCTCTTCTGAAGTTTCAAAAGCTCCAAGCACTGAGTCGTCAGTGCAGGCTTCTGGTCAGGAACAACCCCTTTCCTTGTGTCCTTCACCCCCACCAAAAGGGAAGGATGCGGCAGCCCACACTTCAGATTACTCCCTGGAGTTCTTTTCATATACCATGCCTGGGTTATCAAGTGAAATCCTGAATTCCCCAGTCCAAGATGAATATGTCATGGAGTGCACTGATGCACAGCCACTGCTAGATGATTCTGCTGGTACATTCACCCAGAGCACTGCATTGCCCTCGCAGTCTACTGAGCCAGATTCTGACCCTGATGAAACTCAGGTGCCCCTTCCCGCATACTATACCACCTTACAGGGTGACACAGAAGAAGGTGCAGATGAAATTGAAGAGGAGGTGATGGATGACCCAGTTGTTGACCCGGATTGGCATCCATTGGGGTGAAGAGGGTGCCGCTGGCAATAGCTCAAAAGAGGAGGATCCGCAGCAGGTATCGACATCGCAGCTGCAGTTATCTGGCAGGCCCGTAGCAGTCCAAAAACGTGTTAAAAAAAACAAAAAGAATTGCAGGACAGCTTTGCCAGACGGTCAAATTAGCACAGCGTGCAAGCCCTGAAAAGTTTTCCCATAGTAGGAAGAGTGCAGTGTGGCACTTTTTTGACCAAAATCCTATTGATGAGGCAAAGGTTATCTGTAAGAAGTGTGGAAGGACCTTTAGCCGAGGGAAAAATCTCTGAAAATTGAATACCAGTTGCTTAGACATTTAAACACCATGCACTTGCAAGCGTGGACCGACTACAAAAACTCAGCACACGTTCACCTGCTCCGACTGAAGGTAGCCAGCAACGCTACATCGCTTCCCCCACTGTAAGCCCACCAGTTACCACACCACCAGCAAGAAATGTTGAGGTGTCGTCGCAAGGCCAAAGCAGTCAGGGAATCACAATGTTTTTCCAACGAAAGACTGAATCTAGGCCATCACCATCACCAACCCCTCTGTCTGCCGTGTCCACTGCTAGTTCACCCATATGCAGCTCTCAAGTCCAGCTCACCCTAGCAGACATTCTGAGTAGGACAAGAAAGTACTCATCCTTTCATCCGCGTACACTGGCTTTGAACGCCTACATTACCAAACTGATCTCATTAGAGATGATGCCCTTCCGTTTGGTTGAAAGCGCAGCGTTCCGAAAGCTCATGACCTATGCTGTCCCACGCTATGCCTTACCCAGTCTGCACTTCTTTTCTAGAAAAACCATCCCTGCCCTCCACCTGCATGTGAAAGACCGCATTGTCCATGCACTCAAACAATCAGTGAGTGGAAAGGTGCACCTCACAACAGATGCATTGCATTGGCCAGTAGGCATGGCCGTTACGTGCCCATCACTGTGCACTGGGTTAATGTGGATGCAGGGTCCACAGGGGACAGCGGTGGTGGGACAGTGCTGCCTAGCCCACGGTATAGGCAACAGTTGGCTGTAGGCGTTCGACCCTCCTCCTCCTCCTCCAGAAGCATAAGCTCGTCGACAGAGCGCAGTCACACGAGCACTCCATCCGCAGCTGCCAGTGTTGCACACGAGGTGTCCCACTATCGAACAACTAGTGGTAAGCGTCAGCAGGCTGTTTTAAAGATGATGTCTTTGGGCTACAACAGACACACCGCGGAGGTACTGGCCGACTACTTGCAGCGAGAAACTGAGTCATGGCTGGGCAGTCTACATCTTGAGCCAGGCAGGGTAGTCAGTGATAACGGCCGTAATTTTGTGGCGGCCATAGCCCTGGCAAAACTCAGACACATACCTTGCCTAGCTCACACCTTGAACCTGATGGTGCAGTGCTTCATAAATGATTATCCGGAGTTACCAGCCCTGCTCCATAAGGTGCGAAGACTGTGCTCGCACATCCGTCGCTCGCTCGTAGACTCCAGTCGTATGCAGAGGCTGCAGCGATCGCTCCACCTCCCCAAGCACCGCCTAATCATAGACGTTGCAACAAGGTGGAACTCCACCATGCACATGGTTGAGAGGCTGTGCGAACAGAGGCAGGCTGTAATGCATTTATGGGAGGATACACGGGCAGGCAGTTTGAGGGCAGACATCGAGTTGTCTGGTGTGCAGTGGTCAAAGCTGAAAGACCTCTGTAAAGTCCTTCAGTGTTTTGAGGAACGCACACAGCTGGTAAGCGCAGACGACACCATCATAAGCATGAGCATCCCGCTTATGCGTCTGCTCATGCAAACTTTGACGCACATTAAGGATCAGGCGTCTGCAGCGGAGGAGGAGGGAAGCCTTGATGACAGTCAGGCATTGTCTGCTCAGGGAACTGTTGTGGAAGAGGAGGAGGATGAGGGAGATGATTATTTTGGTGAGGAGGATGCTTCTCAGGGGGCAAGAGAAAATGTTGGCTTGCCAAGGTCAGGTACAGGGTTTGTGCATGACTGGAGGGATGTGGATTTGGCAGAAAGTGCTCCACCACCCACCACTGTCAGTGCATCATTGACACCTGGAACATTGGTCCACATGTGTGATTATGCCTTGCGGATCCTAAAAAGGGACCCCCGCAATGTCACAATTATGAAGGATGACGATCCTCGATCCACGCTATAAAGGCAAATTACAGAACATCATGCCATAGGAGAACCTAGAGCTAATATTGGCGAACAAACAAGCAACTCTGGTAAACCGTTTGTTAGAGGCATTCCCAGCACACAGCGGCGGTGCAGGTTCTACCACGAGCCGTACTGGGCAACATGGAAGAGGTGTTCGTGGTGCACACAGCCGAAGTGGCATTGGAGACTGGTTTCATGACCATGTGGACTGATTTCTTGAGTAACGCTCACACGACTGGTAATACTGAATCGATTGCAACAGACAGGAGACAGCAGTTGTCAACTATGCTTCAAAATTACCTCTCCTCCCCTATCTGTGTTATCCCTCACAGTTCATTCCCCTTTGACTACTGGGCCTGTAAACTGGACACCTGGCCTGAATTGGCACAATATGCCTTACAGGAGCTCGCTTGCCCTGCTGGTAGTGTGCTATCAGAAAGAGTCTTCAGTGCTGCTGGATCAACCCGGCTGTCGACCCAAAATGTAGGTGATCTCACCTTCATTAAAATGAACCATGCCTGGGTTTCAAAGGATTTTGTACCACCTTCCCCTGACGACACATAGGTTGCCAGCAAAATGGCTCGCTTTGTCCTCCTCTTCCTCCGACTTCTCCAATTCCTCCATTTGCAGCTGCGGAACGTCCAGCCTACACCTCAACATATGCCAGTTTTTCCACCTTCCTAGCTCAGCCACCCCAGGGTCGGCGTCAGCACCTGGCGCACCCGGGCAAGTGCCGGGGCCCTGAGCAGGTGGGGGGGGCCCACTCGCCGTCAGAGACACCGGCGAACTATGAGGGGCCCTGTGCCACGAGTGGGCCGCCCCTGCTTGCTCAGGGCCACAGCACTTGCAATACTTACCTCTCCCTGCTCCACCGCTGTGACGTCTTCCGCGTTTCCTGACAGTGACATTCAGGTCAGAGAGCGCGATGACGTCACGTCTGTGCGCCCTCTGCTTGAACAGTCACAGTGCAGAGAGCTGGAAGATGGCGACACTGAGGAGTCCAGAGTAGAGCAGTGCCCAGCGAGGAGAGGTATTTCATTTTTTAAATGTTTGGAGCAATATATGGGGAGCATTATACACTGGAGAATTATATATGGGGCCCATCATACACTTGAGCATCATAGATAGGGCCCATTATACACTGGAGCATCATCCATGGGACACATCATATACTGGAGCATCATATGGGGCCCATTATATATGGAGCATTATATAGGCCCATCATACACTGGAGCATCACCCATGGGGCACATCATATACTGGAGCATCATATGGGGCCCATTATAAATGGCGCATCATATGGGGCACTTTATATATGGAACATCACATGGAGCCCATTATATATGGAGCATTATATATTGGGACCATTATATTGGGCTCATCATACACTGGAGTACCATATATGGTGCCCATCATATACTAGAGCATCATATGGGGTTCATTATTTATGGGGCATCATATAGGGCCCTTTATATATGGATTATCATATGGAGCACATATGGGGCCTATTCTGTATGGCTCATATGGAGCCCATTCTGTATGGAGCAATATATGGGGCCCATCATACACTGTATGGAGCAATATGTGGGGCTCGTTATAATCTATGGGGACCGTCCTATACTGTATGGCAGATTATATGGGGACCATCATATACTGGAGCATTATGTGGAGCTCATCATATACTGTATGGAACATTATATGGGACCAATTATGTATGGAGCAATATATGGGGCTCATTATTCTGTATGGAGCAATATATGGGGCTCATTATACTTTATGAAGCATTTTATTGGACCCATTATTCTGTATGGAACAATATATGGGGCTCATTATTCTGTATAGAGCAATATGTGGGGCTCATTATTCTGTATGGTGCACTATGTGGTGCCCATAATACTGTATGGAGGACTATACTGTCCGGTTTTTGAGCTATTGTAGAATTTACAATAGATATCACTCATGTAATGTAGGAAGTGAAGTATTTGGCATTGTACTATACCTATATTTCTCTGCCGTATCGGAGCATCATGAATTGTGGTATGTGTTAAAGGGGCCCACTGAGACTCTTTCGCCCGGGGCTCACGAAAACCTGGAGCCAGCCCTGAACCCCTCCCCTCAACTTTAGCCAAATAACCCCCCCGTTTTCAATACGTTACTATTATAAAGTAAATTAAGGTTGACAAGCTTAAGTAATAAAAATCGATGTCATTGGCATTGAAATGGGAACTGTAGGTGTGTTTACTGTCCTCCACTCACTGCCGACTTTTGTTCCCCATTGACTTGCATTGGGGTCGGCTCAGGTTACTCCGACTTTTGCTGATAGTCGGCCGATTTCGTTTGACTCGACTTTTGATAAAGTCGGGTGGTCCGAAACCCGACTCGACCCTCCCAGAGACAAAGTCGCTCATCTTTAGTCACCAGTATTACCTGCTAAGCCGAAACTCCTAACAAAGCCAAGTAATGGTCTATGGGCACTCTTAACATGGGCTTGCCCCCGTCTTGTCTCCTGCACAGTCCCAAACTGTACCAAATGTCAGTGTTGGAAGTAATTGCCCGGTTCACTCTCTCCTCCTGACTATCACAGCGTACGTCCACTTCCAGATTGGCTCCGTACCCAGTCTTTGGTGCTTTAGGGTCTGTTCCCACAGTCAGTGTTAGGGCTCATACTCACTTGCGCCGAAAACGGATGATATTCAGCTGAAAAAAAATCGGATTCAAATCTGACCAATGTTAGTCAATAGGTGTCTTCTCATTTGCAATTTTTTTTCTCAGCCGAAATTGGTGTGAGAAAAAAATCGCAGCATGCTGCGATTTGATGCGATTTTTGGCATGATAATCGCCAATGCAAGTCAATGGGTGCGAGAAATCATCGCACAGCACTCTCACCATGCGAGTGCTGTCCGATTATACGCACCAGTCTCCTTTGAAAAGCCGGCAATTCATCCCCGGCTACTGTAAAATCACACTGACAGCTCACAAAACACTAGATACATACACATAGAATACATATATATATACATGTCATTGTGACACATACATAATATATATATATATATATATTTATAGTTCATACACTTATACATACTGTAATAGCCGCTAATTCAATTGCCGGCTTTTGTGAAATCACAGAAGCCGACATGAAATGATACATTGTTTACACACAGTTAACCATGTCATTTCATGTATTTTGATATATGGTTTTAACTTACAATTACATAAGTGTATGTGTGCAAAATTTCAGACATGTAGGGGTTAATTAAAGGTGTAAATTCGTTGAAAAAAAAATGCGTGGGCTCCCGCTGTATTTTCTCCACCAGACAGACAAAGCAAGCGAGTGGGGGCAGATAATAATAGCCTAGGGAGGGTACATTTTTTTTGTGCCCCCCTGGCTACTAACATCTGCCCTCAGACACCCTAGAAAGGGCAAATCTCTAATTAGATTAGCCCTTTCTGGCACTTTGCCCGTCTATTCCCATTGCCCTGTAGCGGTGGCGAATGGGTTAATAAGGGGTTAAAACCACCTTGCAAGTGAAGGGTGACTTTAAGCCAGGTTAATAATTGAGAGCTGTCAATTAGACAACTATCAATTATTAATCCTATTGTATGAAAGAAAAATCAAACACACACGTGTGTGTGTGTGTGTGTGTGTGTGTGTGTGTATATATATATATATATATATATATATATTATATATATATATATATTAATCTTTATTTTTATATAGCGCTAACATATTCCGCAGCGCTTTACAGTTTACACACATTATCATCGCTGTCCCCGAAGGGGCTCACAATCTAGATTCCCTATCTGTATGTTTTTGGAACATATACAGGTCCTTCTCAAAAAATTAGCATATAGTGCTAAATTTCATTATTTACCATAATGTAATGATTACAATTAAACTTTCATATATTTTAGATTCATTACACACCAACGGAAATTTGTCAGGTCTTTTATTGTTTTAATAGTGATGATTTTGGCATACAACTCCTGATAACCCAAAAAACCTGTCTCAAAAAATTAGCATATCAAGAAAAGGTTCTCTAAACGACCTATTACCCTAATCTTCTGAATCAACTAATTAACTCTAAACACATGCAAAAGATTCCTGAGGCTTTTAAAAACTCCCTGCCTGGTTCATTACTCAAAACCCCCATCATGGGTAAGACTAGCGACCTGACTGATGTCAAGAAGGCCATCATTGACACCCTCAAGCAAGAGGGTAAGACCCAGAAAGAAATTTCTCAACAAATAGGCTGTTCCCAGAGTGCTGTATCAAGGCACCTCAATGGGAAGTCTGTTGGAAGGAAACAATGTGGCAGAAAACGCTGTACAACGAGAAGAGGTGACCGGACCCTGAGGAAGATTGTGGAGAAGGACCGATTCCAGACCTTGGGGGACCTGAGGAAGCAGTGGACTGAGTCTGGAGTAGAAACATCCAGAGCCACCGTGCACAGGCGTGTGCAGGAAATGGGCTACAGGTGCCGCATTCCCCAGGTAAAGCCACTTTTGAACCATAAACAGCGGCAGAAGCGCCTGACCTGGGCTACAGAGAAGCAGCACTGGACTGTTGCTAAGTGGTCCCAAGTACTTTTTTCTGATGAAAGCAAATTTTGCATGTCATTCGGAAATCAAGGTGCCAGAGTCTGGAGGAAGACTGGGGAGAAGGAAATGCCAAAATGCCTGAAGTCCAGTGTCAAGTACCCACAGTCAGTGATGGTGTGGGGTGCCATGTCAGCTGCTGGTGTTGGTCCACTGTGTTTCATCAAGGGCAGGGTCAATGCAGCTAGCTATCAGGAGATTTTGGAGCACTTCATGCTTCCATCGGCTGAAATGCTTTATGGAGATGAAGATTTCATTTTTCAGCACGACCTGGCACCTGCTCACAGTGCCAAAACCACTGGTAAATGGTTTACTGACCATGGTATTACTGTGCTCAATTGGCCTGCCAACTCTCCTGACCTGAACCCCATAGAGAATCTGTGGGATATTGTGAAGAGAAAGTTGAGAGACACAAGACCCAACACTCTGGATGAGCTTAAGGCCGCTATCAAAGCATCCTGGGCCTCCATAACACCTCAGCAGTGTCACAGGCTGATTGCCTCCATGCCACGCCGCATTGAAGCAGTCATTTCTGCCAAAGGATTCCCGACCAAGTATTGAGTGCATAACTGAACATTATTATTTGATGGTTTTTTTGGTTGTTTTGAAAAAACACTTATTTTATTGGACGGTTGAAATATGTTAATTTTTTGAGACAGGTTTTTTTGGGTTATCAGGAGTTGTATGCCAAAATCATCATTATTAAAACAATAAAAGACCTGACAAATTTCAGTTGGTGTGTAATGAATCTAAAATATATGAAAGTTTAATTGTAATCATTACATTATGGTAAATAATGAAATTTAGCACTATATGCTAATTTTTTGAGAAGGACCTGTATGTGTGTATATGTATTGTTTATATTCTTTATTAAAGCTGTCAGTGTGATTTTACAGTATAGTCGGGGATGAATTAGCGGCTATTATACTATGTAGAAGTGTATGACATATATATAATATATATATATAGAAAACTAGATCTGAACTGAAAAAGTAAGTTAATGTGTATGCAAAATGTAAATGCATATTAACACATGACCATTACACAGAAAAACAGGCACAAAAAAACAAATATCCAAAAATGAAATAAAAAATCTTTTTGCAAAAATGCATGAAGGTAGTAATAATCATAAGGGTATTTAGTAAACATAATTTTGATCAAAATAATGTACAAGCCATCCCGCCACGTCAAGACAACCCTCTGTGGGACAGTCCTACTCTAATATTGAAAACCTTTCCACTTGTCAAGTGACTTAAATGTGAACAAGGGCAGAGGGACTGAACCCACCAGTTGAAGCTCCGGCCAGACAGGATGGATTTTCTCAACTCAGAAAAAAGGGCGGTCACACCCTTATATGCACGGAATGCACTATGAACTACATAGAAAACTAGATCTGAACTGAAAAAGTAAGTTAATGTGTATGCAAAATGTAAATGCATATTAACACATGACCATTACACAGAAAAACAGGCACAAAAAAACAATATCCAAAAATGAAATAAAAAATCTTTTTGCAAAAATGCATGAAGGTAGTAATAATCATAAGGGTATTTAGTAAACATAATTTTGATCAAAATAATGTACAAGCCATCCCGCCACGTCAAGGCAACCCTCTGTGGGACAGTCCTACTCTAATATTGAAAACCTTTCCACTTGTCAAGTGACTTAAATGTGAACAAGGGCAGAGGGACTGAACCCACCAGTTGAAGCTCAGGCCAGACAGGATGGATTTTCTCAACTCAGAAAACAGGGCGGTCACACCCTTATATGCACTGAATGCACTATGAACTACATAGAAAACTAGATCTGAACTGAAAAAGTAAGTTAATGTGTATGCAAAATGTAAATGCATATTAACACATGACCATTACACAGAAAAACAGGCACAAAAAAACAAATATCCAAAAATGAAATAAATCTTTTTGCAAAAATGCATGAAGGTAGTAATAATCATAAGGGTATTTAGTAAACATAATTTTGATCAAAATAATGTACAAGCCATCCCGCCACGTCAAGGCAACCCTCTGTGGGACAGTCCTACTCTAATATTGAAAACCTTTCCACTTGTCAAGTGACTTAAATGTGAACAAGGGCAGAGGGACTGAACCCACCAGTTGAAGCTCCGGCCAGACAGGATGGATTTTCTCAACTCAGAAAACAGGGCGGTCACACCCTTATATGCACGGAATGCACTATGAACTACATAGAAAACTAGATCTGAACTGAAAAAGTAAGTTAATGTGTATGCAAAATGTAAATTCATATTAACACATGACCATTACACAGAAAAACAGGCACAAAAAAACAAATATCCAAAAATGAAATAAAAAATCTTTTTGCAAAAATGCAAAATTATATAATTATATAATTATTTGCTTTTTATGTACATTTTTTTTTTTTACAATGTGATTTTTACATTACTTTTTACATAGAGATAACTAACTGCTCTATGTAAAACTTCATGTTAAAATCGCATTGCATACAGATGGAAAACTGATGGAAAACGCATGGTGCGATTTAATATCGCATGCAAATCGCATGACATTTTACTAGAATCGTACCGTTTTTTCCGTCCAGAAAACGGACCGATTTTTTTCCAGCCAGTGAATATGAGCCCTTAGGCAGCGAATTGGACGCTCCATCCAAAGCGCTCCCGACTTTTGAACTCCGGTGAATCCCCATGTGTTCATTGAACCGTGCATAATCACCGCGTCCTATACACTGTATGGGAACATTTATCTTGTGGAGATTGAGCGTCTCCAAGATAAATTGACATGCTGCGGTCTGGAAAGACGTGCCACATGTGCGTCTCCGCAGAGAAGCCGCGGGTATCGGTGCACGCATAGGATTTGAAGAAATCTCATTTCCACTATCAACTATGCTGTAACATCTGGCCGCAGCGGATGTACACAGCATCCAACCCGCAGTGTTTAATGACTGTGGGAACATACCCTATGATCCTCCGGGTTCCATTTGAACAGCAGGTGGCAATCACCGATCACAAATACTGTGCAATGCTGAGGAATCTCCTATTCCGCGGCACACCCCCTTACACCAGCTTCCTTGTTGGGGTTGGACCAAGGGCTTTTTGGAGGGGGTGGGCTCCTGTACGGGCTTTGGGACTATATTGGCACCACTGAAGGAGGTGGGCATTGGGGCCGTACTGGCACCTCTGGAAGCTGTGAGTCCCGGGGGCTGTATGATTACACTTGTAGGCCAGACTTCATCTGCGTCTTGCTTGTTGCTGGGCCTGGTGCTTTATTATCCCGTCTGTGCGTGGACTCGAAGAACGGTGTTTGTATTTCATGTGACTGTAGGTGACATTTCACTATTGCTGCAGAAATGCTGTAAATAATTGAGAGACTGGAAATCAATGTGATTTATGGAAATTCAGTGGGGAATGCCTAGGTCCAATACACTGTGCGCTCACCTGACTTGGACATGAGGGAATTGCATAAACCTCTATTATTGGAAGTGGACTCTCTTCCACAAAGCGGCTTTGTCTGCTGAATACTGGCAGCAGTATTCAATGAGAATATTTCATTCATTTAGATCTAGGATGTGTTATTTTAGTGTTCCCTTTATTTTTTTGAGCAGTGTGTGTATACATATATACACATGAAGACCTGGAAGAACAACATGTGCAACCCCTGAAAATCCTGATTCAGTCCTGCAACTAGAGAGCACGGTAGCTGGTCTTCTGAAACAGAAGATCTTAGATAAACTAAATACCACCAATACCAGAGATCGACTGCCAAGGCCCAGCAAAGAAACACCACCAGACAGTATGCTTGAAGATGCCAATAGAGCACTTGCATCAATACCTACCACCACCATAACTCAAACTAATAAACTGATCTATGCTACTGCCTCAGCAATCATGGAAATGCTTGGCTATACAACCAGCAAGAACAACAGAAGTATGTGCCCCCCTTGGAAAAGAAGGCTGAAAACAAAAATCAAGGTGACACGAAGGGAAGTCAGCCAACTGACAAATACAGAATGGTGTAAAGATCAAGAATAAGACCAAGCTGGATAAGTCCAAGAGAAAAGAAATGTTCCAGCTCCTTAACCCCTTCAAGACCCAGCCTATTTTGACCTCAAAGACCTTGCCATTTTTTGCAATTCTGACCAGTGTCCCTTTATGAGGTAATAACTCAGGAACGCTTCAACGGATCCTAGCGATTCTGAGATTGTTTTTTCGTGACATATTGGGCTTCATGTTAGTGGTAAATTTAGGTCGATAATTTTTGCGTTTATTTGTGAAAAAAATGGAAATTTGGCGAAAATTCTGAAAATTTTGTAATTTTCAAATTTTTAATTTTTATTCTGTTAAACCAGAGAGTTATGTGGCACAAAATAGTTAATAAATAACATTTCCCACATGTCTACTTTACATCAGCACAATTTTGGGAACAACATTTTTTTTTGTTAGGAAGTTATAAGGGTTAAAAGTTGACCAGCGATTTCTCATTTTTACAGCAAAATTTACAAAACCATTTTTTTTAGGGACCACCTCACATTTGAAGTCACTTTGAGGGGTCTATATGGCAGAAAATACCCAAAAGTGACACCTTTATAAAAACTGCACCCCTCAAGCTACTCAAAACTACATTCAAGAAGATTATTAACCCTTCAGGTGCGACACAGGAACTAAAGCAACGTGGAAGGAAAAAATGGACATTTTAATTTTTCCAACAAAAATTTTCTTTTAGCATCAATTTTTTCATTTTTACATGGGCATCAGGATAAAATGGATCCTAAAATGTGTTGGGCAATTTCTCCTGAGTACACAGATACCTCATATGTGGTCATAAACCACTGTATGGGCGCACGGCAGGGCTCAGAAGGGAAGGAGCGCCATTTGACTTTTTGAATGGAAAATATGCTGGAATATTTAGCGGTTGCCATGTCGCATTTGGAGAGTTC
The DNA here is from genome assembly GCA_033576555.1 of Oophaga sylvatica. NCBI lineage: Eukaryota > Metazoa > Chordata > Amphibia > Anura > Dendrobatidae > Oophaga > Oophaga sylvatica. The sequence goes on along the minus strand of JARQOD010000001.1, from coordinate 160,817,132 downwards.
CTGTGTGCCTAAACATTGGAGCTCCCCCACAAGTGACCCCATTTTGGAAACTAGACCCCCTAAGGAACTTATCTAGATGCATAGTGATCACTTTGAACCCCCAGGTGCTTCACAAATTGATCTGTAAAAAAAAAAAAGTACTTTTTTTTCACAAAAATTTTCTTTTAGCCTCAGTTTTTTCATTTTCACATGGGCAACAGTATAAATTGGATCCTAAAATTTGTTGGGCAATTTCTCCTGAGTACACAGATACCTCATATGTGGTCATAAACCACTGTTTGGGCGCACGGCAGGGCTCAGAAGGGAAGGAGCGCCATTTGACTTTTTGAATGGAAAATATGCTGGAATATTTAGCGGTTGCTATGTCGCATTTGGAGAGTCCCTGTGTGCCTAAACATTGGAGCTCCCCCACAAGTGACCCCATTTTGGAAACTAGACCCCCTAAGGAACTTATCTAGATGCATAGTGAGCACTTTGAACCCCCAGGTGCTTCACAAATTGATCCGTAAAAAAAAGAAAGTACTTTTTTTTCACAAAAATTTTCTTTTAGCCTCAGTTTTTTTCATTTTCACATGGGCAACAGTATAAATTGGATCCTAAAATTTGTTGGGCAATTTCTCCTGAGTACACAGATACCTCATATGTGGTCATAAACCACTGCTTGGGCGCACGGCAGGGCTCAGAAGGGAAGGAGCGCCATTTGACTTTTTGAATAGAAAATATGCTGGAATATTTAGCGGTTGCCATGTCGCATTTGGAGAGTCCCTGTGTGCCTAAACATTGGAGCTCCCCCACAAGTGACCCCATTTTGGAAACTAGACCCCCTAAGGAACTTATCTAGATGCATAGTGAGCACTTTGAACTCCCAGGTGCTTCACAAATTGATCCGTAAATAAAAGAAAGTACTTTTTTTTCACAAAAATTTTCTTTTAGCCTCAGTTATTTTCATTTTCACATGGGCAACAGTATAAATTGGATCCTAAAATTTGTTGGGCAATTTCTCCTGAGTACACAGATACCTCATATGTGGTCATAAACCACTGTTTGGGCGCACGGCAGGGCTCAGAAAGGAAGGAGCACCATTTGACTTTTTGAATGGAAAATATGCTGGAATATTTAGCGGTTGCTATGTCGCATTTGGAGAGTCCCTGTGTGCCTAAACATTGGAGCTCCCCCACAAGTGACCCCATTTTGGAAACTAGACCCCCTAAGGAACTTATCTAGATGCATAGTGAGCACTTTGAACCCCCAGGTGCTTCACAAATTGATCCGTAAAAAAAAGAAAGTACTTTTTTTTCACAAAAATTTCTTTTAGCCTCAGTTTTTTTCATTTTCACATGGGCAACAGTATAAATTGGATCCTAAAATTTGTTGGGCAATTTCTCCTGAGTACACAGATACCTCATATGTGGTCATAAACCACTGTTTGGGCGCACGGCAGGGCTCAGAAGGGAAGGAGCGCCATTTGACTTTTTGAATAGAAAATATGCTGGAATATTTAGCGGTTGCCATGTCGCATTTGGAGAGTCCCTGTGTGCCTAAACATTGGAGCTCCCCCACAAGTGACCCCATTTTGGAAACTAGACCCCCTAAGGAACTTATCTAGATGCATAGTGAGCACTTTGAACTCCCAGGTGCTTCACAAATTGATCCGTAAATAAAAGAAAGTACTTTTTTTTCACAAAAATTTTCTTTTAGCCTCAGTTATTTTCATTTTCACATGGGCAACAGTATAAATTGGATCCTAAAATTTGTTGGGCAATTTCTCCTGAGTACACAGATACCTCATATGTGGTCATAAACCACTGTTTGGGCGCACGGCAGGGCTCAGAAGGGAAGGAGCGCCATTTGACTTTTTGAATGGAAAATATGCTGGAATATTTAGCGGTTGCTATGTCGCATTTGGAGAGTCCCTGTGTGCCTAAACATTGGAGCTCCCCCACAAGTGACCCCATTTTGGAAACTAGACCCCCTAAGGAACTTATCTAGATGCATAGTGAGCACTTTGAACCCCCAGGTGCTTCACAAATTGATCCGTAAAAAAAAGAAAGTACTTTTTTTTCACAAAAATTTTCTTTTAGCCTCAGTTTTTTTCATTTTCACATGGGCAACAGTATAAATTGGATCCTAAAATTTGTTGGGCAATTTCTCCTGAGTACACAGATACCTCATATGTGGTCATAAACCACTGCTTGGGCGCACGGCAGGGCTCAGAAGGGAAGGAGCGCCATTTGACTTTTTGAATAGAAAATATGCTGGAATATTAGCGGTTGCCATGTCGCATTTGGAGAGTCCCTGTGTGCCTAAACATTGGAGCTCCCCCACAAGTGACCCCATTTTGGAAACTAGACCCCTAAGGAACTTATCTAGATGCATAGTGAGCACTTTGAACTCCCAGGTGCTTCACAAATTGATCCGTAAATAAAAAAAGTACTTTTTTTTCACAAAAATTTTCTTTTAGCCTCAGTTATTTTCATTTTCACATGGGCAACAGTAAAATTGGATCCTAAAATTTGTTGGGCAATTTCTCCTGAGTACACAGATACCTCATATGTGGTCATAAACCACTGTTTGGGCGCACGGCAGGGCTCAGAAAGGAAGGAGCACCATTTGACTTTTTGAATGGAAAAATAGCTGGAATATTTAGCGGTTGCTATGTCGCATTTGGAGAGTCCCTGTGTGCCTAAACATTGGAGCTCCCCACAAGTGACCCCATTTTGGAAACTAGACCCCCTAAGGAACTTATCTAGATGCATAGTGAGCACTTTGAACCCCCAGGTGCTTCACAAATTGATCCGTAAAAAAAAGAAAGTACTTTTTTTTTCACAAAAATTTTCTTTTAGCCTCAGTTTTTTTCATTTTCACATGGGCAACAGTATAAATTGGATCCTAAAATTTGTTGGGCAATTTCTCCTGAGTACACAGATACCTCATATGTGGTCATAAACCACTGTTTGGGCGCACGGCAGGGCTCAGAAGGGAAGGAGCGCCATTTGACTTTTTGAATAGAAAATATGCTGGAATATTTAGCGGTTGCCATGTCGCATTTGGAGAGTCCCTGTGTGCCTAAACATTGGAGCTCCCCCACAAGTGACCCCATTTTGGAAACTAGACCCCCTAAGGAACTTATCTAGATGCATAGTGAGCACTTTGAACTCCCAGGTGCTTCACAAATTGATCCGTAAATAAAAGAAAGTACTTTTTTTTCACAAAAATTTTCTTTTAGCCTCAGTTATTTTCATTTTCACATGGGCAACAGTATAAATTGGATCCTAAAATTTGTTGGGCAATTTCTCCTGAGTACACAGATACCTCATATGTGGTCATAAACCACTGTTTGGGCGCACGGCAGGGCTCAGAAGGGAAGGAGCGCCATTTGACTTTTTGAATGGAAAATATGCTGGAATATTTAGCGGTTGCTATGTCGCATTTGGAGAGTCCCTGTGTGCCTAAACATTGGAGCTCCCCCACAAGTGACCCCATTTTGGAAACTAGACCCCCTAAGGAACTTATCTAGATGCATAGTGAGCACTTTGAACCCCAGGTGCTTCACAAATTGATCCGTAAAAAAAGAAAGTACTTTTTTTTTCACAAAAATTTTCTTTTAGCCTCAGTTTTTTCATTTTCACATGGGCAACAGTATAAATTGGATCCTAAAATTTGTTGGGCAATTTCTCCTGAGTACACAGATACCTCATATGTGGTCATAAACCACTGTTTGGGTGCACTGCAGGGCTCAGAAGGGAAGGAGCGCCATTTGACTTTTTGAATGGAAAATATGCTGGAATATTTAGCGGTTGCCATGTCACATTTGGAGAGTTCCTGTGTGCCTAAACATTGGAGCTCCCCCACAAGTGACCCCATTTTGGAAACTAGACGCCCTAAGGAACTTATCTAGATGCATAGTGAGCACTTTGAACCCCCAGGTGCTTCACAGAAGTTTATAACGCAGAGCCGCGAAAATAAAAAATCATTTTTTTTTCTCAAAAAATGATTTTTTAGCCCACTGTTTTTTATTTTCACAATGGTTACAGGAGAAATTGGACCCCAAAAGTTGTTGTCCAGTTTCTCCTGAGTACGCTAGTACCCCATATGTGGGGGGGAACCACTGTTTGGGCACACGTCAGGGCTCGGAAGGGATGTAGTGACGCTTTGAAATGCCGACTTGATGGAATGGTCTGCGGGCATCTTGTTACGTTTGCAGAGCCCCTGATGTGCCTAAACAGTAGAAACTCCCCACAAGTGACCCCATTTTGGAAACTAGACCCGGAAAAGAACTTATCTAGATGTGTGGTGAGCACTTTGAACCCCCCAAGGGCTACACAGAAGTTTATAACGCCCGGGCATGAAAATAAAAAAATCATATTTTTTCCACAATCAGGATCTTTTAGTCCCCAATTTTTTTATTTTCCCAAGGGTAACATGAGAAATTAGACCCAAAAGTTGTTGTCCAATTTGTCCTGAGTATGCTGATATCCCATATGTGGGAGAAAACTACTGTATGGGCACACGTCGGGGCTCGGATGGGAAGTAGCGACGTTTTGAAATGCCCACTTGATGGAATGGTCTTCGGGCGTCATGTTACGTTTGCAGAGTCCCTGATGTGCCTAAACAGTAGAAACTCCCCACAAGTGACCCCATTTTGGAAACTAGATCCCCCAAGGAACTCCTATAGATGTGTGATAAGCACTTTGAATCTCCAAGTCCTTCACAGAAGTTTATAACGCAGAGCCGTGAAAATATAAAATCATTTTTTTTCCACAAAAATAATTTTTAGTCCCCAATTTTTTTCCCAATGTTAACAGGAGAAATTAGAACCCCCAAAGTTGTTGTGCAATTTTTCCGAGTACGCTGATACCCCATATGTTGGGATAAACCACTGTTTGGGCATACGTCGGGGCTTGGAATAAAGGGAGCACTGTTTGACTTTTTGAACGCAAAATTTGCAGGAATCAATGGTGGCTCCATGTCGCGTATGGAGACCCCCTGATGTGCCTAATAGTGGAAACCCCTCAATTCTAACTCCAACCCTAACCCCAACACACCCCTAACCCCAACCCTAACCCTACACACACCTAACCCTAATACAAACCCTAATCATAACCCTAACCCCAACACACCCCTAACCCTAATCCCAACTCTAACCATAAACCTAACTACAAGCCTAACCCTAATTCCAACCCTAACCCAAATTCCAACCCTAACCGTAATTCTAACCTTAACCCTAATGCTAACCCTAACCCTAGTTCTAACCCTAAGGCTGGGTTCATATTGCGTTTTACCAGCCCGTTCAACACGTAGCGGTGACCGGCTGGTAACGGTATAGCATAACGCGATCGCGTTATGCTATACCCGCTAGCGCAGATGAATCAGCAGATAATCAGCCGCGGATCGCAGCAAAATCCGCCGGATCTGCAGCGAATCAGCAGCGAAATCCGCCGCGGATCAGCAGCGAAATCAGCCGCGGATCAGCAGCGAAATCAGCCGCGGATCAGCAGCGAAATCCGCTGCGGATCCGCAGCGAATCAGCAGCAAAATCAGTCGCGAATCAGCAGTGAAATCCGCCGTGGATCAGCAGCAAAATCAGCCGCGGATCCGCAGCGAATCAGCAGCGAAATCCGCCACGGATCAGCCCAGCGAAATCAGCGCGATCAGCAGCGAAATCCACCGCGATCCGCGGATCAGCAGCGAAATCCCGCGTCGGCATCGCAGCGATCCATCGCAGCGAAATCCCAATCGCAGCGAATCAGCAGCGAAATCAGCGCGCGGAATCATCGCAGCGAATCAGCAGTCAGCAGCAAAATCAGTCGGGGATCAGCAGCGAAATCCGCCGCGAATCAGCAGCGAAATCCGCCGCGGATCAGCAGCGAATCGCAGCGGATCAGCAGCGAAATCGCCGCGGATCAGCAGCGAAATCCGCTGCGGATTCGCAGCGATCAGCAGCAAAATCAGTCGGGGATCAGCAGCGAAATCGCAGCGATCAGCAGCGAAATCGCCGGATCAGCAGCGAAATCCGCCGCGGATCAGCAGCGAAATCAGCGCGGATCAGCAGCGAAATCCGCCGCGATCAGCAGCGAAATCCGCCGCGGATAAGCAGCGAAATCAGCAGCGGATCAGCAGCGAAATCAGCCGCGGATCAGCAGCGAAATCCGCTGCGGATTCGCAGCGAATCAGCAGCAAAATCAGTCGGGGATCAGCAGCGAAATCCGCCGCGAATCAGCAGCGAAATCCGCCAGCGAATCAGCAGCGAAATCAGCCGCGGATCAGCAGCGAATCCGCGCGGATCGCAGCGAATCCGCCGCGGATCAGCAGCGAAATCACGCCGCGGATCAGCAGCGAAATCAGCCGCGGATCAGCAGCGAAATCCAGCCGCGGATCAGCAGCGAAATCCGCCGCGGATCAGCAGCGAAATCAGCCGCGGATCAGCAGCGAAATCAGCCGCGATCGCAGCGAATCGCGCGGATCGCAGCGAATCAGCAGCGAAATCAGCCGCGGATCAGCAGCGAAATCCACCGCGATCCGCAGCGAAATCCGCCACACGTTGCAGATTTTGCTGCGGATCCGCGGCGATTTCGCTGCGGATCCGCGGCGGATTTCGCTGCTGATCTGCGGCGGATATCGCTGCGCATCCGCGGCAAAATCCGCAACGTGTGCACAGGGCCTAATAGGAAAAAAAAAAAAAAAAAAAAATCTTTATTTTTTTTTATTTGTCCCTACCTATGATAAAGGGGGGGTTCATTTACTTTTTTTTATTTTGATCACTGTGACAGTTTATCACAGTGATCAAAATAAATTTTTGGACACTGGGGGGCGCACTGCGCATGCGCCGGTCTGCGGGCGCACTGCGCATGCGCCCGCCATTTTCCAAGATGGCGGCGCCCATGAAGAGGCCCGGGCGGACGCCGGGACCGATCCAGGGACATCGGTGGATCGGGAGAGGTGAGTAGGGGGGTCGGATGGTTAGGGGGGGGGATCGGAAGGTGGGGGCACCGGAGCAAAGGAGGAGGGGAGCTGTTAGTGACGGCGGTGACCGATCGCTGCCATCTTTCGGTGGCGGCGGCCGATCGCCGCCGTGACTCGGTGTGGGGGGGTCAGGTCTCGGTGTCCAGCCATGGCAGATGCTATTGCAGCATCGGCCATGGCTGGATTGTAATATTTCACCAATTAAATTGGTGAAATATTACAGATTGCTCTGATTGGCTGTTTCACTTTTAACAGCCAATCAGAGCGATCGTGGCCACGGGGGGGTTAAGCCAACCCCCCTGTGGTGAAGCACAAAGGGTCCTGTAACTGCGGGTCGGGTGACCTTTGAGTGACCCCGGTCTCCCGGCCCGCAGGAACGCGATCCTTTCATGACGCAGGGTATGCGTCATAGGTCGGAATGGCACCGACTTTCATGACGCATACGCTGTGTCAAAGGTCGGGAAGGGGTTAAAATTCCAAAATTTTATTCGTCCATTCGATATAAAATACAAAGTGGTATATGCTCCATAGAGGAAGTCGCATACAGCAACGCGTTTCGATCAGTCGATCTTCATCAAGGCTGCTATACATATATGAAACATGCAGACCTATATACAACTCACGGACCAATGAAATTCGAACTGACAATCACATGATAGATTGAAGGTCCTGGAAGGTAAGTTGCGATCACAAATAATCAAAGGTCCTACATGAGACAATGAATTGACATCATTAAAATTGCACAAAAATGATAAAATACATTATAGCAAGAGATCCAATCAATAATTATAATGATACATTAGTTCGTTTCTTTTATTTAATCCATTTGGATATCTCGTGTTTAAGGAAAAAATCCAAAAAGCCTCTCTAGTCAACAGATGTCTGCCGATATCCCCACCTCGCACAAATTTGTTAACTCTTTCTATGGCGCTAACCTGGAAAGACGTAGTATTGCGATCATGAGAAAGAATGAAATGTTTGGCAGCCGCCGATACATTTCGATTTGGATTAGTGGTATTTCCAATATCAGATAAATGCTCTGAAATCCTTGTTTTTAATTTCCTAGTTGTACACCCCACATATGACAGGCTACAAGAAGTACAATTAATCTTGTAAACCACATGCGTCGAATTACAGTTAATATACTGTTTAATATCATAACTGACAGATTGGTTATTGTTGCTGAAGGTTTTAGTGATTAATGCGTGTTTACATGTCCTACAATTATTTACGCCACACTTAAAAAAACCCTTGAATTTTAACCATGTGTCATTTTTAATCCGAGCATGGAACATACTGGGCGAGACCCTATTGCCTATGGACGGGGCTTTTCTGGCTATGATGTTTACACCTGGTTGTAAAATTTCACATAGAGTGTCATCTTCATATAGGAGCGGTAGAAATTTGTTAATAATCTTTTTTATTTCTCCAAATTGTGGGCTAAACTGCAGACTAACAAAAGATCGATCACGGAATGAATCACTATTTTGCGATCGTGATGTTTCCCCATCAGAGTCAATCAGGTTGTCACGTTCCTTTTGGGTTACAATGCGCCGAGCTCTATTTATCATCCAACGAGGATAACTTCTATTAATTAATTTGTCATCTACCATATTAAACTGTTCCTCCAAATTAGTTTGTGAGCTGCAATTTCTCTTAATTCTAATGTACTCGCCCAAAGGAATAGATTTGATCGTATGCTTAGGATGACTGCTGCCGGCATGCAAAATGGTATTGCCCCCAAATGGTTTAATATGTGTTTTGGTACAAATAATTTGTCCCTCCATTCCACATAAATCTAAATCCAAAAATGACATCAGACTAGAATGATGTCTATTCGTAAAGCGAATATTAAAATTGTTATTCCCAATGTAATCCATGAAATCCGGTATGGCAGACACATCGCCACCCCAAATAGAAAGAGTTAACAAATTTGTGCGAGGTGGGGATATCGGCAGACATCTGTTGACTAGAGAGGCTTTTTGGATTTTTTCCTTAAACACGAGATATCCAAATGGATTAAATAAAAGAAACAAACTAATGTATCATTATAATTATTGATTGGATCTCTTGCCATAATGTATTTTATCATTTTTGTGCAATTTTAATGATGTCAATTCATTGTCTCATGTAGGACCTTTGATTATTTGTGATCGCAACTTACCTTCCAGGACCTTCAATCTATCATGTGATTGTCAGTTCGAATTTCATTGGTCCGTGAGTTGGATATAGGTCTGCATGTTTCATATATGTATAGCAGCCTTGATGAAGATCGACTGATCGAAACGCGTTGCTGTATGCGGCTTCCTCTATGGAGCATATACCACTTTGTATTTTATATCGAATGGACAAATAAAATTTTGGAATTTTAAAGAGCTGGAACACTTCTTTTCTCTTGGACTTCTCTGGACGTTCGTCAGACGTCGTTCCGTGCACCTGTCGTGGTAGTTGGTGAGCTGGTTTGCCTTTTCTTAAGCTGGATAAGTACAATGGCCTGACCCTAAAGGGCCCGTCTCACATAGCGATATCGCTACCGAGATCGCTGCTGAGTCACTAGTTTTGTGACGCAGCAGCGAGCTCACCAGCGATATCGCTGTGTGTGACATTCAGCGACGATCAGCCCCCCTGCCGGGTATCGCTGATCGTCGCTGAAATGTCAGGACCTTTTTTTGATCGCTGGTTTCCCGCTGACAGGCACGCATCGCTGCGTGTGACAGGCGGGAGACCAGCGATCCGCTGGTAACCAAGGTACACAGCGGGTTTCCAGGCGCGGGGCTGTGCCTAGAAACCCGCTGTGTACCTTGGATACCAGCGCCCTGATGCAGGGAGCTGGTATCCAAGGTACACAGCGGGTTTCCAGGCACCGCGCAGCGCTTGGAAACCCGCTGTGTACCTTGGATACCAGCTCCCTGCATCAGTGCGCTGGTATCCAAGGTACACTGCGGGTAACTAAGCGATGTTACCCGCAGTGTCGCTGTCCCAGATCGCTGCCTGAGCTGCCTGTTTGGCAGCGATCATGTAGCGATACACCAGCGATCCTGACAAGTGCATATCGTTGTCGGGATCGCTGGTGTATCGTTATGTGAGACCCAGCCTTAACTGAAGCCCTAAAGACTGCTAAACAGAGGCTCACAGCACTCGCTGCAAGATTAGGGAGATACACTAGAGAAGCTGAGGCCAAGAAGATAAATGCCCTATTCTCCAAAGAACCATCCAAAGTGTACTTCCAACTACAGCGTAACAGCACAAAGGCAGCAACTCCACCAATAGCAGAGACTGACAATACTGGAGGGACATATGTGAGAAGGGAAAAACACACAACACCAGTGCAACGTGGCTGCAAGATGTGAGAATGAAACACAGCAACCACCTAGAGCAAGAACCAGTCACCATTACAGAAGCAGACATCCAACAGTGGGTCAAGAACATAAAGAGCTGGATAGCACCTGGTCCAGACATGATCCACACTTACTGGCTAAAGAAAAATTAACAGCGGTAAATGAATGCATGGCGAAGCAGATGAACCAACTGCTAGAAGCAGGCCACCACCCAGCTTGGCTAACACAAGGTAGAACAGTGCTGATCTTGAAGGATCCTCATAAAGGAACAGTTCCATCCAACTACTGCCCGATAACCTGCCTTACAACAACATGGAAACTCCTGTCAGGCATCATAGCCACCAAGCTACAGAACCATATGAACCAGTACAAGAATCTGGCTCCGAAAGGCATTGGGGCCCACACCAGAGGCTCTAAGCACCAGCTCCTAGTAGATAAAGCAGTCGCTCAAGATTCAAGATCCAGACAGACCAATCTCAGCACAGCCTGGATTGACTACAGGAAAGCCTATGACTCAATGCCACACACATGGATCTGTGAATGCTTGGCTCTCTGCAATGTCAAAAGGAAATTAAGAACCTTCCTCAGAAACTTAATGGGGCTATGGAGAACAACATTAGAAGTCAACTCAAGACAACTAGCACAAGTATCCATCAAATGCGGCCTATACCAAGGTGATGCACTGTCCCCATTGCTGTTCTGCATAGGCTTGAACCCCCTCAGTCAGATAATTTATAGAGTCTGGCTATGGATACAAGTTCTAGAGTGGAAGCACAATCAACCACCTCCTCTACATGGATGACATCAAGCTGTATGCGAAAAACGAACGAGACATCGATTCACTGATCCACCTGACAAGTATCTACAGCGAAGACATCGGGCTGTCCTTCGGACTGGAGAAGTGCGGCTGGTTGGTAATAAAGAGAGGCAAGGTAGTCAAGACCGATGGAGTGGAATTACCAGCAGGGCACGTAGCAGATGTACAGACATGCTACAAGTACCTCAGCATCCCACATTGATACGGTAACCATGATGAGGAGGCAAGGAAAGCAGCAACATCCAAATACCATCAAAGGGTAAGACAGGTCCTGAAGAGCCAGCCCAATGGGAAGAATAAGATTTGTGCCATCAATACATATGCCCTGCCAGTTATCAGATACCCTGTTGGCATAGTGTGCTGGCCTAAAGAAGAGATGGAAGCTGCAGATGTGAAGACATGAAAGCTCCTCACAATGCATGGAGGTCTCCACCCTAAGTCTAGCACCCAAAGATACCAACAGAAAGGAGGGTGGTCGAGGCTTGATAAGTATCCAAGCCACCATCACGGATGAAACAAGGAGTGTCCAGGAATACATCAGAAAAATGGCACCAAAAGATGAGATGCTGAGAGAGAGCCTAAGGCAGCAACAATTGTATTGTTTTACCAGGGATATGGTACCCAGGGCCTGGAGGAAAGTCTCCTCTCCTCCAGACCCTGGGTGCCATCGCACATGAACCGCTTACATTCCGCAAAATTAATGAACATGTTGCTATTTTTTCCGCGAAGCGTTTTTTTCGCGGAAAAAAACGCAACATGTGGCCAAAACATGCGGAATCAATTAACATGTATAGGATGCTTAATGCTTGCGTTTTTTTCGCGTTTTTACCGCGGAAAATCGCGGAAAAAACGCAAATATTCCTGAACGTGTGCACTTAGCCTCAAACTCCCAGGCCTCTGGTAGAGAACCCGAGAATAAGAAAGGACAACAAAGACCACCCCCAGTGGGGGGTGAGAAGGAAGTATATAATACATACTAGAAATAGGCCCGATGCTATTGCATCGGGAGTGTTGTGAAATTAACATCTGTGTATCCTTAGTGGCGCTAACACCGCCGGGAGATCGGCAATACCGCTAACAGCTGATAGATCGGCAACCCGGCAGCGGGCGACCAATCACATCAGCTGCTAGCGGTATTCAAATCTGGCGCCAATACCGCTAGCAGCTGATTGGTCGCCAGTCATGGCGGGGGATTCAAATCCCGCGTAGCACCGCTCATTGGCTGAGCTGCCGGCGGCTGAGTCAATGAGCGGCATGGGATTCAAATCCCCCGCCAAAGCTGCGTGGCACCGCTCAGCCAATGAGTGGTGCCGCGCGGCTTTGGCGGGGGATTTGAATCCTGCGGTACCGCGTGGCTTTGAGAGGCGCGGGATTCAAATCCCCTGCCAAAGCCACGCTGCACCGCTCATTGGCGGCTCAGCCAATGAGCAGCTCGGGATTCAAATCCTCCGCCCTGCCTGCTGAGCCAATGAGCGGTGCCGCAAGGGATTTGAATTCCCTTCCTAAGCCACGCAGCCAGGGGCGGCTCAGCCAATGAGTGGTGCCGCGCGGCTTTGGCGGGAGATTTGAGGCTTTGTGCACACGTTGCAGATTTGACTGCTGAATTTTCTGCACAAAAACAGGACCTCTTGGCAGAAAACGCAGATGCTTTTTTGATGCATTTTTTCATGCGGATTTGTATGCGTTTTTGTAAGCTAAATAAAGATATGTTATTTAACAAAAAAGGTTTGTGACGTCATTCTTGTCCAACCCATGCTCCATTACACACACAGATAGATGGATAGAAAATAGATAGATGATAGATAGATATTACATAGATAATAGAAAGAATGGTACATAAATAGTTAAAGACACACGCGCAAAATCTTCACGCAATAGCGTTAATTTAAAAAAAAATGGGAAAAAATTGCGTGGGCTCCCGCGCAATTTTCTGCACCAGAGGGGGAAAGCCGACGGCTCGGGCCAATATTTCTAGCCTGGGAAGGGGTTAATACCCATGGAGCTTCCCAGGCTATGAATATCAGCCCGCAGCTAGTCTTTACTGGCTATTAAAATAGGGGGACCCCCCAAAAAAAAAATGACGTGGGGTCCCCCAGTAATTTATAGCCAGAAAGGCTGCGTAGACAGCTTCGGGCTGATATTCATAGCCTAGGAAGGGGCCATGGATATTGGCGCACCCCCCTGGCTAAAAATACCAGCACCCAGCCGCCCCAGAATTGGCGCATCTGTACGATGCGCCAATTCCGGCACTTAGCCCCTCTCTTCCCACTCCCCTGTAGTGGTGGGATACGGGGTAATAAGGGGTTAATATCACCTTGTTATTGTAAGGTGACATTAAGCCCGGTTAATAATGGAGAGGCGTCAATAAGACGCCTCTCCATTATTAATCTTATATTAATAAAGGGTTGAAAAAAAACCACACGCATAAGAATAAAGTATTTTAATGAAATAAAACACAACACGGTTTTCATATCTTAATTACACGCTCAGATTCAAGCGACGCCCTCGATCTCCTGTAATAAAAAGTAAAAAAAAATAAAACAACCGTATACTCCCTGTCCGACGCAGTCCAATTAATAACGAATGTCGCACGACGGTCTCCCCTATAGAACAGTGAAATCAGGTGATGCCACTGCTCTGTAGGGGCTCCCAGTGATGCACTGACAGGAGACAATGGCTCCTGCAGTGCATCACTGAGGTTACCGGAGTTCATTCTCTCACTTTATGGCAATGCTCCATGGGAATTTTCTCACCCAGCGTTGCCAGTGAGAGAATGAATGGAAGTGGCGTCATTCTCTCCCGGTGTCTGAGCGATACACACAGTGGAGGATTACCTCCGCTGTCAGTGTATCGCAGGAGCGGTGTAGAGCGCTGACATCACCCGATGTCAGTGTTCTACACCGGAGATCGTCGTGGGACACTCTGTAATAACTGGACGACAGCGGAAAGGTGATGTATAGATTACTTTATTATTTTATTATTATTACAGGAGACGATGGCATCGGGGAATTAGGTGATTGGTGAGTATGTACTCTGTTATGTGTTGTATGTTATGCATGTTCTGTATGTTTTATGTTATATGTATGTTCTGTATGTTTTGTGTTGTATGTCATATGTATGTACTGTGTTATATGTATGTTCTGTATGTTATGTGTTCTATGTATGTTCTGTATGTTATGTGTTGTATGTTATATGTATGTTCTGTATGTTATGTGTTGTATGTTATATGTTCTATATGTTGTGTATGTAATGTATGTTGTTGTTTTTTTTTTTACATTCAACACATTAGCCGGATGATGGGACTACTACTGTCCCATCATTGGCTAATGTGTCACTTGCTGACAGTGTAGCAGGCATAGCCGGATGTGACTTGTAGTCCCATCGGACGATGCCTGCATACACACAGCCAGCAGAGCCCCACTCATACACAGATAACGCACTCCCGCACACACACACACCCGCAGACCCCCACACAGCCCCGCACACACACATACCAAAGCTGGGCGGCACCGCTCAGCCAATGGGGGGGATTTGAATCCTGCGCCACTCATTGGGTGAGCCACCCGCCGGCTCTGCCAATGAGCGGTGACGCGCGGCTTTGGTGGGGGATTTGAATCCCGTTCCGCTCATTGGCTGAGCCAGCGGGCTGCTCAGCCAATGAGCGGTGACGCGCGGCTTTGGCAGGGGATTTGAATTCCGCACGGCACCGCTCATCGAGCCGGCGGGCGGCTCAGCAAATGATCAGTGCACGCGTGGCTTTGGCGGGATATATGAATCCCGGCCGCCATATCGGGATACCCATAACTTGGGTGTTCCCATATGGCGGTCGGCGTACTTCCGAGCGCGGTGCATTGTGGAAGCGACACAAGCGCCGGTAGTGTGTGACATAATTTATTGGTAATTATATATTGAATAGTGTGAGAAATCAGATTGTACTCGCCTGACAGTTGTGTGACTCTAGGCAGGGAGACTCTGACCAATTTTTCATACATGACTTTTCTGTGGGTGATGCTGAGGATTTTTTCTATGAAGTAATATAAGGATATTATGCATGCCATTCTCCCTGCTGTATTTCACATACAGCGGAGTTATGCCAGGATCATGTCCACTGCCCATACCAGTTTGGAACATGTGGCGCCTTATGTCCATTTGCCCAGCAGCAAATTATTCTTGGATGCTACATTTGCATTTGGCAAAATAGTATTAACACTACAAGGTCTGATGTCTGCTATATTATATTGGTAGGATTCTGTGTATGACGGCATTACCAAATGCTACAGGGGGCCGACTACAGGTTCTTTACAGGGGGGCAATGGTTGTCCATAAGTGAGTAATAAGCGGCTGCATGCCAAGCGGTTAGCGTTTCTCCATTCATGCAGGTGACACAAGTTGTATGGGGGACACGTGATGGAATATATTACACTGCGTCTTAGGCCCTGTTCACACATTATAGCTTTAAATTCCAAATGTTTCCTAACACAAACTAATAAATTGATTAAGCACTGACATATATAGATCGTTTTGATATGACATGGTTTACTATATGTAAACCATGTGTCATATCATGTCGGGTTCTGTAATGATTTTACAGACGCCGGCAATTGATTTAGCGGCTATTCTGCTATGTAGAACTGTATGAACTATAAAAGGTGGTAATACTTGCTCTTTAGGGCAGATTGTTTCATGCGTTGTGGTTGTACCTTCACCCCCTTCCCTATATCCTCTCCCATCCCACGTTGGGACTTGATGTACTTGTGTCATTTTTCAGCCATACTTTGTAACTATGTAACATCCCCCATGTGTCACAAACCCAAACAGCAGACCGCTGATAAAACCCAGGATGCCGAGGATGATGGATGCCATGCTAGTCAGGGTAGACTGTACAACATGTTGGCATTCTGCTTGTGTATATTGTCAGTAATTTTAATAATAAGTTATTTTTAAAGAGTAATAATTCATAAAAGGGTTGACCACTTTCTCTTGTTAGATGGAGGAGCATGTGACCGGACCGGTCCATCGGCCTCCACCAGCTGTAAAACGCGTCACAATGGAAAGCTGCTTTTCTATTGGAGGAGGCTGATGGAGCGGTCTGGTCACATGCTCCCCACCAGCAGTTACCGTATGGACAGAAATACCGTATGGACAGAAATACCAATGACTTTGTGATTAATGTTACACTAACAATAAAGTGGCCGACCAGGTATAATTTTCCATTGATCACTCAGTAAGGGGTGACCTATAGGTAGCATTATGTCCTGCTCAGTGAAGATCCCACCTTCTGCTCTGTGCACTTATCTCCTGTAAGCAGAGCGTCCTTCCTTCACTTTTTATAGACTAACAAGCTGTTTTCTTTTTTAGGTCTGTACCTGCGAAGTTAATGTATCGAGATGAAGTTCATTCTGGGGATTTTGGCTTTTCTCGTATTTTCCTTCTGGTTGGATGGAGTGCATTCTAAAGAGAAGTCGTCAAAGAAGGGAAAGGGGAAGAAGAAGCAGTATCTCTGCCCATCGTATGTCACTTTGTACTCTGTAATATTAATGAACATCTATTTTTAATTACTGCAGCTGAAGTTTGAATTTATCAAAGTAAAAAGAAGTCAAAGAAATGTGTGATTAAATGTTCTTTATTGTACTGAAAGCAACATTTTTAAAGGGGATGTATACATATACACACATTGTCCTTCCAGCAATGTCAGTGTCCCCAGAGGGTGGGCTACAGCATTGACTGCAGCGGTCACTTGACACCCATCGTTGGCTGCTGATCGGCTGCAGGTCATCAATATTCCATTAGAGTGGACATCCACTGTGATGAAATGGTAAAAAAAGGCATCTGATCAGTGTCGGCTTATTGGCTGAAGCAGTCACATGATGCAATGTCCTGTCATTCACTGGGAACTGAGTATACATTGTTTTGCTTTTTTTTTTTAAATGAAATCAGTAGTTGTATATATTTTTTTTATGTTATAAAGCCGCCAAGTAAATAAGGTCCTTTTTTTTCTAAAATGCCGGTACAGGCAGGAGTTGGTGCATAAGGAATCTGTGTACTGGATCATGTGGTAGTAGTTGGCTTTTCAAGAAGTTTAAGCAATGTTTTGAGGTTGGAGACATCCAGCAAGAAATTAATATATCCCCATCATTTATCTCGCTGATTTGCTTGCATAACATTGTTTTTGGAGGTGGCTCGTTCTCGTGATTGACATTAGATCTGTGTTTGTCCACCTAGATGATATGAGTTGATATGGGAATATTTAGCTCAATGACCAAACCCTACTTTAGGTCGCTGTCAGAGTGCTGTATACACCATGTTCCAAATTATTATGCAAATTGGTTTTAAGTGTCATAGCGTTTTGTTTTTTTTTGTAAATGAAACCCATTGATGGTATTGTGTCTTAAGGTACTGCCACACTAAACAACATCGCTAACGGGATCGCTAAAAAACGTCACTATTTAGCGATCCCGTTAGCGATGTTGTTGTGTGCGGCATCTACCAGCGATGTGGCCCCTGCTGAGATCCTGCTGTGATCTCGCTCGTCGCTGACATCGTTCCGGACCCTATTTTATCGTCGGCGCTCCCGCTGGTAAGTATATATCGCTGAGTGTGGCACCTTTTCTTAGCGATTTAGCGGTACTTTTGTACCGCTAAAGTCGTTAAGGAGATCGCTAACCGCGATAGCGTCCTTAACGACATCGCTAAAGTTAAGCCGCTATCAGCGATATAGAAACAATCCCGCTAGCGATCGCATTAGTATGCGTCGTTATCGCTAGCGGGATTGTTTAGTGTGGCAGTACCTTTAGAGTTCTTTGGATCACTGAAATCAATCTGAGATACCTGTGATAATTAGTTTGCCATGTGAGCCCAATAAAAGGAAAACTGGATGTTCCACACTATTAACCCCTTCACCCCCAAGGGTGGTTTGCACGTTAATGACCGGGCCAATTTTTACAATTCTGACCACTGTCTCTTTATGAGGTTATAACTCTGGAACGCTTCAACGGATCTTCGCGATTCTGAGATTGTTTTCTCGTGACATATTGTACTTCACGTTAGAAGTAAAATTTCTTCGATATAACTTGCGTTTATTTTTGAAAAAAACGCAAATATGGCGAAAATTTTTAAAATTTTGCAATTTTCAAACTTTGAATTTTTATTCCCTTAAAACAGAGAAATATATCACACAAAATAGTTAAGAAATAACATTTCCCACATGTCTACTTTACATCAGCACAATTTTGGAACCAAAATTTTTTTTGTTAGGAAGTTATAAGGGTTAAAAGTTGACCAGCGATTTCTCATTTTTACAACAAAATTTACAAAGCCATTTTTTTTTAGGGACCACCTCTCATTTGAAGTCACTTTGAGGGGTCTATATGGCAGAAAATACCCAAAAGTGACACCATTCTAAAAACTGCACCCTCAAGGTACTCAAAACCACATTCAAGAAGATTATTAACCCTTCAGGTGCTTCACAGGAACTAAAGCAACGTGGAAGGGTATAATGAATATTTAACTTTTTAGCCACAAAAATGATCTTTTAGAAACTTTTTTTTTATTTTCACAAGGGTAAAAGGAGAAAATGGACAGATAAGGTTGTTATGCAATTTCTCCTGAGTACGCCAATACCCAATATGTGGGGGAAAACCACTGTTTGGGCACACGGCAGAGCTCGTAAGGGAAGGAGCGCCGTTTGACTTTTTCAAACTAAAATTGGCTGGAATTGAGATTGGACGCCATGTCGTGTTTGGAGAGCCCCTGATGCGCCTAAACAGTGGAAACCCCCACAAGTGACACCATTTTGGAAACTAGACCCCTAAGGTACTTATCTAGATCTGTTGTGAGCACTTTGAACCCCCAAGTGTTTCACAAAAGCTTATAATGCCTGGGTGTGAAAAAAAAAAAAAACAATTTTCCACAAAAATGATTTTTTAGTCCCAAATTTTTGAATTTTCCCAAGGAAATTGGACCCCAAAAGTTGTTGTCCAATTTGTCCTGAGTACGCTGATACCCCATATGTGGGGGGGGGGGGGGGAACTGTTTGGGTGCACGGCAGGGCTTGGAAAGGAAGTAGTAACGTTTTGGAATGCAGACGTTGATGGGGTCATGTTCCGTTTGCAGTGCCCCAGATGAGCCTAAACAGTGGAAACCCCCCACAAGTGACCCCATTTTGGAAACTATACCCCCTAAGGAACTTATCTAGATCTTTGGTGAGCACTTTGAACCCCCAAGTGCTTCACACAAGTTTATAATGCCCGGGCATGAAAATAAAAAATCCTATTTTTTTCCCACAAAAATTATCTTTTAGTCACTAATTTTTTATTTTCTCAAGGGTAACAGGAGAAATTGGACCACATAAGTTGTTGTCCAATTTGTCCTGAGTACGCTGATACCCCATATGTGGGTGGGAACCACTGTTTGGGCGCACGGCAGAGCTCGGAATGGAAGGAGCACCATTTGACTTTTTCCAACCAAAATTGGCTGGAATTGAGATTGGATGCCATGTTGCATTTGGAGAGCCCCTGATGTGCCTAAACAGTGGAAACCCCCCACAAATGACCCCATTTTGGAAACTAGACCCCCTAAGGAACTTTTCTAGATCTTTGGTGAGCAATTTGAACCCCAAGTGCTTCACACAAGTTTATAACGTAGAGCCGTAAAATTTAAAAATCATATTTTTTCCACAAAAATGATCTTTTCACCCCAATTTTTATTTTTCCAAGGGTAACAAGACTCCAAAAGTTATTGTGCAATTTGTCCTGAGTGCGCTGATACCCCATATGTGGGGGTAAACCACTGTTTGGGTGCATGGCAGTGTTTGGAAGGGAAGGAGCGCCGCTGACTTTTTCAACGCAGAATTGGCTGGACGCCATGTCGTGTTTGGAGAGCTCCTGATCTGCCTAAACAGTGGAAACCCCCATAAATGACGCCATTTTGGAAACTAGACCCCTCAAGGAACTTATCTAGATGTGTGGTGAGAACTTTTAACCCCGAAGTGCTTCACAGAAGTTTATAACGTACAGCCGTAAAAATAAAAAATCTTTTTTTTTTTTCCAAAAATGATTTTTTCGCCCCCAATATTTTATTTTCACAAGGGTAACAGGAGAAATTGGAACCCAAAAGTTGTTGTCCAATTTGTCCTGAGTACGCTGATACCCAATATGTGGGAGAAAACTACTGTATGGGCGCACGTCAGGGCTCGGAAGGGAAGTAGTGACGTTTTGGATTGCAGACTTTGATGGAATGGTCTGGGGGCGTCATGTCGCATTTGGAGAGCCCCTGATGCGCCTAAACAGTGGAAACCCCCCACAAGTGACCCCATTTTGGAAAATAGACCCCACAAGGAACTTGTCTAGATGTGTGGTGAGCACTTTGAACCCCGAAGTGCTTCACAGAAGTTTATAACGCACAGCCGTAAAAATAAAAAATCCTTTTTTTTTTTTTTTGCAAAAATGATTTTTTTGCCCCAATATTTTATTTTTACAAGGGTAACAGGAGAAATTGGACCCCAAAAGTTGTTGTCCAATTTGTCCTGAGTACGCTGATATCCAATATGTGGGAGAAAACTACTGTATGGGTACACATTGGGGCTCGGAAGGGAAGTAGTGACGTTTTGGATTGCAGACTTTGATGGAATGGTCTGGGGGCGTCATGTCGCATTTGGAGAGCCCCTGATGCGCCTAAACAGTGGAAATCCCCAACAAGTGACCCCATTTTGGAAAATAGACCCCACAAGGAACTTATCTAGATGTGTGGTGAGCGCTATGAAGCCCCAAGTGCTTCACAGAAGTTTATAATGTACAGCCGTAAAAACAAAAAAATATTTTTTTTTGTACAAAAATGATATTTTCGCCCCCAGTTTTTTATTTTCCCAAGGGTAGCAGAAGAAATAGGACAAATTGCACAATAACTCTTGGGGTCCAGAGTACGCTGATACCCCATATGTGGGGATAAACTACTGTTTGGACGCATGGCAGAGCTGAGAAGTGAAGGAGCACCGTTTGACTTTCAGCTGCAGATGGAAGCAAGGGGGACACTTCTTTACTTCTGGGTAGGGCGGAGCCAGATAGTAGGACTAACCTCAGGTTCTAAAAATGGGTGTTGTCCGGCCCCTCCGGCTCTGGCTTCTCCTGCCGTACACTCCAGTTTCGACTTGAGGTCCAAGTAGGAAGGACGGCTGCTAATGCAGCTCCTCAGAAAACACCTCAGAAGAGTTTATTATTTTACTCGGACAGGGTCCTGGACTTTATGTCTAGAGGATCAGGGGTACCGGCGCTGCTGGACCCCATCCTCTCCCCTGGCAGAAATGTATTCCCTAAATGGTGGTCATTGCATTTTCTTGCCGGCCCGGGGGGAAGAGGTGGCTATCCCTGACAGGACGCACACCACGTTCTGGGTCACTGCGTTCCTTGTCCTCATGGGGAAGCAATGGGCACAGCGTCACATATCCGTGGAGGGTCCCTGTGGCGTTTTGACTGGTGAGTACTCCATATCTTTATTATATATATGTGAGTGCTTTAGCGTTCTGCTACGGCAGCGCTGTACATTTTTACTATATATCAGTGTGATTTAGCGTTGCTGCAGGCAACGCTATTACCATGGTGCCTTCAGTGGCTGCTGCGGGCAGCCACTGGTACTTTTTTGTCCGCAGGCAGATGCCCTGCGGGACTTAGAAGATGGAGGGGAGAGTTGCTCCCGCCTTTTTTATTTGAATTTCGCGCCCAGAGCGCGTGCTTTAAGGCAGCCGGCCCGGCACTTTCACTTTCGGTCTCTGCACGGGCTGGATAAGACAGGGGAGCTTCGGCGGCCATTGCTGGCAGAGAGCCGATTATTTCGTTCGTCTCTCCCTCTCTCCTCTCCTCAAAGGCACCGCTCCAGCCGGGTGAGTTCTGCGTTAACCCCTTCGCCGCCGACGCTGCAAAAAAAAAAAACCCTCCAGCACGATTTTTAACAGCTGGGGGTGCGATTCAAATGCAGCTGTGCTGCAGGAATATTTTCTTGTAGCCTTTCACAGGCGTGGGGACGCTGAGACATTAACCCCTTAGCGGCCGATACTGCTCCCTCCAGCACGATTTTAACAGCTGGGGTGCGATTCTGCAATATTAACCCCTTAGCGGCCGATACTGCACCCTCCAGCACGATTTTAGCTGAGGGTGCGATCCTGCAAGCTGTGCTGCAGGAATATATATATATATATCTTGTACCTCGCCTTAACGGGCGGTAGGGAGGCTGCGGCATTAACCCTTTAGCGGTTAGCCCTGATGGCTGGGGTAACTCCTGCTGTGGGAGTTTTTTAACCCTTCAGCGCCTCTTTTTCTTACATGTTGTTATTACATATTTTATTGTAATATATACTGTGTGAGGGCATGTTCAATGATCTGGAACGCATGTATGGCGTCTGCGGATGGAATCCGCACATGACCCTATTTATATCCCTTTCATGTTGAGTTAATACGCTGTGTTTTTTGACACTTGTGTTATATGAATACGCTGTATTTTACTGCGGCTGCCCTATGTATACACTGTATTTTTCACCTGAAATACGGATGCATTGTGTCCTACGCCTGCGCGTGGGTTGCGTTCTGTATCTTACGCTTGCGCGGTGTATGCACTGTGTCTTGCGCCTATGCATGGAATGCGTTTTGTGGTTCTACGCTTGCGCGGTGGATACTTTGTGTCCGGCGTTTGGGTTTGCTTCGGACTGTGTCCGGCACCAGTCTGACGCCATTTGTGGCGATTGTTTTTTTATTTGTCTGGCTAACCTATGGGTTCAGACAATCTAGTATGCGGATCGTATGTTCCGACATAGTCACTGTAGGTTTTGCCGTCCATGGATAAACTCATGGGGCAGTGGTGAGGTCCTTGTATCCGCGTTTGACGGATTTAATTGGATTCCTTCTCCTGAAGGCGTATCTGCAGGATCCACAAAAAAAAAACAAAAAAAAAACAAAAACAAAACGGAGTTGGCGGTGAAAGCCATCTATGAAGCTACTAGTAGTCCTAGGGTCCTTGTGTGCTTCTAAAGCTCTCTTGGGCTGGATTGGTCGTCTGCAGACAGCACTGCAGGCTGGACCTTCTTTATCCGATATAAAGAGGAATACAGCCCGACATATATATATATATATGTGAGGACATCCCTGCGGTACAGATCTCGATCTTCTGCAATCACTGTTTGGAGAGCCGTGTGGCTTAAACAGTGGACTGGGGATGCGGTTGTCCAATCAAAGTTTGCTATCATTTGATTGCTGAAGCTAAGACAAAGGAGTCAGCTTTACTTCAGCGTAGAGCTGTAACGTCTGCATCTGACAGACCCGGTACCAGTGGTAACCGACGTTTTTTTTCGTGGCAGGAGACGAGTCGGTCAATCCTCTTGGAGATCGAGTCGTCCCGCTTTTTCAGGGAAAAAGTCTTCCCAAAAGTCTAACGCTTCTTGGAAACAATACCCGTTCAATGACAAGAGGGAATCTGACAAAAAGCCCGCCAAAACGGACTGACGCCAGAAGTTCACTCGAGGATTCTCGAGTGGGGGGGCGCCTGCTCCTGTTTCAAGCGGTTTGGGTCTCCCGCGTCTCAGACTCCTGGGTGACACGAATAATGTCGGCAGGCTATTTCATAGAGTTTCTCTCTCGCCCTCCAGAAAGATTCTGTCAGTCTCGCGTTCCGTCAGATCCCGACTTATTGACCGCTCTGCGGCAGGAAGTGGATTCCTTACTACAGAAGGGTGTAGTAGTGTCAGTTCCTCCGGAAGACCGGGGAAGGGGATTTTATTCCAACCTCTTTGTGGTCCCCAAAAAGGAGGGAAAGTTTCGTCCCATTCTGGATCTCAAGAGGTTAAATCGGCATGTTTACACCCAAAAGTTCCGCATGGAGTCGCTTCGCTCAGTGGTGACTGCCCTGTCACAGAACAATTTTCTGGTGTCCATAGATATTCGCGACGCCTATTTACACGTTCCCATCGGAAGATCTCATCAGCGCTTTCTGCGCTTTGCCATAGGTCAGGACCATTACCAGTTTGTGGCCCTCCCTTTCGGGTTGGCTTCGGCACCCCGAGTTTTTACAAAGGTGCTGGCACCTCTTATGGCAATGCTTCGGAGACAAGGGATCATGATACTTCCTTATCTGGACGATCTTCTGATTGTGGCATCCTCAAAGGAGGAGGCAGTGACGGCTCGCGATTTATCCCTTCAGCTCCTGGAGGATTTCGGGTGGCTGATCAACTGGGAGAAGTCATCCCTGGAGCCTTCTCAGTCAATCCTGTTTTTGGGCATGATTTTCTACACAGCGAAAGTGGTAGTTTTTCTGCCAAAGGACAAGCAAACCAGTATCCATTGTCTGGCACAGACTGTGCAGTCCTCAACGACAGTATCCCTTCGAAGATGTATGCGCCTTCTGGGGTTAATGGTCGCTTCGATGGAAGCTCTTCCGTTTGCTCAGTTCCATTGCAGAACGCTTCAAAGCTTCATTTTGAAGAGATGGAATCGTGCACAGGAAACACTGGATTGCAGGGTTTTAATCTCCCGCAAAGTGCGAGAGTCTCTGGACTGGTGGTTACGTCCGGAACGGTTTTTCCTGGGAAAATCTTTTCTTCCCCTGTCATGGTCGGTCTTGACCACCGATGCCAGCCTGATGGGCTGGGGGGGAGTTTGGAACAATCTCTGGATTCAGGGAGTTTGGTCACCGGAAGAATCGGTGTTACCGATCAACATCCTGGAATTGAGGGCAATTTTTCTTTGCCTCCAACATTGGACGGTCCCTTTGAGCGGATTACCAGTTCGTGTTCAGACAGACAACGCTACGGCGGTTGCGTATATCAACCATCAAGGCGGGACGAGGAGCTCCAGACTCATGTCGGAGGTATCTCGGATTCTGATATGGGCCGAGGCTCATGTGCCGGCCATTTCTGCGATTCACATACCAGGAGTTCAGAATATCCAGGCAGACTTTCTCAGCCGAGAGAGGATGGATTCAGGAGAATGGAGTCTTCATCTGGAAGTCTTCGCACTTCTGTGCTCCCGATGGGGGACTCCTCAAGTAGACTTGATGGCCTCCAGGATCAATGCCAAGTTACCAACTTTCATGTCCAGATACAGGGATCCGACCGCGGTGGAAGTGGATGCGCTGGTGGTTCCGTGGAGCCAATACCAGCTGGTTTATGTGTTTCCACCGATATCCTTGCTGCCGCTTGTGTTACGTCGGGTCAGGCTGGAGAGGGTTCCGGCTATTCTGATAGCCCCAGATTGGCCGAGAAGGACGTGGTTTTCCACGCTGATGTCGCTTCTGGCGGCGCCTCCTTTTCCTCTGCCTCTTCGACCGGACTTGCTCACTCAGGGTCCCGTGTGTCATCCGGGCCTGAGGTCTCTGCGTTTGACGGCTTGGCTCTTGAGACCGAGATTTTAACCCGTCAAGGGTTTTCAGAAAAGGTCATTGCCACTATGAGAGCGTCAAGAAGTCCGGCTACGACTAGGATTTACTACAGGATTTGGGAATCCTTCTTTTCATGGTGTTTGGGTTCTTCCAGGAATCCAAAGAAATTTTCATTACCCAACTTGTTGGTTTTTTTGCAGCACGGGCTGGATAAGGGTTTGGCAATCAGTACCCTGAAGGGTCAGGTGTCTGCCCTGTCGGTGCTTTTTCGTAAAGCTATTGCCTCGCGTAGGGACGTATGTGCCTTTTTTCGCGGAGCAGCCCGTCAGTTTCCTCCAAGGAAAACTCCTGTGTCGCCTTGGCGGCTTAATCTGGTTTTGAAAGCTCTTCAAAGTGCTCCTTTCGAGCCTATGGATGCTATTAATCTTTCTTTGCTTTCTTGGAAGGTTGCCTTCCTAGTGGCGGTCACTTCCTTGAGACGGGTTTCCGAGTTGGCGGCTCTTTCATGTTCGCCACCTTTCTTGGAATTTTTCCCGGATCGTGTTGTTCTTCGCACGCGACATGATTTTCTCCCTAAAGTGGTATCTCAATTCCATGTCAATCAAGATATTGTGTTGCCTTCGCTTTGTTCAGAACCAAAGAATGCGAAGGAGCGGGCCTTGCACTCATTGGACTTAGTGCGGGCATTGAAGTTCTACTTGTCAGTTACGCAGAGTTTCCGGAAGTCAGATTCTCTTTTTGTGATTCCAGCAGGTCGTCGTCGTGGTCAACGAGCTTCTAAAGATACTATAGCTCGTTGGATCCGGTCAGCTATTTTGGAAGCTTACGGTGTTATGGACGAACCTTGCCCGATTAATATTCGGGCTCATTCCACGAGAGCTGTGGGCTCTTCGTGGGCCCTTCATCAAGGGGCTTCGGCAGCCCAGCTCTGTCGAGCAGCGACTTGGCGTTCTGTTCACACCTTTGCAAAGTTTTATAAGGTGGACGTCAGTGCCTCCGCTGATGCGGCCTTAGGACGCAGAGTCCTTCAGGCGGCTGTATTTTGAAAACTTCTAGTTAAGTTTATGTTGCGCCTGTTGCGCATGTATCAAGGTGTTGGCTTCTGCCTGTTTAAGGTTTTTTCCCACCCTTGTTTTTGTACTGCTTTGGGACATCCCAGAAGTAAAGAAGTGTCCCCCTTGCTTCCATCTGCAGCTGAAATACGAATTTTGGTAAGAACTTACCTGTAAAATTCTTTTCAGCAAAGGAAGCAAGGGGGACACTTCTCCCTCCCATAAGGCAGAAGGTGTTGTTTCAGATGCAGCGCGGCTCTCTCTGATAAGCGAGTTTCTGAGCTGAGGTCAGCGCTCTACGGCTCTTTCCGGCATCGCCAGCTCATCGCAGTGGTCAGGTTTTGTGAGTGGTACCTGAGCTGTGTGGTATTCATGTTATGTGCATAACCTTGTTCTTTTGAATCCTTTCAGTTTGGTTATGGCGCTCCGCTGGTGATTTATTTCTCCTTAGCTTGTGTACAAAACTGGAGTGTACGGCAGGAGGAGCCAGAGCCGGAGGGGCCGGACAACACCCATTTTTAGAACCTGAGGTTAGTCCTACTATCTGGCTCCGCCCTACCCAGAAGTAAAGAAGTGTCCCCCTTGCTTCCTTTGCTGAAAAGAATTTTACAGGTAAGTTCTTACCAAAATTCGTATTTTTCAACGCAGAATTGGCTGGAATTGAGATCAGACGCCATGTCACATTTGGAGAGCCCCTGATGTGCCTAAACAGCGGAAACCCCCCAATTCTAACTCCAACCCTAACCCCAACACACCCCTAACCCTAGTCCCAACCCTAACCACAAACCTAACCCTAACACACCCCTAATCCCAATCCTAACCCTAATCCTAACTTTAGCGCCAACCCTAACCCTAACTTTAGCCGCAACCCTAACCCTAACCCTAATGGGAAAATGGAAATAAATACTTTTTTTTAATTTTATTATTTTTCCCTTACTAAGGGGGTGATAAAGGGGGGTTTGATTTACTATTTATAGCGGGTTTTTATGATTGGCAGCTGTCACGCTAAAAGACGCTTTTTATTGCAAAAATAGTTTTTGCATCATCACATTTTGAGAGCTATAATTTTTGCATATTTTGGCCCACAGAGTCATGTGAGGTCTTATTTTTTGCGGGACGAGTTGACGTTTTTATTGGTACCATTTTTGAGCACGTGACGTTTTTTGATCACTTTTTATTTCGATTTTTGGGAGGTTAGAATGAACAAAAATCAGCAATTCATGAATTTCTTTTGGGGGAGGCGTTTATACCGTTCCGCGTGTGGTAAAATTGATAAAGCAGTTTTATTCTTCGGGTCAGTACGATTATGGCGATACCTCATTTATATCATTTTTTCATGTTTTGGCGCTTTTATAGAATAAAAACAATTTTATATAAAAAATAATTATTTTTGCATCGCTTTATTCTGCGAGCTATAACTTTTTTTTTTTCGCTGATGATGCTTTATGACGGCTCGTTTTTGCGGGACAAGATGACGTTTTCAGCAGTACCATGTTTTTTTATATCGGTCTTTTGATCTCGTGTTATTCCACTTTTGTTCGGCGGTATGATGATAAAGCATTGATTTTTTTGCTTCGTTTTTTTTTTTTTTTTTAAGGGTTCACTAAAGGGGTTAACTAGTGGGACAATTTTATAGGGGGGTCGTTACGGACGCGGCGATACCAAATATGTGTACTTTTATTGCTTTGTTTTTTTTATTTACAGGAAGAAGTGAATTTGTTGGGAATATATATATATTTTTTTTATTTATTTTGGATTTTTTTTTATAACACGTTTATTTTTATTTTTTTAACTTTTTTACTTTGTCCCAGGGTGGGACATCACAGTATTTATCAGATCGCTGGTGTGACAGTGTGCACAGCACACTGTCACACCAGCGATCGCACAGGCATAGATGCAGGCTTCTTAGTGCCTGCTCTCGGCAGGCACTGAGGTAGCCGCCTCCCTCCAGGACCCCGGCGCCATCTTGGATCCGGGTCCTGGGAGGGAGGAAGCCTCAGAACAGCGCGATCACATCGCGCTGCTCTGAGGGTCTCAGGGGGCGCGCAGGGAGCCCCCACCCTGCGCGATCCTCCCCTGTGCCCCCAGTACACCGCGATCATGTTTGATCGCGGTGTGCAAGGGGTTAATGTGCCGGGAGCGGTCCGTGACCGCTCCTGACACACAGTCATGGGTGTCAGCTGTGATAATCAGCTGACACCCGGCGGCGATTAGCTGCGCTCCCCTCAGGAGCGCAGCTGATCGCCTATGACGTACTATCCCGTCCATGGTCATACGGGCCCAGGTACCATGGACGGGATAGTACGTCGATGGCAGTAAGGGGTTAAGCAGGCCAGAGTTTTCAAGTAAAATGGGAAAGAAAAAGGATCTCTCTGCTGCTGAAAAGCATCAAATAGTGCAATGCCTTGGTCAAGGGATGAAAACATTACATATTTCCCGAAAACTTAAGCGTGATCATCGTACTGTTAAGAGATTTGTGGCTGATTCTGAGCACAGACGTGTTTGTGCTGATAAAGGCAGAATGAGGAAGGTTTCTGCCAGGCAAGTTCATCGGATTAAGAGAGCAGCTGCTAAAAAGCCATTACAAACCAGCAAACAGATATTTGAAGCTGCTGGTGCCTCTGGAGTCCCTCAAACCTCAAGGTGTAGGATCCTTCAAAGGCTTGCTGTGGTGCATAAACCTACTATTCGGCCACCCCTAAACTGCTCACAAGCAGAAATGGTTGCAGTGGGCCCAGACATGCATGAAGACTAATTTTCAAACAGTCTTGTTTACTGATGAGTGTCGAGCAACCCTGGATGGTCTAGATGGATGGAGTAGTGGATGGTTGGTGGAATGCCACCATGTCCCAACAAGGCTGTGACGACAGCAAGAAGGTGGAGGAGTCATGTTTTGGGCCGGAATCATGGGGAAACAGCTGGTAGGGCCCTTTAAGGTTCCTGAAGGTGTGAAAATGATCTCTGCATATAGAGTTTCTGTCTGACAACTTTCTTCCATAGTATAAAAAGCAGAAATGTGCCTTCAAAAGCAAAATCATCTTCATACATGACAATGCACCATCTCATGCTGCAAAGAATACCTCTGAGTCATTGGCTGCTATGGGCGTAAAAGGAGATAAAAAGTTATAAGGGTTAAAAGTTGACCAGCGATTTCTCATTTTTACAACAAAATTTACAAAACCTTTTTTTTTTTAGGGACCACCTCACATTTGAAGTCACTTTTAGGGGTCTATATGGAAGAACATACCCAAAAGTGACACCATTCTAAAAACTGCACCCCTCAAGGTACTCAAAACCACATTCAAGAAGTTTATTAACCCTTCAGGTGTTTCAAAGGAGCAGAAGCAACATGGAAGGAAAAAATGAACATTTAACTTTTTAGTCACAAAAATGATTTTTTTAGCAACAATTTTTTTTTTATTTTCCCAAGGGTAAAAGGAGAAATTGGATCCCAAAAGTTGTTGTCCAATTTGTCCGGAGTACGCTGATACCCCATATATGGGGGGGACCACTGTTTGGGAGCACGGCAGGGCTCAGAATGGAAGGAGCGCCGTTTGAGTTTTTCAAGCTAAAATTGGTTGGAATTGACATCGGACACCATGTCGCATTTGGAGAGTCCCTGATATGCCTAAACAGTGGAAACCCCCCACAAGTGACCTCATTTTGGAAACTAGACCTCCTAAGGAACTTATCTAGAAATGTGGTGAGCACTTTGAACTCCAAGTGCTTCACAGAAGTTTATAACGCCTTGGCGTGAAAATAAAAAATCATATTTTTACTACAAACCTGATCGTTTAGTCCCCAATTTTTTATTTTCCCAAGGGTAACAGAAGAAATGGGACCCCAAAAGTTGTTGTCCAATTTGTCCTAAGTACGCTGGCACCCCATATGTGGGAAAAAACTGTTTAGGCACACGTCGGGGCTCGGAAGGGAAGTAGTGACGTTTTGGAATGCAGACTTTGATGGAATGGTTGGTGGGCGTCATGTTCCATTTGCAGAGCCCCTGATGTGCCTAAACAGAGAGATCAACGCCCCCCATGTTTTTATTGTACCCCAGTACACAGTACGGTTTGCGGACCTGTGTAGAGGTACCACGTACAGTGCCGAGGGCGCTGCTATCACCGTGTATGTTGGTCAAGAGAAGGACATCCCTCTTGTCCTTGTACTTGACCACCAGCAGGTGGTCGCTACATTGGGCTTTGCTCTCACCCTTTCTGAGCAGCTACCCAAGCAGCGTCTTAGGGAGGCCTCTCTGATTTTTGCGGACGGTACCGCAGGCTGCGGTACCTCGCGCAAAGAGGGATTTGTAGAGTGGGATGCTGGAATAAAAGTTATCGGTGTAGAAGTGATAACCTTTATCGAGCAGTGGGTGCACCAAATCCCACACAATTTTCCCACTCACTCCCAGGACAAGAGGACACTCAGGGGGTTCAATCCTGGTGTCCTTTCCTTCGTAAACTCTAAACTTGTGAGTGTACCCTGAGGTACTCTCACAAAGTTTGTAGAGTTTGATTCCGTACCTGGCCCTCTTGCTGAGCAGGTACTGACTTAATCCGAGCCGTCCCTTAAAATGAACTAAGGACTCATCTACGCAGATGTCCCTTTTGAGGCACGTACACTTCAGCAAACTTTTTGTTGAAGTGTTCAATGACCGGCCGAACTTTGAACAGACGGTCAAAGTTGGGGTCATCTCGTGGGGGACACTGTGCATTATCGTTATAATGCAGGAATTTGTGGATGGCCTCAAAACGCGACCGGGCCATGACCATTCGGAACACTGGAGCGTAATATAAAATATCAACACTCCAATAATGCCGAAGTTCTGGCTTCTTCAGGATCCCCGTGTGAAGTACCAGGCCCCAAAACTGCATCACTTCAACTGCGTCTACAGGAGACCAGTTAGAATATGATGAACAGAGGTTTTGCGCCAAAAATTGACGAGCGTACAAATTTGTTTGCTCCACCATGAGGTTAATAAAATCCTCAGAGAAAAAGACTTTGACACCACCGGCCTCACAGAAATAAGACTTTTTCAAACTTGATTCCTGATTCTGCCACGTAATTTTCGGGGGGCGAGGTCCACACGGGGTCCGCAGTGGGGTGCGCTGGTTCGGCTTCGTCTTCTG
This sequence comes from Oophaga sylvatica, assembly GCA_033576555.1. Taxonomy (NCBI): domain Eukaryota; kingdom Metazoa; phylum Chordata; class Amphibia; order Anura; family Dendrobatidae; genus Oophaga; species Oophaga sylvatica. Next base: position 160,785,481 of record JARQOD010000001.1, on the reverse strand, counting down.
GAATGGTGGCAGATGCCTCATATTCTGTCCTGGGGCGTCTGCGTGGTGGTTCCGCAGGACCCGAGAAGGAAGATGAGGAGGGGGAAGAGGATGAGGATGAAGAATCAGAGAAATAAAGAAATGTGGGATCCTCTCCCTCGCTGTCAGTGTCGGAGGCAAGGAAAGCATATGCCTCCTCCAATGAATAGCGCTGTTGGGACGGGTGGGACTTTTTTTTGTGAAAATGGTGCTTGGTTGTACTTTATTGATAACTATGTGTATGTGTGTGGGGGGAATAGTGTTTTGTGCACACTATGCTGAAAAGAAAAATCTAAAAGAAAAAAAACAAATGGAGAGAAAAAAATGCCTATGAAACGAAAAGTCTAAAAACAGCAGGCCCTAGCTCTGATAAGTGAACTGCGTCACTTATCAAAGTTCGGCGGCTGCTAGATGTGGCGCAAGGAGGGGTGAAAAAAAAAAAAAAAAAAGGAAAAACAACCGGCACGAGATCTGATAAGTGAACTGCGTCACTTGTCAAAATTTGGCGGCTGCTAAATTTGGAAACTAAGGCGGCGCAAAGGCAAGTGAAAAAAAAAAAATGAAAACTGCAGGTGCAAGCTCTGATAAGTGAACTGTGTCACTTGTCAAAGGTCGGCGGCTGCTAAATGTGGCACAAAGGGAGTGGCGCAAGGAGGGGGTGGAAAAAAAAATAGGAAAACAGCCGGCACGAGATCTGATAAGTGAACTGTGTCACTTATCAAAATTCGGTGGCTGCTAAATGTGGAAACGGAGGCGGCACAAAGGCGGGTGAAAAAGGAAAAAAAAAAAGGAAAACGGCAGGCGCGAGCTCTGATAAGTGAACTGTGTCACTTGTCAAAGTTTGGCGGCTTTGGATGTGGCGCAAAAGAGGTGGCGCAAGGAGGAGGTGAAAAGAAGAAAAAAAAGAAAAGGAAACTTGCTGGACGGGAGCTCTGATAAGTGAACTGTGTCACTTATCAAAGTTCGGCGGCTGCAGGGTGTGCGCATGGAGGTGGCGCAAAGGGGGCTGAGAGCATGAGTGTTGATCGGTGAACTGCTTCACCAATCAACGCTCGGTGGCTGCTGATTGTGCGCACGGAGGTGGCGCAAAGGGGAGATGGAGGGGGTAAAAAGAGGGGGATGGGGGGAGGAAGAGAGATAGGGTAGGGATTAACACTTAGTAGTGTAGTCTCTCTTCTTTTTTCTATCTTCTTTCTTCTGCCTTCTTTCTTCAGCACTACAAGGCCCAGCTCAAGAGGAGATTTGATAGTATGACCGCTCTGCAGGAATCCTCAGCAAGTGTGAGGACCCCTGCAGAGCAGTCACACACAGGTCAGAGCCAGGTCACAGAGCGGTCATATCGCTGCGGTGACCTGTGATTGGTGGGATCCATCATAACATGATCTCACCAATCAGCTCTCCTGGTTACCCTGGCAACATGCCTAGGATCAGAGCTCACAGCTCCGATCCTAGGCTGGTCACAGCCAGGTCACCTGCAGGGCACAGCGTGATCACACAGCGGTCACACTGCGGCTGTGCCCTGTGATTGGCGCGATCGACGATGACCTCGATCGCGCCAATCAGCTCCTGCAGGCGCTGCTGGGCCTGTCCTGAGCCTCTTATTACAGCACCGATCCGGCAGGTTAGCAGCAAGGCACAGCGCGGTAATACAGCGGCTGTGCCCTGCGATTGGCGCGATCTACGATGACATTGAGTGCGCCAATCAGCTCCTGCAGGCCCTGCTAGGCCTGTCCTAGGTTCCGGCCTAGGATCGGTGCTATTACAGCACCGAACCGGCAGGGCACAGCGCGGTAATACCGCGGCTGTGCCCTGCGTTTGGCGCGATCGATGTGATCGGTGATCGCGCCAATCCGGGGGGGGGGTCTGGATGGTCCTAGGCACCGGCCTAGGATCGAGTACATCGGTACTCAATCCTAGCCTGGGATCTCACTGTTTCAGCCAATCTGATTAGCTGAAACAATGAGAAAGCCTGTGATTGGCTGTTCAGGATTGAACAGCCAATCACAGCGCTCGGGAGGCCGGATGGGGAGGACACAGGTAAGATTGCGTCGGAATTTTAATGCGATCACCGCGACTTAAGTCGCGATGTCGCATTAAAGGGCATGACGTACTATTCCTTCCTTGGGAATTAGGTCCAGGGTCACATGGACGGAATAGTACGTCGGATGGTATAAAGGGGTTAAAACATATCAAATATTTAGAAATTCTACTGTGCCTAATAATTTGGACCAGTGCATTTTGAGTTTTTTTCATTTTGGAGATTATACTGTTATCATTGGGAGGTTTCTTAGACTGACTGTCATTTGCACCGAACACTTAGGAAAATCAGAGAAAAATATAATTTGCATAATATTTTGGAACATGGTGTAAACTGAAGTGAGAGCAGAACGCAGTGCACAGACTGGTCGGCGGCTGTCCCGACCCACGCGTAACAGCTTCATGTATTTCCATGCAACTGTCATGCTCAGGTCGTGAGAGCCACCAGTCAGTCTGTGCACTACGTTCTGCTCTCCCTCCGATTTATACATACTTCTCACTGTGCTTCCTACTTTGATTCTTTTAGCCTGACTACCAAGATCAACAAGATTTCCATTGCTTAATTATGATGGGCAACAGCAAAGAGAAGAGGGCCATTATATAGACGAATTGAGAAAATGCGTGTCCAAATAAGTATGCTCGTTGATGACTTCAATGCTGTCCAACATAAATGACTGAATTTTCTTGATTCAATATGGAAAGGTACCCACAATCGTTAGATGTAAGTGGGACGAATTTGATGGTTCCCCTGGGATTGGGTGAATATTGTGTATGGAGGTGTCCTCACTCCCTTACCTGACTACCATTTGGCCTGGGCTCAAGGTCTCAGGCTGGAACCATTTTTTGACTGTAACAAGTCATACACCAGAGATCTGTCGCTACACTCTTTGTGCCCGTACGTAAGTATTAACCCCCCTGTTGGGCAAGGATCTCACCTTTCAGTTTTCCATAGTTCTGGACATCCTCCCGGCTGAGGTCAAAGTAAGCCTTCTGGACGTCAGGAAAGGAGGCCATCACTTCAGCCCGATGAGAAATTGTCAAGCTCTCCCGCTCTGCTGTGTGTTCAAACATAGTGAGAAAAGCTCCCATGTTGTCCTCTGGACTCAGCTACCCCAGTGCTGACCTGACTTTGTCCTGGGCCTCAGGACGAATCAGGGTCGGCGAATGGGATGTCTCTTGCAGGGTCACAATCTGTTGCAGTATCAGGTTGTTAGTTTGCTGCTGCTGGTATAACTCCTGCTAAAACTGTTTCCCCTGAAACTGCAGATGCTGCTGTTGGGTGAGGATGAACTGCTTCAGTAGCTTCATATGGTCCACGGGCCTAACTTGTAACTTTACAAGCTTAATCCCCGACATGCAGCTTTCTTTGGGGTATTTCTTAGTTCACACTGCTTGCATTCTCCACCATATGTAAGGCAGCAGCTTTCTCGTCCGTGCGGAAATGAGGCTTTGACCCAAGAAAGTTCAACATAAACGTCTTTATTTTCAAACTCACAAAATAAATCCAGAACTTTTATCCTCTGGTTCGCAGCCAAACGTCCGTATCAGTTCGGTGCCATGAGTGACTGCACCACCGTATCAGTCATGAATTTGTCAGTGGCCCTGCTTTCTCTGTCTTTGGCCTGTTTTCAATCTCACATAGACCTGTCTTACACAGAGCTCGTGCTCTGATGCTTGCAAATAGTTTGACCAAATTCACACTCCCTTTTACTTTGCATTGTAAGCACAGCAGTAACTGTAATTCCAATGCTCTGCAGCAGGTTTAGTATGCCTGTATGCACATCATAGGGACACAACCACCCTCGTATGATTCCCCTCACTGCCCCACAGATCACCATAAAATGGCACAAACTCCATAATCTACAGTAGAAAAAACATAAACAGCACTCCAGAGTAAATGGATGAGGTGCCTGAGTAGGGGTCCAATCAGATAAATGCTGTATAGCTGAGTTGGAATGAAAGAAGTCAAATGCTCAATGGGATAGACACTTATATGGACTGACAATGGTAAGGGGTAATTCTGTGCTGAGGTATGGTGGCTGAAAGCCACAGTCGGCAAGTGCTTTCAACCACCATACCTCAGCACAGACTTACCCCTTATCACACTGTCAGTCCGTAGAACTGTCTATCCCATTGAGCATTTGACTACTCTTATTCAACCACAGCTACACAGCATTTATCTGATGAAGGTCCATGCAGACCGAAACGTTGTCTAATAGCTTTTGATGTATGGACTGATCCACTGTAAATAAATTCACTTTGTTTTGCCACTCATCTGTGTGAGTGAGTGGTGACTTTCACTACTAAAACTCGCAAATTGTCTCTTCAGAGAGGAAGAGGACTAGAACCCTAGCGCCACCTATTGGAAGTAGCAATCCTAAGTCAATGTCAACCCTTTAACGAGCCTTGTTACATGACTTAGGATAAAAGCCAAACCAGAATCTCAACTTTTAGGATGGCTACTTCCTATAGGTGGTACTAGAGTTCTAGTCCTCTTCCTCTCTGAAGAGACAATTTGCATATTTCCCAGAGGAGCATTGTGGCTTTAAGTCTTCTCATCCTGGCATGCTTAGCATGTCAATCTCCACAAGGAGAAACAATACTTCTTGACTACTAAAACTCATAATCTAGTGCTCTTTACTTGGGAGGACCAAAGTTCATGACTCCATCAGGGCTGAGACAGTTGTGTAGTATACTATGGACTCCGACCAAAAAAAAAATGAGTACAAAGTCGCGTGGTTTGGATTACGTTTGACTAGTTAAAGTTTGACTCCAGTACATTTGAATTCCATTTTTCCGGGCATCTGGCTGAAACCTTTGACAGTCACAAATGTGGGTTCAGACGTTTTCAGAACCCAGCCTTACTCTGATTCTAGTAAATGTCACTGCCTATTTCCTGCAGCATGATCTGAGCTCTTGAATCTTTCCCATGCATTCTGTGGTGTCCTCCATATTCAGGAGCTACAGGTCCCCATACCCCTCTGCCTCTGACTGCTTACTGCCTATGCACAGAATAAGGAGATAACGGCTTCTTTTCTGAATTCTTAATGTTTGTTTTACCAGAACAAGCAACTTTCCACTTAGTAAGTTAGATGCCTGCAAGCACTAAGGAGCGAAAGTTCACCAGCTAAGCAGTCCCTTTAAGTAGACCTGGAGCATTGTATGCCACATGTTGTGCCTTCTGAGACAAATGGCAATGGGGCTACTGAGCTCACTCCTGGCATATTGATTGGCCGTTTATGGGGCCACTTATTATTGATCGGAAATCCTACATATATGGTGACTGGTTCCTTTTCGATACTCCTTAATTCAGTGATTGCATCGTAAAATCATTTACTTCAGCCCTTACTTCCAGCAGATGATTCTCCTGTGGCTCGACCTTACGACTTCACGTGTCTTGGGCTTACTCTTCCCTGCTGCACAGTAACACTTCGTGCTGATCCTTTGCCAAGAGCAGAATAAATGGCCAAGCATGAAAGACGTGTGATTAAATCGTTTTTGCTTTAATGTCTTTTGCAGCACAGCCCTGGTTCTCCTAGTGTTTTGCTGAACAAAGCCTCAGAGCGCGTATTGATTCTTATGGAAGGCTCCTTTCTTACTGCACATTTCAGGCTGCTCCGGCAACAATGCAGCTCTGTGGTTCCTTGTGTTGGCGCCAACTCTATGGAAGCAGTCATGTTTGCTTTACACAAGAAACCTGCTGTGCATGAAGGAATTACCTGCAGGTGACCATCTTTCCATGGATCAGTGGGCTGGCAATGTTTCTGAAGCATGCAAATCTAATTAGAGCTTAGGAAACTAGTTGGCTAGGCGCGCAGTCTCCTTAAATATGACAATTGTACTTCAGTGTATTTTCTGCTGATGGTTACCGAACGTACGAAGGTGATGAATTGTTCTCCATTTATTAGACACCACATGCATTACCAGCTCGCTGCTTCTTACATCTAATGTGTCCAGAAATACAATATGTTCTTGGATCTAAAATAGATCTCATGTATGTATAGCAGAGCCCTATGCATGGATATTATGATCTATAAGCATTGCTTCTAGGGGAAACTGCCTCTAGACAAAAAAACTGTGATGGAGCATGCCGTCATTCATCAGCCCTAAGTAGAATACAATCCTAAAGAATAGCAAGATGTCCAGTCTGTTCTCCAGTGCTGCGCCCACCCTAGATCTCACTCATCATGGTCTCCCATCGTACCCATGGTCTACGGTTTTACCTCGTTTTGTTTTTTTCTAGCATTTTTGAGTATGAGAAAAAAAATACTTTTGTATGATAGTGCTGGATCCGATTATCATCTATTTCTGGTCTTTGGTGTCATTCTGGCATGTTTTTTTTTTTTTTTTTTCTCATATGGAAACAAATACAACTAAATTCTAAGCTCTCCCTTCCCATTAAACAATGGAAAACGGACAGGACTTAGATGACACATAGACGGCAAACAAGGGGAACGAAAATGTTCGTGTCTGACACACAGTATGATGACCCCATTGTTCCCTCCCCTCACAATCCAATATCCACAGCACATTCCCCACATATGGTTGCCCCAACGTTCCCAAGCAGTATGTTCTCCACAGCCCCATAGCATATGGTGCCTCCACAGTCCCCCTATACGTATGGTGCCTCCACAGTCCCTTATACAGTATGGTGCCTCCCACAATTCCCCTATGCAATATGGTGTCCACAGTCCCTATACAGTATGATGCCTCCACAGTCCACTATGCAGTATGGTGCCTCCACAGTCCCCTATGCAGTATTAGTGCCCCACAGTCCCCTATACAGTATGGTGCCTCCACAGTCCCTATGCAGTATGGTGCCTCCACAGTCCCCTATGCAGTATGGTGCCTCCACAGTCCCTTATACAGTATGGTGCCTCCACAGTCCCCTATGCAGTATGGTGCCTCCACAGTCCCTATGCAGTATGGTGCCTCCACAGTCCCCTATACAGTATGGTGCCTCCACAGTCCCTATCAGTATGGTGCTCCAAGTCCCTATGCAGTATGGTGCTTCACAGTCCCCTATACAGTATGGTGCCACCACAGTCCCCTATGCAGTATGGTGCCTCCACAGTCCCCTATGCAGTATGGTGCCTCCACAGTCCCCTATCAGTATGGTGCCTCCACAGTCCCTATCAGTATGGTGCCTCCACAGTCCCCTATGCAGTATGGTGCCTCCACAGTCCCCTATGCAGTATGGTGCCTCCACAGTCCCTATGCAGTATGGTGCCTCCACAGTCCCCTATGCAGTATGGTGCCTCCACAGTCCCCTATGCAGTATGGTGCCTCCACAGTCCCCTATGCAGTATGGTGCCTCCACAGTCCCCTATGCAGTATGGTGCCTCCACAGTCCCCTATGCAGTATGGTGCCTCCACAGTCCCCTATGCAGTATGGTGCCTCCACAGTCCTCTATGCAGTATGGTGCCTCCACAGTCCCCTATGCAGTATGGTGCCTCCACAGTCCCCTATGCAGTATGGTGCCTCCACAGTCCCCTATGCAGTATGGTGCCTCCACAGTCCCCTAAGCAGTATGGTGCCTCCACAGTCCCCTATGCAGTATGGTGCCTCCACAGTCCCTATGCAGTATGGTGCCTCCACAGTCCCCTATGCAGTATGGTGCCTCCACAGTCCCCTATGCAGTATGGTGCCTCCACAGTCCCTCTATGCAGTATGGTGCCTCCACAGTCCTATAATGGTGCCTCACTCTATCATAGTCTGTGCCTCCACAGTCCCCTATGCAGTATGGTGCCTCCTCATGCCTCTATGCGTATGGATCCTCCAAGTCCCATCAGTATGGTCCTAACAGTCCCCATGCAGTATTGTGGCTCACGGGCCTCCTATAGTAGTATGGTCCGTTTCCACATAGTGTGATACAATTAGTCTTTGCTCACAAGTCATCCACTTGTCACTCGCATCCTGTGACTGCCATTCTAGTAGTGTCTGAAATCCTGCAAGTCGTCGACAGATGACCTAAGAAGGACTTTGCATGACCTTTAGGCTTCGTGCCCACGGTCAGGAATGTATGTTTTGATTCTGGTTCAAAATCTACATCCAATTACGAACTGTTGTTTCAGCGGATTCCGCTACTGTTGTGTCAATTCGCAGTGTAGACGCTTCTCGCTCAGAAATGACATGCCGGCTCGAATCCACAGTGTGAGTTGTATCAGCTTAAAGACAGTGGATGGGTTCTATAAACAATCCAGTGCTGTATGTACTGGGCATTTATATGGATACACCTAAATAAAATGGGAATGGTTGGTGATATCAACTTCCTGTTTGTGGCACATTAGTATATGGGAGGGGTGAAAACTTTTTCAAGATGGGTGGTGACCATGGTGGCCATTTTGAAGTCGACCATTTTGGATCCAACTTTATTTTTTCCAATGTGAAGAGGGTCATGTGGCACATCAAACTTATTGAGAATTTCACAAGAAAACAATGGTGTGCTTGGTTTTAATGTAACGTTATCCTTTCATGAGTTATTTACAAGTTTCTCCTTCTTTACAGCCGTTGACATGTAGAGGTTAACACGTGAGGAGCGGATAGAAATTGTGTTGATGTCTGGTGAACGCAGTACCCGGGTCATTGCAGCAGATTTCAATGCAAGACACTCTATGGAAGAAAACTGCACCATTCCCATTTTATTTAGGTGTATATAAATGGCCCACCCAAAAAAGTTTGCCTCCTCACTGAACATAATGTTCTGTGTAAACTGAGGGTCCTGTTCCAATTTTTGTTTTGCCCATTCTGCTAATTCAGCTCGCCGATCTGGGTCACCAACCATTCCCATTTTATTTAGGTGTATCCATATAAATAGCCCACCCTGTAGAACGCAGCACTTTGGACACAGCGAAAATACACTGCACCCAAAACATTGATATTCCTGATCTAGGCACGTACCCTCAGGTAAAAAAAAGTTTACCTGAGAAGAAAAATAATGTAAAAAATAAGAAATCTTGGCATGCTACTGTAACGTGCCTCTACCTTTTACTCCTCTACTTGGACCGATTTGTTTAGTGGACTGTCATCTCGGCCGACTCTCTCATCCATAGGACCACTTGTCAGCCAAGCGCTTCTGTGTTTTCTGAGAAGCGACCAGCTGACATCTCTGTTGGCTTATCTCAGGGAGAACAATGTGGTCAGCAGTCCAAAATAGGACCTGAGCAATCAATATCTCTACGGCAGCCCACATTAGTGTCAGCTGAATCCTTCCATATTGGCCTAATGTATATAAGGGTAGGGTGGGCTTTATATAGATCAAACATTTTTTACCTCTTGTATTATCCCTAATTTTTGCACCGGACAAGTAAATGAGATTTCTAAAGTTTCATTCACACCTGAGATTTTTTTTTTTTTTTTTTTTTTTGAGTTGCTGGACATATTTTTGGAAATCCACAGCATGTCAATTATTTCAGCATTTTCACCAATAAAAAGTAATGGATAAAAAATGGGCATATTGTACGCATTGTTTCTGTCAGCACTATTGTTTTTAGTGCAGAAAAGTGTCAGCAAAAACACTGTGTATGAATGTACAAGAAGGTTATGTTCCCCCAATGAGTGTTTTGTGAGTTTTTTTTTTATATGTTGCATTTTTTCTGTAGCATCTCTGCACCTATTGAGTAAATTAGGTTACAGTACTTGCATTTCTTTTTTTTTTTTTTTTTTTTAAATTGCGTTTTTGAGTTTGTAGTTTTCTTTATTCATTTTTTTTAATGTTGTAAGGCTACTTTCACACTTGCGTTTTATCGCGCTGCGTTTTGAGCGCACATAAAACGCATGAAAAACGCGTGCAAACGCTTGTAATCGCTGCGATATTTAGATGCATAAGTGTGCGCATTGCGAAAAATAAACGCAGCGATTGTATGCGATTTCAAGCGTTTTTGCATGCATTGGCGTTTTTTAGGCGCATTTCACAGGAGGAAAATCCTTGCAAAATTCTTGCAACTGACTCCACCAATGGGACACCAGTGGGCGTGTCTTATGGGAAATCTTTATATAGAGCCTGTTTACAGCCATTCTTCACATTTGCTTGCATTTGCCTTTGTGACATGGATCTGCGCTGGAAGATTTTCCACTTCAACTTTGATCTGGACATTGCGATGGCTCAGGCTTATGCAGTTGCTTGCCATGAAGAAAGGGAGAGAGAGAGACAGCGAAGATGCAGCGGCGGCGTTTGTGGGTACATCCGATTGTTGAACTCCGGGAGAGCCGTGGAGTGTACCACACCCTCTATAGCGAGCTGCAGGCAAACCCCGAGAAATTTACCGACTATACCCAGATGTCACAAGAAAGCTTCATGGATTTACTTGGTCGTGTCCAACAATTCATCCGGAGACAGGACACACAGCTCCGTCGGGCGATTCCTCCGGAGGAAAGACTCCTGGTGACGTTACGGTACGTAATATTGCTAAACCAATGCCTGCATCATTTTATTTGTTCTGCCATGTACTATTCCAAAGCTGCCAGAATTATTGATCTGCCATCTAGTAAACAAAGACATGCAGAACTATTTGTATGCCATGTACTTTTTTTTCTCTTTAGTTAAATGTTTTAAAAAAACATATACAATAATATATATTCTTTTTCTTTCTCAGATTCCTGGCTACTGGAGAGAGCCGGTCTCTTCGCTCCACTTCCAGTACCGGATTGGTATCTCCACCTTGTCAGGAATTTGTTATGATTTGGTAGCTGAGGAGAGCAGGCAAAAACGGCAATACACCAGAGAGGTTGGAATCTACTGGATTGCAGTACCCTGACTAACCACCACAACTAAAGGCAGCCGTGGAGCGTACCTACGTTGGTCCTAGATGCCTCGTCACAGCCTGAGAGGCTAACTACACCTAAAGATAGAAAGAGGAAAGCTATCTGCCCTGGAGCAGATCCCCAAAGAACATAGGAAGCCCCCAAACATATAATGGCGGTTAGACAAGAAGAAATACAGACACAGACAGAAAATAGTATGAGCAAACGTTGGGCCCAATCTTCCTAGAAAGAAAAGGATAGGAAGGATACTTACTGCAATCCAAAAAACCCTAAAAAAAATACCAACTCTACTAATTGCAAAAACACCAAAAAGAAATAAAAGTCATGCACAGACTCAAATAATGTATTATAAAAATATTTTATTGAAAGTATATTAATATATAAAAGATCCAGTGATCACCGCAGAAGAATGGGGGTCACCTGGACTACTAAAAACATGTGCATATATGATCAAAGAAATAAATAAACACATAAGACATATGAAGTGTACAAATAAAGTTGGAGTACCCAAAATACATAAAGTGAATTATAACCAATATAATAACAAAACACGTGTACAGAAGTAAATATATCAGCAAAATACCCCAAAATTAAAAAGATCATACATAATTACCTATGTGGTATAAAGAAGTCCAGGCACCCACCACACCCGACGCGCGTTTCGCATCAATGCTTCGTCACCCCTGGACGAAGCATTGATGCGAAACGCGCGTCGGGTGTGGTGGGTGCCTGGACTTCTTTATACCACATAGGTAATTATGTATGATCTTTTTAATTTTGGGTATTTTGCTGATATATTCACTTCTGTACACGTGTTTTGTTATTATATTGGTTATAATTCACTATGTATTTTGGGTACTCCAACTTTATTTGTACACTTCATATGTCTTATGTGTTTATTTATTTCTTTGATCATATATGCACATGTTTTTAGTAGTCCAGGTGACCCACCATTCTTCTGCAGTGATCACTGGATCTTTTATATATTAATATGCTTTCAATAAAATATTTTTATAATACATTATTTGAGTCTGTGCATGACTTTTATTTCTTTTTGGTGTTGGTCATATTTTATTAACTTTGTAGGTTTTATCTAATTGCAAAAACACCTGAGATCACACGACCTCTACCACCTAAATTAGTTCTCTGGTGTAACAAAACTAAGCCGCAGCCACTGAAAAAACTGGAAAAGGCAAATGAACAAATAACAGTGGCTCAGATAAACTGAGAGGAGCACAAGCCCCCGGAGGGGACCTGGCTAACTTCCACAGAAGGTGAGGAAAAAATGCAAAAAGCAAGCACAAAAATAAAAGCAGAAAATATCTATCTGTTAGCAGAAGATGCAGGCAAGACTCAGCAAGCTTCCAAGTGAACCAGGAACCAAAGTTGAGACAAGAACAATTGATCACGGCAACCCTAATGGGAGGGAACCTCCCTTATATAAGACCAGTCTGTAACTCCTGATTGCCAATCTTCACAATCTTCATTGAATGGTTCAGTACTGTTTGTAACCACCAGAGGGAGCTTCTGCTCAGAATTCATTTCTAACACATTCACAACAGGAATTGTTGTGGACACCTGCCGGGCATTGTGGAATGTTCTCTGTCCAGAATTTATGCCCCTGCCCACCACAGAAAAGTGGCTAGAAATAGCTGAAAAATTCTGGACAACCTGCAATTTCCCCAACTGTTTGGGAGCAGTTGATGGGCAACACATCCGCATCATCAAACCTAAAAGAACAGGCTCGGAGTACTACAATTACAAAAAGTACTTCTCTACAGATCTCATGGCCATTGCTGATGCAGACTGTATGTTTGTTACAGTGGACATTGGGGCATTTGGCTGTGGAAATGACTCACAGGCCTTTAAGAACTCGGACATGGGCCGGAGGTTGTATGGAAACCAGTTCAATTTCCCCATGCCACGGCCTCTTCCCCACACCGAAGGTCCACCACTGCCATTTGTCATGGTTGGGGATGAGGCATTCCAGATGTGCCAACACCTGCTCAATCCCTACTCCAGCTGGGACTTGGACCACAACAAAAAAATATTTAATTACAGGCTGACCAGGGCAAGAAGAACAGTAGAGTGTGCCTTCGATATACTGGTTTCCAGATGGCGCATTCTGGGCACAGCCATTCATCTGAAACTGGAAACAGTGGATGAAGTGGTGAAGGCCTGTGTGGTGCTACATAATTTTGTTATGTCTACAGAGCACCCAAACTTTGAACTTGATGCAGCTCCTAACCCATTGCCTGAGTTCACTCAGCACCCTCTCAGGTCTTCTGTTGAAGTCTGCCAAATGAGGGACCAATTTGCAGCCTACTTCATGTCAGATGTAGGACGTGTGGAATGGCAAGATCAAATGGTGTAAAAAAAAAAAAAGTGTTCTTGTCTGTATGTTAATGAAATACCTGTGTTTATACCTGTACCGAGTGCAGTCTGTGTTTTTACACTCAAATACAATAATCAACTGGCCAGGTTCACCAGTGAATTCATGATGCTGTGTTTTTTGTGCATCATGAATTTACTAGTAATCCTGACCAGGTGACTATACACACACACACACACACACACAAGTTGTATGACCTTTATCATCTCTCCAGTTTTGGTTCCATTTGCAGCGACGGTGGAGATAAAACAACTAATATTTGTGTCACCTGGCCTGATGTTACAAATAGTGATTTGGGGATGCACTAGCATCCGTGACTCATTATTACACCTGATATACCTGACCATGTGACTATAAATATTATTTGTAGTATCATCACTGTGACTTGATTTTGAACGCAGACTGGAGAGATGATAAAGATTATACATCTTCTACAATCCCCAGGCCTGGTGTCATGCTGAAGTGGTGATGCCCCAAATAACACATCCTCACTTCAGAATTTATCACGCCTGGGCAGGTGAGTACACATGAGTTATAAACAGCAGAATCGCTACAGTATGCTTCAAATAAATGCAGACTGAAGCGACGCTGCAGGTGAAAACTCGTGAATTCACCTGCTCAGGTGAGATAGTAATGATACAAGGCCAGGGGTTGTATATACAGTACAGACCAAAAGTTTGGACACACCTTCTCATTCAACGATTTTTCTGTATTTTCAGGACTGTGAAAATTGTAGAATCACACTGAAGGCATCAAAACTATGAATTAACACATGTGGAATTATACATTACACTTTACAAAAAAGTGTGAAACAACTGAAAATATATCTTATATTCTAGGTTCTTCAAAGTAGCCACCTTTTGCTTTGATTACTGCTTTGCACACAGAAAAAGTGAACGGATGGACTCTACATGTCTGGTTCCCACCGTGAAGCATGGATGGAGGAGGTGTGATGATGTGGGGGTGCTTTGCTGGTGACACTGTTGGGGATTTATTCAAAATTGCAGGCATACTGAACCAGCATGGCTACCACAGCATCTTGCAGCAGCATGCTATTCCATCCGGTTTGCGTTTAGTTGGACCATCATTTATTTTTCAACTGGGCAATGACCCCAAACACACCTCCAGACTGTGTAAGGGCTATTTGACCAAGAAGGAGAGTGTTGGGGTGCTATGCGAGATGACCTGGCCTCCACAGTCACCAGACCTGAACCCAATCGAGATGGTTTGGGGTGAGCTGGACCGCTCACCGCTTCAATTTTGAATAATCCCCAACAGTGTCACCAGCAAAGCACCCCCACACCATTACACCACCTCCTCCATGCTTCACGGTGGGAACCAGAGTCCATCCATTCACCTTTTCTGCGTGCAAAGCAGTAATCAAAGCAAAAGGTGGCTACTTTGAAGAACCTAGAATATAAGATATATTTTCAGTTGTTTCACACTTTTTTGTAAAGTGTAATATATAATTCCACATGTTTTAATTCATAGTTTTGATACCTTCAGTGTGATTCTACAATTTTCATATTCATGTAAATACAGAAGAATCTTTGAATGAGAAGGTGTGTCCAAACTTTTGGACTGTACTGTATAACGTGTATTTTCACCATCATCTCCTCAGTTTATTCAACACACATTGAATAGAGAATGTGGTTAATTACAAGGTATATCTAGAATCCCTGGCCTTGTATCACAAAGTGAAATGATGGTAAAAACACACCAGACTCATTTAACTTTTTATGATACCTGTCAAGGTAAAATAGCTATGCCTTGCACTCAACACCATCCTCTATTCAATATGTGCAATATTAGTAGACAGAAGAGACTGGTGGCGAAAATACAAGTCATATATTTGTGTTTTGGACTACACATATCTCCAGGATAGACACAAGAAACATGTGTCATTCCTGGAGTTATGTGTAGTCCAAAACGCAAAGTGTACGGCGCGTTACGCGCAGTGTGTGTAGGCGGGGAAAGACACATTAATCAAACCGGATTTACTAAAAGCAGATTTGCACATTTATTTTGTACAACAGGAACCCCACATTGTAATTGCCACTGACGTTTTGGTGGAGATTTGGATACATTTACTAAAAGCAGATTAGTACATACTTTGTACAACAGGAACCACACATTTTTATTGCGAATGACGTTTAGGTGGAGATTTGGATACTCTGGGGGTGTGCAGAGATGAAGAACGGCTGGAAAGCGAGGAAAGGGTTCGAGGGGAAGGGGCGACGAAAGTAGTGGGTGAAGGAAGATCAGACATGGAAGTAGAGGCAGGTTGAGACACATTAGGAAGAGAGGGGGAATGGACAAACAAAGTTTTGGTTTTTTTCTTCTTGGGGGCAGGAGTCCCTTGCATGGAACGACTTCTGTGTGACCGCCTTAAGCTGGTGGACCGTGGCCTTGATACAAAAAGCAGTGAATGTCGGTCACCTGTCTCATGCTCTGTGGTGTCAGTGGCGGTGGTGGGAGAAGGAGAAGTGGTGGCGGTATTCCAAGGAGAAGTGGCATCTGTGCTCCTAAACTGTTGCCAAGTGGTGGCGGTACTCCTAGACGGAGAAGTGGCATCTGTGCTCCAAAACTGTTGCTGAGTGGTGGCGGTACTCCTGGAATGAGAATGATGGGCCTAAGGCGAGTGGTGGCGACTCCTAGACGGAAGGTAACTTGCGGTGTGGTGAGTCCAACGAGATGCCGGATCCAATGTTGCTGGTGGTGGTGCTCCAGATAGAGGGCATCGGCCAACGCAGTTGGTCCCTAAATTGGTGGCCGGGGGGGGCGCGGTGGGTGTGTGTCCAGCAAACACTCCGGTGGACTGATGTGGATGGTGTGTGTAATGGTGACTCGGAATACTGGTGGCCGTGCAGTGGTATGCAGCAGAAGTCGGTAGTGATGTGTGGCGAGTCAGTGGTGGCACAGTTGGATATGCAACCACTGACTGCTGCACTTACCGATTCTGCTGCATAGCCTGCAAGTAAGCAGTGTTGCAGGCCTGCAACACACTCAGCTGTTGCTCAGGACTAAGGTGTTCCGCCATGCCCCGTTCAATTTTACTGAAAAAATGGTGCGCTGGTCTGTTGAGGTCGGCCTCCAGGCGATCAAGCCGCTGTTCGACACAGTTGAAGCAGTGATCCATGTGGGTAAAACCCATTCCATTAGTGAAAAACCGCTTTCCACTGTGCCTGACAGCGACTTGATATTGCCATGAAAGGCCTCGCGCAAGTGCATGAACTCGGGCAAGAAATTTCTCTCCAAGGCCCTCTGCCGCTGTCGGGAAGTGCCCGCATAACCAGTGGCAGAGACCTGGGAGAGGGGAACACCTGATGGACCAGCTTCCTGGTCACCAGCTGTCCGTGTTGCTGACCTGCAAGTTGCTTCCAGGCTGTCGGATGGCTGGGACGTGTCCAACGTCGTCCAATGAAGGACCGCTTCAGGGACAGGCTGCATGGTGCTGCTCCAGGTGCTGTGGAAAGAAAAGAAAAACATTACTATAATGCTTTTCCAAGAAGCATCAGCTGTGGAATAGAAAAGCACTGATTATGAAAAATAAAACATTTTTGGAAAACTTACGCTCTGCTGGCAAGGACCGGTCTCAGGAACGCCAACTCGTGATAGTAGCAATATTTTCTTCTGGCAGTAGTATAGGGACCCCATTATTCATCAAACTCAAATCTGACAGGTCGACACGCCCCCTATCATTTAATCCGTCTTCTGTGTGAACTTTGCTCAGGCTGGGAGATTTGAACTTTGCTCAGGCTGAGAAATCTGAGCTGCTGGATTTGTGAATTTCAATCAAAGTGATTTATTTGTCTATATTGATATTTTATGTAATAATGATTTTATTGAAGTATCATCTTATAACACATTTGGAATTACGACGCTCATCTTATAGTTTTATTCAGTATATATATTTTTAGCTTGACAGTGTATCTACACGTATATCAGTACTGGGAAGAGTTTTAGTGAAATACAGGCTTTTGTTACAGATCGGTAATCTATTAGGAGCTGTGTATCTAAGGCTTGTGTTGTTTTGAGAGTCTTATAGTTTTATTCAGTATATATATTTTTAGCTTGGCAGTGTATCTACACTTATATAAGGCCTGGGAAGAATGTAATGACATGGGGTTAGGAATCTCCAACCTAGTTTCTGGTGTGTGGAAAATAGGCTTATAAGTATCTCAATGAAGCATGTATATCAATAAAGTAACTTCCCCATCACAGATGCTAATATAATGATGTTAGCATGCAAGTGCAGGGCTCACAATACATACTGTGCGTGCATATGAAGTCAATTAGCACATCCATATGAGGAGCTATATCATCTTATAACACATTTGGAATTACGACGCTCATCTTATAGTTTTATTCAGTATATATATTTTTAGCTTGACAGTGTATCTACACGTATATCAGTACTGGGGAAGAGTTTTAGTGAAATACAGGCTTTTGTTACAGATCGGTAATCTATTAGGAGCTGTGTATCTAAGGCTTGTGTTGTTTTTGAGAGTCTTATAGTTTTATTCAGTATATATATTTTTAGCTTGGCAGTGTATCTACACTTATATAAGGCCTGGGAAGAATGTAATGACATGGGGTTAGGAATCTCCAACCTAGTTTCTGGTGTGTGGAAAATAGGCTTATAAGTATCTCAATGAAGCATGTATATCAATAAAGTAACTTCCCCATCACAGATGCTAATATAATGATGTTAGCATGCAAGTGCAGGGCTCACAAAATCAACATTTTTGCTCCTTCACAGATTTATTTTACATTATTTTTTTTATTTTGCTTAAGGATCGTGTACAGAGGAGTTTTTATGTTTTAATACTGATAGACATATTGTGAACGGACATATAGGGTCCATGTGAGACATGCCTGGACAAGTCCGGGCATGTCTGGGCATGCCTGGACAAGTCCTGGTCACGGGACAGCCGTGGAAAAAACAATACTGAAATTCAAAAACTATGTGCTGGCCGTTAACACGCGCACAGTCATCTAGAAAATATTGAGCGAGTTGCTTCACAAACCCTCTCAAGGCATGTTGAATGTTAACGTTCCCGCTATGAGCTACACACATGACCAACTGTATAGCCTGGGATGCGTAGCGTTCTTGCAGCGCAAGCCTATTTTTAAAGACGCTAAGCCCATCAGATATAAAAGACAGGCATGTTGAGACGTGTCCCGGCCTATTTTGGTACATACCCACTCCTATGCAGCGATATTGAGTACCGTTCAACAAAAAATCAGGTACAAACTTTTTAACATACCTGTGTTTCGGACCCTCAGACCATGCCAGAAGCACTCTGTGCCATGTACTCTAACTCATAATATTCGATTTTGATCAGCATTCAACAAAAAATTGGGTGCTAACTTTTTAGCATACCTGTGTTTCTATAACGAATACACGGACCCCTACAGCGCATCCCAATAGTGTAGTTTAATGTAGGGGGCAAACAGATTATCGCTGGTGCTTGGAAAATACCACATTTCATAGATGGTGCTGATCCGCTGAATCATTTTTAAACATTTCACGCCACTCATGCACCCACAGCACACTTATGCTGTACCAGCACCGCTGCAGCTAGCGCTTTTTAGCTAAAAAAGACCCTTATTTGCATCATTTTCATTATAGTACGACTGGTACATACCCACTCCTATGCAACGATACTGAGTAGCGTTCAACAAAAATCAGGTACAAACTTTTTAACATACCTGTGTTTCGGGCGCTCATGCCATACCAGAAGCACTCTGTGCCATGTACCATAGCCCATAATAATCGATCTTGATCAGTATTCAACAAAAAATTGGGTGCAAACTTTTTTAGCATAGCTGTGTTTCTGACTCCCATGTCGTACCAGAAAGACCTATTTTGGCACAGGCCTACACCTATGCAGCGGTTTTGACCACTACTCAACAAAAATGGCTACAAACTTTTTAACATATCTGTGTTTCGGACTATCATGTCATAGCAGAAGCACCCTGTGCCATGTACTCTAGACCATAATATTCGTTTTTGATCACCATTCAACAAAAAATTGAGGCATGTTGAGACGTGTCCGGCCTATTTTGGCACATGACAAATGTTTCTGACTATCATGTCATACCAGAAGCACCCTGTGCCATGTACTCTAGACCATAATATTCGTTTTTGATCACCATTCAACAAAAATTGAGGCATGTTGAGACGTGTCCCGGCCTATTTTGGCACATGACAAATGTTTCTGACTCTCATGTCATACCAGAAGCACCCTGTGCCATGTACTCTAGACCATAATATTTCACATCGGGTATGGGAACTACATAGCTTTGTTTTCTCAGGTATTTAAAAAGTGGGTGCTAACTTTTTAGCATACCTGTGTTTCTATAGCGAATACACGGACCCCTACAGCGCATCCCTATAGTGTAGTTTAATGTAGGGGGCAAACAGATTATCGCTGGTGCTTGGAAAATACCACATTTCATAGATGGTGCTGATCCGCTGAATCATTTTTAAACATTTCACGCCACTCATGCACCCACAGCACACTTATGCTGTACCAGCACCGCTGCAGCTAGCGCTTTTTAGCTAAAAAAGACCCTTATTTGCATCATTTTCATTATAGTACGACTGGTACATACCCACTCCTATGCAACGATACTGAGTAGCGTTCAACAAAAATCAGGTACAAACTTTTTAACATACCTGTGTTTCGGGCGCTCATGCCATACCAGAAGCACTCTGTGCCATGTACCATAGCCCATAATAATCGATCTTGATCAGTATTCAACAAAAAAATTGGGTGCAAACTTTTTTAGCATAGCTGTGTTTCTGACTCCCATGTCGTACCAGAAAGACCTATTTTGGCACAGGCCTACACATATGCAACGGTTTTGACCACTACTCAACAAAAATGGCTACAAACTTTTTAACATATCTGTGTTTCGGACTATCATGTCATAGCAGAAGCACCCTGTGCCATGTACTCTAGACCATAATATTCGTTTTTGATCACCATTCAACAAAAAATTGCGGCATGTTGAGACGTGTCCCGGCCTATTTTGGCACATGACAAATGTTTCTGACTCTCATGTCATACCAGAAGAACCCTGTGCCATGTACTCTAGACCATAATATTCCACATCGGGTATGGGAACTACATAGCGTTGTTTTCTCAGGTATTTAAAAAAGTGTGGAAAACTGAAAATCCCGCGACCTGTGGTAATTTAGTGAGAACCATATAGACAAATCGGGTATCGTCACACACGAGACCACGACACCTCGGGCTATCACATTTACCATTAGTTTTCAAAAATCAGCTCCTTAACAATAAAGTAAGAATCGTAGCGTCCTGCATTGTGGTCTATAAATGTATAGTTTGAAAATTTACCGTTGCTAAAGAACAGTAAAAAGTCGTGCGTACAACTATCAACCCAAAACTCTCACCACTATCACAAACACTATTGCCTACAGAGGCGCCCCGCGAGAATTTCCGTATGTGTGTATCAAGATGCTCCCTGCTATGACCGAATGTTTGCTCGTGGATGCTGGCATTTCCAGTGACATCATAGTTGTGTAAATGCGCAGGGGCACGTGTATCGATCCCCTAGGGTGTAATGCGTGATCATTTTAATTATTTTTCAATTCATAACCACACGTTCTCAGGCAGACAGGTTTATTTCACAGAAGTTGACTGTACAGTTGCATAATCTTTGTTTAAAATCATACATTTGCATAATTTTGTTTAAAATCGCACAGCTCTGCAATAATGTCGGGTGTTGGACATGCACTTAACAGTCTTTCATACGTGTCGCAGAAAGATTTTAGTCTGTTCTGCGAGAGTTTATTATGCACGTACTGTGCAGACATGTCAAGAAACATTTTGGTGTGTTCACCAGTCCATACGGGTGTTGGTGTGTAAGGCGATCGACCATCATCCTTCTGCTTCTTACTTACACGCCGGCGCGATACCGCGCGTTTCTTTGACGGTAATGCATCGGCTGAAATGGCAGCTGCTGCTTCCGCGTTGCTATTTGCAGATTCTGTAGCTTGACACAGACGTATATTCTTAAGCCGACTACTCTCAGCATTCCCGGGGTGCTCGGTTGGCGCGTCGTTTTCTTCACGATCTGCGACACACCCGTGTGAAAGAGGCTCCGTTCTCACCTCCGTTCTGTTCTCAAATCCATAATTGCGCTGCTGCAAAACTCGCGAATGACGATCCTCCGTAACTAAAGAAAAGATACGTGGTGTAGTTAACCGCTAAGTGGGGGAGATATAGGAAGAGCTACATGAGCCACATGGCTCTGATTCAACGCGATATTTGTAAAGCTACTAGCACCGATTATCTGTGAAACCGATGCATGATTGTTTGTATAAGTACACTATAGAGCGGCCTAGACATATATACTTACAAGTATGCCCCGGGTGCTGATCTACAGAGAATGCTGAATTAACAGACATCTCGCTGCTCGGACGCTGCCGTATGGGGCTGTTTTCTCCCTCAAACTGCAACCTCACGGGCGATACTTTAGCAGCTGTAAATAAAATATAGCATACATGAATGCGCACAACACATTCACAAAGCTAACTTGACACAGGTAAATAAAACTAGTTACCGCAGAAATTTTTATCTGCGTGTATAACTACACTATAGAACTGCGTAGACATATATGCTTACAAGTATGAGACGTGTAGTGTAGTTCAGAGATTGGTGAATTAAACGGTGTGGAGGTGCTCGGGCGTTTTCGTATGGGTGTGTTTTCTTTTTCAAGCTGCAGCCTCCTGCTCGTTAGCTTAACATCTGTAAATAAAATATAACTATTACATGATGATGACGCTTCGGGTGTGAAATATTGTTTCAAGGTGCTTAGCAGACATGATGTCTCTGTAAAACATTAATAGATTTTTTTCTATCTAGCAGTTCATGGTATTGACAGAGGGCGTGTTCTCTCTGTTAGCCCCTAATAAATACAGGCAGCTCACAAGCAATACAACGCTCAGCTGTAAGACTTCATACCTCACAGAACACAACTCCATTCTGAACAGGACTATAGTGAGTATTTTTACGGATTTCGTTTCAATTATATTTAAGTCTGTGTAGTAATTGCATGAATAACTTATTCGTGTTTTCATAGTTGGTCTTTAGAGCTAAAGTGCGTATTTTTATGTCTCGTGAATATCCACGTTTGTTTCAATTATATTTAAGTTTGTGTAGTATTTGCATGAACAGCTTAGTCGTGTTTTCATACTTGATCTTTAGAACTAAAGTGCGTATTTTTATGTCTCGTGAATATCCACGTTTGTTTCAATTATATTTAAGTTTGTGTAGTATTTGCATGAACAGTTTAGTCGTGTTTTCATACTTGATCTTTAGAGCTAAAGTGCGTATTTTTATGTCTCGTGAATATCCACGTTTGTTTCAATTATATTTAAGTTTGTGTAGTATTTGCATGAACAGCTTAGTCGTGTTTTCATACTTGATCTTTATTTGCTTTAATTTAATAGCGGACCCTTTTTATTCAAGATGGAGTCCAGATATTCTCGCGTTCAATATTCTGCTTTGCTTTCACCAGAACAATCGGGTAAATTTTACACCGTATATAGTGTACGTCGTATTGTGTCGGGCTGTCTGAGTCTGCGCTTTGTATATATAAACGATATATTTCATTCTTATTTAAGAAGAGGGAGTCCATTCAGACTACTCCTACGAGAACCGGTTCATTACGCAGAACCTGTTAGAGGAAGGCAACTCTGCTAGCGGGCGACGAGCTTCAAGCTTTCACCAGTCTGTCACAGGCAAGAAACCTATAGCTATATCATATGTTTTAAACCTATGTATCTAGACGGGTAAACGTGGTAGCTGTAAATTTATAACGTCTACTATTAATATTAATAATTAATATAGACTGCCGTTAAAATCCATACAGTTAATTTTATTTTAGCTGACTGGGTCGTTAGCTAGACATGTTTTAATAATATAAACATTTTCTCATACAGATACAGCTGTAGCGGACTGGACGGTTGGTAACCCTGTGGCGACTGAGCCGCTCGAGCATCGCGATTCCGATGTTGAGATCGTGGAGGATCCCCAGGATTCAGATGTCGAGTTCGTAGAACCGGACTATAATCCTCCCAACGCTCCTAAAAGATGGGGTGATTCGCTAAGCACACGGCTCTGGAATAGAAAAGGTAGCGGGTCCATGAACCCAGGGTGGGCTAACAGAGAGAACACGCCCTCTGTCAATACCATGAACTGCTAGATAGAAAAAAATCTATTAATGTTTTACAGAGACATCATGTCTGCTAAGCACCTTGAAACAATATTTCACACCCGAAGCGTCATCATCATGTAATAGTTATATTTTATTTACAGATGTTAAACTAACGAGCAGGAGGCTGCAGCTTGAAAAAGAAAACACACCCATACGAAAACGCCCGAGCACCTCCACACCGTTTAATTCACCAATCTCTGAACTACACTACACGTCTCATACTTGTAAGCATATATGTCTACGCAGTTCTATAGTGTAGTTATACACGCAGATAAAAATTTCTGCGGTAACTAGTTTTATTTACCTGTGTCAAGTTAGCTTTGTGAATGTGTTGTGCGCATTCATGTATGCTATATTTTATTTACAGCTGCTAAAGTATCGCCCGTGAGGTTGCAGTTTGAGGGAGAAAACAGCCCCATACGGCAGCGTCCGAGCAGCGAGATGTCTGTTAATTCAGCATTCTCTGTAGATCAGCACCCGGGGCATACTTGTAAGTATATATGTCTAGGCCGCTCTATACTGTACTTATACAAACAATCATGCATCGGTTTCACAGATAATCGGTGCTAGTAGCTTTACAAATATCGCGTTGAATCAGAGCCATGTGGCTCATGTAGCTCTTCCTATATCTCCCCCACTTAGCGGTTAACTACACCACGTATCTTTTCTTTAGTTACGGAGGATCGTCATTCGCGAGTTTTGCAGCAGCGCAATTATGGATTTGAGAACAGAACGGAGGTGAGAACGGAGCCTCTTTCACACGGGTGTGTCGCAGATCGTGAAGAAAACGACGCGCAACCGAGCACCCCGGGAATGCTGAGAGTAGTCGGCTTAAGAATATACGTCTGTGTCAAGCTACAGAATCTGCAAATAGCAACGCGGAAGCAGCAGCTGCCATTTCAGCCGATGCATTACCGTCAAAGAAACGCGCGGTATCGCGCCGGCGTGTAAGTAAGAAGCAGAAGGATGATGGTCGATCGCCTTACACACCAACACCCGTATGGACTGGTGAACACACCAAAATGTTTCTTGACATGTCTGCACAGTACGTGCATAATAAACTCTCGCAGAACAGACTAAAATCTTTCTGCGACACGTATGAAAGACTGTTAAGTGCATGTCCAACACCCGACATTATTGCAGAGCTGTGCGATTTTAAACAAAATTATGCAAATGTATGATTTTAAACAAAGATTATGCAACTGTACAGTCAACTTCTGTGAAATAAACCTGTCTGCCTGAGAACGTGTGGTTATGAATTGAAAAATAATTAAAATGATCACGCATTACACCCTAGGGGATCGATACACGTGCCCCTGCGCATTTACACAACTATGATGTCACTGGAAATGCCAGCATCCACGAGCAAACATTCGGTCATAGCAGGGAGCATCTTGATACACCCATACAGAAATTCTCGCGGGGCGCCTCTGTAGGCAATAGTGTTTGTGATAGTGGTGAGAGTTTTGGGGTTGATAGTTGTACGCACGACTTTTTACTGTTCTTTAGCAACGGTAAATTTTCAAACTATACATTTATAGACCACAATGCAGGACACTACGATTCTTACTTTATTGTTAAGGAGCTGATTTTTGAAAACTAATGGTAAATGTGATAGCCCGAGGTGTCGTGGTCTCGTGTGTGACGATACCCGATTTGTCTATATGGTTCTCACTAAATTACCACAGGTCGCGGGATTTTCAGTTTTCCACACTTTTTTAAATACCTGAGAAAACAACGCTATGTAGTTCCCATACCCGATGTGGAATATTATGGTCTAGAGTACATGGCACAGGGTTCTTCTGGTATGACATGAGAGTCAGAAACATTTGTCATGTGCCAAAATAGGCCGGGACACGTCTCAACATGCCGCAATTTTTTGTTGAATGGTGATCAAAAACGAATATTATGGTCTAGAGTACATGGCACAGGGTGCTTCTGCTATGACATGATAGTCCGAAACACAGATATGTTAAAAAGTTTGTAGCCATTTTTGTTGAGTAGTGGTCAAAACCGTTGCATATGTGTAGGCCTGTGCCAAAATAGGTCTTTCTGGTACGACATGGGAGTCAGAAACACAGCTATGCTAAAAAAGTTTGCACCCAATTTTTTGTTGAATACTGATCAAGATCGATTATTATGGGCTATGGTACATGGCACAGAGTGCTTCTGGTATGGCATGAGCGCCCGAAACACAGGTATGTTAAAAAGTTTGTACCTGATTTTTGTTGAACGCTACTCAGTATCGTTGCATAGGAGTGGGTATGTACCAGTCGTACTATAATGAAAATGATGCAAATAAGGGTCTTTTTTAGCTAAAAAGCGCTAGCTGCAGCGGTGCTGGTACAGCATAAGTGTGCTGTGGGTGCATGAGTGGCGTGAAATGTTTAAAAATGATTCAGCGGATCAGCACCATCTATGAAATGTGGTATTTTCCAAGCACCAGCGATAATCTGTTTGCCCCCTACATTAAACTACACTATAGGGATGCGCTGTAGGGGTCCGTGTATTCGCTATAGAAACACAGGTATGCTAAAAAGTTAGCACCCACTTTTTAAATACCTGAGAAAACAAAGCTATGTAGTTCCCATACCCGATGTGAAATATTATGGTCTAGAGTACATGGCACAGGGTGCTTCTGGTATGACATGAGAGTCAGAAACATTTGTCATGTGCCAAAATAGGCGGGACACGTCTCAACATGCCTCAATTTTTTGTTGAATGGTGATCAAAAACGAATATTATGGTCTAGAGTACATGGCACAGGGTGCTTCTGGTATGACATGATAGTCAGAAACATTTGTCATGTGCCAAAATAGGCCGGGACACGTCTCAACATGCCTCAATTTTTTGTTGAATGGTGATCAAAAACGAATATTATGGTCTAGAGTACATGGCACAGGGTGCTTCTGCTATGACATGATAGTCCGAAACACAGATATGTTAAAAAGTTTGTAGCCATTTTTGTTGAGTAGTGGTCAAAACCGCTGCATAGGTGTAGGCCTGTGCCAAAATAGGTCTTTCTGGTACGACATGGGAGTCAGAAACACAGCTATGCTAAAAAAGTTTGCACCCAATTTTTTGTTGAATACTGATCAAGATCGTTTATTATGGGCTATGGTACATGGCACAGAGTGCTTCTGGTATGGCATGAGCGCCCGAAACACAGGTATGTTAAAAAGTTTGTACCTGATTTTTGTTGAACGCTACTCAGTATCGTTGCATAGGAGTGGGTATGTACCAGTCGTACTATAATGAAAATGATGCAAATAAGGGTCTTTTTTAGCTAAAAAGCGCTAGCTGCAGCGGTGCTGGTACAGCATAAGTGTGCTGTGGGTGCATGAGTGGCGTGAAATGTTTAAAAATGATTCAGCGGATCAGCACCATCTATGAAATGTGGTATTTTCCAAGCACCAGCGATAATCTGTTTGCCCCCTACATTAAACTACACTATTGGGATGCGCTGTAGGGGTCCGTGTATTCGTTATAGAAACACAGGTATGCTAAAAAGTTAGCACCCAATTTTTTGTTGAATGCTGATCAAAATCGAATATTATGAGTTAGAGTACATGGCACAGAGTGCTTCTGGCATGGTCTGAGGGTCCGAAACACAGGTATGTTAAAAAGTTTGTACCTGATTTTTTGTTGAACGGTACTCAATATCGCTGCATAGGAGTGGGTATGTACCAAAATAGGCCGGAACACGTCTCAACATGCCTGTCTTTTATATCTGATGGGCTTAGCGTCTTTAAAAATAGGCTTGCGCTGCAAGAACGCTACGCATCCCAGGCTATACAGTTGGTCATGTGTGTAGCTCATAGCGGGAACGTTAACATTCAACATGCCTTGAGAGGGTTTGTGAAGCAACTCGCTCAATATTTTCTAGATGACTGTGCGCGTGTTAACGGCCAGCACATAGTTTTTGAATTTCAGTATTGTTTTTTCCACGGCTGTCCCGTGACCAGGACTTGTCCAGGCATGCCCAGACATGCCCGGACTTGTCCAGGCATGTCTCACATGGACCCTATATGTCCGTTCACAATATGTCTATCAGTATTAAAACATAAAAACTCCTCTGTACACGATCCTTAAGCAAAATAAAAAAAATAATGTAAAATAAATCTGTGAAGGAGCAAAAATGTTGATTTTGTGAGCCCTGCACTTGCATGCTAACATCATTATATTAGCATCTGTGATGGGGAAGTTACTTTATTGATATACATGCTTCATTGAAATACTTATAAGCCTATTTTCCACACACCAGAAACTAGGTTGGAGATTCCTAACCCCATGTCATTACATTCTTCCCAGGCCTTATATAAGTGTAGATACACTGCCAAGCTAAAAATATATATACTGAATAAAACTATAAGACTCTCAAAAACAACACAAGCCTTAGATACACAGCTCCTAATAGATTACCGATCTGTAACAAAAGCCTGTATTTCACTAAAACTCTTCCCCAGTACTGATATACGTGTAGATACACTGTCAAGCTAAAAATATATATACTGAATAAAACTATAAGATGAGCGTCGTAATTCCAAATGTGTTATAAGATGATATAGCTCCTCATATGGATGTGCTAATTGACTTCATATGCACGCACAGTATGTATTGTGAGCCCTGCACTTGCATGCTAACATCATTATATTAGCATCTGTGATGGGGAAGTTACTTTATTGATATACATGCTTCATTGAGATACTTATAAGCCTATTTTCCACACACCAGAAACTAGGTTGGAGATTCCTAACCCCATGTCATTACATTCTTCCCAGGCCTTATATAAGTGTAGATACACTGCCAAGCTAAAAATATATATACTGAATAAAACTATAAGACTCTCAAAACAACACAAGCCTTAGATACACAGCTCCTAATAGATTACCGATCTGTAACAAAAGCCTGTATTTCACTAAAACTCTTCCCCAGTACTGATATACGTGTAGATACACTGTCAAGCTAAAAATATATATACTGAATAAAACTATAAGATGAGCGTCGTAATTCCAAATGTGTTATAAGATGATACTTCAATAAAATCATTATTACATAAAATATCAATATAGACAAATAAATCACTTTGATTGAAATTCACAAATCCAGCAGCTCAGATTTCTCAGCCTGAGCAAAGTTCAAATCTCCCAGCCTGAGCAAAGTTCACACAGAAGACGGATTAAATGATAGGGGGCGTGTCGACCTGTCAGATTTGAGTTTGACGAATAATGGGGTCCCTATACTACTTCTGGCCCTTGCTGCTGAACCACTGTGAACCTGTCCCTCTGCACGAACATCAGTGTTGAAGCGGTCCTTCATCAAGCGCCATCGTGTGCTGGCTTTGTTCACTGTAGGAAAAAATATATATATTGTACAATGCAGTCAGGGCAAAATCTGTGTCATCACACACACCTGAGTTAAAATGGCAAACAGTCAATGCAGCATAAAAAAAAAAATACACAGCATAGCAATAGAGTACACAATGCAGTCACTGTTGAACCAGACGACACTATTGGGTTTGCTGGTAGAACATATCTACCAGCAAAACCCATCAGTGCCATCTGGAACAAGAGTGAATGCAGCATAAAATAAGCAATACAATTCACAACATAGCAATAGCATACACAGGTCAGTCACTGTTGAACCAGATGACACTGTTAGGTTTGCCGGTAGAATATATCTACCAGCAAACCCATCAGTGCCATCTGGAACAAGAGTGACTGTAGCATAAAAAATTCAATAGAATGCACAACATAGCAATAGCATACACAGGGCAGTCACTGTTGAACCAGATGACACTGTTGGGTTTGCAGGTAGAATATATCTACCAGCAAACCCATCAGTGCCATCTGGAACAAGAGTGAATGCAGCATAAAAAAACAATAGAATGCACAACATAGCAATAGCATACACAGGGCAGTCACTATTGAACCAGACGACACTGTTGGGTTTGCCGGTAGAATATATCTACCAGCAAACCCATCAGTGCCATCTGGAACAAGAGTCACTGCGGCATTACAGAGAATGAAAATATTACTAAACGCCTTTTTGAGGTTTGGAGAGGCGCTGTCCCAGCCATCCATCAACGCTGCGGCCACCTCGTTCCATAGCCGCCGGCTCACCACATTGTCCTTGTACAGTCATGGCCAAAAGTTTTAAGAATGACACAAATATTATATTTCCACATGATCTGCTGCCCTCTGGTTTTTATGTGTGTTTGACAGATGTTTTTATCACAGACAGAAATATAATAATTGCAAACATATGAGTAACAAAAGCTTATATTGACAGTTAGAATGAGTTAATGCAGCAAGTCAATATTTGCAGTGTTGACCCTTCTTCTTCAGGACCTCTGCAATTCTCCCTGGCATGCTCTCAACCAACTTCTGGACCAAATCCTGACTGATAGCAGTCCATTCTTGCACAATCAATGCTTTCATTTTGTCAGAATTTTTAGGTTTTTGTTTGTCCACCCGTCTCTTGATGATTGACCACAAGTTCTGAAAGGGATTAAGATCTGGGGAGTTTCCAAGCCATGGACCCAAAATCTCTATGTTTTGTTCCCTGAGCCATTTAGTTATCACCTTTGCTTTATGGCAAGGTGCTCCATCAAGCTGGAAAAGGCATTGTTGATCGCCAAACTGCTCTTGGAGGGTTGGGAGAAGTTGCACTTGGAGGACATTCTGGCACCATTCTTTATTCATGGCTGTGTTTTTAGGCAAGACTGTGAGAGAGCCGATGCCCTTGGCTGAGAAGCAACCCCACACATGAATGGTTTCAGGATGCTTAACAGTTGGCATGAGACAAGACTGGTGGTAGCGCTCACCTTGTCTTCTCCGAATGAGGCGTTTTCCTGATGTCCCAAACAATCGAAAAGGGGATTCATCAGAGAAAATAACTTTACCCCAGTCCTCAGCAGTCCACTGCCTGTACCTTTTGCAGAATATCAGTCTGTCCATGATGTTTTTTCTGGAGAGAAGTGGCTTCTTTGCTGCCCTCCTTGAGACCAGGCCTTGCTCCAAGAGTCTCCGCCTCACAGTGCGTGCAGATGCACTCACACCTGCCTGCTGCCATTCCTGAGCAAGCTCTGCACTGCTGGTATCCCGATCCCGCAGCTGAAACACTTTTAAGAGACGATCCTGGCGCTTGCTGGTCTTTCTTGGGCGCCCTGAAGCCTTTTTGGCAACAATGGAACCTTTTTCCTTGAAGTTCTTGATGATGCGATAGATTGTTGACTGAGGTGCAATCTTTCTAGCTGCGATACTCTTCCCTGTTAGGCCATTTTTGTGCATTGCAATGATGACTGCACGTGTTTCTTCAGAGATAACCATGGTTAACAGAAGAGAAACAATGATGCCAAGCACCAGCCTCCTTTTAAAGTGTCCAGTGGTGTCATTCTTACTTAATCATGACAGATTGATCTCCAGCCATGTCCTCATCAACACCCACACCTGTGTTAATGGAGCAATCACTGAAAAGAGGTTAGCTGGTCCTTTTAAGGCAGGGCTGCAATGATGTTGAAATGTGTTTTGGGGGATAAAGTTCATTTTCTAGCCAAATATTGACTTTGCAAGTAATTGCTGTTAAACTAATCACTCTTTATAACATTCTGGAGTATATGCAAATTGCCATTAGAAAAAGTGAAGCAGTAGACTTTGTAAAAATTAATATTTGTGTCATTCTCAAAACTTTTGGCCATGACTGTACTGCAGATCACGGCTGTCCCACAACGGGACACGCTTCTGGACCTGGCAGATGAGGGCCTCGTTGTCCACATATAGGTCCTCGTCCCGTTGTGGAACCTAGAAAAAAACAAAAAAAAATAAGGCTAAGTGCACACGTTCAGGATTATTTGCGTTTTTTTCGCGGGAAAAAATGGGTCAAAAACGCATGAATTAAGCATCCTATCATTTAGAATGAATTCCGCAATTTTTGTGCACATGGTGCGTTTTTTTCCGCAAAAAAAACGAATCGCCGAAAATCTAGCAACATGTTTATTAATTTTGCAGAATTCTAGCGTTTTTTCCCGCTATATTATTGACCTAGAAAGTTCAGGGAAAAATCGCGGTAAAAACGCGTCAAATCCGTGTAAAAACGCACCAAAAACGCGCAAAAAACGCTAAAAAAAACCGCGCGTTTTTACCGCGAAAAAAGTTTGTTTTTGCTCAGGAATATTCTGCAAACATTCCTGAACGTGTGCACTTAGCCTTAAAATGTTGTATATTTCAGAACTAAAAAAGATGGAAAAAAAATAAAATAGACATTCAAAGGCTATATACTTACATTCCGTCTCGCCACCGAGACTTGACTCGGCTGTGACTGCTCCTGCTGTGACTCCTCAATGTTCGTGTCCGACGATGTCTGAAAAAGGAACCCAAATTTTAGCCATTTGTAGATTCAGAAGCTATACTTACCCAAAGGCAAGAAGATACTCACATCACGCTCTGCTTGGGCCAGTTCTTGCCGGGATGGGGAATATTGGGATCCAGAAGAAGACATGCTGCAATAAAAAAATACAAAGCATGAGTACATCTTTTTACATTGGAAAGGACAGGCAGTCATTTGGTTCAAGAATACTCACATTCTTGAACTTTGGATCTGTCTTGGCTGTTTCTTCCACGCAGTTTAGTAGGGGTCCACGCTGTTTTTTCAGGCTGTAGTAGGGGTCCAGGAGCAGTGTCTCCAGGCAGTGTAGTAGGGTCCTGTTGTGAATGGACTTGAGATGAGTTCTGAGCAGAGGCTCCCTCTGGTGGTTACAAGCGGTACTGGACTGTCCAGTGAAGATTGTGAGGATTGGGAATCAGGTGTTACTGACTGGTCTTATATAAGGGAGTCGCCTTCCCATCAGGGTTGCCGGTGATCAATTGTTCTGGTCTCAATCCTTGATTCCTGTTTCCTTTGTAGCCGTCTGTGTCGTGTCTGCATCTCCTGCTAACAGATAAGACATTTTCTTCTTTTTGTTTTTGTGCTTGATTTTTGCATTTTGTCCTGCACTTCTGTGGGGGCCTTCAGGGTCCCCTCCGGGGGCTTTTGCCCTCTGTTTAGTTCAGCCACTGATGTTTTGTACATTTGCTTTTTCCAGTTTTTTCAGTGGCTGCTGTTTTGATTTTGTTACACCAGAGAACTAATTTAGGTGGTAGAGGTCGTGTGATCTCAGGTGTTTTTGAAATTAGTAGAGTTGGTGCTTTTCAGGGTTTTTTTGGGATTGCAGTAAGTGCCCTTCCTATCCTTTTCTATTTAGATAGTTTGGGCCCCAACGTTTGCTCATACTATTTTCTGTCTGTGTCAGTATTTCTTCTTGTCTAACCGCCATTACATGTTTGGGGGCTTTCTATGTTCTTTGGGGATCTGCTCCGGGGCAGATAGCTTTCCTCTTTCTATCTTTAGGTATAGTTAGTTTCTCAGGCTGTGACGAGGCGTCTAGGACCAACGTAGGAACGCTCCACGGCTGCCTCTAGTTGTGGTGGTTAGTCAGGGTACTGCAATCTCATAGATTCCAACTGCTCTGGTGTATTGCCTTTTTTTTACCTGCACTCCTCAGCTACCAAATCATAACAGTATCACCGGCCTAAACTGAAAATTATATGGTACTCACAGAAGGGAAAAATATTGTGAAAGAAAAAAAAAAGGTTGTCAGAGTTGTCAGAGATATTTTTCTTTGTTGCATTTTTTTTTTTTTTCCCTCTGTATCTCTGGGTGCTGGGGAGGATTTTTTCTCTCAATGGAGTTTGCACAGTTGTCTGGCCGTGTGGATCAGCTTGCCACTGAGGTTCGGAGTATTGCTACCTATCTTGCTAGGTTGCCTGTTGTGGAACCTAGGATTCCCATGCCAGATTTGTTTTTGGGGGATCGAGCCAAGTTTCTGAATTTCAAAAATAATTGTAAATTGTTTTTTGCCTTAAAATCTAAGTCCTCAGGGAACGCAGCGCAGCAGGTTCAAATTGTCATCTCTCTCCTGCGCGGCGATCCTCAGGATTGGGCTTTTTCCCTGACACCTGGGGATCCTGTTTTGAGTGATGTTGATGCATTTTTTCAGGCCTTGGGGTTATTGTACGATGAGCCTAATGTCACTGATCAAGCTGAAAAAGCCTTGTTGGCATTAAATCAGGGGCTTGATGACGCTGAGTAATACTGTCAGAGATTCCGCAGGTGGGCAGTCCTGACCAAATGGAATGACGACGCTTTGGCAGCCCTTTTTCGGAAGGGTCTGTCAGATAATGTAAAGGATGTTATGGTGGGATTCCCTATCCCCTCTGGTCTCAATGATTCTATGTCATTAGCGATTCAAATTGACAGATGTTTGCGTGAGCGGAGAAGTATGCGTGGAATAGTGTTGCCTTGTGAACCTGCTTCTGAACCCATGCAGTGTGATAGAGTGGTTTCTGGGGCACATCGTCATGAGTTTCGAAAGCGCAATGGGTTATGTTTCTATTGTGGTGATGCCTCTCATGCTATTTCAGTCTGCCCTAAGCGGGGAAGACGTTTTGCACGCTCAGTTGTCTTGGGTAGTGTTCAGACTAAGTTTTTATTAACTGTTACTCTGATATGCTCTCTGTCCTCATTTTCTGCTCAGGCTTTCGTTGATTCAGGAGCAGCTATTAACCTGATGGATTTTGATTTTGCTAAACGTTGCGGGTTTCCCTTGATACCCCTACAGAAGTCTATTCCCCTACTGGGGATCAATTCTACCCCTTTGGCTGAGAATAAACCTCAGTTCTCTACTCAGGTGATAATGAGGGTTGAACCTGATCATCAGGAGAGCTGCAAATTTTTGGTTCTGTATAATCTGCATGACATTATCGTGCTGGGTTTCCCTTGGTTACAGTCTCATAATCCTGTTTTGGATTGGAAATCTGTGTCTGTAACCAGTTGGGGCTGCCAATGTGTCAGGATGGATTGATTTAAATCACGCCGATTTAAATCAACGATTTAAATCATGATTTAAATCAAATGATTTTTTTCTATTTAAATCAGATCAATTTAAATCGTGATTTTAATCATGATTTAAATCACTGATTTAAATCAAAAGATTTTTTTATATAAATCACGATTAAAATCTAAAACTTTCAATCATTGTTCAATTAACTCCACACTTCTAGCTTGGTTTCACTTTCTGTAGCTTGGTTTCAGTTTCTTTTTCCATTCAGTTGACATGCCCAAACTTGTTGGATAGTCAGTCAGCAGTACTTGGCTGTAGTAACAATCAAACTTCAGAAGTGATCTGCGTGAGCCATGGCAGGTCGTAAGAGAGACCCTATTTGGGTTCATTTTGTTGAGATGCCAGCAGAGCTTGGAAAGAAAGGTGGGAGAGCAAAGTGCAAATACTGTCAAAAGGATATCCAAGGACTTGTTTGCCGTTTGAAATCACATTATGAAAACTGCAACCAGAAGGGAAATGAAGATGTTGATAGTGATACAACTAATGTCAATGAACCCCCACAGCTTCTTATGCACCAGGACCCCAGCACTAGTGGTAAGTCTGGCAATTACAACCTATTTTAACAGACGTTTTACTGGGATGGTTAAAGTCTATGAAAAGAAAAATTTCTAGCACTAGTTCTGGAGTATAGAATTTAAATTTATGTTAAGGCAATATTTCACAGAAGATTAACGTTAAGTAAAAATAAAAGAGTGTGTATACGCCTATTTATTTTTTATTGTAGGCTACAATTCACTTTTGAAGTCTGCCAAATTGACCATTTTTTTAAAAAAAATTTTCAGCTGCAGATGAAGGAAGAGAGCCACAGTATTCATTACTGATGGGTAGGCGGAGCCCCAGATCAGGATGTTACCTCAGATCAAAAGAGTGATGACTGGCTGGCCCCTCCAGCTCGGGCTCCTCCTACTCAGCTCCAGTCTAAGATTTGAGGAGAGCTTCTCTGGCGGGAACGCAAACCACACGTGCGGTCACTGCGTTCTTCGCCCTGGGGGGAAGCATGGGCACTGCGCCAGAAACCCCTGAGGGTCCCTGTGGCGCCTTGGCTGGTGAGTACTCCACACAAAATTTTATTATTAATGTGTGAGAGCGTCTGATGGCAGCGCTATTACATGTATATCAGTATGCTTCAGCACTGCGGTGACAGCGCTATTACATGTTTATCAATGTATTTCACCAGCCTCTCCCTTGGCGGATCTGTAACTACATTATGGTCCCTGCAGAATCTTGCCGGCCCTGGGGGATGAGGAGAGTTTCCCTGGCGGGGGCGCAAACCACACACTGGGGTCACTGCGCTTCCCGCCCTGGGGGGAAGCATGGCATAGCGCCAGAAACCCCTGGGGGTCCCTGTGGCGTTTCGGCTGGTGAGTACTCCACATTTGGGTAAAATGTGTGTGAGTGTTTTAGCGACTGCTGCGGCAGCCGCTGTACAAATATATGCCGATGACTAGTTTTTCTATGTCCGCAGGAGGATGCCTGCAGGACGAGGGAAAGGAGGGGAGTACGCGCTCTTTTTATTTTTTGAATTTCGCGCCGCTTCTGAGCGCGCGCTTTACTGCAGCCTCCATTTCCGGCTCCTCTACATGGAGCACACGGAGGCAGAGCGCGGCGGCCATTGCTGACAAGCGAGCCGGCCGGACAGAAGCTTAACCCCTTCACCTCCACAGCGTGGCTATTGCTGATAAAGCGCTGTAGGTTGAAAGCTCCCCGGATCGTTCTCCTCCCCTCCCGGCTAGAATACGTGTCCAGCTTGGTGAGTCGCTTCTAGCCCGCCGGGCAGAAGCTTAACCCCTTCACCTCCACAGCGCGGGCGCCGTCTGGGGCACTTCTGAGTGACAGATTGCGCTGTCCTGCGGCTGTTCTCGCATAAGGGGCTCGCACACTCTTTTAATATTAATAAAGAGGCTGTGGGAGTCTGCGACATTAATGCTGCCACTATACGTTTCCGCTGACGATCCTGATGGCGTCGCATAATATTGCGATCGTTTGTGTGTCATTTTTAATGTCGCTATTAGCTGCCAATCTGGGCGATCTCATTAGCATCGCATAGGCGATTAGCGATCTCCTTGACAACTTTGGCGGTCATTGCGTTATAAAAAACAGCGCAATTTTTTAGCGATCTTGTGGAGCGTTTTCTGTTTAGTGTGGCATGGCTGTCCTGCAGCTGCGACCTTATAAGAGGCGCCTGAGATTCGCACACCCTTTTTCACTATCAAGGTTGTGGGGAGTCAGCTACTTTAACCCCTTCTTAGGAGGTTAACTCTTAATGGGAGACAGCTGGGGTAGCTCTTTCTTTGAGCTTTAACCCTTCAGCGTTTGTTTTTTATTTAAGTACTGCTCTGGTTACTGACAGGTTTATCCTGCCATATACTATGCAAGGGTATGTCAGAGACCCTCTCCCAGATCCGTTACGGATCAGCCTCGCGTATCTGACACGCAGACCTCGACTCATACACGGTCAGAGGTTCCAATGGTGTCAAAATGAAGGCCTTCACTGGTTTCTATTGATGACCTTTTAGGTTATGGAGTGTCAACTAGATCCTCTCAAGTGGAGCGACACTAATCGGTGTTTTTCCTTCTCGCTTAGCGAAGAAGTCCGATTCGGTTAAGGAGGATCGGCAGGGACACCCTGCCTCTCTCTCTCAGG
The DNA here is from genome assembly GCA_033576555.1 of Oophaga sylvatica. Taxonomy (NCBI): domain Eukaryota; kingdom Metazoa; phylum Chordata; class Amphibia; order Anura; family Dendrobatidae; genus Oophaga; species Oophaga sylvatica. Next base: position 160,748,433 of record JARQOD010000001.1, on the reverse strand, counting down.
GGCCGTACTAAAATTTCTGTGGAAGCCATGTGGACGTTACAGTTACCAGAGGAGGTAACTAGTCGTCCTGGTAAGTCGGCCCGGATGTTGCAAGGGTCGCATGGGTCGCGATGACCTTACAAACTGTATCCGTTTTTCTACGGAGTTATTTGTTAATTGGACCCCTTCTCCTGAAGTGAATGTTCCTTCATTCCAGCTTAGCAAATCTTCCTAGTAAAAGGGAAGACGAGTCTGCAGGACACGCTGGACAGAAAAACGGAGATGGCAACAATTTCCATCTGCGAGGCCGTGGATCATAGATTCCGTATTAAGGATCTAGGTGTACTTGTTAAGTTCCCCTGAGCCGGTTGGACCGTCTAAGGACGGCGTGGCAAGTTTCCCTCTATCAAGGTAGATGGGCTTTTCTAGTTGAAGGATAATGCGTCACTGCTATCCAGGGCGCAATCCTCGGCAGTTACAGTCAGAAGAGCACTGTGACTTGGATGGAACGCAGTTTTCCAACAGGGTTTGCTATCTTTAGCTTAGAAAGTGGTCAGCTATTTGACTGACCTTACGGAGCTGATGCCAAGGCAAAGGCAAAAGAAGCAGCTTTACCGCAGCGCAGAGCTGTGACTTCTGCGTCTGGCAGGACTTGTGCCGATAGTTATCGGCAGTCCTTTTCGGTTCAAGGGATGATCTGACCAACCCTCTGGGGGTTTGTGTCGTCTCTCTCTTTTAAAAAAAAAAAAAAAAAAGGGGGAATTCTCAGAAATTCCGCATACCCTGGAAACAGAACTTCTGTTAAGGCAGAAGCTGGCAAAAAAAAAAAAAAAAAATCCGCTAAGGCGGACTGACTTCTGACATTCCGTCAGAGCCGAGCATGAAGTCGCTTCGCTCAGTTATGGCAGCCCTGTCGCAGAACGATCAATCGACATTCGCGACGCTTTTTGGCATGTTCCCATCGGAAGTCCTCACCCAGGTTGTGGCTCGACCATTCGGTTTGGCTTTAACGCCCAGAATTTTTACAACGATTCTGACGCCAGAATCTCATGGCAATCCTTCAAAGACTGGGACTTACGATTCGTCCCTATTTGGACGGCCTTTTCGGTTGTGGCTTCAAAGGAGAAGTCGTCTCTGGAATCGTCGCAGGCAATCCTGTTTTTTAGGATGCATTTCGACATGGTACGGGCGGTGTTGTCCCTACCTCCAGACAAGCAGGCATGTCTGCTCCAGCATGTACAGACTATGAAGTCTGCGACAGCAGTGTCCCTTCGGAAGGTATGCGCCTTCTGGGTCTGACGGTGGCGTCCATGAGGTTTTTTTCCGTTTGTCCAATTTCATTCCAGAGCTCTCCATAGGCTCATTCTGAGTCGTTGGGATTAATCGCAAGGTTCGCTGGATTGCAGCGTCATCATCTCTCACAGGGTGCGAGAATCCCTAGGATGGTGTTTATGTCCAGGAGCGTTATCCCTGGGAAAGCTTTTCCTCCCTCCGAAGTGGTCGGTCATAACCACCGATGCCAGCCTGACGGGCTGGGGGGGGTGTTTGGAACAATCTCTGGATTCAGAGAGTATGGTCATCGGAAGAGTCTGTTCTTCCGATCAACATCCTGGAATTGAGGGCGATTTTCCTTTGCCTCCAACATTGGACGGTCCCTTTGAGCGGTCTGCCAGTCCGAGTGCAGACAGACAATGCGACGGCTGTCGCGTATATCAATCACCAAGGTGGGACAAGGAGTTCCAGACTCATGGTAGAGGTGTCCCGAATTCTGATTTGGGCAGAGGCCAGTGTGCCAGCCATTTCGGCGATTCACATTCCAGGGTTCAGAATATTACAGCGGACTTTCCAGTCGCAGAAGGATGGATCCCGGGGAATGGAGCCTCCACCCGGAAGTTTTTGCACTACTGTGCTCTCGCTGGGGAACCCCCCAAGTGGATTTGATGGCATCCAGGTCCAATGCCAAGTTACCGACGTTCATGTCCAGGTACAAGGACCCGAAGGCTGTGGCGGTGGATGCTCTAGTGGCTCAGTGGGATCAGCTCGTGCTGATCTATGTATTCCCGCCGATATCCCTACTTCCTCTAGTACTGCGTCGGATCAGACTAGAGAGAATTCCAGCTATTCTGATAGCTTCAGACTGGCCAAGAAGGGTGTGGTTCTCGACAATAATGTCGCTGTTGGCGGCACCTCCGTTTCCACTCCCTCTTCAACCGGACTTGTTGACTCAGGGGCCCATTTGTCATCCGGACTTGATGTCCCTGCGTTTGACGGCGTGGCTCTTGAGACCGAGATCTTGACCCGTAGAGGTTTTTCAGCCGAGGTCATTGCTACCCTTCGTGCTGCAAGATGTCCGGCTACTTCTAGGATTTACCACAAAATTTGGGAAACCTTCTTTTCGTGGTGTTTGGGGTCTTCTCGGAACCCGAGAAAATTTTCCATTCTCAACCTGTTGGCTTTTCTGCAGCATGGGCTAGACAAGGGTTTGGCAGTTAGCACTCTGAAAGGTCAGATTTCTGCTCTGTCCTTATTGTTCCGGAGAACCATTGCTTCGAATAGAGACGTGATCTCTTTTTTCCGAGGTATCTCTCGTAAGTTTCCGCCGCGGAAGGCACCCGTGTCTCCTTGGCGGCTCAACCTTGTTTTGGAGGCTCTTCAGCATAAACCTTTTGAACCTATGGTTTCTGCTAGCCTTTCTTTACTTTCTTGGAAGGTGGCTTTCCTTGTTGCAGTCACTTCCTTGAGGAGAGTTTCTGAATTGGCAGCTCTTTCTTGCTCGCCTCCTTTTCTGGAGTTTTTTCCGGATCGTGTAGTGCTTCGCACTCGGGGTGATTTTTTGCCTAAAGTGGTGTCACAATTTCATGTTAACCAGGATATTGTGTTGCCTTCACTCTGTCCGGATCCGAAGAATACGAAAGAGCGAGATTTACACACATTGGATTTAGTGCGGGCCTTGAAGTTTTATCTATCTATTACTCAAGGTTTTCGTAAGACGGACTCCCTGTTTGTGGTTCCGGCAGGTCGTCGGCGTGGTCAACGAGCTTCCAAGGGTTCTATAGCTCGTTGGATCCGGTCAGCTATTTTGGAAGCTTACCGTCTTCGGGGTGAATCTTGCCCGATTAAGATTCGAGCCCATTCCACGAGAGCTGTGGCTTCATCGTGGGCTTTTCATCAAGGTGCTTCGGCAGTGCAGCTTTGCCGAGCGGCGACTTGGCGCTCTGTCCACACGTTTACAAGATTTTATAAAGTGGACGTCAGTGCTTCCGCTGATGCAGCCCTCGGACGTAGGGTCCTGCAGGCAGCTGTAGTTTAAAGTTCTGGATGAACTTGTGTTTAGCGCTGGTTGCGCTTTGTTGTTAAGGTTGTTGGGTTTCTGCCTTTTGTTGGTTTTTTCCCACCCTTATTTTTGAACTGCTTTGGGACGTCCCATCAGTAATGAATACTGTGGCTCTCTTCCTTCATCTGCAGCTGAAACACGGATTTTGGTAAAGACTTACCTGTAAAATCCTTTTCAGCGAAGGAAGGAAGAGAGACACAGCACCCTCCCACGGCAGAAGTGTGTTGCTGTTTTCAGATGCAGCGCGACCCTTATCTGATAGCGATTATCTGGGCTGAGGTCAGCGCGCTAAGGCTCTGTTCCAGCATCGCCAGCTCATCGCAGTAGTCAGGTTCCGTGAGTAGTACCTGGAACTCTGTGGTTTTTGGCTTTCTTTGCATGCATAACCTGTATCCTTGTGTTTTTTCTCTGAAGTTCCTTCAGAAGGGGTTATGTTGCTCCGCTGGTGATCTTGGCTCTTTTCCTAAAAGCTTTGATACGACTGGAGCTGAGTAGGAGGAGCCCGAGCTGGAGGGGCCAGCCAGTCATCACTCTTTTGATCTGAGGTAACATCCTGATCTGGGGCTCCGCCTACCCATCAGTAATGAATACTGTGTCTCTCTTCCTTCCTTCGCTGAAAAGGATTTTACAGGTAAGTCTTTACCAAAATCCGTGTTTTAAAACTTTTGTGACATAATTTTTTTCAGTTGCTCTGATATTACTAGTATTACAGCAACTTCACCGGAAACTTGAGTAGCATAACTTTTGAGACAGCCCTTACAGGACGAGGACCATTACATTGTTCAAAAAGTTTGTTTCAAAATATTTTCGTTATATTTCTTCAAATACGCAGTCGAATTATATTTTTATTTACTGTGCTTTCAGGGTCAAATATGGCTTGTGCTGCACGTGACAATCAATATCTGGGTACAACTTCAACAAAGCAGCCCAACAAAAAACTTTGCGTGCAAAGTGTAGAAAAATTCCTCTTAAAGACTACGAGCCAGAAAGAACATTTTGATGAATTAATTGCTAAATTCATATTTGCAACCAATTCTTCTTTCCGACTAGTTGAACACCCATTGTTTGTACAAATGATCGAAGGAATAAGACCAGGCTACAAACCACCAAGTAGATTTGATATCTCAGGAAAACATCTTCAGGCTGTATACGACAAAGAAAGAGCGGCTTGTACAAAATATTTGAAAGACAAAGTTGTTAACATGAGCTTGGATGGTTGGAGCAACATCCACAACGACCCCATAATTTGCACTTGTGTCACAACAGAAGATGGTGAAACTTACCTTACAGACACAATCGACACATCTGGAAATTCACATACTGCTGAATATTTACTTGAAATTGCTAAGAACTCAATTCACCAATGCCAAGAACAGTTTGGATGTAAAGTAAGGAGCTTAGTTACTGATAACGCAAGCAATTTGGCAAAAATGCGAGCGGAACTGGCACATGAGGATGACACAAATGTCATTACATACGGTTGTTCTGCCCATTTGTTGCATCTTTTGGCAAAAGACCTGCATATTTCAGGTGTCAAGGAACATGTTGTAGAAATTGTTAAATATTTCCGCAATAATCATTTTGCACATGCAACCTACAAGGAAATTGGAGGACTGAAGTTGGTTCTACCACAAGATGTTAGATGGAATACCTTGGCTGAATGCTTGGAACTGTTTATTAACAACTGGTCAAAATTAGTGTCCATTTGCGAAACACATCGGGATAAAATTGATGCTAATATACGAAGCAAAGTATTAAATCTTGGTGTGAAGAGAAATGCCGAGGACCTTTTGGAAAGGTTAAAGCCAATATCTATTGCGTTGGATAAAATGCAGAAAGATACTGCAACCATAGCTGATGCCACAGAAGTTTGGAAAGATTTAGAAGGTTCGCTAGATCGCTTGAACCTCTCAAACAATGTAAAGGTTGCAATACACCACCGCAAGGACCAAGCATTAAAAGAAGAACACTATTTAGCCAATATCTTGCATCCCATCTACAGAGGGAAAAAACTATCTGAGGCGGAAATCAACTCTGCAATGGAGTGGCTCGCCAATACTAACCATGACATTGTGGCAACTGTGCTGAAATTGAAGTGTGAATCTTCACCATTTCAAAAATACATGTTTGCAGATAACGTCGTTAATGAACTAAAACCACTGGACTGGTGGAAGTCGCAATCACTTGTTCTTCCAGCGAAGATAATAAATGTAGCTACTCAGCTACTGACTGCATCGGCTTCATCGGCAGGAGTAGAGAGATTGTTTTCTTCATTTGGTTTTGTGCACACAACAGTCCGAAACCGCTTAGGAACTGCTAAAGCAGGACAACTAGTTTTCCTATTAAAAGTCCTAAATAAACAGTAGGCTTAAAGGACTGATGTATTCACTGAAGATGTTTGCTTACTTCAAACGTTAGAGATAGGCTATTGTTAAAAAGTACTTACTCTCTGTAGTTCAATTCTGATTGTTTAATAGTGCAAATAAAAATTATTAGGTTTCATAATCATCAACTGTTTTAATATTTTTATTTGTGTAAAATAATTTGATTTGCAAAAAGACAAAGTTTTGCTTGTGTACAACTTGATTAAAAAATCCTATTTAAATCAAAAAAATCCGATTTAAATCAAAAAAAATCCGATTTAAATAAAAAAAATCCGATTTTTTTTTTTATTTTTTTTTAAAAAATCATGATTTTTATCCACCCTGCAATGTGTTAATACCAACACTCCTGTTTTTTCTGCCTCCCCTCAGGCTCAGGATGTTCCTGACTTTTTGATTGATTTTTCTGATGTGTTTAGCGAAAGTAAATCTGCATCCTTGCCTCCCCATAGGAGCTATGACTGCGCTATTGAATTAGTGCCTGGTAGTAAATTCCCTAAAGGTCGCCTTTTAACTTGTCTGTACCTGAACATGACGCTATGCGGTCTTATATCAAGGAGTCATTGGAGAAGGGTCATATCAGACCATCCTCTTCACCCTTAGGTGCCGGTTTTTTCTTTGTGGACAAAAAGGATGGTTCATTAAGGCCGTGTATTGATTATCGTCTTTTGAACAATATTACTGTGAAATATCAATATCCGTTACCCTTGATTTCTGACCTGTTTTCCAGGGTGAAAGACGCTACTTGGTTTACCAAGCTTGACCTCAGGGGGGCATATAACCTTATTCGCATTAAGCACGGGGATGAATGGAAGACGGCATTTAACACCCCTGAAGGGCATTTTGAGTACCTTGTGATGCCCTTTGGGCTCACTAATGCTCCTTCTGTCTTCCAGTCCTTCATGAATGACATTTTCAGGGATTTTGTGGATAAATTTCTGATTGTTTATTTGGATGATATCTTGATTTTTTCTAATGACTGTGACTCTCATGTGAAACATGTTCGAACTGTATTCCAGATTTTGAGAGAGAATGCTCTGTATGTGAAGGGATCAAAGTGTCTTTTTGGCGTACAGAGGATCTCATTTTTGGGATTCATTTTGTCCCCATCTGTTATTGAAATGGACCCTGTCAAGGTTCAGGCCATCTGTGATTGGGTCCAACCTACTTCATTAAAGGCTCTTCAAAGATTTTTGGGTTTTGCCAATTTTTATCGTAAATTTATTGGTAATTTCTCGGTTATTGTTAAACCATTAACTGATTTGACCAAAAAGGGTTCTGATGTGGTGAATTGGCCTCCTGAGGCAGTCTCTGCATTTCAGGAACTTAAGCAGAGATTCACTTCTGCTCCTGTTCTACGGCAGCCTGATGTTTCTCTGCCATTTCAGGTGGAGGTTGATGCCTCTGAAATTGGGTCAGGTGCCGTTTTGTCCCAAAGAGATCCAGAGACCTCTAAAAGTAATCCTTGTGCCTTTTTCTCTCGAAAATTTTCTCCTACTGAACGTAATTATGACGTGGGTAATCGGGAGTTATTGGCCATGAAGTGGGCTTTTGAAGAGTGGAGACATTGGCTGGAGGGAGCCAAACATCAGTGGTGGTCCTTACGGACCATAAGAATCTGGTTTATCTGGAATCTGCCAAGCGACTTAATCCTAGACAGGCCAGGTGGGCCTTGTTTTTCACACGTTTTAATTTTGTGGTTTCCTTTCTTCCTGGCACTAAGAATGTTAAGGCGGATGCCCTCTCGAGGAGTTTCCTTGCGGACTCTCCTGAGGTATCTGATCCTTCTGTTATTTTGAAAGAAGTTGTAGTTCTTTCTGCCATCTCGCCCAAATTGAGACTGGCTCTGGAGGGGTGTCAGGAGGATAGGCCCGAGCGCTGCCCTGTTGGGAAATTGTTTGTCCCGGACCAGTGGAAAAAGAGTGTGATGTCTGAGATTCATTGTTCCGCTTTGCCGGTCATCCCGGAATTTTTGGTACCAGAGACTTGGTTAGTCGGTCCTTTTGGTGGCCTACCTTGTCTCGTGATGTCAGGGAATTTGTGCAGTCCTGCGGGACTTGCTCTCGCTCCAAGCCTTGCTCTCGCTCTAGTGGTTTGTTGATGCCATTGCCTGTGCCCAAGAGACCATGGACCCATATCTCTATGGATTTCATTTCCGACCTCCCTGTTTCTCAGAGAATGACCGTCATCTGGGTGATTTGTGATAGGTTTTCCAAGATGATACATCTTGTGCATACCTAAGTTGCCTTCCTCCTCTGAATTGGTGCCTTTGTTCCTTCAGCACATGGTTCGTTTACACGGCATTCCTGAGAACATTGTGTCTGACAGAGGAGTCCAGTTTGTTTCCAGATTTTGGAGGACATTTTGTTCTAAGCTTGGTGTTCAGTTGTCTTTCTCCTCGGCGTTTCATCCTCAGACCAATGGTGAAACTGAGAGAACAAACCAGACATTTGAGACTTATCTAAGATGCTTTGTGTCTGCTGATCAGGATGACTGGGTCTCTTTTTTGCCTTTGGCTGAGTTTGCTCTTAATAATAGGGCTAGCTCTGCCACTTTGATGTCTCCATTTTTCTGTAATTCTGGGTTTCACCCTCGATTTTCTTCAGGACAGACGGAGGCTTCTGCCTGTCCAGGTGTTGACTCTGTTGTGGAGCGTATGCAACAGATTTGGGACCAGGTAGTGGAGAGGTTGTCCCTCTCTCAGGAGAGGGCCCAGCGGTTTGCTAACCGGCATAGGACTGACGGTCCTCGGTTTAAAGTGGGGGACTTGGTCTGGTTGTCCTCAAAAAATATTCCTATGAGAGTGGCATCTCCTAAATTTAAGCCTAGGTTCATTGGACCTTATAAGATCATGGAGATTCTTAATCCTGTTTCTTTTCGTTTGCTTCTTCCAGGGACATTTAAGATCCATAACGTGTTCCACAAGTCCTTGTTAAAGAGGTTTGTTGAGCCAGTGGTTCCTACTGCTTTGCCTCCTGACCCTGTTCTGGTTGAGGGCAATATGGAGTTTGTGGTTGAGAAAATATTGAATTCTCATTTTTCTAGACGGAAACTTCAGTATTTGGTTAAGTGGAGAGGTTATGGTCAGGAAGACAATTCTTGGGTGTTTGCTTCAGACATCCATGCTAGGAGACTCATCCGTGCGTATCATAGAACTCATCCTGACCGACCTGGTTGCTCAAGCGAGGGTTCGGTGACCCCTCCTCAAGGGGGGGGTACTGTTGTGAATGGACTTGAGATGAGTTCTGAGCAGAGGCTCCCTCTGGTGGTTACAAGCGGTACTGGATTGGGAATCAGGTGTTACTGACTGGTCTTATATAAGGGAGTCGCCTTCCCATCAGGGTTGCCGGTGATCAATTGTTCTGGTCTCAATCCTTGATTCCTGTTTCCTTTGTAGCCTGCTGTGTCGTGTCTGCATCTCCTGCTAACAGATAAGACATTTTCTTCTTTTTGTTTTTGTCTTGATTTTTGCATTTTGTCCTGCACTTCTGTGGGGGCCTTCAGGGTCCCCTCCGGGGCTTTTGCCCTCTCAGTTTAGTTCAGCCACTGATGTTTTGTACATTTGCTTTTTCCAGTTTTTTCAGTGGCTGCTGTCTTGATTTTGTTACACCAGAGAACTAATTTAGATGGTAGAGGTCGTGTGATCTCAGGTGTTTTTGAAATTAGTAGAGTTGGTGCTTTTCAGGGTTTTTTTGGGATTGCAGTAATGCCCCTTTCCATCCTTTTCTATTAATTTGTTTGGGCCCCCCAAAGTTTTCTCATAAATTTTTTCTTCTTGTCCAGTATTTTCTTGTCTAACCGCCATTACATGTTTGGGGGTTTCTATTTCTTGGGGGTCCCCGCTCCGGGGGAATTTGCTTTTCCCTTTTTTTATCTTTAGGTATACTTGTTTCCCAGGGTGGGACAGGCGTCAAAAACCAAAATAGGGGAAAGGGTCCCCGGCTGCCTCCCAGTTTTGGGGGGTTAGTCCTGGGGAAATGCAATCTTTTAATTTCCCCCAAATGCTCTGGTTTTATTGCCTTTTTTTTTCCTCAATCCTCACTACCAAAATCATAACAGGGTCCAGGGTGGATCTTCCCGGCCTTTTTTAGGGGCCCCGGATGGGAAATTTCATCTTTTTCAGCATGCAGTGGGCTCCAGGGATCTGAATAGGGGGCGGGCTGGGACTGGGGAAACCCGGCCTTTATCCCTTTCCCCCCAAAAACAATATTTTTGTGTAGGGGGGTTTTTGGGGCAAGTGTCTAGACATTGTTTTTCTCTAAAACGCTTGCGCGCACAAACGCGACGGGCGCAAAAGCGCTTTTTTTAAAATGGTGGGTTGGAAAAAAAAAAGGGAAAAATGTAGCTCTAGCCCCTGGGTCACAACTGTAAAATGCGCTGCGCCCGCCAAACGCGGATGGCGCGTGCAAAACGCTAACCCTGCGCCCCCCTGTTAATGATAGGGGGAAAATTTGCGCATGCGACCGATAAACCCCAAAGATAAACCCGCGCGATAAAACCAAGTTTTAAAGTACCCCCAAAATTGGCATCTGTTTTTTAAAAAATTTCTGGTTTTTTAAATTTTTATAAAAGTTTAATTTTTTCATTTTTCACTTTACAGTAGGTTTAGCAGCTTTTTTATCGTAGACAAAAAAAATGCATATATACTATTTTTTTTTTTTTTCCTGTGGATTTTTCTGAAACCCAAAAAAATTCTATGGGAAAAAAAAACTGCACAAACGTAAAATCAATTTTTTCCCACAAGACAAAATTGGGCATGTTGCAGATTTTGCAAAAACCCCCCCAGGGGCAGTTTATAAAAAAAACTGAGTATGAGCTAAAAAATTTTTTCCTCCATTTTCCCGGGAAAGGGA
>JARQOD010000001.1:160677252-160737786 GCA_033576555.1 Oophaga sylvatica | reverse complement strand
GCTAACACTGCAATGTCCACTGCAGGGTATTTAGCATCAACACTGTAATTGTCCACTGCTGTGTCTTCAGTCTCAACACTGCAATCGTCCCACTGCAGGGTATTCAGCCTCAACACTGCAATTGTCCACTGCTGGGTCTTTAGCCTCAAAACTGCAATTGTCCACTGCCAGGTCTTTAACCTCAACACTGTTTAACTTGTCCACTGCTGGGTCTTCAGCCTCAACACTGCAATTGTCCACTGCAGGTCTTCAGCCTCAACACTGCAATTGTCCACCACTGGGTCTTTAGCCTCAGCACTGCAATTGTCCACTGCTGGGTCTTCAGCCTTAACATTGCAATTGTCCACTCTGGGTCTTAGCCTCAACACTGCAATTGTCCACTCCTGGTCTTTAGCCTCAATACTGCGATTGTCCACTGCAGGGTCATTTAGCGTCAACACTGCAATTGTGCACTGCAGGGTCTTGAGCTTCAACACTGCAATTGTCCACTGCCGGGTCTTTCAGCCTCAACACTGCAATTGTCCACTGCTGGGTCTTTAGCTTTTTTTTTTTTTTTTTTTTTTTTTTTTTTTTTTTTTTTTTTTTTTTTTTTTTTTTTTTTTTTTTTTTTTTTTTTTTTTTTTTTTTTTTTTTTTTTTTTTTTTTTTTTTTTTTTTTTTTTTTTTTTTTTTTTTTTTTTTTTTTTTTTTTTTTTTTTTTTGCAATTGTCCACTGCTGGGTCTTTAGCCTCAACACTGCAATTGTCCACTGCCAGGTCTTTAGCCTCAACACTGCAATTGTCCACTGCGGTCTTTAGCTCAACACTGCAATTGTGCACTGCAGGGTCTTGAGCTTCAACACTGCAATTGTCCACTGCCAGGTCTTCAGCCTCAAAACTGCAATTGTCCACTGCGGGGTCTTTAGCCTCAACACTGCAATTGTTCACTGCCGGGTCTTCAGCCTCAACACTGCAATTGTCCACCGCTGAGTCTTTAGCCTCAACACTGCTATTGTTCACTGCCGGGTCTTCAGCCTCAACACGGCAATTGTCCACCGCTGGGTCTTTAGCCTCTACACTGAAATTGTCCACTACCTGTCTTTAGCCTCAATACTGCGATTGTCCACTGCAGAGTCTTTAGCGTCAACACTGCAATTGTGCACTGAAGGGTCTTTAGCTTCAACACTGCAATTGTCCACTGCCAGGTCTTCAGCCTCAACACTGCAATTGTCCATCGCTGGGTCTTTAGCCTCAACACTGCAATTGTTCACTGCCGGGTCTTCAGCCTCAACACTGCAATTGTCCACCGCTGGGTCTTTAGCCTCAACACTGCAATTGTTCACTGCCGGGTCTTCAGCCTCCACACTGAAATTATATACTGCAAGTTTTCCAGACTCAACACTGACATTCTCCACTGCTGAGTCTTCATCCTCAAAACTGACATTCTCCAATGCAGGTTCTTCAGGCTCAACAATACACTGTGTAGCCAAACAATATGGGAATGCCAAATTAATAGGAACAATGCTTTCAGGTGGCCATCCAGTATGTGGTTCAAAGGCTTATTGGGGTCTGTGTTACTTTGGTGCAGGGCAGGCCTTGCATTCAATGCATAAGCAAACAGTATGGCAGTAACAAATGCAAAAAATGTGAACTTGGTTTTCATGTGGCCATCCAGTATGTTGGTTCAAAGACTTATTGGGGTGCATGTTAATTTGGTGCAGGGCAGGCCTTGCATTAAATGTCTAGGCTAACAGTATGGCAGTACCAAATGGACAAAATGGGAACTTTGGTTTCATGTGGCCATCCAGGATGTCTGTTCCAAGTGTTATTGTGGGGCATGTTACTTTGGTGCAGGGCAGGCCTTGCATTCAATGCATGGGCTAACACTATGGGAGATCCATTTTCTTATAATTGGAACACTTTTTCATGGGGCCCTCCTGTACGTCTCATCAAAGGGGTATGGGGGTGCGTCCAAATTTTTGGCAGCCCAGCCACTCACTTCATGGGCAATAACAGTATAGGAGAACCACTGTTTAATAATGGCAACAGCAAAGCATAGCCAACTGATGGCCCTTTAAGAAGATTAATGCCGCCTGATGCCCCTATAAAAATAGGCTTTGTGACTTTCAGAGTTGCTCCTTCATAAATGAAACAGGATGTGTCTGATGATGTGTCACACACCACATGGCCAGCTAAGGTTGTTAAATGTTAAAATTACATTTCCCAGTGAATGCATTTGTATTGGTTGAAAGCAATGCTAAAGTTGAAAAACGCATCAAAAACGCTACGTGTGAACATAGCCTAAGTCGTGGAGGAACATTTTTGTTTTGGGTTAATTATTTTGCCTTATATAAAAAGTCATTAACCTGGAAAGGATGATCCTTAACATATTTCCCTGGAAAATCCATTTTGGTTTCGTTATTGTATGTTTTTTGGTGTGGCTGTAAAAATGGCGTAACACTCTGACAACATTGTTCACAGCTGTGACATGGGAGTCAGAAATACTTCTAGGGGCATTCCCCATGATGTTCCCATGTCATTTGAGCACTGTTTCCATCATTTTCAGATGTTTTTAGACTTTAAAAGGACCCCCGGGGGGATCACGGCAAAAATGTTCGGTTTTCCCATAGACTTACATTGGGCTCGTTGCTCGGGTCGAGTACCCGAGTATTCCAATTTGCTCAACCCGAATGACGAGCACCTGAGCATTTTAGTGCTCGCTTATAATTACAAATGATCAGAAGATATTTGCATGACATTAAAGTATGAGTTTGAAGGACAGCTATAGGTGTTCCAATGTCTTCATGCCACCACTCTAAAAGGCTATGATGGTGCAGAACAAGATGGCATTGGAAGCTGTAAAGGAAGTTTATCCTGTTCATTGATGAGTCCCATGTTTATCTTGGTTGCAAAGATAGCCAGAGTTTGGTTTGGACAGTGTGTGGGCAACAGCATAAGAAGCCCTTCAAGAGAGAACCAAACACTTGTCTTGCTCCAAATTTTATGGGGTGAGGTGGCATAATCTAGAGTAGCTAAACCCCTCTAGTTTTCATTTCATTTGCAACATCTCATTGTTACATTGATTTGGTTTGTCTTGGGACCAGTACAGTAATACGGCTATTTATCAAAAGTATCCAAGGAACCGCTTCTAAGCACAACAATGCCAGGCTATATGTTGCTTGTGCTACTGTGAGGAACCTGCATGGCATAAATGTGCTATTATGACTGGTATCATCTCCGGAATTGTCTCACATTGAGCACATCAGAAAAGTCACATGTCAGCAATTACAAAGGGAACTTCCAGCAGCGATGACTTGTGTGCCCAAATGCTTTCAGTGTGGCATAACGTTTATCTGACAACCATTAACAACTTCATTAATTGCATGTGAAGGCAAATAAATAATATGTCTAGTCATCCTGTGATTTCCATAATTCCCACAACTTTTCCTTCGTTGTGTTGCAATTTTCAATGTTGAGGAGTGTATTTTACACCATAACTACCATTGAAATAACTTACTCTAGATCACAAAAATGAGAATAAATGGTTGAATAAGAGAGAATCTTTTTGTAGCGCTGCTGCTGGCGGCCCTGTATGGTGTCCTCTTCTCCCTCCAAAATATAAATAAGAATAAACAGCCGCACTCAATGAGTATATTTATCAATGCATAACATGGGAATTTTTATTAGGGTCACCACAGCAATAGTACAAGTGTCAAAGTAACGTTTCGACCAAAAAAGGTCTTTATCAAACAACACTTAGTGAAAGAAGTGGAAAGGGGAGATGAACAATATTAACTATAGTCTTGAAATGTGATTGACTGTTTGAGGCAGTGGGACCATAAGTCCCAGAGGTTACTGGCGCTCAGAGGATCTGGAGGATCTGTGGTGATGACATGTAAATAGTTTAGGGGTTAAATTCTGCTGACAGATTCCCTTTAATCCTACCATTTAACCTGTGACAAGCTTCCTATTACTGTTGTCACCTGTTTAGACAACTGCATCAATACAGGAACAAACATGACAATGACATTCATCTATGATACTCGAACAAGACACCATTTCTTCCTGAGATTTAGAAATACATCTTTTTGACTGTTTTGCATTTGGCTGAGAGATTTACTTTCATCTCTCTAGACAGAAAATGAGACAAATTGCATACAAGGCACAAACATCACATATTCTCTTGAATAAGCTGAGGGAACATCAAATCCTTGTTCTTGAATTCCAGTTTATGTAAATGCAAATTGGCATCATGTAATAGCAGGTCACTATAGAATGCAATGCCAGTCTTCCAGTCTTAGTAAATGCTGGCCAATAAGAGGAAAAAGAGTGATGAAAAAACATGGGAATGATAGATATGGTTCAAAAACAGTTTCTTAAAATAAGACGGGCATAATACATAGTCCTGTTTCACTTATGTGTCTTTTATGCTCCTCTGTATGAAGAATTTCACACTAATTGCGGGTTCTATTATTTAATCATTCTCAAAATATATTGATAGAACTCTACTACAGTGGCATGTATTGCAATAATGTACATACAAACAACAGAGATCAAGAGTAACACCAAGTGCATGTTTAGGATTCTCCATAGTGAATTCCTCATAAAAAAAATTATATTTACTTTTTTTGTAAAATACCAGACTCTATGATAGGAACTTGTTGATGTCTGTCATGCGATGAATCCAGCACTGCCATTATTTTCACTTTTTGATCCTATGAGAGAAAAGTAAAGCTAAAATAGTGACAATGATGTGAACCCAGTCTACGCAGTAAACTAGTACTATAAAAAGACTTTCATTGCTTTGTTTTGTTATAAAAGAAGAAAATTGTAATTCAGTGCTGTGACGGATCCATCACAGAGCAGAAAATAAAGGAGCCTGCCAGACTCTGTCAGGTTTACATCATGATGCATGGCATTTAATGAGAAAAAATAATACATTTTGGACAAAAATGACTTAGACTCCTAAGCCTAAGATAGCCTATGTTAACTCAAATGCAGATATGATTGAATATCAAGTTATTTTAGGGTATCCTATGGGATGAATACAGCATAGTCTCAGTGTATCCTATGTGACGTATATAGCAGAGTCTCAGTGTATCCTATGTGATGTATACACTTAAATCAAGGTTGGGGAACCTCCAGTCCAGCGATGTCATCTGATGCAACAATTAGTCAGATTCTGGATGGGCTGCAGTGCTTGAGCCACCACCCCCAGAATTGGCGCATCTAATAGATGTGCCTTTTCTGGGCAGTTGTGGGCTGCTATTTTTAGACTGGGGGGTTAATATCTATGGCCCCTTACCAGCCTGAGAATACCAGCTGTGAGCTTTAGAAAGACTGTTTGTCAAAAAATGGGGGGACCTCACGCCATTTTGTTAATTTTTTAATTATTTATTTAAATAATTTAAAAAAACACTATGGGGACCCTTCTATCCTTGATAACCAACCTTGCTGAAGATGACAGCTGAGGGTTGCAAGCCACCAGCAGTGAGTGTTGCCTGGGTGGTTATAGAAAATACAGGGGAACCCATACTGTTTTTTAAATTTATTTATTTATAGCGCAGGCGGCTGCTGATGAATACCCCCATCAGCTGCTCCTGCTGTCACTGTTATTAGCAGCAGCAGGGGTAGGCTGATGTTAGTATTGGTCCCATCAGCCGCTGCCTGCTGTCTCTTTTATCACTTAAATGTAACTCTCATCATTCTCCCCTGTTAGAGCTGATCGCCGGCAGAGCAGGGAGCATGATGAGAGCCTCGTTCAGCACCCGGCAACGGGGAACAGCGCTTACTGTAACGCTTCTTCCCTGGTGTCCATCCGTGTGGTACTGATGTGGCACACGCATGCCACACGTGTGCCGCAAGTATTACACGCAGTCACTGACATCTTTGGTACCGGAAATATCAGGAATGGATGTGTTAAAGAGGCCCTTATAGCGGGCTTTTATGTTTGGCTGCTGTCACACACTAAAAGACGCTTTTTATTGGAAAAAAATAGTTTTTGTATCACCTTATTTTGAGAGCTATACTTTTTCCATATTTTGTTCCACAGAGTCTTGTGAGGTCTTGTTTTTTGCGCGACAATTTGATGTTTTTATTGGTACCATTTTTGGGCACATGACATTTTTTGATCGCTTTCTATTCCGATTTTTGGGAGGCAGAATGAACAAAAAGCAATACATGAATTTCTTTTTTAGGGGGGGTTTTACCTTTCTGTGTGTGCTAAAATTAATTAGGCAGTTTTATTCTTCGGGTCAGTATGATTGCAGCGATACCTCATTTATATCTATTTTTATGTTTTGGCGCTTTTATACAATAAAAACTATTTTATAGAAAAGATAATTATTTTTGCATCACTTTATTCTGAGAGCTATAACATTTTTATTTTTCCACTGATGGAGGGATAAGATGACGTTTTCAGCGGTACCATGCTTATTTATATCCGTCTTTTGATGTATGATGATAAAGCATTGTTTTTTGCCTTGTTTTTTATTTTTTTATGGTGTTCACTAAAGAAGTTAACTAGTGGGACAGTTTTATAGGTCGGTTTGTTGCAGACGCGGCGATACCAAATATGTGTGCTTTTATTGTTTAGATTTTTTTCATTCAAATATTTATTTAGTGATAGAATATACTGTGTTGATTTTTTATTATTAGTTTTGATTTTTTTTATATTTTTACAATTATTTAAAAAAAAAATTTACACTTTTTTCTAACTTTTTTACTTTGTCCCACTAAGAGACAATAATTTTTGGCAGGCTGATCACTTCTATGGCGTATAGATGAAGCAGCTTCGCCATGCCATAGAAGCAGTCAGCTCTGCACTGAAAGAGAGACTTGTTGATCATGAGAGACTTGTTGATCATGCACTGTGCATAAACAGCAAGTTTCCTGCCTCTGGTGACCCGAATGTCATCATGACAACATCGGGTCACCATGGCAACGATCTGGACCCCGTGTCATGCCGCGGGGTCTCCGATCCAAAGGCAGAGGGGCTGTCAGCCCCCTGCTGCATCAAGAATGATGCGATTGTGTTTGATCACAGCATTTCAGGGGTTAAATTTGCGGGACCGCTCCTGGCATCTAGTGCCGGGTATCAGCTGTCAGAATCAGCTGACACCCGGAGGCGATCGCCAACACACCACCCGTGTGCGTGGGCGATCGTGATAACGTAATGATTCCATGGTCAAATTGGCCCAGGTCACATAGACCGATCATTACGTTCAATGTCAGAAAGGGATTAATATTAGACAGCATAGGACCGTCCCGATCAGGGTCACCTTGTCGACGGTGGGATTGGTTTTATGCTATTTTTGATCAAAAACAGTATTACTAAGAACCCTGTGTTATTTAAATGCATTTTTGCTTTTGCTTATTTAGTTACAGTAGGGTTCATGCTTATTTTGCTTCTTGTAGGTTTTGGCCAAAGTGAACATGTGTTTATGTGCTGCATGTATACCAACATAAATCAAGCTCAATTTTTGCATTTTTTTCACCCCTGATAGATGTACGTACTCTGTCAACAAAGATGACCTGCAATTGCCTGCATGTTCCATTGTGGAAGTCCAAAAAATAGGATGCTACTGGGGTGATGGGCTTACCAAGTGCTTTGTCTTTCCTGGCACAAGCAATGTTAGATGTTTGTTGCTGTACCCTCTGACATAGTTCCTGACTCGTCTGACCCACATACACCTTTTGGCAGCCACAGATAAGGAGGTAAATAACATTTCTGGTTTGGCAGTTAGAATAGTGCCGTGTCTGGATAGGATTGGAATGAGATGGAATAGAGACTATTCTGTTAGAGACCACATGGTGACAAATGATGCAGTTCCGCATGGATATGTGCCCACTAACCTCGTACCCCTTCCCAAGTTGGTTGTGGGTCTTTTAAAGTGACTTGTGCAGAGTGTGTCCCTCAGGTTTCTTACTCTGTTTGCAATAAGTTTTGGGGAATCAATGATGAAGGGGATCACTTTAGGTTCACAGAGTAGAATACCCAAATTCTTTTGCAAAATTTTGTAAATATCGTTTCAATAATTATTAAACGGAGTGATGACATTGATCTTGGCCAACTATGGGCGAGGGTGAGGTTTCAAAAGATCCTTACGGTCCACCTGTGTAGATGCATGAAAAGCACTTGTTTGTGCGAATAGCCTCTAGCTTTGAAGCGAGATGTCAAGTCTCTTGCCTCCCTGTGAAAATCCTCTGCGTTACTATAATTTCGACGTACACGGAAGAACTGGCCCTTGGGAATCCCATCCCGAATGTGTCGAGGATGAAAGCTGCCATAATGTAGTAGGCTATTTATTGAGGTGGTCTTCCTGAAGAGACTGGTGGTAATGTGACCATGCTGCTTACGGATTTTTAGGTCAAGTAATTTCACTTCAGTCGAAGAAACACTGTAACTGAGAAAAATATTCCAAGGGTTACAGTTCAGATCACTAATAAACTGGTGACACATTTCGGTAGAGCCTGACGAAAAGAGCAAGATGTCGTCTATGAAACAGTACCATTTAACCACATGTTGCCCAAAGGTGGACACCAGGCATATATGGGTCGCCTCCCACCAAACTAAAAATAGGTTGGATTAGGAGGAGGCGAACTTGGCACAAATAGTGCCTGAAGTTTGCTTACAGTAGGTACGATCAAAGACGAAGTAGTTGTTGTTAAGTATAAGTTTAAGCAAATGAAGTATGAAGGAGTCATGGACGTGGTCACCTGAGGTGTGGCAGGCCAAGAAGAAAGATGCCACTCGTAATCCGAGGTCATGGTTGTTGTAGGTATAAAGGGACTCGACATCCATAGTGATTATCAAAGTGTCAGGAGGTATAGTTAGATCATCCAATTGTAAGATCAGGTCTGAAGAGTCACGAATGTTGGAACCTAATGAAAGAACAAGAGGCTGTAAATAAAAGTCAATGTATGCACATGGACATTCATAGAGTCCCTCAAGGTCAGAAACAATGTGCCTACCCAGAGGTTCGCTGAGGGATTTGCGTACCTTCGAGAGAAGATAAAGCATTGGGGTGACCAGATGTTTTGTGGTCAAAAAGTCCCTTTCTTTTTTATTTATGATGCCCATCCCAAAAACCCTTAACAGAAGACTATCCAACCTGTTCTTGAAGAGATCAGTAGGGTTAGATGGAAGAATCTGATACGAGTCAGTATTCTTAAGTTGTCTGTGAGTTTCCCTTGCACACATTTCCATTGGCCAGAGGACCACATTTCCAAACTTATCTGCCTCTTTTATGACAAAGGAGTCGTTATTTTTGAGTTTATCCCTGCTGAGATTAGAATGTGGATACTTATTGATTTGCAGATTTTGGATGCACGGCAAGTGACATTAAAGAATTTTTGCATTTAAGGGAAGACGGAAAAAGAGGGTGCTGACTGTGAAGGAAGCCTCTGTGAAAATGTGGCCCTCTTACCGTGTGGTTGATGATTCTCCTCAAGGAGCTCCAGTAAAGCCACCGTCACACTAATCGAGATCGCTAAAGCGTCACCGATTTTGTGACGCAACAGCGACCTAGCCAGCGATCTCGCTTAGTGTGACACGCAGCAATGACCAGCCCCCCTGCTGGGTATCACTGATCGTCGTTGAATGTCCTGGACCACTTTTTCATTGTTGGTCTATCGCTGGCCAGCGCGCATCGCTGAGTGTGACAGCGGGAGACCAACGATCAGCGAGCTGGTATCCAATGTAAACATCGGGTAACTAAGGGCGGCGCTGCGCTTAGTTACCCGATATGTACCCTGGATATCGTCTCCCAGCTTCTGCTGTAGAGCGCTGGGAGCTGCTATCCAGGGTACATATCGGGTAACTAGGCGAATCGTGGTGCTTAGTTACCCGATGTCTACATTGGATACCAGCTCCCAGCGCTCTACAGCAGAAGCTGGGAGATGGTATCCAGGGTACATATCGGGTAACTAGGAGCAGCGCCGCCCTTAGTTACCCGATATGTACACTGGATACCACCGTGCTCGCTGGTCCTGATTGCTGGTGAGTCTGCCCATGTGACAGCTCACTAGCGATCAGGTAACGATGTCCCAGCGATCCCATCCTGGTTGGATCGTTGGTGGGATCGCTGGGACGTTGAAGAGTGTGAAGGGACCCTTAGTCTCGGAATATTTGTCGCTCATCCTCAGGGAGGGTGTCCACAATGGAGGGTTGATGATATAATTATTTGTAGACGATCTGTCTACGAAAGAGATATAAATCTTTTGTGAGTTCAAATTTATCCAAGGTTTTGGTAGAGGAGAAGGAGAGCCCTCTAGAAAGGAGACCCAATTTGACCTGTGAAAAGGAATAGGATGTCAAATTAATAATTTGCAGGTTACATTCCGTTGAATCTGAGACCATGTCTTGTGGAGCCACATCAATGACATCATGTAGACGGGTGCCTAGCGTCTGTGGTTTCACCTTGTCTCCATCTTGTATGAAGGCGACCAATCCTGAAATCTCCAGTTCCGCTTTCTTTTGTTTGGAGGGCTTGCGTTTGCAATCACTGGAGGAATGTTCGTGATTGGCTGTGGTAGCGTTCAGAGTCTTGGTAGTGTTAAGGGCTCCGTTCGATTTTAGGGGTCTATTATTGCCTCTATGAGCCTACTTGTAGGCCGTATTGTCATCAAAGTCATTTTTATCACAAATGAATTTAGATTTTTTTCTTCCCCGGATAATATCTCTCTCGAATTTGTCTAAAGTATCCTTGAGGAGTTGTTGGAACGGCAAAACAATGGTATCCAAATCAAAAATTTTAAGTTGCGTCTGAAATTTCCATCTCCAAAAGCTTATCGGCAGAGGGTAGCATGAAGTGCTCTAAAATTTCCTGGTAGACAGCTGCAGTGACTTTTGTCTTGATAAAACACAGTGGGCCTACAACAAACATTAGATGACATGGCTGCCCAAACCATCCCTAATTGTGGAAACTTCAAACTAGACCTCAAGTAGCTTAGTTTGTGTGCCTCTTCACTCTTCCTACAGACTCTGGGCCTTGATTTCCAAATGAAATGCAAAATTCACCTGAAAACAACACCTTGGACCACTGAGCAACAGTCCAGTTCTTTTTCTCCTTGGCCCAGGTATGACGCTTCTGGCGTTGTCTATTGGTCATGAGTGGCTTGACACAAGGAATGTGACACTTGTAGCCTATGTCCTGGATACATCTGTGTGTGGTGGCTCTTGAAGAAATGACTCCAGCAGCAGTCAACTCCTTGTGAATCTCCCCCCATATTTTTGAATGGCCTTTTCTTTACCCCTTATTCTGGTGTTTTGACTTTTTTTCTCACTAACAGCCAGCTTATTTAGCAGTGACCTTTTGTGGCCTACCCTCCTTGTGGAGTGTGTCAGTGACTGCCTTCTGGACATCTGTCAAGTCAGCAGTCTACCCCATGAATGTGGAGCCTACTGAAACAGACAAAGAGATATTTTTAAATGTTTAGGAAGCCTTTGCAGGTGTTTTTTGTTAATTATTTTAATTTACTGAAATAATGACTTTTGGGTTTTCATTGGCTGCAAGCCATAATCATCAACAATAACAGAAATAAACACTTGAAATAGATCACTCTGTTTGTAATGACTTTATATAATATAAGAGTTTCACTTTTTGTATTGAAGAACTGAAATATATAACTTTATGATGATATTCTAATTTTGTGAGAAGTACCTATATATACTGAATATAATCATGATCAGAATTAAGGTATAGAAGATGTATATATAACTATCACTATAATAGTGTTGATACAATAGAAATATATATCTACCCAGGGCTATAACTGAATCTGTAGCAAAGATAGGTAAGAAATTGTTGCAACAGTTAAGTCTATACATATATACTGTATGACAAGTTCAAGGTAGTCAGTATACACCCATATTGGTTACAAATAATAGATCAGCATGTGAACACCATGGATTGCACCCACCTTGCTGCGAGTTTCAGCATCAGTTTCACGTGAATTCTAACATTTGGAGATTCATAAAAAAGCTTGCCAGGCACTATTTCCCACATTGCTGAAGCATCAGAGAGCAGACAAACTGCATTTTGAATTGCCATCCAGGCCTCCCCAAAATGCCCTGCAGGTATAATATCTTATTATCATACCTTATACAGTGGTAGTCAGTACCTGGGCCATCACAGATCAGCTTTTCCCAGCAGAGTACAGTTTTACATTAGAGTCGTTTTCCATCTCCAGAGTCATTCTCTTCTGTAATGTGTCAGCTCTTATGGCCAGCAGAGTCCTCTTTCCTGTACATTGTAAGCTCTTATGATCAGTGGGATTCTCTCTCTCTTGTAGAGTGTAAGCTCTTATGGTCAGTGGTGTCCTCTCTGTTGACTGTAAAGTGTAAGCTCTTATAGTCAGTGGTGTCCTCTCTGCTGCCTGTAAAGTGTAAGCTCTTATGGTCGGCAGCATCCTCTTTTTCTTGCCTATAAAGTGTAAGCCTTTATGGTCAGCGGTGTTCTCGCTTTCTTTCTCTCTCCTTTTCCGTATATTTTCCATGCAACTACAAGCTTTCCAATATTGAAATCTGTGAAAACGTATTCAGTGCAAATCAAATATATTGGGATGGTCGAAGAATTTGAATTTCAGAAGATTCACACATCTCTATTTTTCACACATATTTTCTTACAGAACATACCATAAAATATTTTTTTTACTTTAATTTTGCACTACACTGTTAGTATTTCCGTTTTAGCACTATCCATCATGAAAAATTTTGAATAACGTCAGATGCATTTTTCAAGTTATATTTTTCAAATAACTTTATTAAATTTTGAGAATTTAAAAGGAAGGGGAGGAAAGGTGAATTGGAAAGGAAGTAAGGATCGATAATTCCTTTCTTACATATACATAAACATGTAATATTTACAATAATAATAAAACAAAGCGTATACAAACCAGGGGAGGAGTCCCGAGGAGATAATTTCCCAGTGCCTTCCGGGATAAGTGAAGAGTCTCCGCGAGCTCAAGGAACACTGGATTTTGGCTGTTGCAGCTGAAAGGAGGACATCGGTAAACCAGGGGAGGAGTCCCGAGGAGATAATTTGCATATTCCCAGTGCCTTCCGGGATAAGTGAAGAGTCTCCGCGAGCTCAAGGAACACTGGATTTTGGCTGTTGCAGCTGAAAGGAGGACATCAGTAAACCAGGGGAGGAGTCCCGAGGAGATAATTTGCATATTCCCAGTGCCTTCCGGGATAAGTGAAGAGTCTCCGCGAGCTCAAGGAACACTGGATTTTGGCTGTTGCAGCTGAAAGGAGGACATCAGTAAACCAGGGGAGGAGTCCCGAGGAGATAATTTGCATATTCCCAGTGCCTTCCGGGATAAGTGAAGAGTCTCCGCGAGCTCAAGGAACACTGGATTTTGGCTGTTGCAGCTGAAAGGAGGACATCAGTAAACCAGGGGAGGAGTCCCGAGGAGATAATTTGCATATTCCCAGTGCCTTCCGGGATAAGTGAAGAGTCTCCGCGAGCTCAAGGAACACTGGATTTTGGCTGTTGCAGCTGAAAGGAGGACATCAGTAAACCAGGGAGGAGTCCCGAGGAGATAATTTGCATATTCCCAGTGCCTTCCGGGATAAGTGAAGAGTCTCCGCGAGCTCAAGGAACACTGGATTTTGGCTGTTGCAGCTGAAAGGAGGACATCAGTAAACCAGGGGAGGAGTCCCGAGGAGATAATTTGCATATTCCCAGTGCCTTCCGGGATAAGTGAAGAGTCTCCGCGAGCTCAAGGAACACTGGATTTTGGCTGTTGCATCTGAAAGGAGGACATCAGTAAACCGCGCGCCGCTAGGCGCGCAGTTTTGGCTTATATTTCACCGCTTGATTATCTCTTGAACAATAAGAACATGGAAGAGGCTAGGAGCCATGTGGTGAGCTGCATTTCTTGCTACATGTTCATAGACTTACCAGTGGAAAAGCCAAACTTCACATGCCAGAAATGCAAGCTTGTGTCCCTGTTGGAGGAAAAGTTGCAAAATCTGGAAGAGAGGTTATCTACATTGAAGACCATTAAGGAAGGTGAAGAGTTCTTAGACAGAGCAGAATTATCTCTTCATGGTACAGAAAGAGAAGAAATTCGAAGTGCAACTGAAGAAACAGAGGAATGGAAGCATGTGACCCAGAGAAGCAGGAGGATCAGGAGGCAGTCAGCACCAATTCTGCTCAGGAACCAATACCAGGCTCTTACACAGGAGAACTATGAAGAAATACATCAGGATAAGACTTTGCCCACAAACAACCTTGTACGCCCTCAGAGTCCTCCTGAATGGAGAAAGAAAACTGTTGTGAAGAAGAAACGGAGAGTTGTTGTCATGGGCGATTCCCTGTTGAGAGGAACAGAGGCCGCTATCTGCAGACCGGTTATAACCTCAAGAGAAATGTGCTGTCTTCCAGGTGCAAAAATTAAAGATGTGTCTGACAGGATATCAGGACTCTTCAGACCTAAAGATGACTACCCATTCCTGCTAATACATGTGGTGACAAATGACACCGCTAGAAACGACCTGGAAACCATCTGCAGTGACTTTGAAAACTTAGGTAAGAAAGTGAAAGAACTAGGAGCGCAGGTGGTCTTCTCTTCCATCCTCCCAGTGGATGGCCATGGAACAAGGAGGTGGAATAAGATTCTGCAGGTGAACAACTGGCTACGTCGATGGTGCCGTCAGCAAAGACAAAAAAATTTACATAATAAAAATATTGAAGGAAGAGAAACCAATCACAAACTAAAGTGTTTCTATACGAATGCACAAAGCATGGGCAACAAACAAGGAGAACTGGAGCTACTAACGCAGGAGAAGAAATATGATGTCATTGGAATCACTGAGACTTGGTGGGACGATACACATGATTGGAATACAAGGCTAGAAGGATACAACTTATTTGCAAGAAACAGACTTGATAAACGAGGAGAAGGTGTTGCATTGTATGTTAGAAAAGCGTATATCTGCACAGAGATTGACGCTTCAGAGACTGGGAGTTCTGTGGAAACTGTTTGGGTAAGAATACAAGGACAGAACAATGGAAAGGACACCATTGTAGGCATTTACTACAGGCCGCCTGTGCAAGCTGAAGATATGGATGAACTCTTTATGCATCAAATGGCCAAGTTCTCCAAAAAATTTGACATAGTGGTCATGGGAGATTTCAACTATCCAGACATTTGTTTGGAATCTCTCTCAGGCAAAACTAACAGGTCCAGGAAATTCTTATCCTCTCTTGCTGACAACTTTATCTTCCAAAAGGTAATGGAGAAAACAAGGGGATCTGCTACCTTGGATCTAATCCTCATAAACAGGGAGGAAATGGTGGAGGAGGTAAGAGTGGCTGGGACTCTAGGAGGTAGTGACCATGCTATTTTAGAATTTTGGATAACAAGAGGAGGAAGACCTGTGAAGACTCAGACGTCAAGGTTAGATTTCAGAAAGGCAGATTTTAAGGAACTCAGAAAGAGAATTGGAGGGATCCAATGGCTGGATATCCTTAAGGACAAAAATGTCCAGGAAGGATGGAAAATCTTGAAAAATGAGATTCTCAAAGCACAATCGTTAACAATTCCGAAAAGAGGGAAGAATGGGAAGTATTTAAGGAAACCAGGATGGATGAACATAGAACTTAAACACATGCTAAAAAGGAAGAAAGAAATGTTTATCAAATGGAGAGAGGGAGGCATATCTAAAGAAGAATATAATGCCGTCTGCAGAACCTGCAGGGCACAAATCAGATTATCTAAAGCTGACAATGAATTAAGGCTTGCAAGTGACGTCAAAAGCAACAAAAAAGGATTTTGGGGATACGTCAAAAGTAAAAGAAAAGTCAAAGATGCTATAGGATTTTTACAGGATGAAAATGATGAAATGGTAAGTCAGGATGTTGAGAAGGCTGAACTTTTAAATTCCTATTTTGCATCTGTTTTCTCTCAGAAAGGAAATGTAACATCAACTGATCTTCACTGTCCTATTAAAGGAATAGAAGAATCCAGGATATCTATAAACAGAAAGACAGTGAGGAAACACTTAGCTAACATAAATGAATTCAAGTCTCCAGGTCCAGATGAATTACACCCCAGGGTACTGAAGGAGATAGCAGAAGAAATTCTTGAACCACTGTCCATAATCTTTGAAAATTCTTGGAGAACAGGAGAAGTCCCAGAAGACTGGAGAAGAGCAAATGTTGTTCCTATCTTCAAAAAGGGGAAGAAGGTGGACCCAGGGAACTACAGGCCGGTGAGTCTGACTTCTATACCAGGAAAGATCTTTGAACAAATTATTAAAGAACATGTATGCAAGTACCTGGATAAGAATGAAGTGATTAAACAGAGTCAGCATGGGTTTGTAACTAATAAGTCATGTCAGACTAACTTAATTTCCTTCTATGACAGAATCACTGACTGTGTGGATCAGGGAAATGCTGTAGATATAGTATATCTTGACTTCAGCAAAGCATTTGACAAAGTATCTCACACAATCCTTATTGAAAAAATGACTAAGTATGGAATGGACAAGGCAACTGTTAGGTGGATTCATAACTGGCTTAGTGATCGGACCCAAAGAGTGGTTGTAAATGGCTGCACATCCAGTTGGAAGAATGTCTCAAGTGGGGTACCACAAGGCTCTGTTTTGGGCCCTGTATTGTTCAACATCTTTATCAATGATTTAGATGAAGGAATTGAGGGTAAACTGATCAAATTTGCTGATGACACAAAGCTAGGAGGGGTAGCTAATACTAGAGAAGAGAGAGAGAGGATTCAAAAAGATATACATAAACTGGAGCAGTGGGCAGCAACTAACAGAATGGATTTTAACAGGGAAAAATGCAAAGTACTACATCTGGGCAATAAAAATGAAAAAAGCATATACAAAATGGGAGGAATAGGGCTAAGTAACAGCATATGTGAAAAAGACTTGGGTATACTAATTGATCACAGACTTAACATGAGTCAACAGTGTGATGCAGCAGCAAAAAAGGCAAATGCAATTCTAGGATGTATCAACAGAAGCATACAGTCTAGATCACGTGAGGTCATTATTGCCCTCTACTCCTCTTTGGTCAGACCTCATCTGGAATACTGTGTCCAGTTTTGGGCACCACATTTTAAAAAAGATATCAACAAACTGGAGCAAGTTCAGAGAAGAGCCACCAGAATGGTGACCGGTCTGCAAACCATGTCCTATGAGGAACGGTTGCAGGATTTGGGAATGTTTAGCTTGCAAAAAAGAAGA
Source organism: Oophaga sylvatica (assembly GCA_033576555.1). Lineage (NCBI taxonomy): Eukaryota > Metazoa > Chordata > Amphibia > Anura > Dendrobatidae > Oophaga > Oophaga sylvatica. Next base: position 160,720,591 of record JARQOD010000001.1, on the reverse strand, counting down.
CTGAGAGGAGACTTAATAGCTGTCTACAAATATCTCAAGGGCTGTCACATTGTAGAAGGATCATCTTTATTCTCATTTGCACAAGGAAAGACTAGAAGCAATGGGATGAAACTGAATGGGAGGAGACACAGATTAGATATTAGAAAAAACTTTTTGACAGTTAGGGTGATCAATGAGTGGAACAGGCTGCCACAAGAGGTGGTGAGTTCTCCTTCAATGGAAGTCTTCAAACAGAGGCTGGATAGACATCTGTCTGGGATGATTTAGAGAATCCTGCTTTGAGCAGGGGGTTGGACCAGAAGGCCCAGGAGGTCCCTTCCAACTCTACCATTCTATGATTCTATGAATTCCAATTGTACCTAAGGTTTCAAACATGAATAACTTCAAGAAGACACAACTTCATCACATTTATATTTGGAATTCCACAGATCCCACTTCAGATGGTATTTATTCAAAGAACCGGATTGAATAGCCATCCTCTCCTCCATTGAACTGTGTAAACGTAGAGTATCAAGAATATCTCTAAAATTTGGTACATCGGCTTTCTTCCACCTTTGGGCTATAGAAATTTTGACTGTTAGGAATATGTGTATGATTACTAATTTGATTGTAGGACTAATGTTTTCTAAGTCTAAGGACAAGAGTGGGTCATATCAATGAATTCTTTAGATAGAGAATTGACATGTAATTTTACCTGCAGCCATAGTTTGCTCAACTTAGGGCAATTCCAGAAAATGTGGTAAATAGACCCTTTTAACTGACAATCCCTCCAACAAAGAGGTGAAATATCATTGTTTATATGGGATAATCTTAGGGGTGTTATGTTTTGGTAGCTGAGGAGAGCAGGCAAAAACGGCAATACACCAGAGAGGTTGGAATCTACTGGATTGCAGTACCCTGACTAACCACCACAACTAAAGGCAGCCGTGGAGCGTTCCTACGTTGGTCCTAGACGCCTTGTCACAGTCTGAGAGGCTAACTACACCTAAAGATAGAAAGAGGAAAGCTATCTGCCCCGGAGCAGATCCCCAAAGAACATAGGAAGCCCCCAAACATGTAATGGCGGTTAGACAAGAGGAAATACAGACACAGACAGAAAATAGTATGAGCAAACGCTGTGGCCCAATCTGCCTTGACTGAAAAGGATAGGAAGGATACTTACTGCAATTCCAAAAAACCCTAAAAAAAAGCCAACGCTACTAATTGCAAAAACACCTGAGATCACACGACCTCTACCACCTAAATTAGTTCTCTGGTGTAACAAAACTAAGCCGCAGCCACAGAAAAAACTGGAAAAGGCAAATGAACAAACAACAGTGGCTCCAGAGGAACCGAGAGGAGACCAAGCCCCCCGGGGAGGGGAACCTGGCCAACCTCCCAGAAATGCAGACAAAAATGCAAATGGCAAGCACAAAAACAAAAAACAGAGAATATCTTATCTGAGAGCAGGAGAAGAGGCAAGACTCAGCAAGCTTCCAAGTGAACCAGGAACCACAGTTGAGACAAGAACAATTGATCACCGGCAACCATGATGGGGGAAACCTCCCTTATATCCAGCCAGTCTGTAATTCCTGATTGCCAATCCTCATTGAATGGTTCAGTACTGTTTGTAACCACCAGAGGGAGCTTCTGCTCAGAATTCATTTCTAAAACATTCATAACAGTACCCCCCCTTGAGGAGGGGTCACCGAACCCTCATTTGTGCAACCAGGTCGGTCAGGATGAGCTCTGTGATACGCACGGATCAGTCTCCTAGCATGGATGTCCGAAGCAAACACCCAAGAATTGTCCTCCTGACCATAACCTCTCCACTTAACCAAATACTGGAGTTTCCGTCTAGAAAAACGAGAATCCAATATTTTCTCAACTACATACTCCAGATTGCCCACAACCAAAACAGTGTCAGGGGGCGCAGCCATAGGAACCACTGGCTCGACAAACCTCTTCAATAAGGACTTGTGGAACACGTTATGGATCTTAAATGTCCCTGGAAGAAGTAAACGAAAGGAAACAGGATTAAGAATCTCCATGATCTTATAAGGTCCAGTGAACCTAGGCTTAAACTTAGGAGATGCAACTCTCATAGGGATATTTCTTGAGGACAACCAGACCAAGTCCCCCACTTTAAACCGAGGACCATCAGTCCTATGCCGGTTGGCAAACCGCTGGGCCTTCTCCTGAGAGAGGGACAACCTCTCCACTACCTGGTCCCAAATCTGCTGCATACGCTCCACAACAGAGTCAACACCCGGACAGACAGAAGCCTCCGTCTGTCCCGAAGAAAATCGAGGGTGAAACCCAAAATTGCAGAAAAATGGAGACATCAAAGTGGCAGAGCTTGCCCTATTATTAAGAGCAAACTCAGCCAAAGGCAAAAAAGAGACCCAGTCATCTTGATCAGCAGACACAAAGCATCTCAGATAAGTCTCCAATGTCTGGTTTGTTCTCTCAGTTTGTCCATTGGTCTGAGGATGAAAAGCAGAGGAGAAAGACAATTGAACACCAAGTTTAGAACAAAAAGTCCTCCAAAATCTGGAAACAAACTGGACTCCTCTGTCAGACGCAATGTTCTCAGGAATGCCGTGTAACCGAACCACGTGCTGAAGGAACAAAGGCACCAATTCGGAGGAGGAAGGCAACTTATGTAATGGCACAAGATGTATCATTTTGGAAAACCTATCACAAATCACCCAGATAACGGTCATTCTCTGAGAAACAGGGAGGTCGGAAATAAAATCCATAGAGATATGGGTCCATGGTCTCTTGGGCACAGGCAATGGCATCAACAAACCACTAGAGCGAGAGCAAGGCTTGGAGCGAGAGCAAGTCCCACAGGACTGCACAAACTCCCTGACGTCACGAGACAAAGTAGGCCACCAAAAGGACCGACTCACCAAGTCTCTGGTACCAAAAATTCCGGGATGACCGGCCAACGCGGAACAATGAATCTCAGACATCACACTCTTCTTCCACTGGTCTGGGACAAACAATTTCCCAACAGGGCAGCGCTCGGGTTTATCCTCCTGACACCCCTCCAGAGCCAGTCTCAAATTGGGCGAGATGGCGGAAAGAACTATACCCTCTTTCAAAATAACAGAAGGATCAGATAACTCAGGAGAGTCCGCAAGGAAACTGGAAGAATGTCTCAAGTGGGTACCACAAGGCTCTGTTTTGGGCCCTGTATTGTTCAACATCTTTATCAATGATTTAGATGAAGGAATTGAGGGTAAACTGATCAAATTTGCTGATGACACAAAGCTAGGAGGGGTAGCTAATACTAGAGAAGAGAGAGAGAGGATTCAAAAAGATATACATAAACTGGAGCAGTGGGCAGCAACTAACAGAATGGATTTTAACAGGGAAAAATGCAAAGTACTACATCTGGGCAATAAAAATGAAAAAAGCATATACAAAATGGGAGGAATAGGGCTAAGTAACAGCACATGTGAAAAAGACTTGGGTATACTAATTGATCACAGACTTAACATGAGTCAACAGTGTGATGCAGCAGCAAAAAAGGCAAATGCAATTCTAGGATGTATCAACAGAAGCATACAGTCTAGATCACGTGAGGTCATTATTGCCCTCTACTCCTCTTTGGTCAGACCTCATCTGGAATACTGTGTCCAGTTTTGGGCACCACATTTTAAAAAAGACATCAACAAACTGGAGCAAGTTCAGAGAAGAGCCACCAGAATGGTGACCGGTCTGCAAACCATGTCCTATGAGGAACGGTTGCAGGATTTGGGAATGTTTAGCTTGCAAAAAAGAAGACTGAGAGGAGACTTAATAGCTGTCTACAAATATCTCAAGGGCTGTCACATTGTAGAAGGATCATCTTTATTCTCATTTGCGCAAGGAAAGACTAGAAGCAATGGGATGAAACTGAATGGGAGGAGACACAGATTAGATATTAGAAAAAACTTTTTGACAGTTAGGGTGATTAATGAGTGGAACAGGCTGCCACAAGAGGTGGTGAGTTCTCCTTCAATGGAAGTCTTCAAACAGAGGCTGGATAGACATCTGTCTGGGATGATTTAGAGAATCCTGCTTTGAGCAGGGGTTGGACCAGATGACCCAGGAGGTCCCTTCCAACTCTACCATTCTATGATTCTATGATTCTATGATTCCTCGAGAGGGCATCCGCCTTAACATTCTTAGTGCCAGGAAGAAAGGAAACCACAAAATTAAAACGTGTGAAAAACAAGGCCCACCTAGCCTGTCTAGGATTAAGTCGCTTGGGTGATTCCAGATAAACCAGATTCTTATGGTCCGTGAGAACCACCACCTGATGTTTGGCTCCCTCCAGCCAATGTCTCCATTCTTCAAAAGCCCAATTCATGGCCAATAACTCCCGATTACTCACGTCATAATTACGCTCAGTTGGAGAAAATTTTCGAGAGAAAAAAGCACAAGGGTTACTTTTAGAGGTCTCAGGATCTCTTTGCGACAAAACGGCACCTGCTCCAATTTCAGAGGCATCAACCTCCACCTGAAATGGCAGAGAAACATCAGGCTGCCGTAGAACAGGAGCAGAAGTGAATCTCTGTTTAAGTTCCTGAAACGCAGAGACTGCCTCAGGAGGCCAATTCACCACATCAGAACCCTTTTTGGTCAAATCAGTCAATGGTTTAACAATAACAGAGAAATTACCAATAAATTTACGATAAAAATTGGCAAAACCCAAGAATCTCTGAAGAGCCTTTAATGAAGTAGGTTGGACCCAATCACAGATGGTCTGAACCTTGACCGGGTCCATTTCAATAACAGATGGAGACAAAATGAATCCCAGAAATGAGATCCTCTGTACGCCAAAAAGACACTTTGATCCCTTCACATACAGAACATTCTCTCTCAAAATCTGGAACACAGTCCGAACATGTTTCACATGAGAGTCCCAGTCATTGGAAAAAATCAAGATATCATCCAAATAAACAATCAGAAATTTATCCACAAAATCCCTGAAAATGTCATTCATGAAGGGCTGGAAGACGGAAGGAGCATTAATGAGCCCAAAGGGCATCACTAGATACTCAAAATGCCCCTCTGGGGTATTAAACGCCGTCTTCCATTCATCCCCGTGCTTTATGCGAATAAGGTTATACGCCCCCCTGAGGTCAAGCTTGGTAAACCAAGTAGCACTTTTCACCCTGGAAAACAGGTCAGAAATCAAGGGTAACGGATATTGATATTTCACAGTGATATTGTTCAAGAGACGATGTTATACTATTGTAGGAACTCGAGGATTCTGATAGCGTGGGGCAATGAACAATCAGAGACAGGTTTCTTTGAATGCAAATAGTGTATTTGTGAAACAGCAAAACACCCAAAAACAATATACAAACAACCCATAGTGACATGCAATGAAACGAGTCCAGATATATACAAGTCCAATTATATGAATCCAGATATATAAGTCCTTGAACCTCTATAGCAAGGGCGGTAAGGTTCTTACGACGGAGTCCTCACACAAATGTGACCATAAGGTAAGTCTGATGCACAGGTAACGTGGCTGGATTCACACACTGCTGTTGTATAAAGAGTCAGATCCAGGTATGCAGTAGACACAGGGAGGTCCAGGAACAAGTTAATCTCAGTTGTGGCATAATCCAGTGAAGTCCAACAACAAGTTCATATGTCAGTAAGATTCCAGTAACAGTTCCAACAGCTCTCACCAGAGGGAGTGAACGAAGGGTTAAACAGCAACACAGTTCAGAAACACAGTTCTTACCAGATGGAGTGAACCAAGGGTTAAATTCCAAAGTTAACAGGTTAGTGATAACACAGTAAGTGCAGCTTACATATGCAGAGAATGTCCAGAGCCATGGGTAGAAGCTGCTGTAGCTGAGAAACACCTGAAGATAACCTGGTTAGGCACTTTCCCGGTAAATACACAAAAGATCTGTGAGGAACAAAGCAACTGGGTTGCAGGGAAACGGAAGCAGAATACTCCAGCAAGGAAGCCAGCACCTGAGGCGGGTTTTAAACAAACGAACAGGAAGTAGGGCACACAAAACAGCAAACTCCATTTTAACAAAGGGCAAAATCATTGACAAAGTTACCTAGAAAACCCGGAATACTGACATTACTCCCCCCCTAAAGACGGCCTCCGGACGGTCCTGGACCAGGCCTGTCCGGGTATCTCCGATGAAACTGAGCAATCTTCAGGGGCGCATTGATGTTACTTACTGGTTCCCTAGAATCATTTTCAGGAGAGTAACCTTGCCATCTAACTAGATACTGAAGCCGGTTTCTATGAAGTCTCGAATTAACAATATACGGTACCACGAATTGTTTTTTCGCCATCAACCAACACTGGTGGAGGGGGAGATACGATACGTCCCTGAAATGTGTTAGGAGACTCTGGTTTTAATAAGGAAACATGAAATACTGGGTGTACCTTTAAAGTCCGTGGTAGCTTCAACCGACAGGCAACAGAGCTCACAATCCCAGTGATCTTGAATGGACCGATGAATTTCTGTCCCAGTTTCTGCGAAGGAACACCCAATTTTAGATTCTTGGTGGACAATCCACACCGAGTCTCCTACCTTATACATAGGTGCTGGTTTCCGGAATCTATCGGCCGACTTCTTGTAACGCTCCTGTGCTGTGGTCAGGGAGTCCTTCAAAACTTCAAGATTACGTTGCAACGCCATCACTCTGTCTTCAACCGCTGGTACCGAAATAGCAACCGGAGACCTAGGCAAAATACTTGGATGATAACCCAGATTGGCAAAAAAAGGCGTTACCTTCGTGGAACTGCTTTGGGAGTTGTTGTATGAAAATTCCGCTAACGGAAGTAGCTTCAGCCAATCGTCCTGCAAATGACTGACGTAACAGCGTAGATATTGCTCCAAGGTTTGATTTGTCCGTTCGGTCTGCCCGTTGGTCTGAGGATGGTATGCAGAAGACAAGCAAACATTAATGTGGAGTGCAGAACAAAATCCTTTCCAAAATCTAGAGGTAAATTGTATTCCCCGGTCAGAAATGATCTCATCTGGTACCCCATGCAGCCGGAAAATGTTCTGGATAACTAGATCTACTGTCTCTGTAGCTGAGGGAAGACCAGCACACGGAATGAAATGAGCAGCTTTTGTTAAATGATCTACTACCACCAAAATAGTATTTTTACCGCCAGAGGTGGGTAACTCCACAATAAAGTCCATTGAAATAGACCCCCAAGGGCGAGACGGTACAGGTAGCAGTTTAAGAAGACCAGTAGGTGAAACGCGAGGAACCTTGTACCGGGCACAAACTTCACAAGAGCGGACATAGTCATTCACATCCTTTAAGCAGGTAGGCCACCAAAAAAAAACGAGTTAACAATTCCTGCGTCTTCTGTACCCCCCTATGACCAGCCAAAATAGAGTCGTGGACCAATTTGAGAACTCGAAGTCTTACAGCCTCTGGGACATAAATACATCGATCTCTAAGCCACACACCATTCCGAAGGACAAGATTCACATTGTCAGGTGGAGCCACAAGAAATATGTCACCGTCATAGGCCACCTTGATCTCCTGCCACAAGTCCCGGTTCCGGAGCACTCCAACGAAATTGGCCTCAGACAAGATGGTCTTAGACGGGGTCCCAGGCACAGAATCCACGGTATGGATTCGGGATAATGCGTCAGCTTTCCCATTACGTGAACCTGGGCGGTACGAAATAATAAAATTAAACTGGTTCAAGAACAAACTCCACCTAGCTTGTCGAGGAGAAAGACACCTGGCAGACTTAAGGAATTCCAAATTGTGATGATCCGTGAGTACTACTACCTGCTGAGTTGCCCCCTGCAAATGGTGTCTCCAATCCTTAAAGGCAGAAATAATTGCCAAAAGTTCCTTATCTGCCACATCATAGTTCAGTTCTGCAGAAGATAACCTACGAGAGAAGAAGGCACACGGGTGCAGCAAACCTTTGTCTCCGGTACGTTTTGAGAGGATAGCTCCCAATGCATAGTCAGATGCGTCCACCTCCACGATAAAAGGCAGTGCAGGATCCGGATGCATCAATATTGGAGCCGTGGTAAAACAACCCTTCAGGCGATCAAAGGCTTCCTGAGCTTGCGAAGACCATACAAACTTCTTCCCCTTCTTGGTGAGGAGAGTGATGGGACGGACAATTTCTGAAAAGTTTCGGATAAACCGTCTATAAAAGTTAGCGAAGCCAATGAATCATTGTACCTCCTTAATGTTACCTGGTACCGCGCCCAGTCCAAGATTGCCTGGATCTTACTGGACTCCATATTCAATCCCTGAGGCGAAATAATATAGCCTAAAAATTGAATTTCAGAACAATGAAACTCACACTTTTCGAGTTTGATGTACAAATGATTATCTCTCAAACGTCTAAGCATGGTTTTGACATGTTCCTGATGTTCCTGTAAGGAGTCAGAAAAGATTAAAATGTCATCGAGGTAAATTACCACATATTGGTCCAACAAATCCCTGAAAATATCATTGGCTAAATGTTGAAAAGCAGCAGGAGCGTTACAGAGTCCGAATAGCATCACCAAATATTCAAAATGTCCATACCGGCATCTAAAAGATGTCTTCCATTCGTCTCCGGGCCGTATACGGAGTAAATTATATGCCCCGCAAAGATCTAATTTGGTAAATACTTTGGCCTGGCGAACTCTTTCCAACAATTCTGGAATTAGGGGCAACGGGTACCTGTTACGAATGGTTACCTTATTTAACTCCCGGTAGTCAATGCAGGGTCTTAGAATACCATCCTTCTTCTTTACAAAGAATATTGGAGCTCCCGCTGGTGAAGAAGATGGTCGGATAAACCCCTTGGCTAAATTCTCATCTATATATTCACGTAATGATTTTAATTCCGGAGCCGCCAACGGGTAAACATGGCCGAAAGGAATCACTGCTCCAGGAAGCAATTCTATGGGGCAGTCATACGGTCTATGTGGGGGAAGTTGATCTGCCTTCCTTTTATCACAAATGTCTGAGAATTCCTGATAAATCAGAGGAAGAGTAGGTACCTGTATCACCTCTTCCAAGTTCTGGGTAACTGGAGCCGCTACAGTTGGACTGATGGTAGAACTGCACTTCGGGAGATAGGATATCTCCTTGGTTTCCCAATTGATGTTTGGATTTTGTGACCGTAACCAGGGAATTCCTAAAATTACAGGAAAATGAGGAGAAGATATTAACATAAATGAAAGTGTTTCTTGATGGTCTGGTTCCATCTTACACTCCAGCGGCACTGTCTCCCGGTCTACTGGTCCAGAAACTAATGGGGAACCATCCACCGTTTCCATAGTGATTGGTGAAGCTCTTAGTTGTGTCTTTATACCATGTTCCTTGGCAAAAGAAGAATCCATGAAATTCCCACCTGCTCCAGAGTCTATCATGGCAGAACTTGATATCCACTGTTCCTCCCACTGAATCTGAATAGGAAGAGAACAATGTGAATATTTCTCCCCTTGATCTTTAGGGAAGTCGGCATCAGTATTGGGGGGAAAACCGCATCTAGATGTAAACTGGTCTCCGAAACTTCAGACTCAGCATCTGTGTTATCATAATCCACTACTACCGCAAAACACCTTGTTGGGTCGCCTGGGACATTTAGGACAATTGATGAGGAAATGGTCCGATTGACCACAATAGAAACATAAACGCTCACGGAGACGGTATTCGCGGCGTTCATTACTCTCATGTCTCTGCAGTGAGTCCACCTGCATAGGCACCTCCTCGGCCTCTCGCGGGTTTTTGCCTGTGGTTTCCCTGGACGGAAGAGAGAAATTAGTAATGCGATTTACAGCGGCCATTTTTCTTGTCTGCGTTCAGTTAAACGGATATCAATACGTACACAGTGCTGTATAAACAATTCAAACTCCTGTGGAAATTCTGAACGAGCTAGCTCATCCTTGATTGCTTTTGACAAACCCTTTCTAAAGATTGCTAATAAAGCATTGTTATCCCACTGGGTGTCCACCACTAACCTTTTAAATTCAGTAACATATTCTATGACTGACCGTTTCCCCTGGCATAAGGAAAGCAAGGCAGATTGAGCGGTAACACGGCAGTTGGGATCGTCGAACATTTGCGCCATGGCTGCCAGAAAATTATCCAAATTATTTAGACGGGTATCGTGACTTTCAACCATAGGATTTGCCCAAGCCAGTGCCCATAATGTCAACAACATAATAATACATAGAACCTTAGATCTATCAGACCGGTAATAGGAGGCATGTACATCAAAAAATAATATACATTGATTAACAAACCCACGGAATTGACTTCGGTCACCATTAAACCGGAATGGAGGCAATTTGGGCATACTGGTGGATGAGGTAGGCTCAGTAGGTAAGGCCTCCAGGACTTCTAACCTAGTACGTAGATCTTGGAGAGCCTGACCAAACCCCTGTGCATTGTGGTTAACCCGAGACTCCAAGTCTCTAATCTGATTGTGTGCAGCCGACACCTCCTGCTGCAAGGAGTTAACTATGGTGAACAGTTTGTCTGCCCGTGTCTCCGTCATTGCCCCAGCAGAATCCCCTTTTTAGGCTGGAGTATCCTGTTATACTATTGTAGGAACTCGAGGATTCTGATAGCGTGGGGCAATGAACAATCAGAGACGGGTTTCTTTGAATGCAAATAGTGTATTTGTGAAACAGCAAAACACCCAAAAACAATATACAAACAACCCGTAGTGACATGCAATGAAACGAGTTCAGATATATACAAGTCCAATTATATGAATCCAGATATATAAGTCCTTGAACCGCTATAGCAAGGGCGGTAAGGTTCTTACACAAATGTGACCATAAGGTAAGTCTGATGCACAGGTAACGTGACTGGATTCACACACTGCTGTTGTATAAAGAGTCAGATCCAGGTATGCAGTAGACATAGGGAGGTCCAGGAACAAGTTAATCTCAGTTGTGGCATAATCCAGTGAATTCCAACAACAAGTTCATATGTCAGTAAGACTCCAGTAACAGTTCCAACAGCTCTCACCAGAGGGAGTGAACGAAGGGTTAAACAGCAACACAGTTCAGAAACACAGTTCTTACCAGATGGAGTGAACCAAGGGTTAAATTCCAAAGTCAACAGGTTAGTGATAACACAGTAAGTGCAGCTTACATATGCAGAGAATGTCCAGAGCCATGGGTAGAAGCTGCTGTAGCTGAGAAACACCTGAAGATAACCTGGTTAGGCACTTTCCCGGTAAATACACAAAAGATCTGTGAGGAACAAAGCAGCTGGGTTGCAGGGAAACGGAAGCAGAATACTCCAGCAAGGAAGCCAGCACCTGAGCCGGGTTTTAAACAAACAAACAGGAAGTAGGGCACACAAAACAGCAAACTCCATTTTAACAAAGGGCAAAATCATTGACAAAGTTACCTAGAAATCCCGGAATACTGACAGACGATAATCAATACACGGCCTTAATGAACCATCCTTTTTGGCCACAAAGAAAAAACCAGCACCCAAGGGTGAAGAGGATGGTCTGATATGACCCTTCTCCAATGACTCCTTGATATAAGACCGCATAGCGTCATGTTCAGGTACAGTCAAGTTAAAAAGGCGTCCTTTAGGGAATTTACTACCAGGCACTAATTCAATAGCGCAGTCATAGCTCCTATGGGGGGGCAAGGATGCAGATTTACTTTCGCTAAACACATCAGAAAAATCAGTCAAAAAGTCAGGCACATCTTGAGCCTGGGGAGAGGCAGAAAAAACAGGAGTGTTGGCATTAACACATTGGCAGCCCCAACTGGTTACAGACACAGATTTACAATCCAAAACAAGATTATGAGACTGCAACCAAGGGAAACCTAGTACAATAATGTCATGCAGATTATACAGCACCAAAAATTTGCAACTCTCCTGATGATCAGGTTCAACCCTCATTATCACCTGAGTAGAGAACTGGGGTTTATTCTCAGCCAAAGGGGTAGAATCAATCCCCAGTAGGGGAATAGACTTCGTAGGGGTATCAAGGGAAACCCACAACGTTTAGCAAAATCAAAATCCATCAGGTTAATAGCTGCTCCAGAATCAACAAAAGCCTGAGCAGAAAATGTGGACAGGGAGCAAATCAGGGTAAAAGTCAACAGAAATTTAGTCTGAACACTACCCAAGACAACTGAGCGTGCAAAACGTCTTCCCCGCTTAGGGCAGACTGAAATAGCATGAGAGGCATCACCACAGTAGAAACATAACCCATTGTGTTTTCGAAACTCATGACGCTGTGCCCCAGAAGCCATTCTATCACACTGCATGGGTTCAGAAGCTGGTTCACAAGGCAACACCATTCCACGCATACCTCTACGCTCACGCAAACGTCTGTCAATTTGAATCGCCAATGACATAGAATCATTGAGACCAGAGGGAGCAGGGAAACCCACCATAACATCTTTTACATTCTCTGACACACCCTTCCGAAAAAGGGCTGCCGAAGCATCATCATTCCATTTGGTCAGAACTGCCCACTTTCGGAATTTCTGACAGTACAACTTAGCGTCCTCAAGCCCCTGATTTAATGCCAACAAGGTTTTTTCAGCTTGATCTGTGACATTAGGTTCATCGTACAATAACCCCAGAGCCAGAAAAAATGCATCAATAATACTCAAAACAGGGTCCCCAGGTGTCAGGGAAAAAGCCCAATCCTGAGGATCACCGCGCAGGAGAGAGATGACAATTTTAACCTGCTGTGCTGCGTTCCCTGAGGACTTAGGTTTTAAGGCAAAAAGCAACTTACAGTTATTTTTGAAATTCAGAAATTTAGCTCGATTCCCTCAAAACAAATCTGGCATGGGGATCCTAGGTTCCACAACCGGCAACCCTGCAAGATAGGTAGCAATACTCCGAACTTCAGTGGCAAGCTGGTCCACACGGCCAGACAACTGTGCAAACTCCATTGAGAGAAAAAAAAATCCTCCTCAGCACCCAGAGAAAAAGAGGGAAAAAAAAATGCAGAAAAAAAAAAAAAAATCTCTGACAACTCTGACAACTTTTTTCTTTCCACACTATTTTTCCCTTCTGTGAGTACCATATAATTTTCAGTTATGGCCGGTGATACTGTTATGTTTTGGTAGCTGAGGAGAGCAGGCAAAAACGGCAATACACCAGAGAGGTTGGAATCTACTGGATTGCAGTACCCTGACTAACCACCACAACTAAAGGCAGCCGTGAAGCGTTCCTACGTTGGTCCTAGATGCCTCGTCACAGCCTGAGAGGCTAACTACACCTAAAGATAGAAAGAGGAAAGCTATCTGCCCCGGAGCAGATCCCCAAAGAACATAGGAAGCCCCAAACATGTAATGGCGGTTAGACAAGAGGAAATACAGACACAGACAGAAAATAGTATGAGCAAACGCTGGGGCCCAATCTGCCTTGACAGAAAAGGATAGGAAGGATACTTACTGCAATTCCAAAAAACCCTAAAAAAAAGCCAATGTTACTAATTGCAAAAACACCTGAGATCACACGACCTCTACCACCTAAATTAGTTCTCTGGTGTAATAAAACTAAGCCGCAGCCACAGAAAAAACTGGAAAAGGCAAATGAACAAACAACAGTGGCTCCAGAGGAACAGAGAGGAGACCAAGCCCCCCGGGAAGGGGAACCTGGCCAACCTCACAGAAATGCAGAGAAAAATGCAAATGGCAACACAAAAACATAAAACAGAAAATATCTTATCTGAGAGCAGGAGAAGAGGCAAGACTCAGCAAGCTTCCAAGTGAACCAGGAACCACAGTTGAGACAAGAACAATTGATCACTGGCAACCATGATGGGGGGAAACCTCCCTTATATCCAGCCAGTCTGTAATTCCTGATTGCCAATCCTCATTGAATGGTTCAGTACTGTTTGTAACCACCAGAGGGAGCTTCTGCTCAGAATTCATTTCTAAAACATTCATAACATAGGGGTGTGTAATACCAACTGTTTACCAGTTTCAAATATGACTCATGTAAACTCATGGTAGTCGTGGATTTATTAGAAATTCAGAAAGCATGTTCCCATTGAGCTGGGGTAATGGGTGAACCCAAATCCACTTCCCATCTTTTTAAACAAGTATCAGGAGAAAACACCAGGTCCTTGTTAAAATGAAGATACACATTTTTGAGTGTCCAATTGTTTTTAAATTGGGGGTTATTTATTAATAGGTAAATAATATTGTAATTTATGGACCTACTATTCAATAATTGTTGAAGACAATTTTTTATCAGCTGAAATGACATGAACTCATTTACCGGAATATGGAATTTGTCCTTCAGATTAGAAAAGGAAGTGATATGCACACCATCTCCCAAGTCCCCTATTTTCCTTATATTGTAAGTGGTCCAGTTGGAAGGTATCGGACATTTGTAAAAAAGAGTCAAGAATTTAAGAGGCAGGTTCCTCAGGATAGAAATTTTTTCCTCTCTTTTTTTTAATTTGACTAGTTTTTTCCAAGCCTCCAAGATAGCCCCTGCAGTTGGATGTTTATGTTCTTTAGCCTTCGGGTTAAAAATATGATTAACAAAGACCTCTTGAAATGGAGAATAGTTGTTATAGGCAAGCTCAAGATCCTTCCAAGCTGGGCTTTCCCCTTCTCTGAACCAATAAAAACTTTGCTTGACTAAAGAGGCCTGATAATATGCCCATAGGTTTGAAAGGGCAAAGCCTCCCCTTTTTCTTTGGCGATATAGAGCATTTTTAGCTATCCTTGGCTTTTTGCTGTTCCAAATAAAGGAATTAAGCAGCTTTTGTAGAGTATCTATAATTTTTAAATGAATTTTTAATGGAATAGTTCTAAAAAAATATAGGACCTTTGGCAGGATAAAAGATTTGATCACTAAGATCTTCCCCAATAATGTAAGGTCTAAGGTACTGAAATGAGCCAGATCTTTAATAATATTATCAGAAAGGTTTTTAAAATTAACAGTTACCACAGATCCCACATTATTAGTAATCATAATTCCCAAATAAGTCAAGTGTTCCTTTTCTAGTTTAAATTTACTATCCTTAATAACCTGTTCAATGTCAGGAGCTTTCATATGAAAAGGCATGACCTTAGATTTGGAAACATTGACTTTAAAGAAGGAAATCTTAGAAAATTCCTCCAAAAGTGATGTCAAAGCTTTAACTGACTCAACAGGATCTGTGATAGTTAGAAAAATATCATCTGCATAAAGAGTCACTTTGTGAGAATTTAATCTGGTTTTAATACCGGAAATTAAAGGGGAAGTTCTCATGGCTTCTGCTAAAGGTTCAACTGCCAGGGCGAATAGAAGCGGGGATAATGGGCAGCCCTCTCTGGTTCCATTTTTAATTAATATAGGTTTGGACAGATGATTGTTTACATAAATTTTTACTCTGGGTTCGGTGTAGAGGGAAAAGACACTTTTAATAAATTTGTTGTTGAAGCCAAATTTTGAGAGGGTTAATTTAAGGAATATCCAGTTTAACCTATCGAAAGCCTTCTCGGCATCTAGGGAAACAAAGAGTGATGGGACATTAGTCGACTTTATTAGTGAAAGGATGTTGAGAATTCTACGGGTACCGTCTGGTGCCTGCCTACCAGATATAAAGCCCAATTGATCCTTTTTTATTAATTTAGGAAGGATAGATTGAAGACGATTGGCCAGTATCTTGGAAAATAATTTAATGTCTCCATTAATGAGGGAGATTGGTCTGAAATTTTGGACTCTATCAAGTCCTTCTTTCCCCTTAGGGATCATCACAATTGTGGCCTCTAGCATGCTTTTTGGAAAAGAACCTAATGCGGAAGCATGTGCAAAAAGTAAGGATAAATGCGGGGATAAAATTTTGGATAATGACTGGTAATATTCATTGACAAAACCATCTGGCCCAGGCGACTTAAGAGTCTTAAGTTTGTTAATTGCGGATGAAATTTCTTCAATACTGAAAGGCTTATTAATAATATCTAAGTCTAGTTTACTTATCTGTGGCAGATTTAAATCAACTAGAAAGGATTCGATGTCTGACAAATTAGGAGTGTGAGTATCCGAATCCTTGTCTAGATTGTATAAATTTTCAAAGTATTCTAACGTCCGCAATATCCTGGGGATGGGATTTGATAATCCCCAATGAGGAATGAATTTTTTGTATTCTTTTTTTAGTCGCTCTGATTTCAATTTCTGCATCATAAATCGGGAGGGTTTATTTTTTGAGCAGTAATTGTTAAATTTTGAGGCTCTTAAGACTGAATCATATTCAGTTAAAAGGTGATCGCTAAGTTGTTGTCTCAACTTCAATAGCTCTTTGTGTAGGGTGAGAGACTGGGATTTCAATTTTCCTCAACCTTTCTTATGTTTTCTTGTAAAGTGGTAATAGTCCCCCTCATTTCCCTTTTATGTCTAGCCGATAATTGAATTATCTTTCCCCTCAAAACCGCCTTATGTGCTTGCCAAAGTGTGAAAGGATCGATTCCTTCCAGATCGTTTTCATTAAAGTAATTGCAAATTGTTTCCTCTAGGATTTTCTTAAATTTGGGAATCTTGAGTATGGACTGATTGATCTTCCATAAAAAGGTATTGGTTACCGGTGGGCTTACTGCAAATTGGGCCAACAAAGGAGAATGATCTGAAAAGGACTTTTTTAATATCGTTACTTTTTTAAATTTGGATAAGGAAAAGATGTCCGTAAGAAAAGGTCGATTCTAGAGGAGGAATTGTGGGTGCTAGAGAAATGCGTGTATACCTTAGAGGATGAATTTAAGCATCTAAAAATATCATATAACTCATTCTGGGCTATCCATTTTCCCAAAGAGGATGACAAACGGGTGGAAGAGGAGGAATCCAACTTGGTGTCAGGAACCATGTTAAAATCACCAATCATTAGGAGATCTCAATGTTTAATTTTGTCCACTTTTCTAATTAGCCTATTAAAAAATGAAAGCTGATTTTTAAGAGGAGCGTAAATATTAACAATCATAAAGAGTTTATTGTTGAACCTGCCAATTAAGATATGAAAATGACCCCTAGAATCCACCTCCTCTCTGATGATTTGGAAATTTATTTTGTTACTAATAATTGTCATAACCCCCGCTTTTCTTTTATTGTTATAAGCCGCGAAAATGTGTGGAAAATTTTTGTGTTGGAAGACAGAATGGCCACTCTTCGCAAATTTAGTTTCCTGCAAACAAATAACATCTGCCTTATACAATTTGATTTCTTTCCATGCACTAAATCTCTTGAAAGGGCTATTCAAACCCCTCACATTGTAAGAAAGAAAATTAAATTCCATTTATAATATTTAATCCTGAAGCAAGAATTCGAAACCTGTAAAAACTAGAACTAGTTCTAATTAACAAACAATAACAGAATATACACTACACACTTTACCAGGGAGAAACCAGACAAGGTTTCTAACCTAAATTTGGGGAAAGAAAAAATGTGGCAAGTAGCCTGTGAGACTAAATAAATTACTTAGAATTTTACCTAAAGGGAATATAGGAATATTCATCCCTTATCTTTATTTTTATGATCCTTTTGTAGGTATTCAAGAAAGTCTTTCTCTTCCTCTGGATTGAATAGTATGATATTTTTACCTCCAAACCATACAATCAGTTTAGTAGGGAACCCCCACCTGTATGAGATTTCCTTTTCTCTCAATTTAAATGTAATTTCCCTAAAGTTTTTTCTGGCATCCATGGTAGCCCGGGAGAAATCAGCGTATACTTTGATGCGTTCATATGGAGGAGGGAAAGCGCCCCTATCTCTAATGAATTTTAAAATTTTCTCTCTGGTCTCAAAAAAAAGGAGTCTCAGGATAGTATCCCTGGGTTTATCCAAAGGGATGCCTTTGGGGCGGGGAAGTCTATGGATTCTATCAATGGTTAGGTGTATATCAGATAGATTAGGGATCGCTTTTTTAAACATAGTTTTGGCATAGTTTGACATGTCGGTTTGAGTAATTGTTTCTGGTATCCCTCTCAACTTAATGTTGTTTCTACGACTTCTATCCTCTAAGTCGGCTAGTTTAGTTTTAATGAAACAAATTTCCTCTTTTAAATTTAAATGTTATTGTGTAAGAAGCTCATTTTTCTCTTCTATATGCGAAATCCGAGTTTTGTTAATTTCGAATCTCCTTGAGAATTTATCACTGACCTCCTGCATCAATTTTTTTTGTGACTCGAAACCAGAGAGAATGGAGTCTTTGAGGGACTTACAAAAATTTGCAAGAACCCCTTCTGATACTGGCTTATCTGATTGTGTAAAGGACTCATAATTAACTATGTCGAGTTTCGAGGAAATAGTACCTGAGGCCTCAGCACAACCTTTTTTAGGGAGGGGCTTAACAGGACTCCCATTCAAAGAGAAATCCCCTGAGGTATTATCAGAATCTGATGTCGCATTTCCTTTATTCCGGTTCCCCTCAGCCGAATTTTTCCGTTTTTGGGAATGGGATAAATCATGCTATTTTCATCTAACCCAGTCTGATCATGGGGTCTAACAGAGCTAGGAGATAAATGCGAGGAATTTTGAAAATCAGGGAGTAAATCCCTCTGCGGTAACCTACTCTTTGCTGCTTTACCGTGGCAAGTGTTCAGGTCAGTAGTTGAAGTATCCCGTTTCCCCTCTGTCCTTTTTAAAGGGGATCTGGATTTGGTTGGACTTGACAGATTGGGTATATCAGTAGAAGGACTAGACTAAGAGGAGCTCCAATTTTTAGAGCTTTTTTGAGATAGAGCTCTGTATTTAGAGGTTCCTGACGCCATAATAAACACTTGTATTCTAACAGATGGAGAGAAATGCGTCTATCAAGTTAACGATCAGTTGTGTTATAAATTATAATCTGAGGAATACCGAGCAAAATTATTCAAGATAAAGCTTGTTCAGTTCCAAATGAATTGCTTAAGATATGAGACTACTGCCAATAGGAGTTAGCTGAGTAATTATTCCACTTCTACCAATGGGTGCAGACTAAGTATCTATTTCACTTCTGGCAATAGGAGTTAGCTGATTATCTATTCCACTTCTGCCAATAGGTGCTTGTTAGGAATCTATTCCACTTCTGCCAATAGGAGTTAACTGAGTATCTATTCCCCTTCTATCAATAGATGTTAGCTGAGTATCTATTCCGCTCCTGCTAATAAGTGTTAACTGAGTAACTATTCAACTTCTGCCAATGGGTACTAGCTAAGTATCTATTCCACTTCTGCTAATAGGTGTTAGCTTTGTGTCTATTCCACTTCTGCCAATAGGTGTTGGCTAAGTAACTATTCCACTTCTGCGAATGGGTGCTAGCTAAGTATTTACTTCACTTTTGCCAGTAGGTGTTAGCTAAGTGTTTATTCCACTCCTGCCAATAGGTGTCAGCTGAGTGACTATTCCACTTTTGCAAATGGGCGCTAGCTAAGTATCTACAGTCATGGCCAAAAGTTTTGAGAATGACACAAATATTTTATTTTCACATGATCTGCTGCCCTCTGGTTTTTATGTGTGTGTTTGACAGATGTTTTTATCACAGACAGAAATATAATTGCAAACATATGAGTAACAAAAGCTTATATTGACAGTTAGAATGAGTTAATGCAGCAAGTCAATATTTGCAGTGTTGACCCTTCTTCTTCAGGACCTCTGCAATTCTCCCTGGCATGCTCTCAATCAGCTTCTGGACCAAATCCTGACTGATAGCAGTCCATTCTTGCACAATCAAAGCTTTCATTTTGTCAGAATTTTTAGATTTTTGTTTGTCCACCCATCTCTTAATGATTGACCACAAGTTCTCAATGGGATTAAGATCTGGGGAGTTTCCAGGCCATGGACCCAAAATCTCTATGTTTTCTTCCCTGAGCCATTTAGTTATCACCTTTGCTTTATGGCAAGGTGCTCCATCATGCTGGAAAAGGCATTGTTGATCGCCAAACTGCTCATGGAGGGTTGGGAGAAGTTGCTCTTGGAGGACATTCTGGTACCATTCTTTATTCATGGCTGTGTTTTTAGGCAAGACTGTGAGAGAGCCGATTCCCTTGGCTGAGAAGCAACCCCACACATGAATGGTTTCAGGATGCTTAACAGTTGTATGAGACAAGACTGGTGGTAGCACTCACCTTGTCTTCTCCGAATGAGGCGTTTTCCTGATTTCCCAAACAATCGAAAAGGGGATTCATCAGAGAAAATAACTTTACCCCAGTCCTCAGCAGTCCACTGCCTGTACCTTTTGCAGAATATTAGTCTGTCCATGATGTTTTTTCTGGAGAGAAGTGGCTTCTTTGCTGCCCTCCTTGAGACCAGGCCTTGCTCCAAGAGTCTCCGCCTCACAGTGCGTGCAGATGCACTCACACCTGCCTGCTGCCATTCCTGAGCAAGCTCTGCACTGCTGGTAGCCCGATCCCACAGCTGAAACACTTTTAAGAGACGGTCCTGGCGCTTGCTGGTCTTTCTTGGGCGCCCTGGAGCCTTTTTGGCAACAATGGAACCTCTCTCCTTGAAGTTCTTGATGATGCGATAGATTGTTGACTGAGGTGCAATCTTTCTAGCTGCGATACTCTTCACTGTTAGGCCATTTTTGTGCATTGCAATGATGACTGCACGTGTTTCTTTAGAGATAACCATGGTTAACAGAAGAGAAACAATGATGCCAAGCACCAGCCTCCTTTTAAAGTGTCCAGTGGTGTCATTCTTACTTAATCATGACAGATTGATCTCCAGCCATGTCCTCATCAACACCCACACCTGTGTTAATGGAGCAATCACTGAAAAGAGGTTAGCTGGTCCTTTTAAGGCAGGGCTACAATGATGTTGAAATGTGTTTTGGGGGATAAAGTTCATTTTCTAGACAAATATTGACTTTGCAAGTAATTGCTGTTAAGCTGATCACTCTTTATAACATTCTGGAGTATATGCAAATTGCCATTAGAAAAAGTGAAGCAGTAGACTTTGTAAAAATTAATATTTGTGTCATTCTCAAAACTTTTGGCCATGACTGTATTCCACTTCTGCCAATAGGTACTAGCTGAGTATCTATTCAACCTCTGCCAAAAGGTATTAACCAAACTTCTGTCAATAGGTGTTGGCTGAGTATCTATTCCACTTCTGCCAATAGGTGTTAGCTGAGTAACTATTCCACTTCTGCCAATAAGTGCTAGCTGAGTAACTATTCCACTTCTGCCAATAAGTGTTAGCTGAGTACCTATTCCACTTCTGCCACTGGGTACCAGCGAAGTATCTATTCCACTTCTGCCAATAGGTAAAAGCTTAGTGTCCATTCCACTTCTGCCAATAGGTATTAACTGAGTAACTATTCCACTTCTGCCAAAAGGTGCTAGCTAAGTATCTATTCTACTTCTGTCAATAGGATTTAGCTGAGCAGCTATTCCACTTTCTGCCAATAGATACTAGTTGAGTATTTATTCCACTCCTGCCAGTAGGTGTTAACTGAGTATCAGCTCTACTTCTGCCAATATGTGCTAGCAGAGTTTCTTTTTTACTTCTGAGTAAAGTCTTATAAATAATGACCGTCAGCAGAAGGTATATTAAACAGATACAGAAATTAAAGGATAGCTAAATAACAAAGCAGAATAATAAAACTGCAATGTTATGTCTGTATCAACAGTTTGTATAATATAAAAACCCGCCAGCGGCAATTAAAAAATTGAAAATATCACGCAATCTATAAATGCAAATGTAAATAATCTATAGGTCCTTCTCAAAAAATTAGCATATAGTGCTAAATTTCATTATTTTCCATAATGTAATGATTACAATTAAACTTTCATATATTTTAGATTCATTACACACCAACTGAAATTTGTCAGGTCTTTTATTGTTTTAATACTGATGATTTTGGCATACAACTCCTGATAACCCAAAAAACCTGTCTCAAAAAATTAGCATATCAAGAAAAGGTTCTCTAAACGACCTATTACCCTAATCTTCTGAATCAACTAATTAACTCTAAACACATGCAAAAGATTCCTGAGGCTTTTAAAAACTCCCTGCCTGGTTCATTACTCAAAACCCCCATCATGGGTAAGACTAGCGACCTGACTGATGTCAAGAAGGCCATCATTGACACCCTCAAGCAAGAGGGTAAGACCCAGAAAGAAATTTCTCAACAAATAGGCTGTTCCCAGAGTGCTGTATCAAGGCACCTCAATGGGAAGTCTGTTGGAAGGAAACAATGTGGCAGAAAACGCTGTACAACGAGAAGAGGTGACCGGACCCTGAGGAAGATTGTGGAGAAGGACCGATTCCAGACCTTGGGGGACCTGAGGAAGCAGTGGACTGAGTCTGGTGTAGAAACATCCAGAGCCACCGTGCACAGGCGTGTGCAGGAAATGGGCTACAGGTGCCGCATTCCCCAGGTAAAGCCACTTTTGAACCATAAACAGCGGCAGAAGCGCCTGACCTGGGCTACAGAGAAGCAGCACTGGACTGTTGCTAAGTGGTCCCAAGTACTTTTTTCTGATGAAAGCAAATTTTGCATGTCATTTGGAAATCAAGGTGCCAGAGTCTGGAGGAAGACTGGGGAGAAGGAAATGCCAAAATGCCTGAAGTCCAGAGTCAAGTACCCACAGTCAGTGATGGTGTGGGGTGCCATGTCAGCTGCTGGTGTTGGTCCACTGTGTTTCATCAAGGGCAGGGTCAATGCAGCTAGCTATCAGGAGATTTTGGAGCACTTCATGCTTCCATCGGCTGAAATGCTTTATGGAGATGAAGATTTCATTTTTCAGCATGACCTGGCACCTGCTCACAGTGCCAAAACCACTGGTAAATGGTTTACTGACCATGGTATTACTGTGCTCAATTGGCCTGCCAACTCTCCTGACCTGAACCCCATAGAGAGTCTGTGGGATATCGTGAAGAGAAAGTTGAGAGACGCAAGACCCAACACTCTGGATGAGCTTAAGGCCGCTATCGAAGTATCCTGGGCCTCCATAACACCTCAGCAGTGTCACAGGCTGATTGCCTCCATGCCACGCCGCATTGAAGCAGTCATTTCTGCAAAAGGATTCCCGACCAAGTATTGAGTGCATAACTGAACTTTATTATTTGATGGTTTTTTTGTTTGTTTTTAAAAAACACTTTTTTTTTATTGGACGGTTGAAATATGTTAATTTTTTGAGACAGGTTTTTTGGGTTATCAGGAGTTGTATGCCAAAATCATCAGTATTAAAACAATAAAAGACCTGACAAATTTCAGTTGGTGTGTAATGAATCTAAAATATATGAAAGTTTAATTGTAATCATTACATTATGGAAAATAATGAAATTTAGCACTATATGCTAATTTTTTGAGAAGGACCTGTATATGGTCTTCTACCAAGAGAATAATTTGCGCCAACTCAATAATATTAGAAGACAATATAATAATGTATAAGTCAGATCCTCAAACTTAGGCAGATAATATCGTCCAAAAGATGATCTGCCCCTTAAGTCTTAATAAGCAAAATACTGGCCAGGTATGCAGACTTATCAATCTACTAAATAACAGAAGAAAAAAGGAAAAAAAAAACATATACTTAACAAGTAGCTCAACAAGTAGGTTCAGCTTTCTGCATATACTAGCCACCGATGGGCTGTTCTGCAGGGAGTATAGCAGCTTTTACTGTCCAGTCTTTAAATAAATATCTTGCTGCAACTTGTGTCCTTCTTTTCTTCTTTTTCTTCCCTTTTCTTCTTCCTTATCTCCTTGAATCCTCTTCTATCTTCTTTCTTCTTCTGTATCCCCTGGATGGTCTTGCAGCTGTGCTCTTGGTCCGGCTCGATCGCTTCTTCTTTTCCCGCTCTTTTCTCCTTCTTCTTCCGGCTTTGTTGTTCAGTCCTGTAATGGCGTTGGCTCCACTTCCGGTTTCAGGGATTAGCCGCGCCGACCTCCGATTCACCGCTCCGACGTCACAGACAAGCAGGGACTCTCAGGTATGAGTCAGCATCAGCCGCCTCCTCTTCCGACACCTCAATATACCGCCTCACTGACTGGAAAGGGGATTTCCCAGGCACAGAACAATGGCGTCGCCTCACAGATTTAATTACCTCACAGGAGAGATGCGCAATCAAGATGGCAGACGCGATGGAGGCAAGTCACTGTAAAACTGCACTGCTAATAGTTGTCACGACTAAAAGAAGGATATTTTATCAAAGAAGCTGATATATTATTAAAACTGGTTCCTCACCGCTGTGGCCGTTTCTTGTTATCTCTCTGTTAGTCAGAAATGGCCGCAAATTTAAAATAAAGAGCTTGAAATAAAGGTCATTTCATACTCTCTCAGTAGTTGTGAGTCTTTTAAGAGGTGTTTTGGTAAAAATTCTTTAGTATTCTGATAATGTTTGGATGCAACAGAGATCACGAGGCAGGAAACAGTCAGGGATTGAAATAATTCTATATATATACAGCACAACTTTAAATGATTGGTGTTACTAACTATGCAAATCAATAATAGAAAGAATAACAATAAGTTTGGAATGACAAAGAAAGTCTTTCAATAGTTAATATTCATGTT
Source organism: Oophaga sylvatica (assembly GCA_033576555.1). NCBI lineage: Eukaryota > Metazoa > Chordata > Amphibia > Anura > Dendrobatidae > Oophaga > Oophaga sylvatica. The sequence continues at coordinate 160,696,175 of JARQOD010000001.1, read as the reverse complement.
CTTTTACACAAAAGTTGATACGCCCAGTCAAGGGAGTTGCCACATAAGTTCTCTCTGAAGTTCTGGCCTTAGCGGAGGTCACTGGGTTTTCCTACAAGGCAGCAAGTATCTTTCTGACATAGTCTTTCAAAGCCCCTTTAGCCTCCCATGCACCAGCTGGCCCCCTCCCAACCTGAGACCCTATTCCCAGCCGACCTCTGTGCCATGGATGATAGTTGGAAGTGGCGGCCATCTTCTCAGCTTGACCGCCGGCGAAAGTCGCTTATGCTCAGGACAGAGAGGTCTAGGCCACAGCTCTTGACAGGCGACGTTAGACCTTCGAGACTTGACCAGTGCAGGGTGCAGATCCTGGCTCTGACCAGGATAAATGAAGTCTTATGTGGGGAATCAGGACCCTAGCAGGTGGCAATCGACACCTGGGTGGCATAAGCTTCCTGCTAAGGCCTGTCACGCTGGTCTAAGCAGTGTCTCTGGAGCTCATCTGCTCCACTTTCTTCCTTGGTGAACATCTCCTTATGGTTTTGTGGCACCCCTGCGGTCTAGCTGCCAAAATATTGTCACCTCTCTAACCGATGGTGGTATCATGTCTGGAAGTAGCTGGAGCTCCCTACACTAAGCAAACCATGCATCCACACACAAGCCAATCCCTGACCAGAAGGGGGAGCACAAGCCCCTAGTATGTAGGGTGACTGCCTCTTCTGGCTGGGGGGAGGAGTAAGGAAGGAGGGAGAGGGCAGTGTAGTGTGAAGGAAGGGAAGAGAATGGAGCACATGGAGGTTCCCGGGGTTGGAGCTATGGAAAGCTCACCCTAGGATTTACAAAGAGAACAGGAAACCAGTGTCCTGGGCGACCAGCGATTGCAGATGCTGGGAGCAGAATCTGGAGACCAAGGGACTGCATGTCCTTGGGTCACTCCTTTGGAGCACTAGTAGCAACACATTATTGAGAGTTCGGAGCTGGGAAGAGAGAACAGGTTGCAAAGAATTCTCAATGTAGGCTGTCTGGAGCTGCTGCAGAATAGACAAGCAGGAAGTACATCAGCTCATAAGCTGTTGAATCTTCAAACAGACGGACATAGAAAAGGAAGGCTCAATCTACCCAGTTAGTGGAATGGACTCCAGCTGCTTTGAAACTGGCCAGACCCTCGACCTGGTGATCAGAACCTCTGGAATTCCTTTGCCTCCTTGCTTCTTTCTGCTGTTCTGCTCCCTACAACCCCCATCATCACACAAGGGGCATGCTCTTGCTGAGGGGAGTGATCCATCTTGCTATATATCCCCTGGGGATCAAACTTGCAGCGCTGGCCATCCCTTGTCAGACACCTCAGCTGGCATCACGATACAACAATAAACTATTATGCCCTGTGAAAACTCCCCCTTCATTTGTCTGGTTAGGGTCACAGTGCTTGGCAATCTACACTGTGATATCCCCAATAGACTGCCTGCCCGGCTACCGAGTACACCTCAGCCCGCGTGACCGCGACAGTTTGGTGCGCAGGGCTTTTATATCAGGGAAGTCCTCTTTGCGGGTCACCTCATCCAGTCCAGCACGCAAGGCCACTCCCCCTGTAAATCTTCCAGCACAATTTGGTTCCACTTGATTTTGATTAGCCATAATATAGCTACTTTTTTGCAAAGAGTTGTAATAGGTCACCAATAGCGATTTATAGAGCCTTTATTATTCTTCTATACTGTATGCTTTAGATTTCATATACATTTTATTTTTCAAAGATTTTCAATGATTCCAGCAATGAAGAATATTTGCACTGATGCTGGCCCTAAAAAATGGAAAACTAGTCAAATTATGTATAAATGAATGTGTAAATTGCATGTTGAAAAAGCAAACTGCATGTAGAGAACAAGTAAAATCATGACCATGCATCCAGGGCCGGCTCCAGGTTTTTATGGGTCCTGGGCGAAAGAGCCTCAGTGGGCCCCTTTAACACAGACCACGATTCATGATGCACAGATTCTGCAGAGAAATATGGGTATAGTACATTGCCAAACACTTCTCTTCTGCCATTACATGACTGATATCTATTGTAAATTGTACAATAGCTCAAAAACCGCCAAATCCTCACAGCGCACAGTACAGACCGGACAGTACAGTCCTCCATACAATATTATGGGCACCACATAGTCCTCCATACAGTATTATGGGCACCACATAGTCTCCCCCTCATCACCCATATAATACCCCATGCAGGATGTCACCCCCCATCCCCGTATAATGCTCCATACAGAATACTGGACTCAATATAATGCTCCATACAGAATACTGGTCCCCATATAATGCTCCATACAAAATATGGAGCTCTCCTCTGCACTGTGCTGCGCTCTGCACTGTTATGGCTCAGGAAAGGGCGCTGTGGAAAGACTCCCCATCATCATCATCATTGCCTGCCCATTATCATCATCATTGCCTGCCCATCATCATCATTGCCTCCCCATCATCATCATTGCCTCCCCATCATCATTATCATCATTGTCTCCCCATCATCATCATAGCCTCCCCATCATCATCATCATCATTGCCTCCCCATCATCATCATCATCATCATCATTGCCTCCCCATCATTATCTCATCATTGAGTCACATCATTCTCTCATCTTCCCCCATCATCATCATCATCATTGCCTCCCCATCATCATTGCCTCCGTCCCCATCATCATTATCATCATTGCCTCCTCACCACCATCACTGCCTCCCCCCACCACCATCACACATACAGCACCACACACAGACAGCACCACAGCACACACACACCTCACATCTCACCTGTCCGGCGTCCGCGCTCTCTCTGCCACAGCCGGCCTCTGAATAATGACGTCATTCAGCGGCGCTGCTGTGAGAGGAAGCGCAGGCGGCGCCCCCTGGAGCCTGGAGCTGCAGCAGCGGAGGCACGGGGAGAAGTAAGTATTGTGCCAGCTGCTGCGATTGCAGATGCTGGGAGCAGAATCTGGAGACCAAGGGACTGCATGTCCTTGGGTCACTCCTTTGGAGCACTAGTAGCAACACATTATTGAGAGTTCGGAGCTGGGAAGAGAGAACAGGTTGCAAAGAATTCTCAATGTAGGCTGTCTGGAGCTGCTGCAGAATAGACAAGCAGGAAGTACATCAGCTCATAAGCTGTTGAATCTTCAAACAGACGGACATAGAAAAGGAAGGCTCAATCTACCCAGTTAGTGGAATGGACTCCAGCTGCTTTGAAACTGGCCAGACCCTCGACCTGGTGATCAGAACCTCTGGAATTCCTTTGCCTCGTTGCTTCTTTCTGCTGTTCTGCTCCCTACAACCCCCATCATCACACAAGGGGCATGCTCTTGCTGAGGGAGTGATCCATCTTGCTATATATCCCCTGGGGATCAAACTTGCAGCGCTGGCCATCCCTTGTCAGACACCTCAGCTGGCATCACGATACAACAATAAACTATTATGCCCTGTGAAAACTCCCCCTTCATTTGTCTGGTTAGGGTCACAGTGCTTGGCAATCTACACTGTGATATCCCCAATAGACTGCCTGCCCGGCTACCGAGTACACCTCAGCCCGCGTGACCGCGACAGTTTGGTGCGCAGGGCTTTTATATCAGGGAAGTCCTCTTTGCGGGTCACCTCATCCAGTCCAGCACGCAAGGCCACTCCCCCTGTAAATCTTCCAGCACAATTTGGTTCCACTTGATTTTGATTAGCCATAATATAGCTACTTTTTTGCAAAGAGTTGTAATAGGTCACCAATAGCGATTTATAGAGCCTTTATTATTCTTCTATACTGTATGCTTTAGATTTCATATACATTTTATTTTTCAAAGATTTTCAATGATTCCAGCAATGAAGAATATTTGCACTGATGCTGGCCCTAAAAAATGGAAAACTAGTCAAATTATGTATAAATGAATGTGTAAATTGCATGTTGAAAAAGCAAACTGCATGTAGAGAACAAGTAAAATCATGACCATGCATCCAGGGCCGGCTCCAGGTTTTTATGGGTCCTGGGCGAAAGAGCCTCAGTGGGCCCCTTTAACACAGACCACGATTCATGATGCACAGATTCTGCAGAGAAATATGGGTATAGTACATTGCCAAACACTTCTCTTCTGCCATTACATGACTGATATCTATTGTAAATTGTACAATAGCTCAAAAACCGCCAAATCCTCACAGCGCACAGTACAGACCGGACAGTACAGTCCTCCATACAATATTATGGGCACCACATAGTCCTCCATACAGTATTATGGGCACCACATAGTCTCCCCCTCATCACCCATATAATACCCCATGCAGAATACTGGACTCAATATAATGCTCCATACAGAATACTGGTCCCCATATAATGCTCCATACAAAATATGGAGCTCTCCTCTGCACTGTGCTGCGCTCTGCACTGTTATGGCTCAGGAAAGGGCGCTGTGGAAAGACTCCCCATCATCATCATCATTGCCTGCCCATTATCATCATCATTGCCTGCCCATCATCATCATTGCTTCCCCATCATCATCATTGCCTCCCCATCATCATTATCATCATTGTCTCCCCATCATCATCATAGCCTCCCCATCATCATCATCATCATTGCCTCCCCATCATCATCATCATCATCATTGCCTCCCCATCATTATCATCATCATTGAGTCCACATCATCATCATCATCATTGCCTCCCCATCATCATCATCATCATTGCCTCCCCATCATCATTGCCTCCGTCCCCATCATCATTATCATCATTGCCTCCTCACCACCATCACTGCCTCCCCCCACCACCATCACACATACAGCACCACACACAGACAGCACCACAGCACACACACCTCACATCTCACCTGTCCGGCGTCCGCGCTCTCACTGCCACAGCCGGCCTCTGAATAATGACGTCATTCAGGGCGCTGCTGTGAGAGGAAGCGCAGGCGGCGCCCCCTGGAGCCTGGAGCTGCAGCAGCGGAGGCACGGGGAGAAGTAAGTATTGTGCCAGCTGCTGCCGGGGCCCTGAGCGAGTGGGGGAGGCCCAGTGGCGGCACTGGTACCGCTCTCATCCGCTAACGGTGAGTGGGCCCCCCCGCCTGCTCAGGGCCCCGGCACTTGCCCGGGTATGCCGGGTGCTGACGCGAGCCCTGCATGCATCTATGGTATAAAATATAATTACTATTATTGAACTGAATAAATTGAAATACTGTATGTAAAGAGAGGCAGAGGCTGGTCATAACAAATGATTAAAGTGAAGTTAAATAGTTTGGGATACTCATATTTTTCAAGATCATTTGGTTCATTTTTTTCAACCGACCAAAGATATATTAGTTATCACTGCCCAACTCACATTAAAAATAAGATTCTGCATCTGGCGGCACATGGTAATGACATTTTCCAATTGCTATCTACATACTGCAGTTATATTTATAAAGTATATTTCTGGATTCTCAGATGATTCACTTTACTTTGGAATAAATACATTATTTTCCTATCTTCCCTCCCAGCTTGGTTATAAAGAAATATAAATGTTATGTTGTTATCTGGTTTATACGTAGACCTAGTATTTTTGGACTTCATTAATGATACAGACACATTATAAATAAGTACTTTTGTAATTACAGGTATATATTGTATCATTAAACTGTACACACATTATTATATTATTATGGGAAGTATATAATAGACTGGGATTCTTACTAGACAATTTAATCTTACCGAGAAAAAGAAAAATGTTTGAAGGGGAAATTTGTTGTCACACATTTGCAAAACTTGCTCCTCACTAGATGTTAAAGGGAACCTGTCACTAGGAATAATGCTGTTAACCTGCAGATATGCGGTCCATCTGCAGGTTAACAGCATTATTATGCTGGCTATCACCTGCACATGGAATAAAATTATCTTTATTCTCCACACCAGCATTCGGAATTCAGTCATGGGGGCGGCGCCAGCGCTGGTTCAGTCACCACTCTGAGTATACAGAGCGGCTGCTGTGACCACCCGAGGCCCGGCCCTGACTGACACTGGCTTTATATTGTGGCTGACTGTCAGTCAGGGCCGGGGGCATGGTTACAGTGGCTGCTCTGTATACTCAGAGCAGTGACTAAACCGGCACCGCCCCCACCCCTATGACTGAATAACGAATGCTGGTGGGGAGAATAAAGATTAAAGGCATTGTAGTTTCTTCTGTCATTTTAACTTGGGAGGTGGTTAAGGCTCAGGGGATAGCTGTTATGGAACTGCAACTAAATAATAGGAAAGGAGGGAAAGAAGCTGACCCTGCACTGGGACTAGACTCGATCCCTACGATGGGGTGGGCGACCTATTCCTTGAGAATAGACCCACCAACGTTTCCTAGTCTAGACTCGAGCAAAGACCTGAAGGTGGGGGGAAGGTTATCCCTGAAAGATCTAGGGACGGGAAACAAAACACTGGTAACCTCCTAGCAGGGAAATAGAGGAAGCTGCAGAAACAAAAGGGAAAAACAAAAAGACTAAGCAAGCAGAACTAGAGTTCCCAGAACTGCACAAAGTATAACACAACAAGCTATCAAAGCTCCTAGCCAGAACTCAAGCGGATTAACACTGATGTCCAGCAAGGACTGGGAGGAAGGTGCAGGGTAATAAAGGGTGATACAATCACCTGACCAACGACAAGCCCAGCACCAGGGGAAAAAGACCAGCAGCCAGAAAACCACAACAAGATGGCGGATGGTCAAACTAAATAGATTCTATCATTACCTTCCCTTTTACGAGGATCCTCTGGATCCTCTTGGCCGAGCCTTATTCGGAAATATCCTGTGAAAAACCTTAATCAGCCTTGAGGCCGAGACATCCTCAGTTTTCACCCAGGAATTATCCTCGGGACCGAAACCCTTCCAGGACACGAGATACTGCACAACCTTCCTCTGTGCCACCTGGAATCCAATATGCATGAAATCTCAAACTCGCCATCCTCATCAATTAGAGGAACAATCGGCATCACCTCCTTATCTGGCGTGTCAACTTTCTTCACTAAAGATACATGAAAAACTGAATTAATTCTCCAGTATGAGGGTATGTCTAATCTCACAGCTGCTGAGTTGACAACCTGAACCAGTTTCCTTTCGGTCTGTCCATTGAACTCCGGATGATAACCTGATGAAAATGACAAATGAACCTTTAATCTGTCACAAAAAGCACGCCAGAAGCGAGCCGCAAACTGTGGTCCTCTGTATAAAACAATGTCCGTGGGAACACCATGGAGCCTGACAATCTCTTTCACAAATGCCTTAGCTAGAGTCTTGGCGCAGGGTAATTTATTGAACGGGACCAGATGACACATTTTACTAAACCGGTCAACAACCACCCAGATAACAGAAAAACCCTCAGAAACCAGCAGATCACTGATAAAATCCATAGCAAGATGTGTCCATGGCGAGCTAGGAACCTCCAAAGGGCACAGCAATCCTGCAGCCGGCGCATGAGAGGCCTTTGACCTAGCGCACACCGTACACTGACGCACCCACTTGATGATTTCTCTATGCCACCCTGGCCACCAGAAACTTCAACCGATTGACTTTCTAGTTACCGAAATTTCTGGATGACCCGCCAACCGAGACTCATGACATTCAGCAAGCAAAGCTCTCCTCAAGGCATTGGGCACAAATAATTTACCATATGGAGTGTTTGTTGGTGCAGAATTCTGGGCTTCTAGGATATTATTCTCCAACTCAGAACCCAATGCTGCCACAACCACCCCTCTCTGCAAAATACATTCCTCCTTCTCAGTATTAACTGCTGGAGAGAAACTACGAGACAAAGCATCTGCTTTAGCATTCTTTGTGCCAGGAATATATGTTACATAGAAATGGATCCGGGCAAAAAACAGTACCCACTTAACTTGACGGGCATTCAAACGTTTAGCAGCATCCAGATATATCATATTTTTATGATCAGTAAAAACCTGTAACGGATGTCTAGCCCCTTCCAAAAAATGTCGCCAATGGCCAAACGCGAGCTTAATAGCCAGTAACTCTCGGTTCCCAACATCATAGTTGAGCTCAGTCTCTGAAAACTTTTTAGAGTAGAAAGCACAGGGATGCACCCCATCCTCTCCCTCCTGGGACAGAACTGCCCCCACCACTACTGATGAGGCATCAACCTCTACCAGAAAAGGCTTGGTCTCATCTGTCTGGATCAAAACAGAAGCAGAGCTAAACCTCTCCTTGAGATGCTCAAAAGCCTCCACTGCCTCAGTGGACCATTGGACAGTATTAGAACCCTTCTTGGTGAGATCAGTTATGGGTTTAGCGATAACAGAAAAATTCTTTATGAATTTTCTATAGTAGTTGGCAAACCCTAAAAATCTTTGGACAGACTTTAAACATTCAGGCCTAGGCCAATCCAGTACTGCCTGAACCTTCACCGGGTCCATCTCAAACCCATCACTGGAGACCAAGTACCCCAAAAAACTCATTTTCTGTACCGCAAACTCGCAGTTCTCCAATTTAGCAAAGAGGTTGTTTTTGCTCAAAATGTGTAGAACTTCGCAAACTCTCTGCCAATGCGACTCCAGATCAGGTGAATAGATCAAAATATCGTCCAAATAAACAATAACACTCCGACCAATCAACGGCCTCAGAATGTCATTAATTAAATTTTGAAAAAATGCAGTCGCATTAGTAAGGCAAAGAGGCATCACCAGACACTCAAAATAACCCTCTGGGATATTAAAGGCTGTCTTCCATTCATCACCCTCCTTCACCCGCAGCAAATTATATGCCCCACGAAGGTCAATTTTAGAGAACCACTTAGCTCCGGTTAGTTGGTTAAACAAATCAGGAATTAGCGGCAACGGGTAAGGATTGCGCACAGTGATCTTATTAGTCTCTCGAAAATCCAGCCCCGGTCTAAGGCCCCATCTTTCTTTTTCACAAAAAAAATTCCTACAGCCACAGGAGACTTAGAGGGTCTTATATGACCTGCAGCCAAACTAGTATTTAGGTATTCCTTTAAGGCCTCCCTCTCGGGAATCATCAGATTAAATAAACGACTCTTAGGGAGTGTAGCACCTGGGACAAACTCAATAGCACATTCGTAATCTCTATGGGGTGGTAGAGCTTGCGACTCAACTTCTGAAAATACCTTCCAGAAATCCTGAATGGCTTCAGGTAGCTCTCTCTTCACAACAGCAGCAATGTGAACATTACAACATTTACCATAACACCCCTAACCCCAGGACCTTATAATACCAGATGACCAGTCCAGCAAAGGATTGTGCATTTTTAACCAGAGTAAACCCAGGATGACTGGAACAGGCAATTTATCTAGTACAAACAAGTCGATACACTCCTGATGTTCCATATTGACAATAAGTGGGAACCCAGTGACCTTTCGAGACACGCACTCATGCTCCAGAGGAGTGTTATCAATCGCCACAACAGGAAAAGGAGATGACTATGGTTCAGAATCAAATTTATATTTGTCTAGAAATTGTTAATCAATCAAATTCAGTGCAGAACCACAATCCATCATGATTTGAAAATCAATGGAATGACCACGATAGGTGGCATTACCAAAAAAAAAAACTCCTGTGGACCATAAAAATGCAATACGAACGGGAGTGTTGCTCTTACTGACCTTACTTCTTTTCTCTTCTTTCCTTATGCAAACCTTGCATTGCTTAATAAAATGGTCAGTTTACCACAATACAAGCATAGCCCCTCAGAGAAACTCCTCTCCCTCTCCTGGGAACGAGAGGACATCGCCCCAAGTTGCATTGGCTCCCCGCTGTCGACGGGGCTATCCTGAGAGACTGGGTCCAGCATTATAAGAGGCTTCTCATTATTCTGCCTGTCTCTCAATCTTCTATCCACACGGATAGTTAACTACATAGCAGATTCCAAAGTAGCAGGTGCAGGATAACAATGAGCAAATCCCTTTCACTCAAACCTGCTAAAAACTGACTCTTGAGCCTGGGTCATTCCACCTGACCTCTGCAGACCATTGTCTGAACAGGGTGCAATACCTCTCTGCATCACCAGAACCCTGTTTAAGCCATCTGAGCTCTGCCTCAGCTGTGGTGACTCGATCCGGATCATCATATAACAACCCCATAGCAGTAAAAAACGCTTCTGCTGACGTCAAACAAGGATCATTAGGTGGTAACGAAAACCCCCAGATTTGGGGATCATTTCGCAACAAAGACCTAATAATCCCCACACGCTGTGATTCACTCCCTGAGGATCCAGGTCTAAGCTGAAAATATAGTAAACATGCATTTTTAAATGTAAAAAATTCCTGCCGTTTACCAGAAAAAAACTCAGGTAGTCCTACCTTAGGCTCTTCACAGCATACTCCAGGACAATTACTCACGTGCTGTTGCAGGCGGGCTACCTTCAAAGTTAACCCTTGCAAGTGTTGAGTAAGTTCTTGGAAGCTGTTCATATTGAAGGACTCCGGAAAAATTGACATACTGTGCTGGCTGGACATACTGTTACGGATCTGCAACTAAGGAATAGGAAAGGAGGGAAAGAAGCTGACCCTGCACTTGGACTAGACTCGATCCCTACAATGGGAGCAGGCGACCTATTCCTTGAGAATAGACCCACCGACGTTTCCTAGTCTAGACTCGAGCGAAGACCTGAAGGTGGGGGGAAAGATATCCCTGAAAGATCTAGGGACTGGGTACAAAACACTGGTAACCTCCTAGCAGGGAAACAGTGGAAGCTGCAGAAACAAAAGGGAAAAACAAAAAGACTAAGCAAGTAGAAGTAGAGTTCCCAGAACTGCATAAAGTACAACACAACAAGCTATCAAAGCTCCTAGCCAGAACTCAAGCGGATTAACACTGATATCCAGCAAGGACTGGGAGGCAGGTGTAGGGTGATAAAGGGTGATACAATCACCTGACCATCGACAAGCCCAGCTCCAGGGGAAAAATACCAGCAGCCTGAAAACCACAACAAGATGGCGGATGGTCAAACTAAATAGATTCTAACAATAGCTCCATGCAGCACACTTCATGATAAATTATTCGTTTTGGTGCAGTTTCAGTTGGGCTTACTCAAAGAGTGTCATGACTCGTCACTGCGAGATCTGTGCCAGGAACAAGTTGCCTCGTGTCATCTAGGGAGGGAAACTTCTCCTTTTGGCCATTCCTGTATGTCCTTGGTCCCAAATATCCATGGACTTCATTACGGATCTCCCTAACTCTAAGGGTAAGACTACAGTGTGGGTTATTGTTGACTGATATTCTAAGCAATTCCGTTTGGTTTGTTTGGCTCAGTTGCTCAGTGCACAGGACGATATATTTGTTCCTTGTTCAGGTGGTAAGATTACATGGGGTTCCCATGATTATTTTCTTCGACCAGTTTTTGTCCAGATTCTGGAAGGCTTTCTGTAAATGCCTCGGGTCAGATCATTCTGAGAAAGGTCAGGAATCAGCCCAGAACTAACCGGGAGGACCTGGTCACTGACCTGACGAAAGCTGGGACCACAGTCTCAAACATTACTGTTAGTAACACACTACACAATGATGTATTCAAATCCTGTAGGGTACACAAGGTCCCTCTGATCACACCAGCACATGTCCAGGCCTACTTGAAGTTTGCCAATGACCATCTGGATGATCCAGAAGAGGCATGGGAGAAGGACATTTGGTCAGATGAGACCCAAAAATAACTTCTTGGTATCAGCAGTTTTTTTAAAATTCTGCCTTACTTTTTTAAAGCAGACCCGTCACTTGTCAATAATATTTGGTTGTTTTAACTGGTCTAAATATTTTCCTGAAACTGGCAGGGTTTTTCTTTTGTTCTTGCACTTCCTCATTACTGAACTATGGCGTCTTCTTCCTAGTAAGTAAACCTATTATTATTATCCAATAGGGTGTGATCCTCATGTATACATTCACAGAGAAGAGTTGACAACCACACTACCTTGGCTAAGAACACTACATTTGCATAAAAGCAAGAGGGGGCCATATTTCAAGAAGGGAGATGCAAAGGAAGTAAAAAAAATACACTGCCTGATTTATTACAACAGTGGCATTCATACAATGTAAAAAATGACTTACATAGAGCACGTGACCAGTCCTCTATTTAACTGGGCTTACTAGAGAAAGTATCTGACATTTGTTAAATTATTTTATTAATAATCATTTTAAAAGATATCACAAATATTTGTATCATTATATGCAGCTTCAAAAAACATTCACCGTTTCTGTCCTATGTCCTTTTTTTCTACTACTTGAATAATTGTCACATGCTACACCATAATTTCTTATAAATAGCTTCATTCAGACAGCTGCAGTATGGAAAAGTATGAGTAGTAGAGAAAACAATTTTTAGCATACATTATATTCAAAGCGTCACCCTCTGACTTTCATACACTGCTTCACTTTGTACTCAATGAGAGGGTCTTCACTACAAAGGGAAAGAAAGCCCAATAGATACAGTATCTGCTGTATAGGAATTCATTCAAGTAGCTTTCAAAGCCTTTTTTTCAAGAGGATTAAGGTGTTGCTATGATGTTGCAGCATACATTTGGCACTGAATTTCATGAATTGTTTTGTTTTTCTGTGCGGACATTGTTAATTGCATTTTCCAAACTGAATTTTTATAATTTTATTATAAATGTTGTAAAATTGATCTGTGGTCCAGCAAATATTGCCAATTTAACTAGCCCTTACTGTATTCTACAAACAGTCCCTTAAAGAGGAGTTTTCACTACATTTTTTAAATTTAATCTGTAAACTTTAGTGCAAAGATTTGAAGTGCCGATTTAAACATTATTTTTCATTGTATTGCTGAGATATGGGCCCCTGAAGTTTAGGGTGCCCGATAAACAAATCTCTCCTTCAAATAAGGGGGTGTTAACAAAGATTCTTCTCAGAAGGTGCTTATTTTGTCTTCTCTATGACATTTTCTGATCATAAGAAGGCAGCATCATAGAGGAGGAAAAGCAACCGGCCACAAAGAAGGTCAAAACATGCATCTTCAACATGATGAGTGAGATTTGATTTGTCTCACTTGACCATGCTGAGAGCCCCTCACTCCCATCGCTTCCTGTCATTACAGCAATGGAATAGGAGTGCTGCAGTGTTGGACCATCCAGAGAAGTGATTAACCTCCTTTCTCCCTAAGGCTGGAGTCACACACACCATCTAAAAAATCGGACAGTTTTTGACGGCCGATAATCGCACAAATGTTTCCTGAACATTGATCCGTCTGTCATCCGCTTGGAATACGAGGATGCGATTTTGTCGCATCTAAGCGTATGTTTCACATCCGTTTGACATCCGTCTGGCGAGATTTTGTCAGTGGCTAGCAAAACCGACATATAATGGATCCAAATGATAGTTTGTAAATCAAAAAAGAAAGAATACATATACACACATAGAAAATATATATATATACATGTCATTGTGACACATTATATATATATATTTATAGTTCATACACTTCTACATAGTCTAATAGCCGCTAATTCAATTGCCGGCTTCTGTAAAATTACAGAACCCGACATGAAATGACACATGGTTTACATACAGTTAACCATTTCATTTCATGTAGTTTGATATATAGTTTTCACTAACAATGACATGAGTGAACAGTACAGACCAAAAGTTTGGACACACCTTCTCATTCAAAGATTTTTCTGTATTTTCATGACTATGAAAATTATACATTCACACTGAAGGCATCAAAACTATGAAGCAACACATGTGTAATTATATACTTAACAAAAAAAGTGTGAAACAACTGAAAATATGTCTTATATTCTAGGTTCTTCAAAGTAGCCACCTTTTGGTTTAATTACTGCTTTGCACACTCTTGGCATTCTCTTGATGAGCTTCAAAAGGTAGTCATCGGAAATGGTCTTTCAACAATCTTGAAGGAGTTCCCAAAGATGCTTAGCACTTGTTGGTCCTTTTGCCTTCACACTGCGGTCCAGCTCACCCCAAACCATCTCGATTGGGTTCAGGTCTGGTGACTGTGGAGGCCAGGTCATCTAGCGTAGCACCCCATCACTCTCCTTCTTGGTCAAATAGCCCTTACACAGCCTGGAGGTGTGTTTGGGGTCATTGTCCTGTTGAAAAATAAATGATGGTCCAACTAAACGCAAATCAGATGGAATAGCATGCCGCTGCAAGATGCTGTGGTAGCCATGCTGGTTCAGTATGCCTTCAATTTTGAATAAATCCCCAACAGTGTCACTAGCAAAGCACCCCCACACCATCACACTTCCTCCTCCATGCTTCACGGTGGGAACTATGAATGCAGAGTCCATCCGTTCAGCTTTTCTGCGTCGCACAAAGACACGGTGGTTGGAACCAAATATCTCAAATTTGGACTCATCAGACCAAAGCACAGATTTCCACTGGTCTAATGTCCATTCCTTGTGTTCTTTAGCCCAAACAAGTCTCTTCTGCTTGTTGCCTGTCCTTAGCAGTGGTTTCCTAGCAGCTATTTTACCATGAAGGCCTACTACGCAAAGTCTCCTCTTAACAGTTGTTGAATAGTGTTGAGCGATACGATACTGCAAATATCGGGTATCGGCCGATATTAGCTGTATCGGGCTTTCGATTCCGAGTACCGATATTTTCGTCATATCGGATACCGGAATCGGATTTGTCACTGTCACTGTGAGTGTCCGTCGGTCGGGTCTGTCAGGAGTCAGCGGCACTTACCTGGCAGAAGATCTCCGGCGGTCACGTCCTGGACTGCTTGATGGCCGCCATTATCTTCTCCCTGGCGGTCACATGCAGTTTTTCGCGATAACTGCAGTGACTGCAGGGTAATCCCGGCCGTAAACCAGTCCGATGACGTCACCGCCGTGGAAGCAGGTAATCAGCTGTGCTGCGCCGGGATGACAGGCTCTGCCTGCCTGCCTCTGATGTCATTCTGATGTAGCAGAGCTGGATCGTCGTGGGACACTCGTTACTATGGACTGCGTCGGGCAGGTGGTATACTGTTGGGTTTTTTTTTTCATTTTTTTACAGGAGATCAATGGCGTCGCAGGATGAGACTGTAATAAAAGTAATGAAAACTGTGTTGTTTTTTTTATTAAATTAAAAAACTTTTTATGAACATTCACCCGTCCGGGTACATCAACAATTTAACTATTTACATACAGGGACCCTGTCCGGGTTATTTATAATTCTTTGGCAGGGGTGTTCCAGGTACCACCTGGTACTCTTCTGATGCTTGCCAAACATCCGAGACACCAAGGACCACCAGGACCTGATGACGTCGTGTGGCCTGTACAGTCAAGTCGTGACCCGCTATCTGTGTCTGTGTGGCCACCTCTTTCATCTCCCTCTGGGTCTGGAGCCCTATGTCCCGGACTGAACGAACCCCAGGGGGCCTAACAGGCGCCGGGTACGGGCCAGCTATCATTATCATGTCCATAGCTGGGGCTGCTGAGGAGACCACTGAGGGAGGCTGGGGAGATTTACGGCGTGGGGTGGGCACTTGTGCAGAGGCCTGGATGTGGGAGGCTGAAGGCTCCGAGGGTCTCACAGGTTCCTGACACTCTGGGGACCAGGGGTCGCACCTGGTGACATTTAGGGCATACCATCCATTGTAACCCCAGTGTCGGGTGTAAGTTACCAAGTCTCCTGGCAACAGGTCCCTCCCCGGGTGTCCTTCTGGGAGGTGAGTCTCCACGTCCCGCCGGGTCACAAACACTTCTAAATAAAGTCCAGGCTCCTGGATGAAGCCCCAACCAGCTTTCAATTTAAAGCTCCGTACTGCACCCTTACACCGCGGCTCCCTCACCGTACTTTTATCTTTTCTCATCCGGTCCTTATCTGCCCGGTCCTTCTCGATGTGACGTTGGCGAAGCTTCTGGGATTCGCGCTGCTCCCTTTGTCGCTCGGCTTCTCTCTCCCGACGTCTCCACTCTTCCTCCTGACGCCGGTTGTAATTCTCCTCCACCAGCATCTCCATGTCTCCACCATCAAACTGCAGCTTACGATGTCCGGTTTGCGGCAGCTCTCCTGGCGCCCGACAGTCCTGGCGGCGCTCACCTGCGGAGGAAGCAGCCGGCTCTGGAACAGATGACAGTCGGGGCTCCGGTACAGACAGGTAGACCTCTGGTGCCTGCGCGGCCTCCTCCATGAGGACGGGTGTCTCTTCTTCTGTCTCAGCGACGGGGGCAGACAGCGGGATCTGGGGTGCTGCCGGTGCAGCGTTTTTTGCAGGAACGGGTGCCTCCACTGCGACAACGTCAACCAGATCACATTGCAAGGGCTGGGATGCCCGCACGAACTCCTCTACTAGAACGGGTGCCTCACCTTCCGGTACAGACACTTCAGGTAAGAGGGATTGGTGCCGCTCCAAGTTTAGTTTTAGGGCACGCCAGCTGGCTTCCATCCTGGCGACCTTCTCCCGGTGCCGGGCCAGGCCTCTTAGGGTATCCTCCGCTTCTTGCAGCGTAGGAGGGTTTCCAGGCCGGGTGCCCAACGGTGGTTCCGTGGCGATCGGGTCGCTTCCGTGGGGGGAGTGAGCTCTTTGACTGCTCCCATCCCTTCACACTTCTGCTCGTGTCCATTTAGCACTCTGCAGATCACATGTGTCATTAAGCATCTGGTGGGGCCCCTCTTTTATTGAGGCGACCTTCGTGTATGTTTCCGCACACTGAGGAGGATGAGAGAGCGAACTCAAGGCTGTGGGCACGATCTTACATTGCAGTACCATTTAGAGTGTCAGCCATGTTTTCGCGAAAAACTATGAGTGAGGTACTCCAGAAGAGCACACCCTTCTTCTCACCAGTGCCTCGTCGTGACCAGATATGGCGGTAAATGGCAAATACATTCTCTGAGGGATTTTTAGCAATTCTCAAGCACTAAAACCAGTGTCAATTCAGGCACACAGACTGCTTATAAGCACTACAGAATACCTGTTCGTGACGCAATTTTGAGTCGCAACAGAGCCAGAGGTTTTGGGTACTCGGCACCGACCGTCGACTTCTGAGAGTTTATGTCACGGCTTAACCCGCAATTGAATCAGAGTCTATTTTACTATGTAGAATGTGTTAACTTAATATATTTGTATATTTAATTATGTCAAATGGTGACTGGTGACTCAGATAAACTTATCCTCAGTAGCAGAGGTGACACTTGGTCTTCCTTTCCTGGGGCGGTCCTCATGTAGCCAGTTTCTTTGCAGCACTTGATGGTTTTTGCAACTGCTCTTGGGGACACTTTCAAAGTTTTCCCAATTTTTCGGACTGACTGACCTTCATTTCTTAAAGTAATGATGGCCACTCGTTTTTCTTTATTTCGCTGCTTTTTTTTTGCCATAATACAAATTCTAACAGTCTATTCAGTAGGACTATCAGCTGTGTATCCACCAGACTTCTGCACAACACAACTGATGGTCCCAACCCCATTTATAAGGCAAGAAATCCCACTTATTAAACCTGACAGGGCACACCTGTGAAGTGAAAACCATTTTCCGGTGTCTACCTCTTGAAGCTCATCAAGAGAATGCCAAGAGTGTGCAAAGCAGTAATCAAAGCAAAAGGTGGCTACTTTGAAGAACCTAGAATATAAGACATATTTTCAGCTGTTTCACACTTTTTTGTTAAGTATGTAATTCCACATGTGTTAATTCATAGTTTTGATGCCTTCAGTGTGAATGTACAATTTTCATAGTCATGAAAATACAGACAAATCTTTGAATGAGAAGGTGTGTCCAAACTTTTCGTCTGTACTGTATGTGTGCAAAATTTCATACATGTAGAGGTTAATTAAATGTGTAAATTCGTTGAAAAAAATGTGTGGTCTCCCGCTGTATTTTCTCCACCAGACAGGGAAAGCCAGGGACTGAAGACAGATATTAGTAGCCCTGAGAGGGACCATTTTTTTGTGCCCCCCCCCTGGCTACTAATATCTGGCCCCAGCCACCCCAGAAAAGGAACATCTATGATTAGATGCGCCTTTTCTGGCACTTAGCCCGTCTATTCCCATTGCCATGTAGCGGTGGCGAATGGGTTAATAATGGGTTAAGGCCACCTTGTTATTAGCTGAGAAGCTTAATTGATTGTTTCCCACGGTAATCAGTTCACTTCAGGTTAGCCGGGGACTCCCTCTGATGTCACTGATGCTGTGCGGAGTCCCCAGCTGCCCTGAAGTGAATTGATTACCGTGGGAAGCAATCAATTAAACTTTCCAGCTAATCTGCTCTTCTCCTGTCAGCCGGGAGATGAGCTCATTCATTCGGGGGTTTACAGCGAGGCTGCAGCATTGGCTCCGGTCCCCGCTGTAAAACTGTTAACCCTTTCAGATGGATTGCAGCGTGGGACCTGACTGAACGCCGGAGAGGTAAGAAAATGCTTGCTTTATTATTTTTTTTTATTACAGGAGAACAAGGGAATCGGATGGAGTACCTGTACAATAAAATATGGTCAAAAACTGTGTATTTATTTCATTAAAATGATTTTTAATTAATGTGTGTGTGTTTTTTTTAACCATTTCATACTATAGGATTATTAATGGAGAGTTGTCTAATTGACAACTCTCCATTAATAACCTGGCTTAAAGTCACCTTCCAATACCAAGGTGGCCTTAACCCATTATTAACCCATTCGCCACCGCTACAGGGCAATGGGAATTGACGTGCTAAATGCCAGAAAAGGCGCATCTAATCATAGATGTGCCTTTTCTGGGGTGGCTGGGACCAGATGTTAGTAGCCGGGGGGGGGCACAAAAAATGGTCCCTCTCAGGGCTACTAATATCTGTCTTTAGTCGCTGGCTATCCCTGTCTGGTAGAGAAAATACCGCGGGAGCCCATGCATTTTTTTCAATGAATTTACACATTTAATTAACCCCTACATGTATGAAATTTTGCACACATACACTCATGTAATTGTTAATGAAAACCATATATCAAACTACATGAAATAACATGGTTAACTGTATGTAAACCATGTGTCATTTCATGTCGGGTTCTGTAATTTTACAGAAGCCAGCAA
>JARQOD010000001.1:160527576-160677152 GCA_033576555.1 Oophaga sylvatica | reverse complement strand
AAAGAAAATTAGCAATTAAATTTTTTTTTTTTAAAATTCAAAATGAAAATATTTTTTTAATATTTGGGAAATAAATGAAACACTGTAAAATTTTTCTGTAAAAAGGTAAAGAGGGAAAGGAAGGCCTAATAATCTATGAAAAAAAATTTTTATGTTCAAAAAAAACAACCACTATTTTAAAAATATATGTAATACCAACCCCAGTTTAGTAATAATGGTGCCAGCCATAACCTCTTTAAAAAAAAGGGTACATAAAGTTAAAAAAAGTCCTCACACACACACACACACACACCAGCCAATGTAGGACATTAACATAATTAACCTAATATTTTAAAACAAAAAAAAACTGTCAAAACTGCAAAAAACACAATTTCTTTTTTTTTTTTTCATAAAATTAAAAAAAAATGTTTGGGCCCCCCACATAATTTCATACCCCGGGGGAAACCGCACTGGGGGCTGATGTTTACGGGGGGGAAAGGGGAGCCAAACCCAAAAAAGGTCCCCTTTAAATACACCCTTTTTTTTTTTTACCCTTTCCATTTAAGGGCCCCCCAATAAAATTGACAGGGGCCCCCCCTTAAAATGACCCAAAAAAAAGGGGCTAGACAACCGGGGGGGCTGAATTAATAGTCTGGAAAAGGGGTCATGTAATTGCACCCCCCCAGCAAAAACACCCGCTCTCACCACCCCATAAGCCCCATCTTATAGATGCACAATTAGGAAATTTAGCCTTCTCCCCCCTTTTCCCCCCCCGTAGGGGTGGCAATTTGGGGTTCATATTGTGGTTATTCACCTTTGTATTTCATTGAAAAAAAAGCCCGGGGGTTAAAAAATGGAGAGGCTTTTGTAAACACCTCTTTTTTAAACAATCCTATATTATGGGTAAAAAATTTTTTTTTTTAGATCTGCGGAACGCAAAAAAAAAAATATAAAAAAGAGTCGTTTGCAGCCCGGTGTCCACCGTCAGGCAACCTGCTGCTAGTAAATGGCATAACGAACCTGTTCTTCCAGAGTCCAGAAAAAATAGCAGGGGAAAGGGGGGGCCTTTTTAAACCCCAAAGGGAGTACACAATAACTCTGTGCGGATAGCAGCCCTTTCCCTGTAGCAGCTTTCAAAAAAACAATCCCCCAAACCGGGGCCCGGGTTTTCTAGGGGCTTTTTTCCCCGGGCCCCTGAACATGCCCCCCCAAACTCCTCACCAGGTCCCGGGTATTGGGGGGTTTTAATTCAACCAGCCCAACCACATGTCATATATTGCGCAAAGCACATCCCAAATTTTGACATAGAAAAAGGGCCCCCCAAAGGGCCCCACCCCCCTTTTATGTACAACTGGGGGAAAACCCCCCCCAAAAATCCCAAAAAAAACGTACAGAACCATGTTTTTCCCGGGACCTTCCGGCGGACCAATGGGGGGTTTTTGCTAGCTGACATGTGCCCCTGATCCCATGAGGGGATCCCCCCCGGGGGCAGCTCAAAAGGGGAAAACACAGCACTTATCCCAACTATCTGCTTGCGCTGACCTCATTTTACAAGGCGGCCCTGGAGAGCACATTACCTCGACACACAAAAACTGAGCGGAGGGGGGGACCGACTCTCTGATGAGGGTTCCCTCCCCCCAGAACGGATGGAGACAGCACGGGAAGCTCGAGTTTCCCCCTTTTGGGGGGAGCGGGAACCGACCCCAACAAACACACAGCCAGAAAAAACCCCCTTTTTAATTTAAAAAAATTTAAAAAAAAACATTTTTAATTTTTTTTTTTAAAAATTTAAAACAAACCAGTTATTTCACCTAACCCTTTTTTCACCAAAGGTAAAGGGGAAATTTTAACCGGCGGGGAAAGCACCCCCAGTGACCAAGTAACCTTAAGACATCACCACCCCACTGGGGCTAGCTTGCAGCAGTTCAGTCCCCAGTTTCTAGCCTGGATGGTCGCACTTGGCACCGTCCGGGGGGAAAATGTTTTTCCCCAAAAATTTTGGGGGTGGGACAAATTTCGGAGAAATTTAAAAATTTTTTTTTTATATTTGTATTTTTAAAAGAAAAGGGGGTTTTGAATTGGTTTGGGGGATAAAAGTTTTGTTATTTTTTAAAAAAAAAAAAAAAGTTGTTTGTTTTTTTTTTAAAAAAAGACTTTTTTCGGGGTGTGTTTTTTTTACTAACAAATAAGGATTTAAGGGGTTGGTTTTCTTATATACCCCTCCTTTTTCTAATGTGGGCTTGTTCACCGACAAAAAAAGGGGGCGCAAAAAAATTTCCCCCCAAAATTTTTAACCCCCACTTGCCACCCTACAGGAAAGGGGGAAAACCAGAAAAAACCAGAAAGGGCCCCAAAATCATTTTTTTGGGGATCTTTTTTTTAGGTGGGAAATACCAGGCCCCCCTTCCAGCCGGGTTTAAAACCCGCCCCCAGCTGTCTCCTTTTTGCAACAGGTTTCAAAAATTGGAGGACCCCATTTTTTTTTTTTAATTATTTTTTTTAAAAAAATTTAAAAAAAAAATGGTGGGGCCCCCTTTTTTTTCTTGAAAAAAAGCTTTGCAAGGATAGTTGGGGTTTCACCCCCAGCGTTTTTTGCCGGCATTATCAAAAATACAGGGGAAAACCCCCACCGTTTTAAAAAAAAATTTTTTTTTATACACAGACGGGGGCGGGGAATAAAACTCCATCACCCTCCTCTCTCATGTTATTAGCGCCGGCATCCCAAAAAAGGGCAAAAAATTTTTATCACTAAAAACCCTGCCGAGGAAAATTTTTTCCCCGTCACAGAAAGAGGGGTCGGCAGTCCTTTTTGATAGTGTAAAAACCGGGGGTTTTTGACGGCAGGGATATTTCACCGCCGAGGGGAACATGTTTGCACACTGCTTTCACTGACACGTTTCAAAAACCCCGGTAAAGGGGGAACCAACCAACAAAACACAGACCCCTGGTGAAGCCCTGACCCGGTCCCCCCAAAACAAAAGTTTTTTGGTACGATGAAAATTTTTTCTGTTTGTGTTCTCATCTCTACAAAAAAAAATTCTTCTCTACCCTTGACCAAAAAAGGGGGGGAAAAATGTTTTGGTTAATGGTCAGTGAAAATTTTCAAAAAAATACAAAAATAAGTTAAACCAGCTAAAAAAAGGGGGAAATTTGTATACATTTAAAAAAAAAAAAGACACAAAATTTTACCTGTTGGCTATTTTTTGGCAATACACCCCCCCAAGAAGTCAAAAGGGGTTAGTTAAAAACAAGTTTTAGGTATTAAAGTTGTTCTGGGGGAAACAGACAATGGAATGTCAGCCCTGGCCAAAATTTTTTGAAATGACACAAAAATTTTTTTTCACTTTTTTTGGCTCCCCCTTTTTTTTTGGGTTTGAAAATTTTTTTATCACAACGAAATATAAAATTTTGCAAACAAATGATAACAAAATTTATATTGCATTAGAATGGTTAATGCAGAAAGCCCAATTTTTTGCTTTTCCCCTTCTTCTTCGGACCCGAAATTTCCCTCCCTGCTCTCCAATCAATTTCTTGACCAAACCCTGACGATAGAGCCCATTCTTGCACAAAAATTTTTTTCCCATTTTGTCAGTTTTTTAGGTTTTTGTTTGTCCCCCCCCTCTCTTGGATTGCCCAAAAAGTTCTCGGGGGGATTAAGATCGGGGGGGTTTCCACCCCATGGACCCAAATCCTATGTTTTGTTCCCTGAGCTTTATTAAAACACCTTTGTTTTAAAAAAAAGGGGCTCCACAGGGTTTGGAAAAAAGGGGATTTTTTACCCCCAAACCCCTTGGAGGTTGGGAAAAAGTTGCTCGGGGACTTTTTGGGGACCATTCTTTATTATGGCGGGGTTTTTGGGGGAAGACTGGAGAGAGTCCTTTCCCCTTTTTTCTGA
Source organism: Oophaga sylvatica (assembly GCA_033576555.1). Taxonomy (NCBI): domain Eukaryota; kingdom Metazoa; phylum Chordata; class Amphibia; order Anura; family Dendrobatidae; genus Oophaga; species Oophaga sylvatica. The sequence goes on along the minus strand of JARQOD010000001.1, from coordinate 160,673,278 downwards.
AAACCCAAACCCCACACAAAAAGGGTTTCGGGGTGTTTAACTTTGGGGATAAAAAGGGGTGGGGGACGCCACCTTGTCTCTCCCGAATGAGGCTTTTTTCCCCGGATGTCCCAAACAATCAAAAAGGGGGTTTTCCCAGAAAAAAACTTTACCCCAGTCCTCAGCTTTCCACTCCCCTTTCCTTTTTTTTGAATACTCGTCCTGATGTTTTTTTTGGAGAGAATGGCTTCTTTCTGCCCCCCTTTTAGACCAGGCCTTGCTCCAAGAGCCCACCCCACAGTGCGTGCAAAATGCCCACAATCCCCTCCCCTTCCTGAGCAACTTTTCCCCCTTTGGTAGCCCGATCCCGCAGCTAAAACCCCTTTTTTTTGAGAGGGTTTTTTGGGGCCCCTTGCTGGTCTTTCTTGGGCGCCCTGGGGCCTTTTGGCAAAAGGAACCTCTTCCTTGAAAATTCCCGGGGATGCAATAGATTTTGACTGAATGCAATCTTTCTGCGCGATAAATCTTCCCTGGGAGCCATTTTTGGCATTTAATAGACTGCACGTTTTCTTTTGGTAACCATGGTTAAAAGAAAAAACAAAAGCCCCAAAACCAGCCTCCTTTTAAAAAATTTTCCCTTTGGGGAAAATTTTTACTTAATTTATGACAGATTGACTCCACCCCTTCCTCACAACACCCCACCCTTGTTAATGGAGCCCCAAACCTGAAAAAGGGGTTTTTTGGTCCTTTTTTGGCGGGGTCAATGATGTTGAAATGTGTTTTGGGGGATAAAATTTTCCCCCTTTTCTAGCCAAAAAAGACTTTTGGGGGGTAATTTCTGTTAAAATGATCACTTTTAAACAAATTTTTGGGGTATAAAAATTGCCATTAAAAAAGGAAGCCAAAAACTTTTTTAAAAAAAAAAATTTGTGTCTTCTCAAAACTTTTGGCCCGACGTACTACTTTTTTAAAAAAAAACTCAAGAAAATCCTTTCTAAAAATTTAAATACAAAAACAGAACATCTTTCTGGACCAATTTTTACACAAATTTTGTGGTCCAAAAAAATACTAAAAATTCTAGAAAGAAGAGTTTTTTTTTAATTTTTTTGGGGTTATTCAAGATTACAAGACTAAATTTCTTCGCACAAAGATAAGGGCCCCGAGAAACTGAAAATATACTCGCTAAAATGTTTGGGAAAAATTTTTTTGGTTTCCCCCAAAAAAAACGTGTGCAGAAAAGGGGAAATAAAAAAAAAACTAATGAATACTAAGCGTTTAAAAGGAAAAAAACAAATCGGTTTTAGGAAACCCCACTTACAAACCCGAAAAAGCGGGTACAAAAAAAAGGGGGGAAAGGGAAAACTTTGTGAAAGGGAAAAATATGTTATTTGACAAAATTTTTCCCAAAAACCACATTGGGAAAAAAGCAATCTGACAGCTGCTTCAAAACAGATTCCCGGGGAACACTGAAAAAAAATAAAAATTTTAGCAAGGGGAAACCAAAAAAAAAACACATAAAAAATACTTGTAAGTAAAAAAAATTTTTTCAAAATTTCCCCCAAAAAAAAAAAATACCAATTGGGGAAACCATTAAAAGGGGTACTTGGTACATGAAACCCAAAAAACATATTCCGCATCCATAAAGGGAAAAAGGGCACAGAAACAAGGACTTCACCAAACTTCAATTTCTTTACATCATACGAGTCCCCGTTAAGCGCAACATTTTTAAAAAGGGTTTTGGGTTTTTCAACCAGAAAACAATATAAAAATCAGGGGACCTAATCAGGAATTTCAAAATCAAAAAGGGGTGAAAACCGCAAATCTATCCTACTTTAAAATACAAAGAAAAAAGTCGAGTAAAAATTTAAAAAAAATAAAAAAAATTAGTTTTTGGGGGTTTATGAGGGGAAGAGCGAATTTTTATCACTAGAACTCCCCAATTTTTTTCATTCATTAATGCTTTGCCTTTTGGGTGAATGCTCATTCATGCCAATTTTTTTCTTTTATCCTTTTTATCAGATGTAAGCTATTTCATTGTGGGAAAAAATGGATTATCTTCTCGTTTGGCAGGTGAGGAATTTTTGTTTATATTGTTTATTATTTTTTTCTTTTTAGGGGACATACTTCGGGGGTTATCTCTCTCGAAGATGTAAAAAAAGGTGTTTTTTTTTTTTTTGGTGACATGGTTTTCCGGGGGGAAAAAAAGTGATATAACTTTTTTTTTTTATTTAAGTAAAGTTTTCATGACTTTATTTCTTTAAAAGACTTTATTGGGCTTTTTTTTTTACAATGTAACTATGGGTTATACTGGGGTCTTAAAAAATGCCCCCTTTTCTAATCTTGGCTTGATGTCCACCAGGGGGGAATTTGGGGAAGAGCATAAAAAAGACCAGTTGGGGCACATCTAAACGCACTTTTCTTTTCACTGTGCCCGTTTTTTTTTTGGGTGGGGAGGCCGATTCCAGGCCCCTTCCTAGTCTGAAAAACCGCCCCCACGTCCTGCTTTGATTTGGTAGTTTCAAAAATGGTAAAGGGGAGGCAGTTTTTTTAAAAAATTTTTTAAAAAAATTTAAAAAAAAATTGGGGTGGGGGCCCTCTTTTTGAAAACCAGCCATGAAAAATGACACTAGGTTTGCAACCCGCAGCGTCTTTTTTTCCGGCGGGTTTTTTCAAAAATAGAAGAAGCTCATTTTTTTTTTTTATCATTGCACAGGCGCCGTGATGAAACAATTTTAATCCCGCCTGCTTTTTCGTTACTCAAAAAAGGCGTACCCGATAGGGGAGTCCTCCTCACCAAAATTTGAAGGGGGCCCTTTTTCCCCCCTTCACTTTAAAGCTCCATCCTATCACAGCAGGGGAAATCAGCCCTGCCAGCGGGGGATTTACCCGATCTGCCGCTGGGTTTCTCTCACAAGAAAACAACGTGGAAAACCCAATGCTGGTGTGGAATCTAACATACCCCCTATTCAGGAAAAAACACGTTAGGGTTTTGCACGACCTAGGTTTTTTGGGGACGTACCCAAATTTTATTTTTGGGGTTTCAAACACATCAGACGAATTTTAGTGCTTGTAGTTTTTCTCTTAAATTGCATCATGGTTTTTAAAAAATTAACACTCTATTTCTCAATAACATTGGTACTAAACTGTTGTCGTGAACCATCCATTTTTAAAACCCCGCTTTTAGACTTTTGCCATTGCATTTGTTTATTTTTTTATGAAGTCCCTTGAGAAAATTTTTTTTCAGACTCAAGTCACAAGGAATTTTTGGAGACATTATTACTACTAAAATAACCTAAGAGATTTTAGCTTTGAAGGGGTCAGAAACCAATCTGCTAGAAATTAAAATTCTATTGGGACATAAAATTCTAGTGGGACATAAAAGGACTTAAATGAAAAATGACAGTGAAAATATACAGTTAGTGCTGTATGAAAAACCTTGCTCTATGAAAAAAGTAACATTTTTTAAGTCATACAATTTCAGGTTTATGGAGATATGGTGCTGTGTTCCAGCATAAAAGTAGCTGCATGATAGAAATACAGAATGTGCCATTTATTGTGTTATTTTCCAACTTATTATTCATTAGCCATTAGGACCCATGGATTGCCAAACCAGTTATGCAAGAGATCTATGTCTGTTACCCCTGAAATAATTGTTATACTAAATAGTCTTTTAATTTCTGAATTTAGAAGTTTAAGTCCATAAAGTAATTTTTGAACTATTTATATGCAAGGTTGTCAGGGCAACGCTGAAATCACAGCTGGAAAGTTTTATTTCTTACTATTAGATTAGAAATCTATTTGGAGAAAGGGGAATCTAAAGGCTAAGCTTGTTAGTACTTTTCTTGCGTGATGATAGGATGAATGTTACTCGCATACTCATGATTATGTTGAGCGATACGATACTGCAAATAAACGGGTATCGGCCGATATTAGCTGTATCGGGCTTTCGATTCCGTACCGATATTTTCCCTCATAAACGGATACCGGAATCGGATTTGTTCACTGTCACTGTGAGTGTCCGTGGTCGGGTCTGTCAGGGGTCAGCGGCACTACCTGGCAGAGATCTCCGGCATCACGTCCTGGACTGCTTGATGGCCGCCATTATCTTCTCCTGGCGGTCACATGCAGTTTTTCGCGATAACTGCAGTGACTGCAGGGTAATCCCGGCCGTAAACCAGTCCGATGACGTCACCCGGGAAGCAGGTAATCAGCTGTGCTGCGCCGGAATGACAGGCTCTGCCTGCCTCCTGCCTCTGATGTCATTCTGAGTAGCAGAGATGGACGTCGTGGGACACTCGTTACTATGGACTGCGTCGGACAGGTGGTATACTGCTGTTTTTTTTTTTTCATTTTTTTACAGAGATCGATGGCGTCGCAGATAGACTGTAATAAAAGTAATGAAAACTGTGTTGTTTTTTTTATTAAATTAAAAACTTTTTTATGAACATTCACCCCCGGGGACATCAACAATTTAACTATTTACATAACAGGGACCCTGTCCGGGTTATTTATAATTCTTTGGCAGGGGGGTTCCAGGGACCACCTGGTACTCTTCTGATGCTGCCAAACATCCGAGACACCAAGGACCACCAGACCTGATGACGTCGTGTGCCTGTACAGTCAAGTCGTGACCCGCTATCTGTGTCTGGGGGCCACCTCTTTCGTCTCCCTCGGCTCTGGAACCCTATGTCCCGGACTGTACGAACCCCAGGGGGCCTAACAGGCGCCGGGTAGGGCCAGCTATCATCATGTCCATAGCTGGGGCTGCTGAGGAACCACTGAGGGAGGCTGGGAGATTTACGGCGTGGGTGGGCACTTGTGCAGAGGCCTGGATGGGAGGCTGAAGGCTCCGAGGGTCTCACAGGTTCCTGACACTCTGGGACCAGGGGTCGCACCTGGTGACATTTAGGGCATACCATCCATTGTAACCCAGTGTGGGTGTAAGTTACCAAGTTCCTGGCAACAGGTCCCTCCCGGGTGTCCTTCTGGGAGGTGAGTCTCCACGTCCCGCCGGGTCACAAACACTTCTAAATAAAGTCCAGGCTCCTGGATGAAGCCCCAACCAGCTTTCAATTTAAAGCTCCGTACTGCACCCTTACGCCGCGGCTCCCTCACCGTACTTTTATCTTTTCTCATCCGGTCCTTATCTGCCCGGTCCTTCTCGACTGACGTTGGCGAAGCTTCTGGATTCGCGCTGCTCCCTTTGTCGCTCGGCTTTTCTCTCCCGACGTCTCCACTCTTCCTCCTGACGCCGGTTGTAATTCTCTTCCACCAGCATCTCCATGTCTCCACCATCAAACTGCAGCTTACGATGTCCGGTTTGCGGCAGCTCTCCTGGCGCCCGACAGTCCTGGCGGCGCTCACCTGCGGAGGAAGCAGCCGGCTCTGGAACAGATGACAGTCGGGGCTCCGGTACAGACAGGTAGACCTCTGGTGCCTGCGCGGCCTCCTCCATGAGGACGGGTGTCGCTTCTTCTGTCTCAGCGACGGGGGCAGACAGCGGATCTGGGGTGCTGCCGGTGCAGCGTTTTTTTGCAGGAACGGGTGCCTCCACTGCGACAACGTCAACCGGATCACATTGCAAGGGCTGGGATGCCCGCACGGACTCCTGTACTAGAAGGGGTGCCTCACCTTCCGGTACAGACACTTCAGGTAAGAGGGATTGGCGCCGCTCCAAGTTTAGTTTTAGGGCAACGCCAAGCTGGCTTCCATCCTGGCGACCTCCTCCCGATGCGGGCCAGGCCTCTTAGGGAATCCTCCGCTTCTTGCAGCGTAGGAGGGTTTCCAGGCCGGGTGCCCAACGGTGGTTCCGTGGCGATCGGTCACTTCCGTGGGGGAGAAACTCTGACTGCTCCATCCCTTCACACTTCTGCTCGTGTCCATTAGCCATCTTGCCAAGTCACATGTGTCATTAGCATCTGGAGAGGGGCCCCTCTTTTGTAGTGAGGTGGACCTTTGTGTTAGTTTCCGCACACTGAGGAGGATGAGGAGGCGGAACTCAAGAGCTGTGGGGCACGATCTTACATTGCAGTACCATTTAGAGTGGTCGGCCATCGTTTTCGCGCCACTGAGTGAGTGTACACCCACGAAGAGCACGCCCTTCTTCTTCACCAGTGCCTCGTCGTGACGCAGATATGGCTGAAAAATGGCAAATACATTCTCTGATGATTTTAGCAATTCTCAAGCACAAAACCAGTTCAATTCAGGCACACAGGACTCGCTTATAGCGAGCTACAGAATCCTGTTTGGGACACCCAAGTTGAGTCGCACAGAGCCAGAGGTTTTGGGGGTACTCGGCACCGAGCCCGTTCGACTTCTATGGGGTATGTCACGGCTTTACCCGGCAATTGAATCAGAGTCTATTTTACTATGTAGAAGTGTATAAACTATAAATATATGTATAATATATATGTCACAATGACATGTATATTTATATATAAATATGTATTCTATGTGTGTATATTTTGTGTTTACAACGAAAGAAAGTGTTTTTTTTAGTTGCGATATTTTGTTCCCATAGACTTACATGGGACTTCCGGTATCGGAATCGGATATCGACGATATTTAGTGATATCGTGGATACCATTCCGATGCGATATTTTTAGATATCGAGCAGTATCGCTCAACACTACTCATGATTATTTAAATACAAATTATTTTTAAGTGTAATATCTGGCTTAAAGCCATTATAAATATGTTTGTACACCCAACCCCACTTACTATTTATATTTCCTTGACTTAAATATGGATTCCAACACTTAACTACCGTCAGACATCTTCTTCATCAGAGACTTGAAAGGAGCAGCTGGGTGTTATCTGTAGTTGTGTGAAAAGTGAGAATTAGAAGGTGTAAAGCCCCCGTCACACACAGCGATCTTGCTAGCGAGATCGCTGCTGAGTCACTAGTTTTGTGACGCAACAGCGATCTCCCCAGCGATATCGCTGTGTGTGACATTTAGCGACTATCAGCCCCCCTGCTGGGTATCGCTGATCGTCGTTGAATGTCCTGGACATTTTTTTGATCGTTGGTCTCCCGCTGGCCAGCACGCATCCCTGCATGTGGCAGGCAGGAGACCAGCTATCAGCTGGTAACCAAGGTACACATCAGGTTTCCAGGCGCCAGGCGGCGCCTGGAAACCCGATGTGTACGTTGGATACCAGCGCGCTGCTGCAGGGGAGCTGGTAACCAAGGTACAATCGGGTTATCAGGCGCTGCGCAGCGCCTGGAAACCCGATGTGTACCTTGGTTACCACTCCCTGCACCAGCGGGCTGGTATCCAACGTACACTGCGGGTAACTAAGCGACGTTACCCGCAGTGTCGCTGTCCTGATCGCTGCCTGTTTGGCAGCTCACCAGCGATCACGTAGGGACACACCAACGATCCTGACAAGTGCATATCATTGTCTGGTTCGCTGTTGTGTCGCTATGTGTGACTGGGCCCTTAGTCTGTAATTTTGGCAATTGCGGTGGTTCCAACGTTAGGACGCTTGCTGATCTAACACTTAACACTAGTGATGAGCAAACATGCTTGATAATACTCGGATATTACTTGAGTATCTGGGTGTTCGGATATGGTCAGCACTAGAGTTGAGCGACTTTGGTCGGGTTGGGTTTCGGACCACCCGACTTTACCAAAATTCTAGTCGGACGAAATTGGTCCGACTAGTGGCAAAAAAGTCGGAGTTTCGACTGAAACCCGACCCCAATGCAAGTCAATGAGGAATAAAATTCGGCATTGTGTCCTTGCACATTCTGAGGCATCATCAGCAGGCACTTCCAACTCCTGACCCAGCACAGCTTTCAGCTGTCCCTAACCCTGGCCTTGGAAAGAAAAAGAAAGTTCCCAGCCACCCACCTACAGGCCCAAATTCTAAATGTACACATTTTCAGGCAGTTTTTCCTGGAAATGTTGCTGTTTAGGCTTGACATGGAGTATTTCCGCCACCTCATGGTGGCAGCCATCCCTTGCAACCACTATTTCTCATGGTGTGGCGTCCCTACTTTGTACCAGCACTTGTCCAGTACCATCAGCCGTGCCCTTACTAAGGCACTTACTGGATTTTCCACTTAACGACCAATACGTGGACAAGCGCTTGTAGCCAGGGATGATACATTTCCCTGACGGCACACTGGGTGAACAATGCTTGAGGCCGGGGACAAGTCCCACCCTCGCAAGGCACATTTACTACCAATGATTGCTAGCCCTACTTCTAACAGAATTTCAACCACCTCCTACACCAGTTCCTGCACCCCCTCATCCTTCATTTGCGATGTGTTATCTCTGAGCACATCATCCACATCAGCAAAAGGTCTGCAGCAATGCCTCAACGAAGCAGCAACACGCTCTGCTGAAGCTAATTTGCCTAGGAGACAAACCGCACACCGTGGCAGAGTTATTAAAAGGAATAATAGACCAGAAAGATCTGTAGTTCTCGTCCTGAACCTACAACCAGGCATGGTCGTGTGTAATAATGGCTGTAATCTGGTGGCAGCTGCAAAGCTTGGCAAGCTGACACATACCATGCTTGGACCATGTGCTCAACTTGGTAGTTCAGCAGTTTCTGAAAACCTACACAAATTTGCCAGAGCTTCGGGTCAAGGTATCCCATGTCAGCACCCATTTCCATGAGTCGGCTACAGCTGCTGCCATTCTGGCAGCAGCTGTAGCAGTGCATGCAAGTGCAAGCTCATCGACTGGTGTGCGATTTGACCATGCACTTGAACTCCACACTGCACATGCCAGCAAGGCTTTGTGAGCAGTAGAGGCCAGTTGTAGAATACAAGCTCCAATACACCCATCAGTATTCTAGTCAGCCTCTGCACATAACAACTGAAGAGTGGGCATGAATGTCTGACATTTCTGCTGTTCTCCAAGACTTTGAGGACTCTACAAAGACGGTGAGCAGCAATGATGCCATAATCAGTGCAAGGATCCCACTTCTGTGTCTACTTAAACAGTCATGACTGTCAATTAAACATTAAGCTTTGCATGCAGAACAGCTGGAGATAGAGGAAGAAATGAGACAGGTAGATAATACCCAGCCCCACTTCATCTCATCTGCTCAGTGCAGATTGAGTAACAATGAGTAGGTGGAGGCAGAGGAGGAGGAACGGGAGCTGCTTGCTAGCTCAACAGAGGCTTCGCTGCGTCTCGCCTACATAGATGGTTTGAGAAGGGGAATGAAAAATAAGTGAGAACGAGGGAAGAGATTGAGAATTGACCTCATGGTGTAGACAGGGAAGTATTGGCTGTAGGGACCTTGGCACATATGGCTGACTTTATGTACCGCTGCTTTTCCCATGATCCAGTTGGTGCCTTCAAGGGTGTCTGGATGACCCTCGTTAGATTCTTTTTCTGACTTTGCACTGGTGCAGAGTTTTTATGAGTGAAGAAGTCCTATAACTACACTTTCTTATTTTTTTTATGAGGCACTCCAGTTGGTGCATTCAAGAGTATATGGATGACCCTCCTTATCATTTTTTTGGGCTTTGCACTGTGTGCAGAGCCTTTATGAGTGTTGAAGTGCTACAACTACACTTTCTTAATTTTTTATAATGCTACATTTGGTGCCTTCAATTGTGTATGAATGACCCTCATTAGAATTTTTTTTCTGGGTGTGCACTGTGTGCAGAGCCTTTATGAGTGTAGAAGTAGCACAACTACACTTTGTTCACAATATTACAGTTAGTGCCTTGAAGGGTGCATAGATGACCCTGCTTGTAATTTTTGGCAGGCTTTACACTTAGTATCTAGTAGTCTATGAGTCAAGGAGTTCAACTACATCACTATTTGAACAGAATGTATATGAATAACTTGTTTATGTCTAATACAGGGTGTATCTTAGTGCCTCTTACATCAAATATTTGGCAGTTCTTGCTTCCTTCATAAATGATGTTGACATTTCCAATTGTTGTAAAAAAAAATTCGATTTTGGTTTACTTAAATTATTATTTTTTTAATTCTTTTTAAATTTTGCCCTATATACAAGTCTTTACACAGGAAATAATTGTTTCTTAATTTTTTTCCTGTAAATTACAATTTCTCTTTGATTTTGAATATTTTATTGTCAGTCCTTAAAGTGGAGTAAAAGTGTGACACCATTGTTCTCAGCAGCGATCTTGGAATCAGCAATACTTCCAGTAGCCTTCCCCATGCTGTTCTCCTTTCATTCAGCAATTTTTCCATCCATTTCAACATTTTCACTGCCCCTTCAGACCTCTTTGTAGGATCTGCTGGAAAAATGCTCAGATTTCCCATTGACTTCAATTATACTCATTTGTATAAACGATCATCAGAGTATTGGGAATTACTTGGTTGAGTAATGAGCATCCAAGCATTTTCGCCTCGCTTATCCCTAGTCATTATCACATATTTAATAGATATGAGCTAATTTATTTATGTTGCAAAGTGCACACCACGTATGAGGTGAACAGTATGTGTGGTGAAAATGTTCGGGCACAGCTGGGCTCAAAAGTTTACATACCCTAGCAGAATTTTTGCTTTCTTGGCATTTTTTCAGAGAATATGAATGATAACATCAAAACTTTTTCTCCACTCATGGTTAGTGGTTGGGTGAAGCCATTTATTGTTAAACTGCTGTGTTTTCTCTTTTTAAATCATAATGACAACCCAAAACATCCAAATGACCTTGATCAAAAGTTTACATACTCTGGTGATTTTGTCCTGAAAACATGCACAGAAGTTGACACAAATGGTTTTGACTGGCTACTAAAGGTAACATCCTCACCTGTGACCTGTTTGGTTGTAATCAGTGTGTGTGCGCAAAAGCTGAGTGAGTTTCTAGGATCCAGACAGACTCTTGCAACTTTCTTCCAGCCACTGACGTTTTTGGATTGTGAGTATGGGGAAAGCAAAAGAATTGTCAACGGATCTACAGGAAAAGCTTAGTTGAACTGTATAAAATAGGAAAGGGATACAAAAAGATATCCAAGGAATTGATAATGCCAGTCAGCAGCGTTCAAACTTTGATTACCAAATGCAAAATCAGGGCTCTATAAAAACAAAACGAAGGTCAGGCAGACGAACAAAAATTTTATCCACAACTGTCAGGAAAATTGTTTGGGATGCAAAGAAAAACCACAAATAACATCAGCTGAAATCCTGGACTCTCTGAAAACTAGCGGTGTGGCTGTTTCAAGATGCACAATAAGGAGGCACTTGAAGAAAAATTAGCTGCATGGTCGAGTCGCCAGAAGAAAGCCATTACTGCGCAAATGCTACAAAGTATCTCGCCTACAAAACGCAAAACAGCAGAGACAAGCCACAAAACTTCTGGAACAAGGTAATTTGGAGTGGTGAGACCAAAATTTAACTTTTTGGCCACAGCCATAAACATTACATTGGGAGAGAGGTCAACAAGGCCTATGAATGGAACACCATTCCTACTGTAAAGCACAGAGGTGAATCGCTGATTTTTTTGGGATGTGCGAGCTGCAAAGTCACAGGAAATTTTGTCAAAGTTGAAGGAAAGATGAATGCAGCATGTTATCAGCAAGTACTACTGCGCATGGGACGTACTTGGACATTCCAACATGACAATAATACAAAACACAAGGCCAAGTCGACCTGTCATTTGCTACAGAAGAACAAAGCGAAGGTTCTGGATTGGCCATCTCAGTCTCCTGATCTCAATATCATTGAGCTACTTTGAAATCTCAAGCGCGCAGTTCATTGTAGACAGCCCAGGAATTTACAGGAACTGGAGGCTTTTTACCAACAAGTGTGGGCAGCTTTACCATATGAGAAAATAAAGAACCTCATCCACAACTACCACAAAAGAATTCAGGCTGTCATTGATGTTATAGGGGGAAGTACAAGCAGAGGCGTATCCAGGGGGGGCAGCCATGGCACGTGCAGGGGGGCGCAGTCGGCCGCCTAATGTGGCGGTCCGCAGTGCCTCTCCCGTGGCTGCATTCTGCCACCCCCTGCCTGGGAGTCGGTGGTTTCCTGTGCCGGCTGTCAAGCTGACAGCCGGCGCAGAGAAGCTGCTGCGTGCCAGCTCCCAGGGACTAATTGTACTGGCGTCTATGCAGACGCCAGTACAATTGAAGCTCTGACCGCTGGGTCAGAGCGACACCAGCAGCGTGATCAGGTCATGAGATTACGCTGCTGACGTCACTTGCCGGCAGTGCCAAGAGCAACACTGGTGGTAAGCTGAAGAAACCACCGAAGATTAAGGGAAGGAGGGGGGACATAATGTGAGTGTGGGGGGGAATAAGATTGTGGATAGGGGAACATAATGTGTGGGGGATTTAGATTGTGGATGGGAATACTTTGTGGGGGGATTTGGAGTGGGGATGAGGGATATTTTGTGTGGGGGATTTTGAGTAGGGATGGAGACAGGGGTGGGATTCAAATTTTTAACAACAGGTTCTGTGTTTGTGCGTCAGAAAACCACACCCATTTTAAGTCACACCCATTTTTAAGCCACACCCATTTTTAAAGCCACACCCATTCACACACACACCTTTTCCTCAAACATATAAGTAGGGGCGCAGTCAGTTGAAAAACAATAAATTGGAATGAGATCAGAACAGTGCACATTCTGGAGAGCGACTCTCCTGACCCGAGTGTGACAGCTGCATATATTTCTATATATATATATATATTTTCTATGCAGCTGTCTCACTTGACTGAGCGGCTGGCCAGGCTGTGCACTACATTCTGATTAAGAAGTCTCTTTCTAGTCTCATACTGAACTGAAGATTAAACTATAGTATTATGTAGCTGGGACTTACAGTTCTACCTTCTATCCAGAAATACAATATACAATAATTAGTGATGAGTGAACGTACTCGGATAAGGTGTTATCTGAGCATGCTCGGGTTCTAACCGAATGTCTTCTGCATGCTTGAAAAATATGTTCCAGTCCCCACGATTGCATGTCTCATGGCTGTTCGACACCCGCAACACATGCAGGGATTGCCTAACAAACAAGCACATTTGCTCATCAATAATAATAATAATGTATTTATTTCTCTAAGGATAGAGTCACACGACCGTATTTTGTCTCATCCGAGAAAATCGTTCCGATTAAGCTAATCACAGTCTGATTTTTTTTTTTCACGGACTCACTGATTTGCCTGGCTGAGTGCGATCCCATAATCGGATGCAACTCGTGCGTGCTGCCATTTTTTCTTCTGACCAAACATACGATTGTTTGGATCAGCCTAAAGTCGATACTACATAATATCTGAATAATAAACGTGTGTCTCATATCTAGACAAATGGGGAGATGCTGGGACTTATACTAGTGATTGTAATAATAGAACATATTTATTGTATTACCTGCAGTAATCTCTATAGATCAGATGCCAATATGCAATGCTGGGACTTACAGTTCCCCCACCACCACTGCATGTACAGTAACTAAAGTACGATATAGGTATTACTGTCATCTTTATAAAGTAGACCGTATAAAACGCCGCAGGATGTAAATGTGACTCTATACACCTGGGTACATACAAGTGGATTGCAAGCTTCTCGGTAATAATGTCTAAGAAGGCACCAGGATCTGGGAGCTGGTGGTCCGTCTCCAGCTGGGTGGCTTTCTACAGCTGTGCCCTACAGACAGCTCTGAGCATAGACCTCAAGCTCTCCAGAGAAGAAGACAACGCAGGGGGCTAGAAGAACTGCTCTTCCATGGAGGCCTTACTACTCTGACCGACGTCTATCTATCATAGATATAATAAGAAACTCTGCACTCAACTCAGAACGAAAATTTATTTAGATATGGTCCAAAAATTAAAGTAGTATACAGGGAGGACGTTTCGGTCACACGACCTTCATCAGCTACTACAATACATAATCCGATATAAAAATTAATATCGACAGTATAAATTGAAAAAACAATATATAAACCAGAAAAAAAGTATATATAAGTATATATAAGAGGTGTAAGTCTCAATTAAGGCTCAGAGACCAACTGGTATTAAGGGAACACAGAAAAAATAAGTGCCGTATACAGAACTGTGGGAGGTGTAGATCAGGTATATATAGCGATATCTGTGCAAAAAAGAGAAGGAAAAGGAAAACATACCCCTGTTATGATACAACCGTCACTTATGGACCCAAAAGGAAATTACTTCATAGCTGAGTGACAAAAGAGGATTATATAAAAAGGAGGAAACTCCTATATATCTGACAAAGGTACAAGAAAATAAACTGCCTACCAATCGTTAGCATGCGGCAGTCATATGAGATTGCAGGTAAGTACCAATAGGAGAATGTAACCTGTGAGCAAATAGGACCGATATATAAGGGGTTAAATAAATAGCCAGATAATAGAGGAAGGTGACATTAAAGAGGACCGCTGTGTAAGCAAACCTTGCAGTAGAGAAGTAACCGTCTGGTGCTGCCGTTGAGACGCGGTGTCCACCGCTTGTCTGCATCAGCGTGGACTGAGGGCTTCCTGTATGATAAAGGAAGGAGGGGAGAGCATGTGACCGCGTGTGTCCAATAGGATGTGGAGAGGTGCGGTCTAGTGTGATGACGCAGACGGAAAGGCATGGCTGTGCGTTCCACAGCCCTTGCAGTTGCGTTCCAAGGTGCTGTGGGCGGTACTAATTACTGAGAGAGCCGGATAACTGTGACGTGAGTATTGTGGAGAACTGTGGACAGCGTGAAGATCGTCCAGACGAGTGCTAGTGCCCATATCAAGTCATGGTTCAGTATAGTCGGCTCTAAGGTGTAAAGAAAAAGAATATTAGTATATGGGAAACAGTAATGTCACATTCTGGTAACTAAAATAGCATGACGGTCCATATGTTAACAGAGGGTAAAAAACGATGGTATTATATAAATACCAGTCAGGAGTTAGAGTAACATTAAACATGAGGCTATGAATACATTACAGTGTTATGCTAGTAGAAACAAATAGGAATCCATCACAGAACCACAACTGCTTGGGACATCTATAAGAAGTACAGCATAAATCATATAAAGGCGGACAAATCATAGTCCTTGTTGAGACCTTTTGGGGACAGAGTATCAAGGGTATGAATCCAAAAGGCTTCTCGCCGTTTTAATAGTTTAATGCGGTCCCCCCCTCTCCTAGGATGAGGTATATGTTCGAGGATTTGAAACTTTAATTGTGATATATTATGTCCCTGTGTGACAAAATGGTTAGGAATGGGGAGAAGTAGGTTTCTACATCGAATTAGATTTGTGCTTTGATATACGATCCTTTACAGATTGTGTAGTCTCGCCCACATAGAGTAGTCCACAGGGACATTTGATAACATAAACTGCAAAGGTGGTATCACAGGTGAAGTAACCTCTGATATTGTAGGATCTACCTGTGTACTGGATGTTGTATTGGGGCTACCTTTCTGTACATTATTGCACTGAGTGCAATTTAGACAGGGAAAAGTGCCATATTTTGGATTCTGTAAAAATCGTTGCTTAATCCGTGACTCGGTAGGTCCTATGTCAGCTCTGATGAGAGAGTCTCTAAAGTTGGGGGCCCTACGAAAGCAGGGTAAAAAAGGTTGATTAAACTCAGGATATGCGAGTGAGCATTGGAAAGGAGGGGCCAATGTCGACGAATGGTTTTGTGTATCAAGGATGCGAATGGATGAAATAAGTGTACAAATACCATTCTATTACCTGATCCTGAGGAAGGAGGCGTGTTTAGTAAGGACTTATCCAGGACTTGTTGTGGATAACCTCGGTCCCTGAATTTAGAATTCATCTCACCTAGTCTGGTGTTGTAGGTCTCGTGATCAGATACGATCCGTTTAACCCGTTGAAATTGGGATTTCGGAATGGAATGGTCTCCAATTCACAATTACACATGACCTATGTAGAACTAACTTTCTGGACACCATGGTCATTAAGGGTGAGGGTGGCATATTGTATACGGACCTTTACATTAAACCAACGGACCGTAACAATCTATTATATTTTAATAGCTTCCACCCTACACCCATGAAACATTCCATTCCGAAATCCCAATTTCAACGGGTTAAACGGATCGTATCTGATCACGAGACCTACAACACCAGACTAGGTGAGATGAATTCTAAATTCAGGGACCGAGGTTATCCACAACAAGTCCTGGATAAGTCCTTACTAAACACGCCTCCTTCCTCAGGATCAGGTAATAGAATTGTATTTGTACACTCATTTCATCCATTCGCATCTTGATACACAAAACCATTCGTCGACATTGGCCCCTCCTTTCCAATGCTCACCGCATATCCCTGAGTTTAATCAACCTTTTTTACCCTGCTTTCGTAGGGCCCCCAACTTTAGAGACTCTCTCATCAGAGCTGACATAGGACCTACCGAGTCACGGATTAAACAACGATTTTTACAGAATCCAAAATATGGCACTTTTCCTGTCTAAATTGCACTCAGTGCAATAATGTACAGAAAGGTAGCGCCATACAACATCCGTACACTGGTAGATCCTACAATATCAGAGGTTACTTCACCTGTGATACCACCTTTGCAGTTTATGTTATCAAATGTCCCTGTGGACTACTCTATGTGGGCGAAACTACACAATCTGTCAAGGATCGTATATCAAAGCACAAATCTACCATTCGATGTAGAAACCTACTTCTCCCCATTCCTAACCATTTTGTCACACAGGGACATAATATATCACAATTAAAGTTTCAAATCCTCGAACATATACCTCATCCTAGGAGAGGGGGGACCGCATTTAACTATTAAAACGGCGAGAAGCCTTTTGGATTCATACCCTTGATACTCTGTCCCCAAAAGGTCTCAACAAGGACTATGATTTGTCCACCTTTATATGATTTATGCTGTACTTCTTATAGATGTCCCAAGCAGTTGTGGTTCTGTGATGGATTCCTACTTGTTTCTACTAGCATAACACTGTAATGTATTCATAGCCTCATGTTTAATGTTACTCTAACTCCTGACTGGTATTTATATAATACCATAGTTTTTTACCCTCTGTTAACATATGGACCGTCATGCTATTTTAGTTACCAGAATGTGACATTACTGTTTCCCATATACTAATATTCTTTTTCTTTACACCTTAGAGCCGACTATACTGAACCATGACTTGATATGGGCACTAGCACTCGTCTGGACGATCTTCACGCTGTCCACAGTTCTCCACAATACTCACGTCACAGTTATCCGGCTCTCTCAGTAATTAGTACCGCCCACAGCACCTTGGAACGCAACTGCAAGGGCTGTGGAACGCACAGCCATGCCTTTCCGTCTGCGTAATCACACTAGACCGCACCTCTCCACATCCTATTGGACAACGCGGTCACATGCTCTCCCCTTCCTTCTATCATACAGGAAGCCCTCAGTCCACGCTGATGCAGACAAGCGGTGGACACCGCGTCTCAACGGCAGCACCAGACGGTTACTTCTCTCCTGCAAGGTTTGCTTACACAGCGGTCCTCTTTAATGTCACCTTCCTCTATTATCTGGCTATTTATTTAACCCCTTATATATCGGTCCTATTTGCTCACAGGTTACATTCTCCTATTGGTACTTACCTGCAATCTCATATGACTGCCACATGCTAACGATTTGGTAGGCAGTTTATTTTCTTGTACCTTTGTCAGATATATAGGAGTTTCCTCCTTTTTATATAATCCTCTTTTGTCACTCAGCTATGAAGTAATTTCCTTTTGGGTCCATAAGTGACGGTTGTATCATAACAGGGGTATGTTTTCCTTTTCCTTCTCTTTTTTGCACGGATATCGCTATATATACCTGATCTACACCTCCCACAGTTCTATACGGCACTTATTTTTTCTGTGTTCCCTTAATACCAGTTGGTCTCTGAGCCTTAATTGAGACTTACACCTCTTATATATACTTATATATACTTTTTTTCTGGTTTATATATTGTTTTTTCAATTTATACTGTCGATATTAATTTTTATATCGGATTATGTATTGTAGTAGCTGATGAAGGTCGTGTGACCGAAACGTCCTCCCTGTATACTACTTTAATTTTTGGACCATATCTAAATAAATTTTCGTTCTGAGTTGAGTGCAGAGTTTCTTATTATATGTACATGGTTTGGGCACCTACTCTTGTACCTTAAGAGGCTGTGCATACGTCTTTGATACCACGTATCTATCATAGATAGACGCCGGTCAGACCACCTCAGTCCACACAGACACACTCCTCCAGCTCCACTCCAGGGCCCAGGCAGCGCCGCAGCTCAGCTCACACAGTACCTCTCTCCTCTCCGGCTCCTCCTCGTGACTAAAGAAGATGGCCGCGCCGCTACCCAATCGCCGCACTGCAGAGATCAGTCCGCGGGGGCCGGGGCTGGCGGTGTGTTGCGGCGCTGCAAGCTGGCTGCAAAATAGTACCGGACATGGGCGTACCCAGGATCAAAACTAGGGGAGGCAAGCCAATGTCACATCTTATACAGGTCACATCATATACACTGTACATTATCCTGCATATTAGGTATGGAGCATTAGAACTGTTGTATATTGTATAATACAGCAGTGAATGTGACACTAAGCTGTATATACCATATATTATACATGGCAGTCGCGCTCATGTCAGGAGCGGTACCAGCAAGTCCGAGGATTACAGTGCGATCCTCGCATGAGTTATACGGCCGTCTGTCTATGCCCTTGTTATAATAATACTGAAATATTAATCTATTATTAAAGTATTAAGGAGCTCACAAGTAAAAAAAAGCCCCCTACCTCCCCTGTCCCCCACCCACACCCCAACAGCCCATTGTCTCACATGCACCCCTTAGTGTTCTGTCCCACTGACCCCACAATACCCCCATCCTCTCACATGCACCCCTCAGTGCTCTGTTGCCCCTCCCTGCAATACCCCCATCCTCTTACATTCAACCCCAGTGACCTGTCCACCCTCCCTCACAATACCCCATCTTCTCACATCAACCCCTGTGCGCCAGCCCCCACAATATCCCCATCCTCTCACATTAACCCCCCCAGTGCCCTAGCCCCCACAATACCCCATACTCTTACATTCACCCCAGTGCCCTGTCCACCCTCCCACATACCCCATCCTCTCACATCAACCTGTGCGCCAGCCCCACATATCCCATCCCTCACATTAACCCACCCAGTGCCCTAGCCCCACAATACCCCATACTCTTACATTCCCCAGTGCCTGTACCCTCCCCACATACCCATCCTTCACATTAACCCCCCAGTGCCCTAGCCCCCACAATACCCCATCCTCTTATTCACCCCAGTGCCCTGTACCCCTCCCCCACAATACCCCCATCCTCTCACATTAACCCCCCAGTGCCCTAGCCCCCACAATACCCCCATCCTCTTACATTCACCCCAGTGCCCTGTACCCCTCCCCCACTGTACCCCCATCCTCTCACATTAACCCCCCAGTGCCCTAGCCCCCACAATACCCCATACTCTTACATTCACCCCAGTGCCCTGTACCCCTCCCCCACAATACCCAATCCTCTCACATTAACCCCCCCAGTGCCCTAGCCCCAACAATACCCCCATCCTCTTATTCACCCCAGTGCCCTGTACCCCTCCCCACATACCCCCATCCTCTCACATTAACCCCCCCTGTGCCCTAGCCCCCACAATACCCCCATCCTCTTACATTCACCCCAGTGCCCTGTACCCCTCCCCCACAGTACCCCCATCCTTTCACATTCCCCCACAGTGACCATGACATGCCTGAGCAGAATGAATTTAAAAAATTCCATCCCCTCTTACCATGAAGCTTGCAGGCATGGCTGAGGCAGGAGCAGGAAGTGTCCAGTGTCTGCACACAGAGGGCACTAGGATCCAGTGTGGCTGAGACAACCAGAGCCTGCACGGCAGAAAGTGAAACTATAGCTGCTGCCGCCAGGAAAGAAGGAAGGAAGGAAGGAGCTCCTCTGGTGAGACAGCAGCTCCGTGCACTGCGCACACTTACGCCCATGGTACCGGATCGCCGCTCTGATTCTCCCCGGTTCGGGGAACCGGCTGCTTTTTGAACAACCGGTTCAATCGAACCGGGGAGAACCAGCTGAATCCCACCCCTGGATGGAGATACTTTTTGTTGGGGGGGAATTTGAGTGGGAATGGGGAATACGTTGTGGGGGATTTGGAGTGGGGATGGGGGATAATTTGTGTGGGGGATTTCGAGTGGGGATGGGGGATACTTTGTGTGGGGGGATTTTGAGTGGGAATGGGGAATACTTTGTGGGGGGATTTGGAGTGGGGATGGGGGATAATTTGTGTGGGGGATTTTCGAGTGGGGATGGGGGATACTTTGTGTGGGGGGATTTGGAGTGGGGATGAGGGATATTTTCTGTGGGGGGATTTTGAGTAGGGATGGAGATACTTTGTGTGGGGGGGATTTTGAGTGGGAATGGGGAATACTTTGTGGGGGATTTGGAGTGGGGATAATTTGTGTGGGGGATTTCGTGGGGGATGGGGGATACTTTGTGGGGGATTTGGAGTGGGGATAATTTGTGTGGGGGATTTCGTGCGGGGATGGGGGATACTTTGTGTGGGGGGATTTTGAGTGAGAATGGGGAATACTTTGTGGGGGGATTTGGAGTGGGGATGGGGGATAATTTGTGTGGGGGATTTCGAGTGGGGATGGGGATACTTTGTGTGGGGGGATTTTGAGTGGGGATGGGGGATACTTTGGGTGGAGGGATTTGGAGTGGGGATGGGGATACTTTGGGTGGGGGGATTGTGAGTGGGGATGGGGGATACTTTGTGTCGAGGGATTTGGAGTGGGGATGGGGGATTTAATGTGCGTGGGGGGATTTGGAGTGGGGATGGGGGGATTTAATGTGTATGGGGGGATTTGGAGTGGGGATGGGGGGATTTAATGTGTGTGGAGGGATTTCACTCAGTGAAAATGAACAGAGCGAGGACGGGCACGTCTAGTCGGAATGTGGCCAGAAGTATACAGTACAGATCACATGCTTGTGCTGACATGGCTGTCCACTCTTGCCACCGGTAATGGAGAACCCTAAAAGTGTGCAGTGCATTAGTTGTGAGAATTCAGAAGCTGCAATGTCAGGATTCAGCTTTGCTGGTTCCAGTAGTCATCACAGGACACTTCACTCATATGCAACTTTCATAGTTATGGCCCTTTGACAACGAGTTCTCTTACTGCTTTTCTCAGTTTTTCACTGAACATTGAGAGCATTAGGGAGAGCAGCTCGTCGGTACAAAGTGTGAAAATCATATGTGTGTGGGAGGGGGAGGGGCCCGAACCGAATTCTTGCCCCGGGTGCCAGAAAGCCTATATACAGTACACCTCTGAGTACAAGTATTAAGAAATGGGGTATGTAAGCTTTTGATCAGGGTCATTTGGATGTTTTGGGTTGTCATTATTATTTAAAAAGAGAAAACACAGTAGTTTGACAATACATGGCTTCACCCAACCACTAACCATGATGGAGAAAAAGTTTAGGTGTTATTATTCATATTCTCTGAAAGAAAAGGCCAAGAAAGCAACAATTCTGCCAGGGTATGTAAACTTTTGAGCACAGCTGTATATGTAGTATGTCTAACAGGATCACAAATTTTAGTAACTGCACTTTTACTGTAGTTAACATTCATTTCCAATACAGTTGAGGCTGATCCCAGCATATCCTGGCGAAACTATAGGATCATCTTTTCCAATATAATTGGCTATTAAAGTCTATGGGCAGTTTGATGTATATGTCAGTGAAATTTGAGAATTCATTGTAGGCAAAGAGATATTCTAGACTACAGCATGTAGTGGACATTTTTAATCATGATACTATAAATAATAGGGTAGTAATGCATTGCATGCTGTCATCACTGTGAATCCCATACCTGTTAAGAAATTAGGTATCTCAATCAATTTTCATCAAATATAGTTACATAGCCATAAAAGATTGAATAAGACACACAAGTCCATGCTACTGTATAATCCTACCGTGTTGATGTAAGGCAGTGATCCCCGATTCCAGTGTTCAAGAGCCACCAACACATCATGTTTTCAGGATTTCCTTTGTATTGCACAGGTGATGGAATTATCAATTGGTAATCAATACTAAGGAAATCCTGAAAACATGATTTGTTGGTGGGCCTTGAGGACAGGCGTTGGGGAACATCGATCTATAGAAATGCAAACACCCCTTTGAGTTGGTTGCTATTTACCCATACTAGGGAAACATTTGTTCCATCCTAGCTCCCAAACATAATCCCTGGATCAACCTCTAATCTCCAAAATCTTGCACTTATAATCTATAGAATATTATTCAAGAAAGTCATTCAGACCCTACTTGAACCTCTTCAATGAATCTACTACCATCTACTACTGTCAGAGGCTTCTATAGTCTCTCATAGGCTGGTTTCACACATCGTTTTTCCTTGCGGCGCCCCCGGCATTTTCCGCGCGCCGCATCTGAAAAATCTGATGCGGCGATGCGGCTTTTTTCGCATTGACATGCTATTAGCGCCGCATGCGCCGCAATGTCAATGCGTTGCATGCAGGTTTTGTCCGGATTGCGGCGCAAATGTACATTGCGCGGCCGGACAAACGCTGCATGGAACGTTTTTTTTTTTTGCCGGATGGTTTCTTATCTCTCCAAGCATCAGAAACCATCCGGCAAAAAATCCGCATTTTGGGCGCCGGAATGTGTGAAAGCTTTTCACATGCGCGCTGCTGCGATTAAATGCCGGGGGCGCCGTTTTAGGCGCCCGCCAGGTGTGAAAGAGGCCATAGTGTCATTTTGTAATGCCCATCTGTGGAGTACAAGAGCCTCTGTAATCAAAAGTGATAGAATGTAGACTGCTGACCCTATGTTCTGCTGGCAGTACCTGCAGGGTGATGATGAGAAATCTGATTGCATAGGGAATGATTCTTTTTAAAATGTGTTACAGCAGAAACATAGCTATAAGTCGTACAAAGATTGCATTATTACGTCACCTCTGTCACATAAAATACAATTATTATTCTTAGCACTTGACATTTCAGGGACCGTTAAAGATTTAGCCAGGAATTTAAGTTACATAAAACCTAGGACCCAGGAATGTAAGTTATATAAAACATATATTAGGGAAATGTTAGGTATACATTTTTTAAATAGTCTGTTGATGGTTAAAAATGAATAATATAATAAAATAGAGAAAACATTTTGGTAATAACATTGTAAAAAGCCCATGACAACCTTGCCTACTTTAAACCAATTTCTGCCTGTGAAAACTAAACATGTACTCAGATGGACTGACTTCGGACCATGAAAGAGAGCCAACTGACTATATGTAGTGCCATGAATTGCTGCTATAATGCTATTATAATGATCCTGAATAAAAATTGTTAGGATTCTCCCTTGCCAGTGGCAAGAGTGCATGGTCATGTCAGCAAAATCATGTGATTTATATACTTCTGGCCACATTCCCACTAGACGTGCCAGGCCTCGCTCCATTCATTTTCATTGAGTGAGGCCATACATATCTAGTTAGCATGTGACTGCATGTATGTAAATCACCGGCATGAGAGAATCCTAAGAGGATCAGTGAGCACTGTGAGAATTCAGAAGGAAGTCTTCAGTCACATAGAATGACTGCAGACTCATCACAAACCTGGACAACCCTTTAATACTACTAGCACAAAAAAAACATGAGTATTAGTCAGTATGACAAATTACATTTACATCCAGGTACCTTATAGATTATGTCATTTCTGGAGTTGTTCTCCTTTTCTTATCTTGTCCAGACCCCATGATGAGTTTTCTCATCCACAGCCATCTCTGCAGACTTCCATCTTCTCCGGTCTTCTGCAGCAATTCTCCACATGATACCCTTAAAGATAGAAGTATCATTATAATGCTCCTGAATAAAAATATCTGCAGTACGCTGAGCCCCTGAATAAATGATTGCCCCTCACTATATTGTCTACACAAAATATGACCCTACGCTGTCCCTCTTATGGTACATGCTCTTCACACTGTCCTCTCCTTTCCATACTGGGACACCTTTTCACACTGTCCTCTCAGACTGTGTCCTCCTTATAGGGCTCAGTCTCTATACTGTACCCTTTCATCACACTCCCCCTCCTTGGTATTCTGTCCCCTCCTGGCTGTACCCTTGCACGGTCCCCACTACTCAGTCTCTATTCTGTGCCCACTCACTTTTCTCCCCCGATACTGTCACCTCACACTATTCCCTTTCCCTCCACATACTGTCTTTTCTCACATCACACCGTTCACCATACTGTCTCCTCATATATTTACCCCTCACTCTCTATACTGTCTCCTCACACATACCACTGACTCCCCAAACTGTATCTGCACACATCCCATCACCCTCACTCCCCATACTGTGCCCACATACATTTTTCCCTACTTTCGCTACTCATACTGTGTCCACATACATTCACCCGTTCGCTGCCAATACTGTCTGCACCCATCCTCCCACTCACCATACTGTGTCTGCATCCATCCCCCATACTGTTTCCTCATACATACATGCTCCTCAGTTTGTGTCCTCAAATCCCCCACACACATTAAATCCCCCATCCTCACTCCAAATCTCCCCACACATTAAATCCCCATCCCCACTCCAAATCTCCCACACACATTAAATCCCCATCCCCACTCCAAATCTCCCCACTCCAAATCTCCCCACACACATTAAATCCCCATCCCCATTCCAAATCTTCCACACACAATTAAATCCCCCATCCCCACTCCAAACCTCCCCACACACATTAAATCCCTCCACATATTAAATCTCCCCACCCCCACTCCAAATCTCCCACCACACATTAAATCCCCCATCCCCACTCCAAATCTCTCCACACACATTAAATCCCCCATCCCCACTCCAAATCTCCCCACACAAATTAAATCCCCCATCCCCACTCCAAATCTCCCCCCACACATTAAATCCCCAAACCGCAGTCCGAATCTCCCTCCACACATTAAGTACCGCCATCTCCACTCCAAATCCCCCACAAATTAAGTACCCCATCCCCACTCCAAATCCCCCCACATATTAAGTACCGCCATCCCCACTCCAAATCCCCCCACACATTAAGTACCCCACATCCCCACTCCAAATACACCACACATTAAGAACCCCCCATCCCGACTCCAAATCCCCTCACACATTAAGTACCCCAATCCCAACTCCAAATCACCCCACATTTAGTACCCCATCCCGACTCCAAATCCCACCACAAATTAAGTACCACCCATCCCCACTCCAAATTCTCTCACAAATTAAGTACTCCCATCCCCACTCCTAATCCCCCACACATTAAGTACCCCCATCCCAAATCTCCCCACACATTAAGTACCCCCATCCTAAATCTTCCAACACACATTAAGTACCCCCATCCCCACTCCAAATTCCCCACACATTAAGTACCCCCATCCCCACTTCAAATCCTCCCATACATTAAGTACCCCATCCCCACTCCAAATCCCCACACATTAAGTACCCATCCCCACTCCAAATCCCCCACACATTAAGTACCCCATCCCCACTCCAAATCCTCCCATACATTAAGTACCCCATCCCCACTCCAAATCCACCCACACATTAAGTACCCCATCCCCACTCCAAATCCCCCACACATTAAGTACCCCCATCCCAAATCTCCCTTACACATTAAATAACCCCCACGCACTTAATCTTTGGCGTCTTCAGCTCCACTGGAGTACTTACCACCATTGTGCGGTCGAGTGACGTCAGCAGCGTGATCACATGAGCTGATCACGCTGCTGGCGTCGCTCTGACACGGTGACGGTGGTCACAGCTTCAATTGTACTCGTGTCTGTACAGACTCAAGTCCAATTAATCCCTGGGAGCCGGCGTGCTGCAGCTTTCCTGTGCCAGCTGTCAACTTGACAGCCGACACAGAGAACAGCAGACTCACAGTCTGGGGGCAGCAGAATGCAGCCGCCGTGGGGAGCCACTGCGGACTGCCGCATTAGGCGGCCCGACTGCGCTCCCTTGCCAGCTGCGCCCGGGGCACAAGACCCGGCTGCTCCCTAGATACGCCTCTGCCTCACACTTTTTCCCCCACCCACATACTGTCCCCTTACACATCCTCCTCCAGGCTAACCATATTGTCTGCTCACATATTTACTGCCTCTGTGTCTATTCTGACTCCTCATATACCCCCCTGCTCCCCATACTGTGTCAGCACACATCCCATCCACTTTGCTTCACATACTGTGTTCGCAACCATTCCAACCTCATCTAACTTCATTTGTCCCTCGACGCCTGCACCTTCACTAACAGTTTGGTACCATGAGCCCCCCTCTCTGCAACCCATTCTCCCAAGGCACCTGCCTGTGCGATGACACGCCGTAATTTTGAGATATTGTTATCCCTTCCACATCCTCTTCATCTTCAACCTCTTCCTCTGGGATCACCACCTCCTCCCGCAGACTATTCAAAGTGTGATTCAGTATGTAGATGACAAGAATAGTGATGCTGATACTGGCATCATCAGCACTAACCATCTTAGTAGCCATTTCAAAACTGTGCAGGAGGGTGCTGTGGTGTGTAATCTGTGCTCACTTCACAAGCGTGATCTGCCCCACATCTGTAGTGCGTTGGCCCAGGCTATGCAAAAGGACATACTGCACCAGGGCTTGTCGCTGCAACATGTGCAGAGTAGAATTCTACCGTGTCAGCACATCACATATCAAACAGTTAACCAGTAGGCTGAAAAACCTCTGTAGCGATGCAACTTGATGACCCACAGGGTGCGAACTGCAGAAGTAAGCACACAGCGACAGTGCTTTCTGCAGCAGCGCATCCAGGCCAGAATAGTGGTGAGAAATAGCTATAACACCAGGTTGAGGATGTGGACATGCAAGAAATGTATGTGAGGTTGCCCCAGCGTAGGGACACCACCAGTTTCACAATGTGATCGCACACTGCCGTCCCTGGCTCCAGGTTCAGTGGTGACAACCATTGCTCAAACTCAGCCTTGATAGCTGTCCATAACTCTACAGCTGTGAGACTGCAATTTCCAAGGCATGTAAATTTAAACACTGCCTGATTGTGGTGAGCCCTGGCTGCACAGTACGGAGGTGGAGGGATTCTCTCTACACTGTTGGAACGCGTGCCAAATTAAGAGAGAGGAGGAGGGCACAACTGGAGGCCCTAGAGAAGGTAGAGGAGGCAGAAGCAGCGGAGGAAGTGCTACATACCATAGTTTGTCTCACAAACATTGTGGATTCCAAGACTTGTGCAGCAGCCCCTAGTCCACCTGCCCCGAGCCACCAGAGTCAGCGAGCTGTAACGCCGCTAGCCATGTTTTCACGTCCAGGTGTAAGTGGTGAAATGCACCCTTGCAGACATAGATTTTTTCAAGGAACAAGTGATGTTTTCTATGACATGCTGGTGTAGCACAGGCACATCTTTCTTAGAGAAGTAATGGCAATTGGGCAACCGGTACTGGGGGACTGAGATGGCCATCAACTTTTGGAAACTGTCTGTATCCACCAGGCAGAAAGTCAGCATTTCCATGGCCAACAGATTGAAAATGGTGAAGTTCAAGGTCTTAGCTTTGGCATGTATAGGAAGAAACATTCTTTTACGTGACCACAACTGTGGGACCGAGGGCTGGTCGTTGTGCTGAGTGAGAGCGAAGTAGGGTGAACTGTTATGTTATGGTAGCTGAGGAGGCAGGAGCAAAAACCCGCATAGGCAGCCAAACACCAGAGAGGTTGGAAACTAATTGGTTGCAGACCCCTAAACTAACCGCACAACTAGAAGCAGCCGTGGGACGTTTCTACGGTGCCCTAGACGCCTCATCACAGCCAGAGAGATAGGTATCCCTGAAGATGGAAAGAGGAAAGCTAACTGCTCCGGAGTAGAGTCCTAAAAGAATAGGAAGCCCCCAAACATATAATGGCGGTTAGACAAGATGAAAACACAAACACTGACATAAAATAGATTGAGCAAATGCTGGGGCCCAAAACTGTCTAGATAGGACAGCACAGGAGAGAATACTATCTGCAACCCAGAAAAACCCTAGGAAAAACTCCAACACTTCTGAATCCAAAAATACTGAGACCACACGGTCTCGACCACCTATATCAGATCTCTCGTGTGGACACGTAGCTACCCAGCAGTAAAATATTACAAGAACTGAGCAAATGAACAAATACAAAAAGAGAACGGAGACCAGCCCAAGCCCCCCAAAGGGGACCCAGCTGAACTCAAAAAGCAATGCAGCAAAAAACAAGGAAATTCAAACCACAGTAAAAAAAACTGAAAGTGACTTATCTGAATGCAAGCAGGAGACAGCAGAAAAGCAAGCTGAATTCCAACCTAGACCAGGAAGAACAATTGATCACTGGCAAGGACCATGGGAGATCAGCTCACTTATATCCGGCCAGTCCGTCCCACCTGACAACCAATCGTCAGTTGCAGGTGGTGGATTTTTGCTGTTCAACATAGGTTTAATACCCTCAGCAACCACCAGAGGGAGCTTCAGCTCCGAAGTCGTCTCCAACACGTTCACAACAGTGAACGCAACAAACTGCTGGACTGTTAGTGAGGTGCAGGCGGAGATGTTATGATGGATTGAGAAAGATGTGGTGTGATCGGTGAAACAAAAACAACAGACATCTTCACTTACATAACAGCTGATGAGCTCTTAATCACCCTGACTGTAGGGGGTAAACAAGTGGAGGTTCTGCAGCAGGAGACCTGTGTCAGAACACTTGCCATGGTGACAGAGGAGGAAGCAGCAGATGTGTTTGGCGGGATGGTCGGTGGTTGGCGAGGCTCGCTAGTCCACATTTTAGCACAGAGAAATTACCAGACTAATACTTGTTGATCACACATGTGCCGGTTCATGCATCTAGTAGTCAAATTATTGCAACTTTTGCCTTTACTGAGTTGTTTTTTGCAAAGTTGGTAGATAACGTGAGTTGGGTCATCCTCTGCGGTCTCAAAAAAGGCACAGGCTAGGCAACCCTTGTCATCCCAGCAAACTGCAGACCCTCAACCTCTGCTGGCCACATCTAGAGTTGTGACTGAGGATGCATTGCTTTTCATGGTTGCATCACTCCTTGTCTGTGTGGCAAGCCGCAATGTAACCTCCTCGTCCTCCTCCTCCACTGAGCTACTCAGCTGCGTGCCTCTGGGTTCACACCAAGTGGGATCTACAAATTTGTCATCATCCTCTTTGTTGTCCCACTCCTTGCCCTCAGAGTTACCCTCCTCCTCTTCCTGTCCTGACAGCACAGTACAATCAGCATGTGCCTCAGGTATCTTAGTCTCATCAGGATCATCTCCACCCCTAGGAGTAACGTATGGTAATGAAGATATAGATTCTTCTTCATCCGGCCCTGGATCCAACTGAAAACAAATTTTGGGCATTGGTGCAGCTGCTTTCCTGCTCTTGATTCTTTGAATCTTTGGAGCAGACCTCTGATGCCCATAAAACAGAATGTGTGAACAGCTATGCCTACTGACCCATCTGTGGTTCCACACAGTCAGCTGAGTGGTTGGAGCAGGGCTGCCTCCAGGAAATTCGGGGCCCCTTACTGGCAAAATTTTTGGGCCCCCTTGAGACTCCGCCCAGGCTCCACCCCAGTTCCACCTCTAATTCTCAAACCTTCCACAGTCCCACAGCCCACTCATAGAAAAACTCCACATCTGCACCACATCCTCACCAATCAGTCATTATTAGTTCCCATCTAACACCAGATCACATAGATAGCCAGCAGCTTTTGTTTTGGCTAAAAGATTTTTTTTAACCCACCACCATGACAAGATAGACTCTTTTGGCTAGGCCCTACTCTACTGTAACTGATTAAACATTCGTTGAAATGTCCTGTACTCTTTTTAGGTATATTTTTATTTATGGTTCTTTAAGGATATCTGTGTTAGGGTTGGCGGATTGTACTAAATAAATATGAGTAATAAAATGCAGTCACAACCCAGGGTCCATTGTGCAGAGATGTAAAACTGCTGCCATAGAGTAATGGCAGAAAACACGGCAAGCATACACCTAAACACGACTGCGTTAACTACACGCGGTGTGAACAGAATACACAACACACAACTCTGTTAATTTCACAGAGAGAAGGAGCTAAGAGTTGAGCTCGCTCTGTAATTGACCCGTGCCAATCAGACGCAGAGTCAAAAGAAAAATACTAAGATGATGCTAGATAGCTACAACATAACCCTGTAAAACTCACAGGGGAGGAAATTGGCTCTGTGGTTGGACTTGCTCTGTAACTCAGCTGTGCAAAGCGCACACACGATCGGATACAGATGCTGGAAGCCAGAGGCGTAGCTAGGGTTCAGCTGGGGGGGGGCAATTCATCTGAGTGGGCCCCTAACATGCGGATATATCATTGGTGCAACCTGCGTGGCCGCACATGGGTGCAAGAGGAAAGGGGGCCCATTTCTACCTCCAAATAAAGTGCAATTTTGATTTTTAGGAGTTATTGGGCTGCAAAGGGACCATGTATTGTTCTTGCACATGGGCCCTTTTCTGTCTGTGTCCGCCAGTGGCCCCTAACCAGGTAATAATGATTGCAACTACGGTGGTATAGCGGAAACTCAGGAGATGACCGCACTGTTATTGAAAATAAATCTCTATACAAAGGCCAGCACTGATATTGCTATATGGAGACCATACTCCTGCAGACCATATAGGAGATCACAGTACATTGATTGATGGTGACTTACAGCTGACGTTCCTTCTGGTGGAGTCATTCACTTTTCCCGTCTATTCCATCTGACCCAGATTGACATGTCGACTTCTACAGCCAGGACTCGACTGCAGAGATTAGAACAAAGACACATCTGACGTCTCATATTTCCAGCACTGTTCACATGTAGAATCATAAAATCCTAGAATGCAAGAGTTGGGAGAGACCTCTTCGTGTCCAACCCCCTGCTCAATGCAGCAATGCAGGATTCACTAAACCATCTCAGACAAATGTCTGTCCAGCCTCTGTTTGAAGACTTCCATTGAAGGAGAACTCACCACTAGAGATGAGCGACTTTGCCTTTTTTAGGGTCGAGTCGGGTTTCATGAAACCCGACTTTCTCAAAAGTCGAGTCGAATGAAATCAGCCGACTATTGGGAAAAGTCGGAGGATCCGACTGCAACACGAAACCCAATGCAAGTCAATGGGGAACCAAATTCGGCAGGGAGTGGAGGACAGTAAACACACCTACAGTGCCAATTTCAATGCCAAGACATCAATTCTTATTACTTAAGCTCAGCAACCTTCATTTACTTTATAATAATAGGTACGCATTGAAAACTGGGGGTTATTTGGCTAAAGTTGAGGGGGGGTAGGGCTGGCTCCAGGTTTTCGTGTGCCCCGGGCCAAAGAGTGTCAGTGCGCCCCTTTAACACATCCCACAATTCATGATGCTCCGATACGGCACAGAAATATAGGTATAGTACAATGAAAAATACTTCACTTCTTACATTACATGAGTGATATCTATTTTAAAATCTACAATATCTCAAAAACCGGACAGTATATTCCTCAATACAGTATTATGGCCACCACATAGTGCGCCATACAGAATAATGAGCCCCATATATTGCTCCATACTTAATTGGTCCCATATAATGTTCCATACAGTATATGATGAGCTCCACATAATGCTCCAGTATATCATGGTCCCCATGTAATGTGCCATACAGTATAGAATGGTCCCCATAGAGTAGAATGAGCCCCACATATTGCTCCATACAGTATAATGAGTCGCATATAAAGCTCCATACAGTATATGATGGGCCCCATATATTGCTCCATACAGAATGGGCTCCATATAATGCTCCATACAGAATATGCCCCATATGAGCTCCATATGATGCTCCATACCCTATATGATGCCCCATAAATAATGAACTCCATATGATGCTCCAGTATATGATGGGCCCCATGGATGATGCTCCAGTGTATGATGGGCCCCATGGATGATGCTCCAGTGTCTTATGGGCCAATATAATGCTCCATATATAATGGGTCCCATTTATAATGCTCCAGTGTGTAATGGGACCCGGATATGCTGCTCCAGTGTCTGATCTGCCCCATTTAGAATGCTCCAGTATATTATGGGCCCCATGGATGATGCTCCAGTGTATGATGGGCCAATATAATGCTCCATATATAATGGGCCCCATTTATAATGCTCCAGTGTGTAATGGGCCCCGGATATGCTGCTCCAGTGTCTGATCTGCCCATTTAGAATGCTCCAGTATATGATGGGCCTCATGGATGATGCTCCAGTGTCTTATGGGCCAATATAATGCTCCATATATAATGGGCCCCATTTATAATGCTCCAGTGTATAATGGGCCCCATAGATGCTGCTCCAGTGTCTGATCTGTCCCATTTAGAATGCTCCAGTATATGATGGGCCCCATGGATGATGCTCCAGTATATGATGGGCCAGTATAATGCTCCATATATAATGGGCCCCATTTATAATGCTCCAGTGTATAATGGACCCCATAAATGCTGCTCCAGTGTCTGATGTCCCCCATTTGGAATGCTCCAGTATATGATGCTCTACTCTGGACTCCTTAGCGTCGCCATCTTCCAGCTCTCTGAACTTGGACTGTTTAGCAGAGGGTGTACAGACGTGACGTCATTGCGCTCTCTGACCTGAATGTCACTGTCAGGAAACGCGGAAGACGTCACAGCGGTGGAGCAGGGAGAGGTAAGTATTGCGAATGCTGTGGCCCTGAGCAAGCAGGGGGGCCCACTTGTGGGCGACGGCACTGGCACAGGGCCCCTCATAGTACACCGGTGTGTATGAAGGCGAGTGTGCCCCCCACCATCAGAGACACTTTTGCATACTATGAGGGGCCCTGTGCCAGTGCCGTCACCCACGAGTCGGCCCCCCCACCTGCTCAGGGAACCTGCAATTGCCCGGGTGCGCCAGGTGCTAACGCCGGCCCTGGGGGGGGGTGATACAGCCCAGTTAGGGAGGTGGAAAAACTGGCATATGTTGAAGTGTAGGCTAGACGTTCAGCTACTGCAAATGGAGGAATTGGAGAAGTCGGATGACGAGGAGGAAAAAGCGAGCCATTTTGCTGGCAACCTATGTGTCATCAGGGGAAGGTGGGACAAAATCCTTTGAAACGCATGCATGGTTCATTTTAATGAAGGTGAGATCACCAACACTTTGGGTCGACAGACGGGTCCTTCTTTCTGTCAGGATCGATCCAGCTGCACTGAACACTCTTTCTGATAGCACATTACCAGCAGGGCAAGCGAGCTCCTGTAAGACATATTGTGCCAATTCAGGCCAGGTGTCCAGTTTACAGGCCCAGTAGTCAAAGGGGAATGAACTGTGAGGGAGAACATCGATAGGGGAGGAGAGGTAATTTTTAACCATAGTTGACAACTGCTGTCTCCTGTCTGTTGCAATCGATTCAGTATTACCAGTCGTGTGAGCGTTACTGGAGAAATCAGTCCACAACATGGTTATGAAACCCTGTCTCCAACGCCACTTCGGCTGTGTTCACCACGAACACCTCTTCCATTTGGCCCAGTACGGCTCGTGGTAGAACCTGCACAGCTTCTGTGTGCTGGGAATGCCTCTAACAAACGGTTTACCAGAGTTGCTTGTTTGTTCGCCAATATTAGCTCTAGGTTCTCTTATGGCATGATGTTTTGTAATTTGCATTTATAGCGTGGATTGAGGATGCTGGCCAACCAGTAGTCGTCATCCCTCATAATTTTGGCAAAGCGGGGGTCCCTTTTTAGGATTCGCAAGACATAATCACACATGTGGGCCAATGCTCCAGGTGTTAATGATGCACTTAGAGTTGTGGGTGGAAGAGGACTTTCTGCCAAAAAGGGTACTATATCAGAAGCGTACAGCTGTATACAGTGTAGGGGTAATTGTAAATCTCCGTATATATTTCCGGAGTAACAGACAGACGCTCACAGGCTCAGTATGGATTAGACCAGAATATAAAATGCTGAAACAGGGTACTGTATCACCAGATACCAGGTATATATAGTATAGTGAAAATATTGTAAATCTCCGTATATATTTCAGGAGTCAGAAACAGAAGCTCTCAGGCCCAGTATGGATTAGACAAGAATATAAAAAGCTGAAACAGGGTACTGTATCACCAGATACCAGGTATACACTGTATATTATAGTGAAAATATTGTAAATCTCCATATATATTTCAGGAGACAGACACAGACGCTCTCAGGCTCACTATGGATTCGACAAGAATATAAAAAACTGAAAGAGGGTACTGTTTCACCAGATACCAGGTACAGTATATATAGTATAGTGAAAATATTGTAAATCTCCGTATGTATTTTAGGAGTCAGACAAAGATAAGTATGGATTAGTGTTGTGTTTCGGTAGCTGAGGAGGACAGGAACAACAGCAGGGCAGCAGAACACCTGAGATGTTGGTAACTGATGGGTTGCAGATTCCTAAACTAACGACACAACTAGAGGTAGCCGTGGAGCGTTCCTACGTTGATCCTAGACACCTCGTCACAGCCTGAGAGATAACTACACCTAAAGGCAGAAAGATGAAAGCTATCTGCCCCGGAGCAGATCCCCAAAAGAAAATAGGAAGCCCCCAAACATATAATGGCGGTTAGACAAGATGAAAACACAAACATAGGCAGAAAATAGATTGAGCAAACGCTGGGGCCACAAGCTGACTAAATAGGATAGGACAGGAGAGATTACTTTCTGCAACCCAGAAAACCCTACAAAAATCCAACAATTCTGATTACAAAATTACTGAGATTACACGATCTCGCCACCCCTAAATCAGATCTCAGTGTGAACAAAACCAAGCTGCAGCCGCTGAAAAAACAGGAAAAAGCA
The DNA here is from genome assembly GCA_033576555.1 of Oophaga sylvatica. Lineage (NCBI taxonomy): Eukaryota > Metazoa > Chordata > Amphibia > Anura > Dendrobatidae > Oophaga > Oophaga sylvatica. The sequence continues at coordinate 160,638,504 of JARQOD010000001.1, read as the reverse complement.
AATGAGCAAATAACAGTGGCTGCAGATAAACTGTGAGGAGCTCAGGCCTCAGGAGGGGACCTGGCTGGCCTCCACAAAAGTGCAGAAAACAATGCAAAAAGCAAGCACAAAAAGAAAAGCAAAAAATATCTTATCTGAAAGCAGGAGATGCAAACTTCCAAATGAACCAGGAACCACAATTGAGACAAGAACAATTGATCACTGGCAACCATCATGGGAGGGAACCTCCCTTATATCAGACCAGTCAGTGAACCCATATTCCCATTCTTCGCTGAAAGGTTCAGTACTGTCTGTAACCACCAGAGGGAGCCTCTGCTCAGAAACCATCTCTAGCACATTCATAACAGTACCCCCCCTTGAGGAGGGGTCACCGAACCCTCACTTGTGCAACCAGGCCGATCAGGATGAGCTCGGTGATAGGCACGGATCAGTCTCCTAGCATGGATGTCCGCAGCAAACACCCAAGAATTGTCCTCCTGACCATAACCTCTCCACTTAACCAAATACTGGAGTTTCTGTCTAGAAAAACGAGAATCCAATATTTTCTCAACCACATACTCCAGATTGCCCTCAACCAAAACAGGGTCAGGAGGCGCAGCCATAGGAACCACTGACTCGACAAACCTCTTCAATAAGAACTTGTGGAACATGTTATGGATCTTAAATGTCCCTGGAAGAAGCAAATGGAAGGAAACAGGATTAAGAATCTCCATGATTTTATAAGGTCCAATGAACCTGGGCTTAAACTTTGGAGATGCAACCCTCATAGGGATATTTCTTGAGGACAACCAAACCAAGTCCCCCACTTTAAACCGAGGACCATCAGTCCTATGCCGGTTGGCAACCTGTTGGGCCTTCTCCTGAGAGAGAGACAACCTCTCCACTACCTGGTCCCAAATCTGCTGCATTCGCTCCACAACAGAGTCAACACCCGGACAGACAGAAGCCTCCGCCTGTCCCGAAGAAAATCGAGGGTGAAACCCAAAATTGCAGAAAAATGGAGACATCAAGGTGGCAGAGCTAGCCCTATTATTAAGAGCAAACTCAGCCAAAGGCAAAAAAGAGACCCAGTCATCTTGATCAGCAGACACAAAACATCTCAAATAAGTCTCCAAGGTCTGGTTTGTTCCCTCGGTTTGTCCATTGGTCTGAGGATGAAAAGCAGAGGAGAAAGATAATTGAACACCAAGTTTAGAACAAAATGTCCTCCAAAATCTGGAAACAAACTGGACTCCTCTATCAGACACAATGTTCTCCGGAATGCCATGTAACCGAACCACGTGCTGAAGAAACAAAGGCACCAATTCGGAGGAGGAAGGTAACTAAGGTAATGGCACAAGATGTATCATCTTGGAAAACCTATCACAGATTACCCAGATAACGGTCATTCTCTGAGAAACAGGGAGGTCGGAAATAAAATCCATAGAGATATGGGTCCATGGCCTCTCGGGCACAGGTAATGGCATTAACAAACCACTAGAGCGAGAGCAAGGCTTGGAGCGAGAGCAAGTCCCACAGGACTGCACAAATTCCCTGACGTCACGAGACAAAGTAGGCCACCAAAATGACCGACTCACCAAGTCTCTGGTACCAAAAATCCCGGGATGACCAGCCAACGCGGAACAATGAATCCAAGACATCACACTCTTCTTCCACTGGTCTGGGACAAACAATTTCCCATAGGGCAGCACTCAGGTTTATCCTCCTGACACCCTTCCAAGGCCAGTCTCAAATTGGGCGAGATGGCGGAAAGAACTGCACCCTCTTTCAAAATAACAGTAGGATCAGATAACTCAGGAGAGTCCACAAAGAAACTCCTCGAGAGGGCATCCGCCTTTACATTCTTAGTGCCAGGAAGAAAAGAAACCACAAAATTAAAACATGTGAAAAACAAGGCCCACCTGGCCTGTCTAGGATTAAGTCGCTTGGCTGATTCGAGATAAACCAGATTCTTATGGTTCATGAGGATCACCACCTGATGTTTGGCTCCTTCCAGCCAATGTCTCCACTCTTCAAAGACCCACTTCATGGCCAATAACTCCCGATTACCCAAGTCATAATTACGTTCAGTTGGAGAAAAGTTTCGAGAGAAAAAGGCACAAGGGTTACGCTTAGAGGTCTCTGGATCTCTTTGGGACAAAACGGCAGGTGCCCCAATTTCAGAGGCATCAACCTCCACCTGAAACGGTAGAGAAACATCAGGCTGCCGTAGAACAGTAGCAGAAGTGAATCTCTGCTTAAGTTCCTGAAACGAAGAGACTGCCTCAGGAGGCCAATTCACCACATCAGAACCCTTTTTGGTCAAATCAGTCAATGGTTTAACAATACCGGAGAAATTACCAATAAATTTACGATAAAAATTGGCAAAACCCAAAAATCTCTGAAGAGCCTTTAATGAAGTAGGTTGGACCCAATCACAGATGGCCTGAACCTTGACTGGGTCCATTTCAATAACAGACGGAGACAAAATGAATCCCAGAAATGAGACCTTCTGTATGCCAAAAAGACACTTTGATCCCTTCACATACAGTGCATTCTCTCTCAAAATCTGGAACACAGTTCGAACATGTTTCACATGAGAGTCACAGTCATTGGAAAAAATCAAGATATCATCCAAATAAACAATCAGAAATTTATCCACAAAATCCCTGAAAATATCATTCATGAAGGATTGGAAGACGGAAGGAGCATTAGTGAGCCCAAAGGGCATCACTAGGTACTCAAAATGCCCCTCTGGGGTATTAAAACGCCGTCTTCCATTCATCCCCGTGCTTAATGCGAATAAGGTTATATGCCCCCCTGAAGTCAAGCTTGGTAAACCAACTAGCACTTTTCACCCTGGAAAACAGGTCAGAAATCAAGGGTAACGGATATTGATACTTCACAGTGATCTTATTCAAGAGACGATAATCAATACACGGCCTCAATGAACCATCCTTTTTGGCCACAAAGAAAAAACCGGCACCCAAGGGTGAAGAGGATGGTCTGATATGACCCATCTCCAATTATTCCTTGATATAAGATCGCATAGCATCGTGTTCAGGTACAGACAAGTTAAAAAGGCGACCTTTAGGAAATTTACCACCAGGCACTAATTCAATAGCGCAATCGTAGCTCCTGTGAGGGGACAAAGATGCACATTTACTTTCACTAAATACATCCGAAAAATCAGTCAAAAAGTCAGGAACATCCTGAGACTTGGGAGAGGCAGAAAAAACAGGAGTGTCAGCATTAACACATTGGCAGCCCCAACTGGTCACAGACACAGATTTCCAATCCAATACAGGATTATGAGACTGTAACCAAGGGAAACCTAGTACAATAATGTCATGCAGATTATACAGCACCAGAAATTTGCAACTCTCCTGATGATCTGGTTCAACCCTCATTATCACCTGAGTAGAAAACTGGGGTTTATTCTCCGCCAAAGGGGTAGAATCAATGCCCAGTAGGGGAATAGACTTCCGCAGGGGTATCATGGGAAACCCACAACGTTTGGCAAAGTCAAAATCCATCAGGTTAATAGTTGCTCCTGAATCAACAAAAGTCTGAGCAGAAAATGTGGACAGGAAGCAAATCAGGGTAACAGTCAACAGAAATTTAGTCTGAACACTACCCAAGACAACTGAGCGTGCAAAACGTCTTCTCCGCTTAGGGCAGACTGAAATAGCATGAGAGGCATCACCACAGTAGAAACATAACCCATTGCGCTTTCAAAACTCATGACGCTGTGCCCCAGAAGTCACTCTATCACACTGCATGGGCTGAGAAGCTGGCTCACAAGGCAACACTATCTCACGCATACCTCTGCGCTCACGCAAACGTCTGTCAATTTGAATAGCCAATGACATAGAATCATTGAGACCAGAGGGAGCAGGGAATCCCACCATAACATCCTTTACATTCTCTGACAGCCCCTTCCGAAAAAGGGCTGCCAAAGCATCATCATTTCATTTGGTCAGGTCTGCCCACTTTTGGAATTTCTGACAGTACAACTCAGAGTCTTCGAGACCCTGATTTAATGCCAACAAGTTTTTTTCAGCTTGATCAGTGACATTAGGTTCATCGTACAATAACCCGAGAGCCAGAAAAAATGCATCAATATCATTCAAAACAGGATCCCCAGGTGTCAGGGAAAAAGCCCAATCCTGAGGATCGCCGCGCAGGAGAGAGATGACAATTTGAACTCCTGTGCTGCGTTACCTGAGGACTTAGGCTTTAAGGCAAAAAACAACTTACAGTTATTTTTGAAATTCAGAAATTTAGCTCGATCCCCCAAAAACAAATCTGGCATGGGAATCCTAGGTTCCACAACCGGCAACCTAGCAAGATAGGTAGCAATACTCCGAACCTCAGTGGCAAGCTGATCCACACGGCCAGACAACTGTGCAAACTCCATTGAAAGAAAAAAAAAATCCTCCTCAGCACCCAGAGAAAAAGAGGGAAAAAGTGCAACAGAGAGAAAAAAAAAAAAAATCTCTGACAACTCTGACAACTTTTTTCTTTCCACACTATTTTTCCCTTCTGTGAGTACCATATAATTTTCAGTTATGGCCGGTGATACTGTTATGTTTAGGTAGCTGAGGAGGACAGGAACAACAGCAGGGCAGCAGAACACCTGAGATGTTGGTAACTGATGGGTTGCAGATTCCTAAACTAACGACACAACTAGAGGTAGCCGTGGAGCGTTCCTACGTTGATCCTAGACGCCTCGTCACAGCCTGAGAGATAACTACACCTAAAGGCAGAAAGATGAAAGCTATCTGCCCCGGAGCAGATCCCCAAAGAAAATAGGAAGCCCCCAAACATATAATGGCGGTTAGACAAGATGAAAACACAAACATAGGCAGAAAATAGATTGAGCAAACTCTGGGGACACAATCTGACTAAATAGGATAGGACAGGAGAGATTACTTTCTGCAACCCAGAAAACCCTACAAAAATCCAACAATTCTGATTACAAAAATACTGAGATCACACGATCTCGCCACCCGCTAAATCAGATCTCAGTGTGAACAAAACCAAGCTGCAGCCGCTGAAAAAACAGGAAAAAGCAAATGAGCAAATAACAGTGGCTGCAGATAAACTGTGAGGAGCTCAGGCCCCAGGAGGGGACCTGGCTGACCTCCACAAAAGTGCAGAAAGCAATGCAAAAAGCAAGCACAAAAAGAAAAGCAAAAAATATCTTATCTGAAAGCAGGAGATGTAGGCAAGACTCCAGCAAACTTCCAAATGAACCAGGAACCACAATTGAGACAAGAACAATTGATCACCGGCAACCATCATGGGAGGGAACCTCCCTTATATCAGATCAGTCAGTGAACCCAGATTGCCATTCTTCGCTGAAAGGTTCAGTACTGTCTGTAACCACCAGAGGGAGCCTCTGCTCAGAAACCATCTCTAGCACATTCATTACAGATTAGACAAGAATATAAAAAGCAGATCCGCAAGTAATAATCACACATGTGGGCCAATGTTCCAGGTGTCAATGATGCACTTAGAGTGGTGGGTGGAGGAGTACTTTCTGGCAAAAAGGGTACTGTATCACAAGCGTACAGCTGTATACAGTGTAGGGGTTATTGTAAATCTCCGTATATTTTTCCTGAGTAACAGACAGATGCTCACAGGCTCAGTATGGATTAGACCAGAATATAAAAAGTAGAAAAAGGGTAATGTATTAGAAGCGTACGGCTGTATACAGTGTTGGGGTAATTTTTAAATCTCCGTATATATTTCCAGAGTAACATATAGACGCTCACAGGCTCAGTATGGATTAGACCACAATATGAAAAGCTGAAAAAGGGTACTGTATCACCAGATACCAGGTGTATATAGTATAGTGAAAGTATTGTAAATCTCCTTATATATTTCAGGAGTCAGAAATAGACGCTCTCAGGCTCAGTATGGATTAGACAAGAATATAAAAAGCTGAAACAGGGTACTGTCTTACCAGATACCAGGTATATATAGAATATTGAAAATATTGTAAACCTCTGTATATATTTCAGTAGTCAGACACAGACGCTCTCAGGCTCAGTATGGATTCGACAAGAATATAAAAAGCTGAAACAGGGTACAGTCTTACCAGATACCAGGTATATATAGTATATTGAAAATATTGTAAACCTCCGTATATATTTCAGTAGTCAGACACAGACGATCTCAGGCTCAGTATGGATTAGACAAGAATAGTGTTGAGCATTCCGATACCGCAAGTATCGGGTATCGGCCGATATTCGCTGTATCGGAATTCCGATACTTAGTTCCGATATTTTCCATATATCGTATACCGGAATCGGAAGTTCCCATAATTCTTTGAGAGGCAATGTGATTTTAGTCAGCCAATGAGGAATCCTAAGAAGTGTGGGCACATCCTGTACTGCTGCGGTCATGTTAACTAATGGCATGGCTGTGATTGGATGCTGAAATGATGTCAGAATGCACTATAAAGGCGCCGCCGCCATTTTAGCGTCACTGTGCTGTGAACTCAGTTAGGGAAAGAACGCTGCTCTGCTGACTCTGAGGGACAGTTAGAGATTGCGATTTAGTGTACTGTGCTTTAGGCAGGCTAGTTTACCACCGGCTGTGTAAAGCTTCCTTTTGCCTGCAGTGTTGTTTTAACAGCTCTGCAAGGTGTGTGTGAGTGCAGGTGATGCTGCAGTTTGCTCTGTATGCAACGCTGTCTGTAGGCATCTGCACGTGTCACTGATAGACTCTTTTTTTTTTCTTCAGTGTAATTTTTGCTGCTCCATGCAATTGAAATAATAGTGTGACGTGCTTCCATCCGTATACAATACCTTGGTTGCAAACACTATAGAAGTCCACAAAGGAGCCTTTCACAGTAAGTGAACAGTTGTGTTTCAGTGTTCACTGCAGTCTGTGATTTTTTTATTTTTTTGAGTGCAGATCACGCTCCAGTTACTTCAACTAATGCTGCGTGTACTCTGCTGAGCGTCTGTCACTGGCTCATCCTTGTAATTTTTCAAAAATTGCTGCTGCTTTCTTCTATTTTAAATTTACAAAAATCTATTAGTGTGACGCTCTTCCATCAAATATACAATACATTGCTTGCAAACATAATAGAAGTCCACAAAAAGGCCTTTCACAGCAAGTGAACAGTTGTGTTTCAGTGTTCACTCTAGTCTGATGTTTAATTTTTTTGTAGGAGTGTAGATCCCGCTCCACTTCAACCACCGCAGCGTGTACTCTGCTGAGTGTCTGTCACTGGCTCATCCTTGTAATTTTTCAAAAATTGCTGCTGCTTTATTCTATTTTAAATTTACCAAAATCTATTAGTGTGACGCTCTTCCATCAAAATACAATACATTGCTTGCAAACTTAATAGAAGTCCACAAAAAGGCCTTTCACAGCAAGTGAACAGTTGTGTTTCAGTGTTCACTGTAGTCTGAGGTTTAATTTTTTTGTAGGAGTGTAGATCCCGCTCCACTTCAACCACCGCAGCGTATACTCTGCTGAGTGTCTATCACTGGCTCATCCTTGTAATTTTTCAAAAATTGCTGCTGCTTTCTTCTATTTTAAATTTACAAAAATCTATTAGTGTGACGCTCTTCCATCAAAATACAATACATTGCTTGCAAACATAATACAAGTCCACAAAAAGGCCTTTCACAGCAAGTGAACAGTTGTGTTTCAGTGTTCACTGTAGTCTGAGGTTTAATTTTTTTGTAGGAGTGTAGATCCCGCTCCACTTCAACCACCGCAGCGTGTACTCTGCTGAGTGTCTGTCACTGGCTCATCCTTGTAATTTTTCAAAAATTGCTGCTGCTTTCTTCTATTTTAAATTTACAAAAATCTATTAGTGTGACGCTCTTCCATCAAAATACAATACATTGCTTGCAAACATAATACAAGTCCACAAAAAGGCCTTTCACAGCAAGTGAACAGTTGTGTTTCAGTGTTCACTCTAGTCTGAGGTTTAATTTTTTTGTAGGAGTGTAGATCCCGCTCCACTTACTTCAACCACCGCAGCGTGTACTCTACTGAGTGTCTGTCACTGGCTCATCCTTGTAATTTTTCAAAAATTGCTGCTGCTTTATTCTATTTTAAATTTACCAAAATCTATTAGTGTGACGCTCTTCCATCAAAATACAATACATTGCTTGCAAACTTAATAGAAGTCCACAAAAAGGCCTTTCACAGCAAGTGAACAGTTGTGTTTCAGTGTTCACTCTAGTCTGAGTTTAATTTTTTTGTAGGAGTGTAGATCCCGCTCCACTTCAACCACCGCAGCGTGTACTCTGCTGAGTGTCTGTCACTGGCTCATCCTTGTAATTTTTCAAAAATTGCTGCTGCTTTCTTCTATTTTAAATTTACAAAAATCTATTAGTGTGACGCTCTTCCATCAAAATACAATACATTGCTTGCAAACTTAATAGAAGTTCACAAAAAGGCCTTTCACAGCAAGTGAACAGTTGTGTTTCAGTGTTCACTCTAGTCTGAGGTTTAATTTTTTTGTAGGAGTGTAGATCCCGCTCCACTTCAACCACCGCAGCGTGTACTCTGCTGAGTGTCTGTCACTGGCTCATCCTTGTAATTTTTCAAAAATTGCTGCTGCTTTCTTCTATTTTAAATTTACAAAAATCTATTAGTGTGACGCTCTTCCATCAAAATACAATACATTGCTTGCAAACTTAATAGAAGTTCACAAAAAGGCCTTTCACAGCAAGTGAACAGTTGTGTTTCAGTGTTCACTCTAGTCTGAGGTTTAATTTTTTTGTAGGAGTGTAGATCCCGCTCCACTTCAACCACCGCAGCGTGTACTCTGCTGAGTGTCTGTCACTGGCTCATCCTTGTAATTTTTCAAAAATTGCTGCTGCTTTCTTCTATTTTAAATTCACAAAAATCTATTAGTGTGACGCTCTTCCATCAAAATACAATACATTGCTTGCAAACTTAATACAAGTCCACAAAAAGGCCTTTCACAGCAAGTGAACAGTTGTGTTTCAGTGTTCACTCTAGTCTGAGGTTTAATTTTTTGTAGGAGTGTAGATCCCGCTCCACTTACTTCAACCACCGCAGCGTGCACTCTGCTGAGTGTCTGTCACTGGCTCATCCTTGTAATTTTTCAAAAATTGCTGCTGCTTTATTCTATTTTAAATTTACAAAAATCTATTAGTGTGACGCTCTTCCAGAGGACAGCGTTTGTTGGCCAGTTGTGAGTCTGCAGCACATGGTTGATTTCATGCTGCACTGCCTGAGAAACGACCGCTGCATCGGCCACATTCTCACCACGTCAGATTATTGGGTGTACACCCTCCTAGACCCTCGCTACCGGGACAACTTACAAAGCCTCATCACACCGTTGAACCGGGACCGTAAAATGCTGGAGGACCAAGACACACTGTTGAAATCCATAATGTTCTCCATTCCAGCCGAGAGCGCTCCTGCTGCTACTGCTTTACAAAGCAGCTCTGTGCGTCGAGGCATTGTAGACACCTCTGCAACAAGAGGGAGCACAAGCAGCGCCTCTGCACAGGGCAAGAGCTGTATGTTACAAATGTGGCGAAGTTTTGTGACAGCGCCACCAAGGTGTACACCATAGTGATGGGAAATCTAGTTAATTTTGGTGATTAGTTCACCATGAACTAGTTCACTGAAAAGATTAGTTCAAAAGATTAGTTCATTTAGTTCAGTTTTTCTCCACCCTATCCTGTGAGGAGCTGATAGGAAATGCATCATGTGACCTCTGAACTAAATGAACTAGATGAACTGCTGAACAAAATGTTCTATTGAGAATGACTCAGGACAGCCTAGTTCAATCTGATGCCTCTGACTGAGCCCAGCAGTGCCACATAATGATTGTGTATGAGGGGGCTGAGAAGCAGTTCAGCATCCACCATTTTAAGAACAGAACAGGGGTCAGTGTTAAAGATTTTAGCAAGACTGATCTTCTAGGCTAGAGGCATGAACTACACACAGAAACACTCTCTCATACACACATATGAGCTGTGTCTGTGTACTGTGTGTGCAATTTCATTTTTTATTAATAATATTATTATTACTGTTATATTTGTATTTGATGTGTGGTATGCCTTGGAGGTGCTGGCTTGCCCTGCTGCCAGTGTATTATCTGAGCGCGTCTTTAGTGCTGCAGGTGGTGTACTAACAGACCGTCGCATGCGACTATCCTCAGACAATGTAGACCGGCTTATTTTTCTGAAAATGAACAAGGCATGGATCTCACCTGAATTTGCCTGTCCGTTTTCAGATTAAATAACTGTTTGCCAACGTTTTCCAAGTCTCCTGTTATGTTCATCTTTCTACCACCTGAACTCTACTCCCTGGGCTACAACACTGCCAGTCACAGGGGAATGATCATTTACAAAACAAAATGTTATCCCCAACAAATAGTAGCGCAACGACTCCAGTGCCCACTTTATCGCCAGGCACTCTCTCTCTACAATGCTGTCTCTGTTTTTTGATGGAGTAAGTTTTCGACTCAGGAAACTAATGGGATGCTCCTCCCCGTTAAGCTCCAGTCCTGAGACAACACGGCACCCAGACCTACCTCTGACGCATCAGTCTGGACAATGAATTCTCTTTTGAACTCGGGTGTGCTCAAAACTGGTGACCCACACAGTGCCCCTTTTATTGCCCCTGTTGATGACCCCTTGCTGATTTATTAACCGGCTCCACCAGATCCATGGGTATTCTCTCAAACTGGACCTCTAAAAATTTTAATGGCACCAAGGGACTCACTAAATGAGGCTGAGGACTGTGTACCTGGCGCATGCGACAAGAGTTACAATACCGTTTAACTTCTTGATAGACCCCCAGCCAGTAAAACCGTTGTATAATTCTGTGTAGGGTTTTCTTTTGGCACAAATGTCACCCTAGTACATGCGCATGCGCTAAGTCCATTACCAACCTCCGATATGACTGCGGTAGCAGCAATTGCTAAAAAATTTCAACATGTATTTTATAAACCTGATACAGCAAATCTTGGTTCAGCTCTAATTGTTTAAATACTGTAGCTGCCCCGGGGTGTTGGGGTTCCCCATTGACAACCAGTAAATTTTCACGGGCTAGACTCAACGTAGGGGCCGCGGAGTTGCGCCTTAACAAATTTGTCACCTGTCACATTTAAGTATTACAATTCAGGTCCCGGTGTCAAATCTTCCATCTCCCCAACTAACACTTCGATAGGAGAGGGGTTTTCCTACTCCACCGAAGGCAAAGGTAATACTGCCCACTGCACACATGTGTTATGCATAGTGAGACTGATAGTAGCCAACAAAGTAGCTAACAAAGGCCACTTGTGATCGCCCTATCAGCGTAGGAACAATGCTACTCAAAAGATCTGCCATGATCCTGGACAAAATCTTGATATAATGGTCAATGAGTGAGAATGTACGATAGGATCCAGGCAGATGTGAAGGTTTGTTTGGTTTTAGTAGCAACTTCATGTGTGACATGTTTGAATGGCTGGGCAACCCTCCTGTCTCCAATATATGATTGAAGGTGCGTACCAATGTGGACGGGATATCCTCACTCAATAATTTTAATAATTTGGCTGTGAACCCGTCAGGTCCTGGAGCTTTCCCGTATTTAAAGTAACTTATCGCCGCTGTCACTTCCGTCACCTCAATTTGTTTTTTTAAAAGGAGAAGCTGATAGTTTGTGATGGATGGTAACCGTATTCCATCTACAAAGGTGTTACCCTCCGCACTATCCGTATGTTCCACCTTATATAAGTCTGAGTAGTATTCTTGTAGAATGGTGTTTATGGTTCGAGGGTCTGTGTTCATGATCCCATGTTTATTCGTTAACGCTGTAATATGTTGATGACGAATGTGATTTCCTTTTGCTAGTCGTGTTAATAGTCTCCCTCATTGCTACCATAACGATATACATCGGCTCTATAATTGTTATTACTGCTTCTCTCTCGTCGATATACCCATACGTGTAAGTCAGCCTTAGCCTGCTTACATCTATTTTTAACCTGTGTTGATGAACTTGTCTTGTTTGCCGTGTACCTATCGCGTAATATCCTGCTAGCCTGCGAGTAGTTTGTCGCGATCTTCTTTTTTAGCGTTGTCTGATAACCTATTAGTTTCCCGCGCATTACTCCCTTCCCTGCTTCCCATAAAAGTTCCTGCCTATCCCTAGTATCTCCATTATCCCTTACATATTAAAAACACCATTGCTTCACGTGATGTCGAAACTTCTCATCCATTAACAAATAGGTCGGGAAGCGCCAAGTTTATTTTGGCCCCATCTGCACCATTATCTGGCAGGGTCACTGATACGGGCGCGTGGTCATATATAGCTACGTTGTGCACATCTGCCTCTTCCACTCCCCTTAATAGCTCCTGTGCTAGCAATATATAATCTATTCTGGACCAAGAGTCATGTGGCGCCGAATAGAATGAATATTCACTGCCATCTGGGTTCAGGTGTGTCCAAATGTCTACAAAGTTACTCGTGTCTAGCAAGGGTTATTATAAACGTGTGTCATGTGATCGCACATTCATTCGCATCGACCTACAGTTCTTCACTGGTTCGATTCACCATATTTAAGTCACCACCGTGGGTGGTTTTAATGCTCTCCTATCGGCCTGATATGCTTGGATACCTGGGATAAATTCAGGAACGTCTCCAAACTCCCTACTCACATGTCAGCGCAGGAACTGTAAGAGGGAACGTGCTTGTTTTGTTGCGCATAGGTGGAGTTTTATACAGTAAATGATTACTGCTGTCTTATTTTTTGCGTCCCAAGGGCAGAATAAGTCTGCGTAACGTTACATTTTACAGACACTCATATAATAGACACACGCTACCCTAACCGTGACACAAGGAAGGTATTGTTGCCGGATAAAGCCGCCATTTTAGCGTCACTGTGCTGTTAATTCAGTTTGGGACAGAACGCTGCTCTGCTGACTCTGAGGGACAGTTAGAGATTGCGATTTTGTGTACTGTGCTTTAGGCAGGCTACTTTACCAACCGCTGTGTACATCTTCCTTTTGCCTTGCAGTGTTTTTTTCACAGCTCTGCAAGGTGTGTGTGTGAGTGCAGGTGACGCGCTGCAGTTTGCTCGGCATACAACGCTGTATGTAGGCATCTGCACATGTCACTCTCACACTCTTTTTTTTTTTTTCTTTAGTGTAATTCTTGCTGCTCCATTCAATTGAAATTATAGTGTGACGTGCTTCCATCCGTATCCAATACATTGGTTGAAAACACTGTAGAAGGACACAAAAAGCCCTTTCACAGCTAAGAGTTGTGTTCACTGTAGTCTGAGATTTTAATTTATTCAATTTTGATCACGCTCAAGTTACTTCTTCAAGCAATGCTGCTTGTACTCTGCTGAGCGTGTCTTACTGCCTCATCCTTGTCATTTTTCTCGAATTGGTGTACATGTACATCAAAGTAGTCTTCATTTTGATCGAAATCCAAGCAGGTACCCGGACACTCTATGGCTGCTTTTATACGGTGGACTGGCTACAACATTCAATAAGACTTAAGATGCAATCGGGCACCTTGTCAAGGCCCAATCCTCTTCTCCCTCTGATATAATATAAATAATAATAATAATAATCTTTATTTATATAGTGCCAACATATTCCGCAGCGCTTTACACTTTAACAGTTTCAAAACACAAGTCATAGGTAACAACGTTAACAATACAATAATTAAAGCAAAATAAGCCGACCCTGCTCGTGAGAGCTTACAATCTACAATGAGGTGGGGGAGATACAAAGTACAGGTGTGTATATATAATGGTGCATTTCCAATGATGGTCCAGCCATCTTGAGGGAGTGAGGCATGGATGGAGGTAGTGAATGGGCTCCACATACACACTTAAACATAGAATGACTTTGGTTATTGAATGTGATAGGCCACTCTGAACAAATGTGTTTTGAGGGAGCGCCTGAAACCAGGCAAATTGTGGATAGTCCTAATTTCTTGTGGTAGAGCATTCCAGAGGATTTGCGCAGCGCGGGAGAAGTCTTGGAGTCGGGAGTGGGAGGTACGGATTACTGCAGAGGTTAGTCGAAAGTCATTTGCAGAGCGCAGCAGTCGGTTAGGCCGATAGATAGAAATGAGGGAGGAGATGTAGGGGGGTGCTGCACTGTGGAGAGCTTTGTGGTGAGAACCAGTACTTTGAATTGGATCCTATAATGAATGGGCAGCCAGTGTAAGGACTGGCGAAGAGCGGACGCGTCCGAGTACCGATTAGCCAGATGGATGACCCTGGCTGCTGCATTAAGGATGGACTGGAGAGGGGATAGTTGAGTAATGGGGAGGCCAAGTAATAGAGCATTGCAGTAGACCAGGCGGGAGTGGATCAATGCTACAGTGAGGGTTTTTGTTGTTTCCATGGTGAGAAAAGGGCGGATTCTAGAGATGTTCTTTAGGTGTAGACGGCAAATATCTAACAAACAGGTCATGCTGGAGAGACTTGCACCTACTGCCACTCAGGGTCTTCAGCTCCTTTGTGAGAAACTAATGTTTGGCCAGCCAGTATATCAAATAAAGTTCATGAGAAATGGGAACTGTGGTTGGCTTCACTTTTGGTACTGGGTGCTAATACCAAACCATGGTGTGCCATTCAATGGATATTCCTGGCTGGTTGGAGACAAGCTCATTCCCACAGAAAAGTACCAGAAAGCTAAGGAGATGGTGGCCTCTCTCAACATGAAGGAGTTTGCTCGTTGTCTAGGAGACCGACCACCCCTGCTGTGTACCTTGTCAACGTTGTGTTGAAGCATGCAAGGATTAAGAGGTTACAGTGGTAAGTCTGGTTTTTACTAAAGATCCTGCTGTGTATTATAGTTTTTATGTTTTAAAAAAAATTTATCTTAGGAATGTTAAATAATTTTTTTTTTTTTTTTAAATACAATGTATCTTATGAATGTTAAATAATTTTTTTTTTTTGATAAAATAAAATGTATCTTATGAATGTTAAATAACTTTTTTTTTTTTTTTTTTTTCTTCAGGTATTTGATCTACCGTAGCTAGTTGCTGATCGTTGACTCTACACCCCTCTCCCCAGAATGTTACTTGGGTTATGGGGAGAAAATCACCGCTATTCCAGACTGATTTAATGTTAATGTGTCTGGCTCTTACACAGCACACAGCACTTGATGTTAGTTTATCTTTTTCCTAAATTATTTGTTACACTGCCCTTCTCACATTTTATTTGCACTTTTTTTTTTAAGCACAAGTTTTTTTACACTTCCTTGTTCTGTAAGTAGGCTTAATGGTTAAATGTTTTATACTAGATGTAAATATGTAACATGTAAATTTTATATTAAGATTTTGCAAATTATTAGGTCCACACCATCAGGCTCTTTCGTCCCCTCTCCCTTAGAGTAGCGGTAATATATCGGACCCCAGGCTCGCCCATACAGTTCCTTGACCACTTCTCTGCCTGGCTTCCGCACTTTCATGTCCTCAGAAGTACCAACCCTTATCCTTGGAGACTTCAACATCCCCATTAACAGCCCTACTTCCACACTCAAAACACATTTGTTTCAGAGCGGCCCTATCACCATTCCCCTGAAAATGGCTGGACCATCATTGTAAATACACCATTGTATATAAACAACTGTACTTTGTAGCTCCCCCTCCTCATTGTAGATTGTAAGGTCTCACGAGCAGGGCGGCTTATATTGCTTTAATTATTGTATTGTTAACATTGTCACTTATGACTTGTGTTATGAAACTGTTAAACTGTACAGCGCTGCGGAATCTGTTGGCACTATATAAATAAAGATTATTATTATAGAGGCCCACTCAGTAGTGGTGAAGTGAACGGCGCAAATTGCGAGTTGATTGCGACTGATGCAGCTGATACTCCATTACTGCTGGCTGCTGCTCACACAACCGCTCCAACATATGTAACGTGGAATTCCACCTGGTGGGTACGTCACATATGATGCGATGTTCAGGAAGGCAAAATCTGCGTTGCAGAGCTGCAATGCGCGATCTGGCCATGGTGGAACGTCGCAAGTTAGCGCACTGTAGGCGGACCTTGTGCAGCAATGCATCAAGATCCGGATAGTCCCTCAAAAAACTCTGGACGACCAAGTTTAGCACATGTGCCAGACATGGTATGTGAGTGACGTTGCCTAGGCCCAGACCTGCCACCAGATTTCGGCCATTGTCACACACTACCAAGCCTGGCTGGAGATTCGCTGGCAAAATACACATGTCGCTCTCTTGCTTTATGGCATTCCAGAGCTCCAGCGCTGTGTGGCTTTGATTCCCCATGGAAATTAATTTCAGGACGGCCTGTTGACGTTTGGCCACGTCTGTGCTCATGTCGGTCAACAGGCTCGCTGTCTGGGTGTTATGTTTGACACCAATCTCTCCTTCACCTCCCATATACAATCTGTTGCCCGCTATTGCCGCCTACACCTAAAGAACATCTCTCCCGAATCCAAGACTTCTCCCGCGGTGCGCCAATACTGTGGAATGCTGTACCCCAAGAAATTAGAACTATCCACATTTTGCATGTTTTCGGGCGCTCACTCAAAACACATTTCTTCATAGCAGCCTATCACATTCACTAATCAAAGTCATTCTATGTGTAAGTGTGTGTGTGTAGCCCATTCACTATCTCCATCCATCCCTCACTCCCTCAAAATGGCTGGGCCATCATTCTAAATACACCATTGTATATAAACACCTGTACTTTGTATCTCCCCACATATTTGTAAATCGTAAGCTCTCACGAGCATGTGCGGATTATATTGCTTTCATTATTGTATTGGTAATGTTGTTACTTATGACTTGTGTTCTGAAACTGTTAAACTGTAAAGTGCTGCGTAATCTGTTGGCGCTACATAACTAAAGATTCTTATTAAACGTTCACGGGTCCATGTGGAGGTAGACCGTGACGGCTCCTGCAACGATGTTTCTGAGGAACTGGAGAAGGAGGAGTCAATGTGTACAGACTTGATTCCCGCAATTCCTTGTAGTTGCCTGAACACGTACAGCGCCACTCGCAAGATCTGTACCCGGCTCCACAACATTGACCCAATGGGCAGTAAGGGAAAGGTATCGTCCCTGGCCATAGGTACTGGTCCACGCAGCGGTGGTCAGGTGGACATTGCTACTGACGGAGTTTAGTAGCGCATGTTTAATTTTAACCTCAACAACATGCTTTTGCAGACCAGGGACGGCTTGCCTGCTGAAATAAAATCAGCTTGGCACATTGTATTGTGGGACTGCCAATGCCATTAAGTTTCGTAAACTGTCAGTCTCCACCAGCCTGAATGACAGCATTTCAAGGGACAGGAGTTTTGCAATGCCAGCATTCAGAGCCTGTGCTCGTAGATGGTTTGCCGAGATTGGGCCTACACCCGATACGCCACAACCTGACACCCACAGATAAACAAGCCATAAAATCTCTGAAAGATAACCCCAACATTATTATTAAACCAGCAGATAAGGGGGGTGCTATCGTTATTATGAATAAGACCCAATCTATTGCCGAAATTCATAAACAACTGTCAGTTAACCTAACCTACAGACAACTCAATTGTGACCCTACATTTTACATCTGTCAAAAAATTGATCGTATCCTGACAAAACATCTTTAATTGATCACCATAGACTGTAAGACTATGACATTCCAATACCCCATCACCCCTGTTTTCTACATACTCCCAAAAATCAACAAAAAACTACATTATCCACCCGATACCCTAGAGGGATAATTCTCCGTGTTCTACAGTATCACCCAAATGTTTAACATGTTGCCTAATTCCTATGTATATATATTCTTCACCCTATGTATATATTGTATATATTATACATTGTCATTGACTGTAAATTTTTCTATCTCTTCCAGCGACTATTTGATAAAGGCCACTGCGTTGCCCAAAACGTCAGTCAGTAGTCTCATAGCTATTTTCTATTTTCACATCAAGTGTGCAATAAAAATTTCAAATTTAACCATGACATATGCAGTTAAACTTGTGCAGTGATTCTCTATAGACTGTACATCTTCAGTGTGTCTTTGTAACTCAACTACGTGTTTTCTCCGCCCGCACATGTTTACACATATTTGTGGCATTGAGGTTACTGACACTTTACCTCTTTTTACTTTTTGATTACACAGCTTGCATTTGACATAGCAAATATCATCTGCAAGTGTGTGAAAAAAGGACCACGCAGTGCAAGTCCTGGGAGCGTCCGTTTAGACTTTTGGAAGAGAAATCCGAACAGGTGCCAAAATGGAGGCTACAGGCAACAGAGTATGCAGCCTAACTCTCCCTCCTGTTTGTACCGTTGGGGCAATCGCTTCCTCAGAGCTGCTACCACCACCTTCCTGTTCCTCACGCCATGTTGGGTCTTGGACCTCATCATCTCCACTAACCTCTTCCAACACCTGCTGCTGTTGGGTGGTCTGGCCACCACCATGCTCAACAGAAACTGGCACCTGAGTCTCATCATCATCAGATGCGTTCTGCGGTGTGCTGACCATCGGCACTGTCTCACCCGCCTCTTCAGATTCAGAGAGACACAGCTGTTGCGCATCACTGCATACTCCCTCTTCTTCACATTCCAGAATGCTGCTTGGCTGTGCCCCTGTTTGCAAACCAACAGATTCTGAGAACAGAAGCAGAGACTCAGCTGGCTCCTGTACAGAACTCTCTGACTGACTGGGCAATTTGGCAGGCGTGAAGAGACAGATGGTTGATCAACAGTGCTGTGTTCCTGAGAGGAGGTGGAAGCAATTGAAGTCGATGCATTGGACCCTGGGCTCCAACACCGCCAGTTGTTGCCTGTAAGTGCTGTTAGCACAGTCAACACTTGCTCCTGTGTTACTGGGTTGAGTAATGGCAGCTGTTCCCCTGCTGTGTGTACGACAAAAAGTCATGCTGCCTCCACCCTGTCCTCCTCTCATCCCTGGGCTCCAACACCGCCAGTTGTTGCTCGGAAGTAATTGGCACGGGTACTGACTCATGCCCACCCTGGTTACAGCACCACAGCTGTTTCCTGGCAGTGTCAACGTAAATTAGCCTCCAATAAGTTGTCCTGTCATGTTGCATTCCGGTTATCCGACTCTATGGTGCCTGCAGTTTAGGTGATTCCTATGTGTGCTGTGGGATATGTAAATAAAGGCTCTTTCCGTTGTGAAAATAGAACAAGCACCCACTGTAGGACTGTGTGATTTGGTAACTGCAGACGGCTTGCGGCCTGTCAACTTACATTTTCATGGGTGCCTTATGGTACCCATCCGAGTTCCAGTACCGTCAGCTGGTTCTCCACAGTGCCTTTGGCCTAGGTGCCTCCATCTCGGTATCAGAGTTCCTGCAATGTCTGCTTGTCCTTGGTAGTGCTTTGGAGCACAGGTACCTCCTGCTTAGTAACCGTGTCCCAGTAACGTCAGCTGGTCCTCGGTTGTGCCATTGGCTCTTTTCCTTCTGCTGCCCCTCCGGGTTCCAGCACAGTCAGCTGGTCCTCGTTACTTGCATTGGCTCTTGTACCTTCTGCTACCCGTCCGGGTTCCAGTACCGTCAACTGGTTCTCCGCAGTGCCTTTGGCCTAGGTGCCTCCATCTCGGTATCCGAGTTCCAGCAACGTCTGCTGGTCCTTGGTAGTGCTTTGGAGCACAGGTACCTCCTGCTTAGTAACCGTGTCCCAGTAACATCAGCTGGTACAAGGTTGTGCTACAAATACAAGATACAGAACAAGAGACACAAGAACAATAAGCAGAAGATCTAAAAGCAGAAGAACATGAAGTATAAGACCAAAATGAAGAGCAAAATATATGCTCTAAATTATAAGCAGAAGAAGACTAAGCAGTGTATGGGGGTGAGTCCGTTCCTCCTCGTGGTGCCCCTGGTAAATGCCTGATGCTGCAGGCTAAACTGAACACGGACAAATACTGTTGTAATTTAAATCTTTTGTGGCAGCAAGAACGGAACGATGAAAAAATCATACTTTTACAGATTACAAGTACAGGAATCTATGTCACAAATAAGAATATGATGAAGAAGATGAAGGACTATAATATGAAGAAGAATAATAGTTTAAAAAGAACAATATGAGTAATGTTAACAAAAAGATGAAAAGCAAGAAGTTTTAGAAGAAGATAAAGAAGGTGAAGATGAAGAATAATTTGATGACAAAGATGATGCTGCTGAAGATTATGAAGGAGAAAGTGTGGCAAAAGTTAAAAAGGTGAAGAGCATGGAAGTTGTGAAACATACATATTTGCCAAAATAGAAAAAAGGTTAACAACATTGTCAATTTCTTCGTCAATCCGAACGTATTTCCTAAAAAAAAAAAATTAATGCTATTCCATTGGATTGGGTTAAACATCTATGCCTTTAATGTCTCCTCAACCTCCCCCAATACATTCTACATTACTCTTTGTTGTTTTCCTTCATGTAGAATTAACCTACAAGGCAAGAATGGTTTTTTTTTAATTTCGATATTTTGTTCCCATAGACTTACATTGGACTTCCGGTATCGGTATCGAGTATCGCCAATATTTTTTGGGTATCGGCGATACCATTCCGATTCCGATACTTTTGGATATCGGAAAGTATCGCTCAACTCTAGACAAGAATATAAAAAGCTGAAACAGGCTACTGTATCACCAGATACCAGGTATACAGTATATAGTATAGCGAAAATATTGTAAATCTCCGTATATATTTCAGGAGTCAAAGATGCTCACAGGCTCAGTATGGATTAGACAAGAATATAAAAAGCAGATCCGCAAGAAATAATCACGCATGTGGGCCAATGTTCCAGGTGTCAATGATGCACTTAGAGTGGTGGGTGGAGGAGTACTTTCTGGCAAAAAGGGTACTGTATCACAAGCGTACAGCTGTATACAGTCTAGGGATAATTGTAAATCTCCATATATATTTCTGGAGTAACAGACAGATGCTCACAGGCTCTGTATGGATCACACCAGAATATAAAAAGTAGAAAAAGGATAATGTATCAGAAGTGTACGGCTGTATAAAGTGTTGGGATAATTTTAAATCTCCGTATATATTTCCTGAGTCAGACACAGACTCTCACAGGCTCAGTATGGATTACACCAGAATATAAAATGTAGAAAAAGTGTAATAAGTGTATTAGAAGCGTACAGCTGTATACAGTGATGGTACTTTTACATCTTCGTATATATTTCAGTCTCAGCAAGCCAGTCCAGACTCTCCGCTACAGGAAACTAGATGGATACAAGTACAGACTGAAAGTAGAGTGATTGCAGAAATTTGGGATTTCCTAATGACGGGAAAACCTCCAGGTAGAATTTGCAGAGGCGATGCTGACCCTCAATTACTTTATCTGTGGAGACAGCGAAAATGGTTGTTTGTGAAGAAAGGGTTGCTGTATCGCAGTAGCGTCGATCCCATCACCGTTAGTCGTCTCCATAAAATTGTGATCTCAAGGAGAGATGTAGACATGGTCCTCACTGCCTATCATGATCAGTCTGGTCACTTTGAAATGCAAAAGACAGAAGCCACAGGCTGTAGGCGATTCCATTGGATTGGCATGAGAGGAGATATTGAAAAATGGTGCCAAGAATGTCACACATCTGTGACTAGGAAAACTGTGAAAGCTGATAAGAAAGCACCACTGCATCCAATTGTGAGTCGACATCCATTAGAAATGGTAGCCATTGATCATCTGAAGGTAGAGCACAGCAGGACAGGCCATATCTACGTCTTAACCATCATCGATCAGTTCACCAAATTTGTAGCGGCCGTCCATGTGAAGGATTTAACTGCCCAGACTCCACAGCGGTGGAGCAGGGAGAGGTAAGTATTGCAAATGCTGGGGCCCTGAGCAAGCAGGGGGGCCCACTCGTGGGCGGCGGTACTGGCACAGGGCCCCTCATAGTACGCGGGTGTGTCTGACGGCGAGTGGGTCCCCCCATCATCAGAGACACTTTATTGTACTATGAGGGGCTCTGTGCCAGTGCCGTCGCCCAATAGTAGGCCCCCCACCTGCTCAGGGCACCGGCACTTGCCCGGGTGCGCCAATTTGTGACCCCTGCCCTGGAGGGGGGACAGCCCAGTTAGGGTGGTGGAAAAAATGGCATATGTTGAGGTGTAGGCTGGACGTTCAGCAGCTGCAAATGGAGGAATTGGAGAAGTCCGAGGAAGAGGATGACAAAGCGAGCCATTTTGCTGGCAACCTATGTGTCATCAGGGGAAGGTGGGACAAAATCCTTTGAAACCCATGCATGGTTCCTTTAAATGAAGGTTAGATAATCAACATTTTGGGTCGACAGACGGGTCCTTCTTTCTGTCAGCATTGATCCAGCAGCACTCAAGACTCTTTCTGATAGCACACTACCAGTAGGGCAAGCGAGCTCCTATAAGGCATATTGTGCCAATTCAGGCCAGGTGTCCAGTTTACAGGCCCAGTAGTCAAAGGGGAATGACTTGTTAGGGAGAACATTGATAGGGGAGGAGAAGTAATTTTTAACCATAGTTGACAACTGCTGTCTCCTGTCTGTTGCAATCGATTCAGTATTACCAGTTGTGTGAGCGTTACTCGAGAAATCAGTCCACAACATGGTCATGAAACCCCTGTCTCCAACGCCACTTCAGCTGTGTGCACCACGAACACCTCTTCCATTTGGCCCAGTACGGCTCATGGTAGAACCTGCACCGCTGATGTGTGCTGGGAATGCCTCTAACAAACGGTTTACAAGAGTTGCTTGTTTGTTCAACAATATTATCTCTAGGTTCTCCTGTGGCATGATGTTCTGTAATTTGCCTTTATAGCGTGGATCGTGGATGCTGGCCAACCAGTAGTCATCATCCTTCATAATTTTGGCAATGCGGGGGTCACTTTTTAGGATCCGCAAAGCATAATCACACATGTGGGCCAATGTTCCAGGTGTCAATGATACACTGCCAGTGGTGGGTGGAGGAGCACTTTCTGCCAAATCCACATCCCTCCATTCCTGCACAAACCCTGTACCTGACCTTGCAAAGCCAACATTTTCTCTTGCCCCCTGAGAAGCATCCTCCTCCCCAAAATAATCATCCCCCTCCTCCTCCTCCTCTTCCTTTTCTTCCTCCACCTCATCCAGGACAGTTCGCTGAGCAGACAATAGGTGACTGTCATCAAGACTTCCCTCCTCCTCTTCCTCCTCTGCTGCAGATGCCTGATCCTTAGTGTGCGTCAAAGTTTGCATGAGCAGACGCAAAAGTGGGATGCTTATGCTTATGATGGCGTCGTCTGCACTTACCAGCCATGTGCATTAATCAAAACACTGAAGGACTTTACAGAGGTCTTTCAGCTTTGACCACTGAACACCCGACAACTCCATGTTTGCCCTCAAACTGCCTGACCGTGTATCCTCCCATGAATGCATTACAGCCTGCCTCTGTTCGCACAGCCTCTCAACCATGTGCATGGTGGAGTTCAACCTTGTTGCAACGTCTATGATTAGGCGGTGCTTGGTGAGGTGGAGCGATCGCTGCAGCCTCGGCATACGACTGGAGTCTACGGGTGAGCGACGGATGTGCGAGCACAGTCTTCGCACTTTATGGAGCAGGGCTGTTAAACTCGGATAATTACTTATGAAGCATTGCACCACCAGGTTCAAGGTGTGAGCCAGGTAAGGTATGTGTCTGAGTTTTGCCAGGGCTATGGCCGCCACAAAATTACGGCCGTTATCACTGACTATCTTGCTCAAGATGTAGCCTGCCCAGCCATGACTCAGTTTCTCGCTGCAATTAGTCAGCCAGTACCTCTGCGGTGTGTCTGTTGTCGCCCAAAGACATCATTTTTAAAACAGCCTTCTGACGCTTACCACTAGCTGTTCAATAGTGGGACACCTCGTGTGCAACACTGGCAGCTGCGGATGGAGTGCTCGTGCGACCGCGCTCTGTCGACGAGCTTTCGCTTCTGGAGGAGGAGGAGGAGGGTCGAACGCCTACAGCCAACTGTTGCCTAAACGTGGGCTAGGCAGCACTGTCCCACCGCCGCTGTCCCCTGTGGACCCTGCATCCAACACATTAACCCAGTGCGCAGTGATGGACACGTAACGGCCCTGGCCATGCCTACTGGCCCATGCGTCTGTTGTGAGGTGCATCTTTCCACTCACTGATTGTTTGAGTGCATGGACAATGCGGTCTTTCACATGCAAGTGGAGGGCAGGGATGGCTTTTTGAGAAAAGAAGTGCCGACAGGGTAGGTCATAGCATGGGACAGCGTAGGCCATGAGGTCTCTGAACGCTGTGCTTTCAACCAAACGGAAGGGTATCATCTCTAATGAGATCAGTTTGACAATGTAGGCATTCAAAGCCAGTGTACGCAGATGAGAGAATGAGTAATTTCTTGTCCTACTCAGAGTGTCTGGTAGGGTGAGCTGGACTTGAGAGCTGCATATGGGGGAACTAGCGGTGGACATGACGGACTGAGAGGGGGTTGGTGATGGTGGTGGTGATGGCCTAGATTCAGTCTTTCGTTGCAAAAACACCTCAACATTTCTTGCTGGTGGTGTGCTAACCGGTGGACTAACAGTGGGGGAAGTGATGGAGCGTTGCTGGCTAACTTCAGTCGGAGCAGGTGCACATGTGCTACCTGAGGTTTTGTAGTCCGTCCACGCTTGCACGTGCATGTTCATTAAATGTCTAAGCATGCAACTGGCATTCAAATTTCTGAGATTTTTCCCTTGGCTAAAGGGCCTTCCGCACTTCTTACAGATAACCTTTGCCTCATCAATAGGATTTTGGTCAAAAAAGTGCCACACTGCACTCTTCCTACTATGGTATAAACTTTCAGGGCTTGCACGCTGTGCTAATTTGACCGTGTGGCCAAGCTGTCCTGCAACTCTTTTTGTTTTTTTTTAACACCTTTTTGGACTTCTACAGGCCTGCCAGATAACCCCAGCTGCGAAGTCGATACCTGCTGCTATCCTCCTCCTCTTCTGAGATATTGCCAGTGGCACCCTCTTCCCCCACTGGATGCCAATCCGGGTCTACAACTGGGTCATCCATCACCTCCTCTTCAATTTCATCTGCACCTTCCTCTGTGTCACCGTGTAAGGTGGTACAGTATGCAGGAAGGGGCACCTGAGTTTTATCAGGGTCAGATTCTGGCTCAGTAGATTGCGAGGGCAATGTAGTGCTCTGGGTTAATGTACCAGCAGAATCATATAGCAGTGGCTGTGCATCAGTGCATTCCATGTCAGATTCATCTTGGACTGGGGAATTCAGGATTTGACTTGATAACCCAGGCATGGTATGTGAAAAGAGCTCCATGGAGTAATCTGAAGTGTGGCCTGCCGCATCCTTCACTTTTGGTGAGGGTGAAGGACACAAGAAAAGGGGTTGTTCCTGACCAGAAGCCTGCACTGAAGACTCAGTGCTTGGAGTTTTTGAAACTTTAGAAGAGGAGGCGATAGAGCAGGAGGCTGTTTTGGCAATGTAAGACAAAATCTGTTCCTGATGCTCCGGCTTTAAAAGCGGTTTACCTACTCCCAGAAAAGGGAGCCTTCCAGGCCTTCTGGAGCCAGACGATGACGCAGGCTCAACACCTCCTGCCTTAGGTGCTATTGGGCTTTTGGCACTACCAGCAGATGCACCACCACCACCATCAGTACCAGCTGGCCCCCCACGCCAACGTCCACAGCCTCTTCCACCATACTTCCTCATGTTTTGGAAAATGTACCTAAAATACCAGCACATAAATGGTACTGTATCAGAAGCGTACAGCTGTACACTGTGAAGGTGAAAAATTTAAATCTCCGTATAATTTGCAAAGTAACAGACACAGACTCTAACAGGCTCAGTTTGGATTAGACCAGAATATAAAAAGTAGAAAAAGGGTAATGTATCAGAAGTGAACAGCTGTTTACAGTGTTGGGGTAATTTTAAATCTCTTTAACCAGGGGAGGAGTCCCGAGGAGAGAATTTGCATATTCCCAGTGCCTTCTGGGATAAGTGAAGAGTCTCCACGAGCTCAAGGAACACTGGATTTTGGCCTTTGCAGCTGAAAGGAGGACATCAGTAAACCAGGGGAGGAGTCCAGAGGAGAGAATTTGCATATTCCCAGTGGCTTCTAGGATAAGTGAAGAGTCTCCACGAGCTCAAGGAACACTGGATTTTGGCCGTTGGCGCGCGCGTTTTGGCATATATTTCACCGCTTGAATATCTCTTGAACAATAAGAACATGGAAAAGGCCAAGAGCCATGTGGTGAGCTGCATTTCTTGCTACATGTTCACAGACTTACCAGTGGCAAAGCCAAACTTCACATGCCATAAATGCAAGCTTGTGTCCCTGTTGGAGGAAAAGTTGCAAAATCTGGAAGAGAGGTTATCTACATTGAAAACCATTAAGGAAGGTGAAGAGTTCTTAGACAGAGCAGAACTATCTCTTCATGTTACAGAAAGAGAAGAAATTCGAAGTGCACCTGAAGAAACAGAGAAATGGAAGCATGTGACCCAGAGAAGCAGGAGGATCGGGAGGCAGTCAGCACCAATTCTGCTTAGGAACCAGCACCAGGCTCTTACACAGGAGAATGATGAAGAAATACATCAAGATAAGACTTTGGCCACAAACAATAACCTTGTACGCCCTCAGAGTCCTCCTGAATGGAAAAAGAAAACTGTTGTGAAGAAGAAACGGAGAGTTGTTGTCAAGGGGGATTCCCTGTTGAGAGGAACAGAGGCCGCTATCTGCAGACCGGATTTAACCTCAAGAGAAATGTGCTGTCTTCCAGGTGCAAAAATTAAAGATGTGTCTGACAGGATATCAGGACTCTTCAGACCTACAGATGACTACCCATTCCTGCTAATACATGTGGGGACAAATGACACCGCAAGAAACGACCTGGAAACCATCTGCAGTGACTTTGAAAACTTAGGTAAGAAAGTGAAAGAACTGGGAGCGCAGGTGGTCTTCTCTTCCATCCTTCCAGTGGATGTCCATGGAACAAGGAGGTGGAAGAAGATTCTGCAGGTGAACAACTGGCTATGTCGATGGTGCCATCAGCAAGGATTTGGATTTTTGGATCACGGAGTGAATTACCTATATGATGGACTACTTGCTAGAGATGGGGTGCACCTTACGAAGACTGGAAAACATGTATTTGGAAGTCGCCTTGCAACACTCATCAGGAGAGCTTTAAACTAGAACAATGTGGGAAGGGAAGCAAAACGCCTGCAAAAGCCATACACCTGACAAATACTATTGAGAATTCTTCTATTAGAAGTGAAGGGGAAGAACAAAGACAAAAAAATTTACATAATAAAAATATTGGAGGAAGAGAAACCAATCACAAACTAAAATGTTTCTATACAAATGCACAAAGCATGGGCAACAAACAAGGAGAATTGGAACTACTAACGCAGGAGAAGAAGGAGAAGAAGTATGATGTCATTGGAATCACTGAGACTTGGTGGGACAATACACATAATTGGAATACAAGGCTAGAAGGATACAACTTATTTGCAAGAAACAGACTTGATAAACGAGGAGGAGGTGTCGCATTGTATGTTAGAAAAGCGTATATCTGCACAGAGATTGACGCTTCAGAGACTGGGAGTTCTGTGGAAATTGTTTGAGTAAGAATACAAGGACAGAACAATGGAAAGGACACCATTGTAGGCATTTACTACAGGCCGCCTATGCAAGCTGAAGATATGGATGAACTCTTTATGCATCAAATGGCCAAGTTCTCCAAAAAATATGACATAGTAGTCATGGGAGATTTCAACTATCCAGACATTTGTTGGGAATCTCTCTCAGGCAAAACTAACAGGTCAAGGAAATTCTTATCCTCTCTTGCTGACAACTTTATCTTCCAAAAGGTAGGGGAGAAAACAAGGGGATCTGCTACCTTGGATCTAATCCTTATAAACAGGGAAGAAATGGTTGAGGAAGTAAGAGTGGCTGGGACCCTAGGAGGTAGTGACCATGCTATTTTAGAATTTTGGATAACAAGAGGAGGAAGACCTGTGAAGACTCAGAAGTCAAGGTTAGATTTCAGAAAGGCAGAATTTAAGGGACTCAGAAAGAGAATTGGAGGGATCCAATGGCTGGATATCCTTAAGGACAAAAATGTCCAGGAAGGATGGCAAATCTTGAAAAGCCGGATTACTACCGGTAATGCTCTTTTAATGAGTCCACGACAGCACCCACTTGAGAGAGGGATCCGCCCATAGGAACAGGAAACCTACAGAGATAAAAGAGGGCGGTCCGCCTCTCCTCCTCAGTTGGATTTCAGAGTACCCGGAGGACCGCCAGTATTAGGCATTTATATTTTTCAATTTCTTCATTTCATTCAAGAAGGTATATACACAGTCTATTAACTTTCAGGGAGGGAATTGAGTGGGTGCTGTCGTGGACTCATTAAAAGAGCATTACCGGTACGTAATCCGACTTTTTACCCTTCGCCATGACAGCACCCACTTGAGAGACTTTCAGAGACTTTCACCTGGGAGGGACCACCGTGCTGAGAACTGCTCTACCAAAGGATAGGTCAGAGGAGGATGATAAATCAAGCCTGTAGTGGTTGTAAAAAGTGGAAGGAGACGACCAAGTTGCGGCCTTACATATAGACTCGATTGGGACGTCTCCTCTTTCTGCCCAGGAGGATGCCATGGCCCTGGCGGAATGTGCTTTTATGCCTTCTGGGGGATCTTCATTTTTTGCAGTATACGCCAGACAGATTGCTTCTCTGATCCACCGAGATAGGGTGGCTTTTGTGACCCCGTATCCCTTCCTTTGGCCCTGGAAGGATATAAAAAGAGCCCTACTCTTCCTCCAGCTAGCCGATCTTTCAATAAATTTTAACACTATTCTTTTCACATCTAACATGTGATATTTCTCTTCTGACAGAGAAGAAGGGTTACTAAAAAAGGAGGGTAGGTGAATTTCCTGTGATCTATGGAACTTCCCTGCCACTTTTGGTAAATATGAGGGGTCAGGTTTTAAGATTAACTGATCCTGGAATGATAGCAGAAATGGAGGATCTATAGATAATGCCTGCATGTCACTGACTCTTCTGGCTGAGGTTAATGCTACCAAGAGTACCATTTTAAGAGATATAATCTTAAGGGGTATGCAATCTAACGGTTCAAAGGGTGGACCTGTTAGGGCGTCTAGAACCAAGTTTAGATCCCAAGGAGCAATTCTAGATATATGAACTGGTGTAATTCGTTCACAAGCCTGGATGAATCTAGCTATCCATCTATTACCAGCTAGATTATAACTATAGAGTGCTCCTAGTGCAGATACTTGGACTCTAAGTGTGTTTACTGATAATCCTAGATCTTTCCCTTTTTGCAGAAATTCTAAGATAAATTTTATCGGAATCTCTTTAAAGTTGAGATCTGGATGGAATTCTAAAAATCTTCTCCATATCTTGGTGTAGATTTTAGTAGTGGTTGGCTTTCTGCTTTTTAAGAAGGTGTTGATTAATTCCTCAGAGAACCCCCTTGTTCTCAGTATTTCCCCCTCAAGTTCCACGCCGTCAAGTGGAGACTGTCCACTTGAGGGTGGAAGAAAGGCCCTTGAGAGAGAAGCCTGGGAGTTGAAGGAAGTATCCAGGGATCTGTCAAGGACATCATTTGAAGGCATGAGAACCAAGGTCTCTTGGGCCAGAATGGGGCTATCAATATTATCCGTGCCCTGTCTGCCCTGATCTTCCTGATGACTTGCGGTAGCAATATGATCGGGGGAAAGGCATATGCTAGCCTGAACTGCCACGGACTTTGAAGGGCATCCAGAATTTCTGGCTGATCTGCCATACTCAGGGAGGCGAATCTTGGTAGTTGTCTGTTCTGTCGAGTGGCAAAAAGGTCTATCTGCGGAAGGCCCCATAGTGACACAATGTTTCTGAATATTTTTTTGTTTAGGCACCACTCCTTGTCGCAGGGTGTGGCGACTTAGGAAGTCCGCTTCTGAATTGTCTATGCCTCTGATGTGAAGAGCTGACAGAGAAACAAATTTTTCCTCGGCTAAAGAAAATATTTCTTTTGTGGAAGACATTAATTTGTCCGACCATGTTCCGCCTTGTTTGTTGATATATGCCACTACTGTGGTGTTGTCCGAGAGGATTCTCACATGTTCTCCTTGAAGCTGCGGAAGGAAATGATATAGGGCATGACCCACCGCTTTTAATTCTTTGAAATTTGAGGAATCGTTTATTTGTTTTCTTCCCCACTGGCCCTGGGAAAAAATTTCTCCCATGTGAGCTCCCCATCCTGTAGGGCTGGCGTCAGTGGTAATGATACGAGAAGGTGTTATTACCCAGTCTACTACTCCTGATAATTTATTATCATCTAACCACCAGTATAATGAATGTATTACTACGTGGGATAAGGTGATTTTGTTTGTTAGATGACCTCTAGCATAGGCTTCTTCTGATATTATTTGGTGCTGTAGATCTCGGGTGTGAAATTGCGCCCACTTAACCGCCGGAATACATGAAGTGAGGGACCCCAATAGGGACATTGCTTCTCTCAGAGTCATGCGAGGTTTCCTTATTGCTGCACTGACTTTTGTTTTTATCGCTGATATTTTTACCTGTGGCAGTAGACATTTCTGCACTGTTGAATCTAATTGGAGGCCTAGAAAGGACTGGACGGACTGCGGCTCGAACCTGGATTTCTTGCTGTTTATGAGCCAGCCTAGAGCCTGTAGGGATAAGATTGCGTCATTAACCCGTGTGGTACATTGTGCTACTGAATTTCCCACTATCAAAAAGTCATCCAGATACGGTATTATTAGGGTATTTTTTTGCCGTAGGAAGGCCATTACTTCCAGCATCACCTTTGTAAACACTCTTGGTGCGATCGAAAGTCCAAATGGCATCGCTGAAACTGGAAATGATGTATGCTGCCATCTAAGGAAACTGCCACTCTGAGGTATTTTTGGTATCTGGAATGGATTGGAAGATGATAATAAGCATCTTTTAGATCTAAACCTGCCATCATGCAGTTGGGAAAAAGCAGTTTAATTGCCGATCTAATGGATTCCATTTTAAATTTTTCATTCCTGATGAACGAGTTTAATCTTTCAGATTGATAATTGTTCTGAATGAGCCATCAGGTTTTGAAACTAGGAAGAGCGGGGAGTAAAATCCTTTCCTCTCTTGCTCTACAGGCACCGAGATCAATACGTTTTTAATTATGAGATTTCTTATCTCATTTTCAAGGGCCTGTTGTTGTACCGGGCAGCTTAAGGATGTTAGTATAAACGTATTTTGGGGAATTTGATGAAATCTTATTTTTAACCCATGTTTAACTATGTCCAGGGCTCATATATTGGTAGATATTTTTCCCCATTCCTGGAAGAATGATTTCAGTCTTCCCCTACTGGGGGGACTGGTTGGTGCATTTTATCTTTCCCTACGGAAGGTATGTCCTCTAAACATAGCACCTTTATTTTTTCCTTCCTTTGATGACAAGCGGTTTTGGTTTTCAGTTGTTCTTCCTTTACCAAATGATCTCCTCTTAAACGCCCTCCTAAAGGATGGAAGAGGGGGGTTAGGGAAGGCCTTCTTTCTTTCTAATGCCTTTTTGAGGATGTTATCCAATTCTTTCCCAAATAAAAACTCACCATCACATGGAATAGTACAGAGTTTTGATTTGGATTGTGTGTCTCCTCTCCAACTCTTAAGCCATAGACTACATCTGGCATTATTTAATAGGCCTGTTGTTCTGGCCGCCAGGCGTAGTGAGTCGGCCGAGGCGTCGGCTATAAAGGTGGCCGCTCCTCGAATTAGGGGAATAGCAGCTCGTAACTTGTCTCTGGAAATTTTCTTCTCTATTTGTTGGTCAAGTTGATCAATCCAGACCAGCATAGAACGGGCCGTACAAGTACTGGCTATCGTAGGTTTGAATGTGCCAATAGCTGCTTCCCACGCTCTTTTAAGTGAGGCTTCGGCTCTGCGGTCAAGGGGATCTTTTAATAATCCTGCATCTTCCACGGTAAGGATGACTGTTTTGAGGAAGAGGTGACCGCTGCATCAACTTTTGGAACTTTAGACCAGTTTGATAATTCCTCGTCGCTGAAGGGGTATCTTCTTTTTGAGGCGGAGGGAAGATAACCCCTCTGATCCTGTTTTTCCCACTCCTTCTTAATTAAGGCTTTAATGGCCGGAATTACTGGGAACGCTCTTCTTTTCCTATCTGTTAGGCCTGCGAACATGACCTCTTGAGTGGTTTGAGGTCCCTTTACATCTGGACAGCCCATGGTGTTTCTGACAGATTTCACTAGACTGTCCATGTCCTCTAAGGAAAAACATGAACGCCCCCCCATATTTGAGGAGGATGAGGACGCAGAGGATGCAGATGATTCTGCTGTATCGGATGCTATCCCTTCCTCTGGATCTGAGTCAGAACTGGAAATTATTGCTTTTTTCTTTTTCTCCCGTATGGATGCTTTTTTGGGCTGATTAAGGGCCTGTAGTTCTGCTCTTATTATAGCCCTTATGTCCGATTCTGACACGGACGCTTGTTGCACTGTATCTTTTATGCATATTTTACATAACCTTTTTGTATATGTTTGAGCTAGTGGGCACCTACAGAGGCCACACTCTTTGTTTTTTGTTTTCCCTTTTTTCTTAGCCTGAATGATTATCCAAAGAGGGAGAGGGAGAGAGAGAGAGAGAGAGAGAGAGAGAGAGAGACACCTGTCAGCTTTTTATAGGCAGATAGTGATAACTCACCCAGTGAAGCTGTCGGTACCGTTTGGGAAGGCGGTGAAACAGGTCTCGTGGCGTGGGCTCTGTGGCTTACGTCCGAGGATTTGTGGTCTCTGGACGGAGCTTCAGTATCCTCTGCCGGGGGATGCGTGCTTTGTCCTGGGGAAGACATGCTTGCACGCTGCTACCTCTTAGCAGGGCTTTTTATCTGCCACTTCCTGTTGCCTTCTAGTACCTCCTCCTCCCCCGCTCCTCACTTTTTTTTTTTATATATAACTATGCGCCATTATATATATATATATACACATACACACCCACATATAAATATATGTACACATATACACACACATCCATCATGCATCCCTTGGGGATACATGATGTTATGCTGAACTGGGCTGCTTTGCAATTTGTGCAGCAGCCACAGCATATATCACTGAATCGATCATCTCTTTTTTTTTTTTTTACTTGTGGGTGGAGTGGATGGAGTGGATGGAGCTGGGTGGAGGGGGCGGGCGAGTGGGCAGGGCGGCGTCTCTGCTTCCTCAGCCCTCTGAATGTGTCTGCGTGATTGCTGGGGAACTTCCAGTGACCCGGAAGTTCCCCCTTACCGCTTCCTGTCGGCTCCAACGCTGACGCCGGCCCTTCTGTGCCACGCTTTCTCCGTGTGCTGGGGCTGCTATCCTGGACCCCCACACATGGTGCACCTCGCAAAATCGCGGTCGGCCTGACCCAGACCCACCATTTTGGATCCCACATGCGTGTCAGACGAGGGGGGAGCCGGATTACAGCACTCCCCCGACGCTGCTTCCGATATGGAACTCCTGCCGTTCCCAAAGAGACCGCACAGGCAGCTGCAATATCAGGTATTTCTTCCCTGTAGGGATATCCTGCGGTTTCCCATAGGAACAGGAAACCAACTGAGGGAGAGGCGGACCGCCCTCTTTTATCACTGTAGGTTTCCTGTTCCTATGGGCGGATCCCTCTCTCAAGTGGGTGCTGTCGTGGCGAAGGGTAAAAAATGAGATTCTCAAAGCACAATTGTTAACAATTCCGAAAAGAGTGAAGAATGGGAAGCATTTAACCCCTCTCTGACATCCGACGTACTATCCCGTCCATGAAACCCGTGACAATCTGACCATGGATGGGATAGTACGTCATAGCGATCAGCTGACACCCGGGACTGTGTGCCGGGAGCGGTCACGGACAGCTCCCGGCACATTAACCCCTGGCACACCTCGATCAAACATGATCGCGGTGTACCGGGACACAGGGGAGCATCGCGCAGGGAGGGGGCTCCCTGCGCGCTCCCCTGAGACCCTCAGAACAGCGCGATGTGATCGCGCTGTTCTGAGGGCTTCCTCCCTCCCAGGACCCGGATCCAAGATGGCCGCCGGGTCCTGCAGGGAGGCGGCTTCCTCAGTGCCTGCTAAGAGCAGGCACTGAGAAGCCTGCAGCGCTGCCTGTGAGATCGCTGGTGTGACAGAGTGCTGTGCACACTGTCACACCAGCGATCTGATAAAATACAGTTATGTCCCACCCTGGGACAAAGTAAAAAAGTTAAAAAAATAAAAATAAACATGTGTAAAATAAAATTCCAAAATAAATAAATAATAAAAAAAAAAATATTCCCCAATAAATTCATTTCTTCCTGTAAATAAAAAAAATAAAACAATAAAAGTACACATATTTGGTATCGCCGCGTCCGTAATGACCCCCCCTATAAAAAAAACAAAGCAAAAAATCAGTGCTTTATCATCATACCGCCGAACAAAAAGTGGAATAACACGCGATCAAAAAGACCGAAATAAATAAACATGTGTCATGGGTGCATCGCCACGAAGATCGTCGCGATTGCACATTCTGACTTCTCACAGCTGAGCTGCTGTTTCTTTGTGTTTGGTAATGAGAGAGTTAATTTTACCTAGCTCTTTGCTAAGCCTCGCCCGGCTGCTTTTGATTATGTTCTAATTAGTTTCCTTTATATTCCTGCCAGTCGGGGTGTTAGAGGCCGGTGAAAGCATTCATGTAGTCTAGCAGACTGGAGCGGTTCTGAGAATACTTAAGCTAAGAGTTCCTTAGTTGTTTTTACTCTTATAGCTTATAGTTTATCTCTGAGACCTTAGGTGTTCCTACTGTGTGTGAGTGTTGTATGTAAGACTTTATTTACTTTATTTCTTGTCTTTCTTGTATGTCTTTCTGTTCATTAACCGTTACCTGTTCATTCCCTTTGGTGGTATTCAGGGTCCTTCTTAGGACTAGAATACAGTTGGCAGGGATTGATAGGAGACAGGGTTTACGCTGGTGGCCTGGACCTCTGTACCTTTAACAGTACCTCCAGGTTGAGGGATTAGTTAGGACCCCAGTTTAGGGTCAGCTTAGACCCCGGTCACCCTCTAGCCGGAGACAGCGTATAACGGATTCCGTTTTGACCCACTGGACATTCTGTCAGGTAAATCTATGTTATCATATATCTATGCGCATGTTATATAGTATGTTGCCCTTTTGATATAGATTACTGACATCACATATATATATCTGCTATACAGCGTGACATTTTCACCGGCCCAACTAAAGATTCTCCCCAGCTGTCATGGATCCAGTAGCCCAGCTGGCCCGGCAGTTGCAGGGGTTGTCCATGGAATTTGCAGACATTAAGTCCAAGGTTTTGTCCCCCCCGGAGCAAACCAGATCTGAACCTAAGGTTGCTCTCCCGGATAGGTTCACTGGTGGGCGGGACAAATTTTTTACTTTCCGGGAGGCATGTAAATTGTACTTTCGGCTGCGGCCTCGGTCATCTGGGAGTGAAGAGCAGAGGGTGGGAATTGTTATATCGCTCTTACAAGGGGACCCTCAATCTTGGGCGTTCTCTATTCCTCCAGGCTCCCCAGATCTCCAGTCAGTGGATCGATTTTTTACTGCCCTGGGTCTGGTATATGATGATCCGGATCGAGTCTCCCTTGCTGAAACAAGGTTACGTAAAATACGGCAAGGAAATCGTCCAGCGGAGGAATATTCTTCTGAGTTCCGTAGATGGGCAACAGATACTCAGTGGAATGACCCAGCTCTTAGGAGCCAGTTTTGTCAAGGGTTGTCTGACAAATTAAAAGATGTGTTGGCTCAGTATGATTCTCCTCCATCACTGGAGGCTGCTATGGCCCTCGCTATTCGCATTGATAGACGACTTCGGGGAAGACGCGAGGTAACTCCGCCCCCCGTGATGACTCCACCTACTACTAAAGTCCCTTTTACTGAGGTTCCCCTGGTCTGTTCTGAGGAACCCATGCAGTTGGGAGGGACATCATTTTGTAGGAGGGAATCGGCGGTGCGCCGCAAGACTAGAAGGTGTTTCTTTTGCGGGAGAGAGGGACATTTTGTTGGGGGGTGTCCATCCCGGACCTCTTTGAGCCAAGGAGTTAACCTGGGAGTGTGTATTTCGTCCCCAAATCCCTCTCAGTTTCTCGTGCCTGCGGAGGTGGTGATTGGTACTAGAACTGAGAGGATTTCTGTTTTTCTTGATAGTGGGTCCGGGGCTAATCTGGTGGACGCTCGGTTTGCCCAGGTGCATGGTATGCAACTGAGTGTATTGGCCAAACCGGTCCCTATACTCTCTATTGATTCTAGACCTCTTGGTCAAGGTAGCTTGGTACAAGCTGTTCATAACATAGATCTTCGAGTAGGGGCAATACATAAAGAGAAATTGTCTTGTTATGTGTTGGAGGGTCTACCTACTCCTATTGTGTTGGGACTTCCTTGGTTGGCTAAACATAACCCAGTGATTGTTTGGCAATCCAGAAAGATAAGCCAGTGGGGTGAATTTTGCAAGAATAACTGCATGAGCACGGTCATCGGTGCGGTTGTGCCTAGGACTTTGCCTCCTTTTCTGGAGGACTTTGGGGAGATGTTCTCAGAGGAGGGGTGTAAAGAGTTACCTCCTCATCGCGCATATGACTGCTCAATAAAGTTGCTTCCTGATGCCTTATCTCGTACTTTCCCAGGGACCGGGAGGATGGAGGATCCAGTTCCTATTCCTCAGGAGGGAGTTGTAGTGTCAGCTGTATGCTCTGAGCTTGAGGGGGAGGTATTGGGGGCTCAGGGGGACGCCCCTGTGGGACTTCCAGGGAGACTGATAGTTCCAGATCGGTTAAGACTGAAGGTTACGGAGAACCATTACAAACGGATGGCTGATAGGGGAGAGTTTCTGGTCGAGATCTGAAGGTGAACGATCTGGTGTGGTTGTCTACCAGGAATATAAAACTTAAAGTTCCCTCCTGGAGGTTGGGTCCCAGATTCATTGGGCCGTACAGGATCAGTTCCATAATTAATCCTGTGGCATTTCGTCTGGACCTCCCTCCTACGTTTAAAAATCATAATGTGTTTCACAAGTCATTACTTAAAAAGTATGTGGCACCAGTCATA
Organism: Oophaga sylvatica; assembly: GCA_033576555.1. Taxonomy (NCBI): domain Eukaryota; kingdom Metazoa; phylum Chordata; class Amphibia; order Anura; family Dendrobatidae; genus Oophaga; species Oophaga sylvatica. The sequence goes on along the minus strand of JARQOD010000001.1, from coordinate 160,601,474 downwards.
CCATCACCTCTACCTCCGCCTTCAGTGGTAGTCAATGATAACGTGGAATTTCATGGGTCGAAAATCATTGACTCACGTCTCAGTCGCCGATCCCCTCAGTACTTAGTTCTTTGGAGGGGGTATGGTCCTGAGGAGAGGACGTGGGTCCCTGCGTCTGATGCTAACGCAGATCGATTGGTTCAGACCTTTCACACAACTTACCCGGACAGACCTGGTCATGAGGGTCCGGAGGCCCCTCGTAGAAGGGGGGGTACTGTCATGGGTGCATCGCCACGAAGATCGTCGCGATTGCACATTCTGACTTCTCACAGCTGAGCTGCTGTTTCTTTGTGTTTGTAATGAGAGAGTTAATTTTACCTAGCTCTTTGCTAAGACTAGGTCCAGCCTCGCCCGGCTGCTTTTGATTATGTTCTAATTAGTTTCCTTTATATTCCTGCCAGTCTGGGTGTTAGAGGCCGGTGAAAGCATTCATGTAGTCTAGCAGACTGGAGCGGTTCTGAGAATACTTAAGCTAAGAGTTCCTTAGTTGTTTTTACTCTTATAGCTTATAGTTTATCTCTGAGACCTTAGGTGTTCCTACTGTGTGTGAGTGTTGTATGTAAGACTTTATTTACTTTATTTCTTGTCTTTCTTGTATGTCTTTCTGTTCATTAACCGTTACCTGTTCATTTCCTTTGGTGGTATTCAGGGTCCTTCTTAGGACTAGAATACAGTTGGCAGGGATTGATAGGAGACAGGGTTTACGCTGGTGGCCTGGACCTCTGTAACTTTAACAGTACCTCCAGGTTGAGGGATTAGTTAGGACCCCAGTTTAGGGTCAGCTTAGACCCCGGTCACCCTCTAGCCGGAGACAGCGTATAACGGATTCCGTTTTGACCCACTGGACATTCTGTCAGGTAAATCTATGTTATCATATATCAATGCGCATGTTATATAGTATGTTGCCCTTTTGATATAGATTACTGACATCACATATATATATCTGCTATACAGCGTGACAACATGGTACCGCTGAAAACGTCATCTTGTCCCGCAAAAAACGAGCCGCCATACAGCATCATTAGCGAAAAAATAAAAAAGTTATAGCTCGCAGAATAAAGAGATGCAAAAATAATATTTTTTATATAAAATAGTTTTTATTCTATAAAAGCGCCAAAACATAAAAAAATGATATAAATGAGGTATCGCCGTAATCATACTGACCCGAAGAATAAAACTGCTTTATCAATTTTACCACACACGGAACGATATAAACGCCCCCCCAAAAGAAATTCATGAATTGCTGATTTTTGTTCATTCTAACCTCCCAAAAATCTAAATAAAAAGCGATCAAAAAATGTCACATGCTCAAATATGGTACCAATAAAAACGTCAACTTGTACCGCAAAAAATAAGACCTCACATGACTCTGTGGGCCAAAATATGCAAAAATTATTGCTCTCAAAATGTGGCGATGCAAAAAACTATTTTTTGCAATAAAAAGCGTCTTTTAGCGTGACAGCTGCCAAACATAAAAACCCGTTATAAATAGTAAATCGAACCCCCTTTATCACCCCTTTAGTTAGGGAAAAATAATAAAATTAAAAAAATGTATTTATTTCCATTTTCCCATTAGGGTTAGGGTTAAGGTTTGGGTTGCGGCTACAGTTAGTTTTAGGGTTGGCGCTAAAGTTAGTATTAGGGTTATGGTTGGGATTAGGGTTAGGGGTGTGTTGGGGTTAGGGTTGGAGTTAGAATTGGGGGGTTTCCGCTGTTTAGGCACATCAGGGGCTCTCCAAATGTGACATGGCGTCTGATCTCAATTCCAGCCAATTCTGCGTTGAAAAAGTCAAACGGTGCTCCTTTACTTCTGAGCTCTGACATGCGCCCAAACAGTAGTTTACTCCCACATGGGGTATCAGCGTACTCTGGACCCCAAGAGTTATTGTGCAATTTGTCCTATTTCTTCTGTTACCCTTGGGAAAATAAAAAACTGGGGGCAAAAATATCATTTTTTTTTTAAAAAAAATGATTTTTTTTGTTTTTACGGCTGTACTTTATAAACTTCTGTGAAGCACTTGGGGCTTCATAGCGCTCACACACATCTAGATAAGTTCCTTGTGGGGTCTATTTTCCAAAATGGGGTCACTTGTGGGGGGTTTCCACTGTTTAGGCGCATCAGGGACTCTCCAAATGCGACATGACGCCCCCAGACCATTCCATCAAAGTCTACAATCCAAAACGTCACTACTTCCCTTCCGAGCCCCAACGTGTACCCATACAGTAGTTTTCTCCCACATATTGGGTATCCGCGTACTCAGGACAAATTGGACAACAACTTTTGGGGTCCAATTTCTCCTGTTACTCTAGAAAAAAATAAAATATTGGGGGCGAAAAAAATAATTTTTGTAAAAAAAAAATATATTTTTTATTTTTACGGCTGTACATTATAAACTTCTGTGAAGCACTTCGGGGTTCAAAGTGCTCACCACACATCTAGATAAGTTCTTTGTGGGGTCTATTTTCCAAAATGGGGTCACTTGCGGGGGTTTCCACTGTTTAGGTGCATCAGGGGCTCTCCAAATGCGACATGACGCCCCCAGACCATTCCATCAAAGTCTGCAATCCAAAACGTCACTACTTCCCTTCCGAGCCCCAACGTGTACCCATACAGTAGTTTTCTCCCACTTATTGGGTATCAGCGTACTCAGGACAAATTGGACATCAACTTTTGGGGTCCAATTTCTCCTGTTACCCTTGTGAAAATAAAATATTGGGGACGAAAAAATCATTTTTGTACAAAAAAGTGCTCACCACACATCTAGATATGTTCCTTGAGGGGTCTAGTTTCCAAAATGGTGTCATTTGTCGGGGGTTTCCACTGTTTAGGCAGATGAGGAGCTCTCCAAACACGACATGGCGTCCAGCCAATTCTGCGTTGAAAAAGTCAAACGGCGCTCCTTCCCTTCCAAACTCTGCCATGCACCCAAACAGTGGTTTACCCCCACATATGGGGTATCAGCGTACTCAGGACAAATTGCACAATAACTTTTGGAGTCTTGTTACCCTTGGGAAAATAAAAATTGGGTGAAAAGATCAATTTTGTGGAAAAAATATGATTTTTTAATTTTACGGTTCTACTTATAAACTTGTGTGAAGCACTTGGGGGTTCAAATTGCTCACCAAAGATCTAGATAAGTTTCTTAGGGGGTCTAGTTTCCCAAATGTGGTCACTTGTGGGGGGTTTCCACTGTTTAGGCACATCAGGGGCTCTCCAAATGCAACATGGCGTCCAATCTCAATTCCAGCCAATTTTGGTTGTAAAAAGTCAAATGGTGCTCTGTTGTGAATGGGTTTGAGATGAGTTCTGAGCAGAGGCTCCCTCTGGTGGTTACAAGCGGTGCTAGTCTGTCCAGTGAAGATTGTGAGGACTGGGAATCAGGTGTTACTGATTGGTCTTATATAAGGGAGTCACCTTCCCATCAGGGTTGCCGGTGATCAATTGTTCTGGTCTGGATCCTTTATTCCTGTTTCCCTTGTAGCCTGCTGTGTCGTGTCTGCATCTCCTGCTAACAGATAAGACATTTTCTTCTTTTGTGTTTGTGCTATATTTTTGCATTTTGTCCTGCACTTCTGTGGGGCCTTCAGGGTCCCCTCCGGGGGCTTCTGCCCTCTCAGTTTTGTTCAGCCACTGATGTTTGTACTTTTGCTTTTTCCAGTTTTTTCAGTGGCTGCTGTTTTGATTTTGTTACACCAGAGAACTAATTTAGGTGGAAGAGGTCGTGTGATCTCAGGTGTTTTTGAAATTAGTAGAGTTGGTGCCTTTCAGGGTTTTCTGGGATTGCAGTAAGTACCCTTCCTATCCTTTTCTATTTAGTTAGTTTGGGCCCCAGCGTTTGCTCATACTATTTTCTTTCTGTGTCAGTATTTCATCTTGTCTAACCGCCATTACATGTTTGGGGGCTTTCTATTATCTTTGGGGTTCTGCTCCGGGGCAGATAGCTTTCCTATTTCTATCATTAGGTGTAGTTAGTTTCTCAGGCTGTGACGAGGCGTCTAGGACCAACGTAGGAACGCTCCACGGCTGCCTCTAGTTGTGGTGGTTAGTCAGGGTACTGCAATCTCATAGATTCCAACTGCTCTGGTGTATTGCCTTTTTTACCTGCACTCCTCAGCTACCGAAACATAACAGTATCACCGGCCTAAAAATTGAAAATTGTATGGTACTCACAGAAGGGAAAAATATTGTGAAAGAAAAAAGGTTGTCAGAGTTGTCAGAGATATTTTTCTGTTTGTTGCATTTTTTTTTTTCCCTCTGTATCTCTGGGTGCTGGGGAGGATCTTTTCTCTCAATGGAGTTTGCACAGTTGTATGGCCGTGTGGATCAGCTTGCCACTGAGGTTCGGAGTATTGCTATCTATCTTGCTGGGTTGCTGTTGTGGAACCTAGGATTCCCATGCCAGATTTGTTTTTAGGGGATCGAGCTAAGTTTCAGAATTTCAAAAATAATTGTAAATTGTTTTTTGCCTTAAAACCTAAGTCCTCAGGGAACGCAGCGCAGCAGGTTCAAATTATCATCTCTCTCCTGCGCGGCGATCCTCAGGATTGGGCTTTTTCCCTGATACCTGGGGATCCTGTTTTGAGTGATGTTGATGCGTTTTTTCAGGCCTTGGGGTTATTGTACGATGAGCCTAATGTCACTGATCAAGCTGAAAAAGCCTTGTTGGCATTAAATCAGGGGCTTGATGACGCTGAGTTATACTGTCAGAGATTCCGTAGGTGGGCAGTCCTGACCAAATGGAATGACGACGCTTTGGCAGCCCTTTTCCGGAAGGGTCTGTCTGATAATGTAAAGGATGTTATGGTGGGATTCCCTGTCCCCTCTGGTCTCAATGATTCTATGTCATTAGCGATTGAAATTGACAGACGTTTGCGTGAGCGGAGAAGTATGCGTGGAATGGTGTTGCCTTGTGAACCAGCTTCTGAACCCATGCAGTGTGATAGAGTGGTGTCTGGGGCACAGCGTCATGAGTTTCGAAAGCGCAATGGGTTATGTTTCTACTGTGGTGATGCCTCTCATGCTATTTCAGTCTGCCCTAAGCAGGGAAGACGTTTTGCACGCTCAGTTGCTTGGGTAGTGTTCAGACTAGGTTTTTATTAACTGTCACTCTGATATGCTCTCTGTCCTCATTTTCTGCTCAGGCTTTCGTTGATTCTGGAGCAGCTATTAACCTGATGGATTATGATTTTGCTAAACGTTGTGGATTTCCCTTGATACCCCTACAGAAGTCTATTCCCCTACTGGGGATCGATTCTACCCCTTTGGCTGAGAATAAACCCCAGTTTTCTACTCAGGTGATAATGAGGGCTGAACCTGATCACCAGGAGTGCTGCAAATTTTTGGTTCTGTATAATCTGCATGACATTATCGTGCTGGGTTTTCCTTGGTTACAGTCTCATAATCCTGTTTTGGATTGGAAATCTGTGTCTGTAACCAGTTGGGGCTGCCAATGTGTTAATACCAACACTCCTGTTTTTTCTGCCTCCCCCCAGGCTCAGGATGTTCCTGACTTTTTGATTGATTTTTCTGATGTGTTTAGCAAAAGTAAATCTGCATCCTTGCCTCCCCATAGGAGCTATGACTGCGCTATTGAATTAGTGCCGGGTAGTAACTTCCCTAAAGGTCGCCTTTTTAACTTGTCTGTACCTGAACATGACGCTATGCGGTCTTATATCAAGGAATCATTGGAGAAGGGTCATATCAGACCATCCTCTTCACCCTTAGGTGCCGGTTTTTTTTTTGTGGCCAAAAAGGATGGTTCATTAAGGCCGTGTATTGATTATCGTCTCTTGAACAATATTACTGTGAAATATCAATACCCGTTACCCTTGATTTCTGACCTGTTTTCCAGGGTGAAAAACGCTACTTGGTTTACCAAGCTTGACCTCAGGGGGGGCGTATAACCTTATTCGCATTAAGCACGGGGATGAATGGAAGACGGCATTCAATACCCCTGAAGGGCATTTTGAGTACCTGGTGATGCCCTTTGGGCTCACTAATGCTCCTTCCGTCTTCCAGTCCTTCATGAATGACATTTTCAGGGATTTTGTGGACAAATTTCTGATTGTTTATTTGGATGATGTCTTGATTTTTTCTAATGACTGGGACTCTCATGTGAAACATGTTCGAACTGTATTCCAGAATTTGAGAGAGAATGCTCTGTATGTGAAGGGATCAAAGTGTCTTTTTGGCGTACAGAGGATCTCATTTCTGGGATTCATTTTGTCCCCATCTGTTATTGAAATGGACCGGTCAAGGTTCAGGCCATCTGTGATTGGGTCCAACCTACTTCATTAAAGGCTCTTCAGAGATTTTTGGGTTTTTTGCCAATTTTTATCGTAAATTTATTGGTAATTTCTTGGTTATTGTTAAAACCATTAACTGATTTGACCAGAAAGGGTTCTGATGTGGTGAATTGGCCTCCTGAGGCAGTCTCTGCATTTCAGGAAACTTAAGCAGAGATTCACTTCTGCTCCTGTTCTATGGCAGCCTGATGTTTCTCTGCCATTTCAGGTGGAGGTTGATGCCTCTGAAATTGGGGCAGGTGCCGTTTTGTCCCAAAAAGATCCAGAGACCTCTAAAAGTAACCCTTGTGCCTTTTTCTCTCGAAAATTTTCTCCTACTGAACGTAATTATGACGTGGGTAATCGGGAGTTATTGGCCATGAAGTGGGCTTTTGAAGAGTGGAGACATTGGCTGGAGGGAGCCAAACATCAGGTGGTGGTCCTTACGGACCATAAGAATCTGGTCTATCTGGAATCTGCCAAGCGACTCAATCCTAGACAGGCCAGGTGGGCCTTGTTTTTCACACGTTTTAATTTTGTGGTTTCCTTTCTTCCTGGCACTAAGATGCCCTCTCGAGGAGTTTCCTTGGGGGACTCTCTGAGTTATCTGATCCTTTGTTATTTTGAAAGAGGGTGTAGTTCTTTCCACCATCTCGCCCAATTTGAGACTTGGCTCTGGAGGGGTGTCAGGAGGATAGGCCCGAGCGCTGCCCTGTTGGAAAATTGTTTGTCCCGGACCAGTGGAAAAAGAGGTAATGTCTGAGATTCATTGTTCCGCATTGGCTGGGCATCCCGGAATTTTTGGTACCAGAGACTTGGTTAGTCGGTCCTTTTGGTGGCCTACCTTGTCTCGTGATGTCAGGGAATTTGTGCAGTCCTGCGGGACTTGCTCTCGCTCCAAGCCTTGCTCTCGCTCTAGTGGTTTGTTGATGCCATTGCCTGTGCCCAAGAGACCATGGACCCATATCTCTATGGATTTCATTTCCGACTTCCTGTTTCTCAGAGAATGACCACCATCTGGGTAATTTGTGATAGGTTTTCCAAATGATACATCTTGTGCCATTACCTAAGTTGCCTTCCTCCTCTGAATTGGTGCCGTTGTTCCTTCAGCACGTGGTTCGTTTACACGGCATTCCTGAGAACATTGTGTCTGATAGAGGAGTCCAGTTTGTTTCCAGATTTTGGAGACTTTTTGTTCTAAACTGGGTGTTCAATTGTCTTTCTCCTCGGCATTTCATCCTCAGACCAATGGTCAAACTGAGAGAACAAACCAGACATTGGAGACTTATCTAAGATGCTTTGTGTCTGCTGATCAGGATGACTGGGTCTCTTTTTTGCCTTTGGCTGAGTTTGCTCTTAATAATAGGGCTAGCTCTGCCATTTGATGTCTCCATTTTTTTGTAATTCTGGGTTTCACCCTCGATTTTCTTCAGGAAAGACGGAGGCTTCTGTCTGTCCAGGTGTTGACTCTGTTGTGGAGCGTATGCAACAGATTTGGGACCAGGTAGTGGAGAGGTTGTCCCTCTCTCAGAGAGGGCCCAGCGGTTTGCTAACCGGCATAGGACTGATGGTCCTTGGTTTAAAGTGGTGGACTTGGTCTGGTTGTCCTCAAAGAATATTCCTATGAGAGTAGCATCTCCTAAATTTAAGCCTAGGTTCATTGGACCTTATAAGATCATGGAGATTATTAATCCTGTTTCTTTTCGTTTGCTTCTTCCAGGGACATTTAAGATCCATAACGTGTTCCACAAGTCCTTGTTGAAGAGGTTTGTTGAGCCAGTGGTTCCTGCTGCTGTGCCTCCTGACCCTGTTTTGGTTGAGGGCAATCTGGAGTATGTGGTTGAGAAAATATTAGATTCTCGTTTTTCTAGACGGAAACTCCAGTATTTGGTTAAATGGAGAGGTTATGGTCAGGAAGACAATTCTTGGGTGTTTGCTTCGGACATCCATGCTAGGAGACTTATCCGTGCGTATCATAGAACTCATCCTGACCGACCTGGTTGCTCAAATGAGGGTTCGGTGACCCCTCCTCAAGGGGGGGTACTGTTGTGAATGGGTTTGAGATGAGTTCTGAGTAGAGGCTCCCTCTGGTGGTTACAAGCGGTGCTGGTCTGTCCAGTGAAGATTGTGAGGACTGGGAATCAGGTGTTACTGATTGGTCTTATATAAGGGAGTCACCTTCCCATCAGGGTTGCCAGTGATCAATTGTTCTGGTCTGGATCCTTTATTCCTGTTTCCCTTGTAGCCTGCTGTGTCGTGTCTGCATCTCCTGCTAACAGATAAGACATTTTCTTCTTTTGTGTTTGTGCTATATTTTTGGATTTTGTCCTGCACTTCTGTGGGGGCCTTCAGGGTCCCTCCGGGGGCTTCTGCCCTCTCAGTTTTGTTCAGCCACTGATGTTTGTACTTTTGCTTTTTCCAGTTTTTTCAGTGGCTGCTGTTTTGATTTTGTTACACCAGAGAACTAATTTAGGTGGAAGAGGTCGTGTGATCTCAGGTGTTTTTGAAATTAGTAGAGTTGGTGCCTTTCAGGGTTTTCTGGGATTGCAGTAAGTACCCTTCCTATCCTTTTCTATTTAGTTAGTTTGGGCCCCAGCGTTTGCTCATACTATTTTCTTTCTGTGTCAGTATTTCATCTTGTCTAACCGCCATTACATGTTTGGGGGCTTTCTATTATCTTTGGGGTTCTGCTCCGGGGCAGATAGCTTTCCTATTTCTATCTTTAGGTGTAGTTAGTTTCTCAGGCTGTGACGAGGCGTCTAGGACCAACGTAGGAATGCTCCACGGCTGCCTCTAGTTGTGGTGGTTATCAGGGTACTGCAATCTCATAGATTCCAACTGCTCTGGTGTATTGCCTTTTTTACCTGCACTCCTCAGCTACCGAAACATAACAGTGCTCCTTCCATACCGAGCTCTGCCGTGCGCCCAAACTGTGGTTCCCCCCACATATCGGGTATCAGCGTACTCAGGACAAATTGGACAAAAACTTTTGTGGTCCAATTTCTCCTGTTACCCTTGGGAAAATAAAAAATTAGTGACTTAAATAATTTTTGTGGAAAAAAATAGGATTTTTTATTTTCATGCCTGGGCATTATAAACTTGTGTGAAGCACTTGGGGTTCAAAGTGCTCACCAAAGCTCTAGATAAGTTCCATAGGGGTCTAGTTTCCAAATGTGGTCACTTGTGGGGGGTTTCTACTGTTTAGGCTCATCTGGGGCACTGCAAACGGAACATGACCCCCATCAACGTCTGCATTCCAAAACGTTACTACTTCCTTTCCAAGCCGTGCCGTGCGCCCGAAAAGTTTTCCCCCCCCACATATTGGGTATCAGCGTACTCAGGACAAATTGGACAACAACTTTTGGGGTCCAATTTCCTTGGGAAAAATCAAAAATTTGGGACTAAAAAATCATTTTTGTGGAAAATTGTTTCTTTTTTTTTTCACACCCAGGCATTATAAACTTTTGAGAAACACTTGGGGGTTCAAAGTGCTCACCACAGATCTAGATAAGTTACTTAGGGGTTCTAGTTTTCAAAATGGGGTCACTTGTGGGGTTTTCCACTGTTTAGGCGCATCAGGGGCTCTCCAAACGCGACATGGCATCCAATCTCAATTCCAGCCACTTTTAGTTTGAAAAAGTCAAACTGCGCTCCTTCCCTTACAAGCCCTGCTGTGCGCACAGACAGTGGTTTCCCCCCACATATGGGGTATTGGCGTACTCAGGAGAAATTGCACAACAACTTTATCTGTCCATTTTCTTCTTTTACCCTTGTGAAAATAAAAAAAAGTTTGTAAAAGATCATTTTTGTGGCTAAAAAGTTAAATATTCATTTTTTTTCTTCCACGTTGCTTCAGCTCCTGTGAAGCACCTGAAGGCTTAATAAACTTCTTGAATGTGGCTTTGAGTACCTTGAGGGGTGCAGTTTTTAGAATAGTGTCACTTTTTGGTATTTTCTGCTATATAGACCCCTCAAAGTGACTTCAAATATGAGGTGGTCCCTAAAAAAATGGCTTTGTAAATTTTGTTGTAAAAATGAGAAATCGCTGGTCAAATTTTAACCCTTATAATTTCCTAAGAAAAAAAAATTTTGAGTCCAAAATTGTGCTGATGTAAAGTAGACATGTGGGAAATGTTATTTCTTAACTATTTTGTGTTACATATTTCTCTGTTTTAAGGGAATAAAAATTCAAAGTTTGAAAATTGCAAAATTTTCAAAATTTTCGCCATATTTGCATTTTTTCAAAAATAAACGCAAGTTATATCGAAGAAATTTTACCAATATCGTGAAGTACAATATGTCACGAGAAAACATTTCAGAATCACGAAGATCCGTTGAAGCGTTCCAGAGTTATAACCTCATAAAGTGACAGTGGTCAGAATTGTAAAAATTGGCCCGGTCATTAACGTGCAAACCACCCTTGGGGGTGAAGGGGTTAAGGAAACCAGGATGGATAAACACAGAACTTAAACACATGCTAAAAAGGAAGAAAGAAATGTTTATCAAATGGAAAGAGGGAGGCATATCTAAAGAATATAATGCAGTCTGCAGAACCTGCAGGGCACAAATCAGATTATCTAAAGCTGACAATGAATTAAGGCTTGCAAGTGACATCAAAAGCAACAAAAAAGGATTTTGGGGATACATCAAAAGTAAAAGAAAAGTCAAAGATGCTATAGGATTTTTACAGGATGAAAATGATGAAATGGTAAGACAGGATGTTGAGAAGGCTGAACTGTTAAATTCCTATTTTGCATCTGTTTTCTCTCAGAAAGGAAATGTAACATCAACTGATCTTCACTGTCCTATTAAAGGAATAGAAGAATCCAGGATATCTATAAACAGAAAGACAGTGAGGAAACACTCAGCTAACCTAAATGAATTCAAGTCTCCAGGTCCAGATGAATTACACCCCAGAGTACTGAAGGAGATAGCAGAAGAAATTCTTGAACCACTGTCCATAATCTTTGAAAATTCTTGGAGAACAGGAGAAGTCCCAGAAGACTGGAGAAGAGCAAATGTTGTTCCTATCTTCAAAAAGGGGAAGAAGGTGGACCCAGGGAACTACAGGCCGGTGAGTCTGACTTCTATACCAGGAAAGATCTTTGAACAAATTATTAAAGAACATGTATGCAAGTACCTGAATAAGAATGAAGTGATTAAACAGAGTCAGCATGGGTTTGTAACTAATAAGTCATGTCAGACTAACTTAATTTCCTTCTATGACAGAATCACTGACTGGGTGGAAATGCTGTAGATATAGTATATCTTGACTTCAGCAAAGCATTTGACAAAGTATCTCACACAATCCTTATTGAAAAAATGACAAAGTATGGAATGGACAAGGCAACTGTTAGGTGGATTCATAACTGGCTTAGTGATCGGACCCAAAGAGTGGTCGTAAATGGCTGCACATCCAGTTGGAAGAATGTATCAGGTGGGGTACCACAAGGCTCTGTTTTGGGCCCTGTATTGTTCAACATCTTTATCAATGATTTAGATGAAGGAATTGAGGGTAAACTGATCAAATTGCTGATGACACAAAACTAGGAGGGATAGCTAATACTAGAGAAGAGAGAGAGGATTCAAAAAGATATAAATAAACTGGAGCAGTGGGCAGCAACTAACAATGGATTTTAACAGGGAAAAATGCAAAGTACTACATCTGGGCAATAAAAATGAAAAAAGCATATACAAAATGGGAGGAATAGGGCTAAGTAACAGCACATGTGAAAAAGACTTGGGTATACTAATTGATCACAGACTGAACATGAGTCAACAGTGTGATGCAGCAGCAAAAAAGGCAAATGAAATTCTAGGATGTATCAACAGAAGCATACAGTCTAGATCACATGAGGTCAATATTGCCCTCTACTCCTCTTTGGTCAGACCTCATCTGGAATACTGTGTCCAGTTTTGGGCACCACATTTTAAAAAAGACATCAACAAACTGGAACAAGTTCAGAGAAGAGCCACCAGAATGGTGACCGGTCTGCAAACCATGTCCTATGAGGAACGGTTGCAGGATTTGGGAATGTTTAGCTTGCAAAAAAGAAGACTGAGAGGAGACTTAATAGCTGTCTACAAATATCTCAAGGGCTGTCACATTGTAGAAGGATCATCTTTATTCTCATTTGCACAAGGAAAGACTAGAAGCAATGGGATGAAACTGAATGGGAGGAGACACAGATTAGATATTAGAAAAAACTTTTTGACAGTTAGGGTGATCAATGAGTGGAACAGGCTGCCACGAGAGGTGGTGAGTTCTCCTTCAATGGAAGTCTTCAAACAGAGGCTGGACAGACATCTGTCTGGGATGATTTAGAGAATCCTGCTTTGAGCAGGGGGTTGGACCAGATGGCCCAGGAGGTCCCTTCCAACTCTACTATTCTATGAGTCTATGATTCTCTATATTTCCAGAGTCAGACACAGACTCTCACAGGCTCAGTATGGATTACACCAGAATATAAAAGCAAAAAAGTGCACTGTATTAGAAGCGTACAGCCGTATACAGTGCTGGAGTAATTTGTAATCTCCGTATATATTTCCAGAGTCACACACAGACGCTCACAGGCTCAGTATGTATTACACCAGAATATAAAAAGTTGAAAAAGTTGGGGTAATTTTAAATCTCCGTATATATTTCAGGAGTAACTCACAGAGGCTCACAGGCTCAGTATGGAGTAGACCAAAATATGAAAAGCAGAAAAAGTGTACTGTATCAGTAGCGTACAGCTGTATACAGTGATGGGGTAATTTTAACTCTCAGTATATATTTCAGGAGTAATACCCAGACGCTCACAGGCTTAGTAAGAAGTAGACCAGAATAGGAAAAGCAGAAAAAGTGTACTGTATCAGTAGCGTACAGCTGTTTACAGTGTTGGAGTAATTGTAAATCTCCGTATGTATTTCCGTAGTAACAGACAGACGCTCACAGGCTCAGTATGGAGAAGACCAGAAGATGAAAAGAATAAAAAGTGTACTGTATCAGTAGCGTACAGCTGTATACAGTGTTGGGGTAATTTTAAATCTCAGTATATATTTCCGGAGTAACAGACAGACGCTCACAGGCTCAGTATGGATTAGACCAGAATATAAAAAGCAGAAAAAGTGTACTGTATCAGTAGCGTACAGCTGTATACAGTGTTGGTGTAATTTTAAATCTCCATATGTATTTCCGGAGTAACAGACAGACGCTCACAGGCTCAGTATGGATTAGACCAGAATATAAAAAGCAGAAAAAGTGTATTGTATCAGTAGCGTACAGCTGTATACAGTGTTGGGGTCATTTTAAATCCCCATATATATTTCAGGAGTAACAGACAGACGCTCACAGGCTCAGTATGGAGTAGACAAGAATATGAAAAGCAGAAAAAGTGTACTGTATCAGTAGTGTACAGCTGTATACAGTGTTGGGGTAATTTTAAATCTCTGTATATATTTCCGGAGTAACACACAGACACTTTCTCAGTATGGATTTGAACGTAATACAGAATGCAGAAAAACGGTACTGTATCAGAAGATACCAGCTGTATACGTTTTTGGGGAAAAATTAAATCTCCGTGTATATTTCTGAAGTCACATACAGACGTTTTCTCAGTATGGATATGAACGTAATACAGAAGGCAGAAAAACGGTACTGTATCAGAAGATACTAGCTGTATACGTTTTTGGGGAAAATTTAAATCTCCATATATATTTCCGGAGTCACACACAGATAGTCAGTAGAGTTGAGCGAAACAGGTCGGTCAGATTCAAAAGTCGCCGACTTTCGCCAAAGTTGGGTTTCATTGGCCGAAACCTGACCATAGCGTGCAGTTGGCCATGCGGTCGTCGACCCGAGCCCCCAAGTTAGTTTTCCCATAATGCTTGCAGGCGCCTTTTTTCAGCCAATGAGCAAGGACATACACTGTGGGCAACGAGATGACATGTTCAGCGTCCACAACCATCTTAGAGAAGGGCATTGCTGTGATTGGCTTGCTTTGGGGGCGTCATAGTGTCTATAAAAGCCCTCAACGCCGACCTCCATTTTACTGCTGCCGATATTAACAATAGGGAGAGGTTGCTAACGCTGTTTATCAGTAGGGAGAGAGTTAGTGCAGGAAAGAGAAGTTCTTCTGTGCTTGTGCTGATAGCAATTGTGCTGTTTAGTTAGTGTGCAGTGACAGGGGAGGATTTTCTGTTGGCATATGCAACAGATTAGGACTTATTATAAGTAAAAGGAGGACTTTATGCTGACCTGACAGTAGATGGCGATGTTGTGTAACGTTTCCTTCTGTTTATTTCTTATACAATACATTAGTCTCACTTGTAGTTTCACTTTCGTTTTGTTCCTGTTTTCCCAATGCAATGCTGAAATGACTGTGCATTATTCCTTTACTTCATGTTGTTACAAGTAAAAGCTTGTTATCCCATGCAGCCTGCTCTGTGAAGTTTTCTACTGCAAAGGTGTGGATTCAGAAGCTGTGCAACAGGTTATGGGTAGTGTTGAGCGATACGATACTGCAAATATCGGGTATCGGCCGATATTAGCTGTATCGGGCTTTCGATTCCGAGTACCGATATTTTCGTCATATCGGATACCGGAATCGGGATTGTCACTGTCACTGTCCGTCGGTCGGGTCTGTCAGGAGTCAGCGGGTCAGTGTCCGTCGGTCGGGTCTGTCAGGAGTCAGCGGCACTTACCTGGCAGAAGATCTCCGGCGGTCACGGGCTGGACTGCTTCATGGCCGCCATCATCTTTCCCCGGCGGTCACATGCAGTTTTTCGCGATAACTGCAGTGACTGCTGGGTAATCCCGGCCGTAAAGCAGTCAGTCCGATGACGTCACCGCCGGGGAAGCAGGTAATCAGCTGTGCTGCGTCGCGATGACAGGCTCTGCCTGTCATTGCGATGTAGCAGAGCTGGATCGTCGTGGGACTGTCGTTACTATGGACTGCGTCGGACAGGTGGTATACTGTTGTTTTGTTTTTTTTCTTTTTTTACAGGAGATCGATGGCGTCGCAGGAATGAGAGTGTAATAAAATTAATGAAAACTGTGTTGTCTCTTTTATTTCATTAAAAGACTTTTTTCTTGCTTTGTCTTTTTTTTATACATTTAATAACTTTGGGATTAATAATGGATCAGTGTCTTATTGACACCTCTCCATTATTAACCGGGCTTATTGTCACCGTGCAATCAACGGTGACATTAACCCCTTATTACCCCACTTGCCACCGCTACAGGGCAGTGGGAAGAGCCGGGTAAAGTGCCACAATTGGCACATCTTTTGATGCGCCAAATGTGGGGCTGCTGTAGCCTGGTATTATCAGGCTGTTGAGGGCCAAAATCCATGGGCCTTGACAGTCTTTTAATACCAGGCCGCAGCAGTCTGCATTTTACTTGGCTGGTTAACAAAAATAGGGGGACCCCTACGCCGTTTTTTTTTTCGAGGGGATCCCCTATTTTTGTTAACCAGCCAAGCTAAGCAGACTGCTGTGGCCTGGTATTATCAGGCTGGCAAGGTCCATGGATATTGGATCCTTACCAGCCTGAAAATCCAGGCCTCAGCGGTCTGCTTCATCTGGCTGGTTAACAAAAATAGGGGGGACCCCACGCCAATTTTTTTCGAGGGGAACCCCTATTTTTGTTAATCAGTTCCCTCTGACGTCACTGATTGTGTCCCTGGCTGACCTGAAGTGAAAGTGGAAAGCAATCAATTAAGCTTTCCACTTCCTCGCCTGTCAGCCAGGAGAGGAACTCATTCATTTGGGGGTTTACTGTGAGGCTGCAGCATTAGCTGCGGTCCCTGCAGTAAACATTAACCCTTTCTGAAGGATTACACCGTGGAACCTGACTGTGCATGGGATAGGTGTCATGTGTGCATCGCCACGAAGATCGTCGCGGTTGCACATTCTGACTTCTCACAGCTGAGTTGCTGTTTCTTTGTGTTTGGCAGTTAGGGAGTTAATTCTGTCTGTGCTCAGTTCTGGGACTGGGTGCAGTTTCTTCCGGCTGCAATTAATTATTTGTTGATTGGTTTCCTTTAAATCTCTGGTTGTCTGTGTTGGGAGTTGCCAGTGAAATTCTTCATGCAGACCACAGATAGGATTGTATCTGTATGGACTTAAGTTAAAGAGCTCCTTAGTTGTTTTGGGCTCACCTTGCTTGGAGTTTAATGTCCCAGATCATTTGTGTTCCTTCTGTGTTTGAGTGTGTATGCAAGTCTGTGTTTTCTCCAGTCTGTCTGATTTGTCTAATCTGTGTATTTGGCAGAGATCAGCCCATGTCCCTTTGGTGGTGATCAGGATCCTTCTTAGGACTGATTGCAGGGTTCGGGGACTGATGGGAGACAGGGTTGGGCTGGAGACTTGGACCTCTGAACCATTGTCAGTGCCTCCAAGGTGAGGGATTAGTTAGGACCCCAGTTTGGGGTCAGGTTAGACCCCGGTCCTCCTCTTTCCTGTGACAGTGTATCAAGTCCTCAAGATTAACCCTGAGTTCAACGGATATCGTGTCAGGTAAATCTATTCTATATTTACATGCTGATGTTGCTAATCTATATGTTGTATAGAGTGTTGTTCTTTTAAGAATAGTTTACTGACATCGTACACATATCATAAGACCGCGTGACATTGATATCGTGTCAGGTAAATCTATTCTATATTTACATGCTGATGTTGCTAATCTATATGTTGTATAGAGTGTTGTTCTTTTAAGAATAGTTTACTGACATCGTACACATATCATAAGACCGCGTGACATTTTCACTGGCCCATAAAATTATTCCCAGTTGCCATGGATCCAGTAGCCCAGCTGGCTCTGCAGTTGCAGGGATTATCCATGGAGCTGACGGACATTAAGTCCAAAGTTTTGTCTCCCTCGGAGCAAACCAGATTTGAACCTAAAGTAGCTCTCCCGGACAGGTTCACTGGTGGGCGAGACAAATTTTTTACCTTCAGGGAAGCATGTAAATTGTATTTTCGGCTTCGGCCTCGATCATCAGGGAGTGAAGAGCAGAGAGTGGGAATTGTTATCTCGCTCCTACAAGGGGACCCTCAATCCTGGGCCTTCTCCCTTCCTCCGGGATCCCCGGCTCTACAGTCAGTAGATCGATTTTTTACTGCCCTGGGTTTGGTATATGATGACCCAGATCGGGTCTCTCTTGCTGAGACAAAATTACGTAAGATACAGCAGGGAGATCGTCCGGCGGAGGAATTTGCTTCTGAGTTCCGTAGATGGGCCACAGATACTCAGTGGAATGACCCAGCTCTTAGGAGCCAGTTTTGTCATGGGCTTTCTGACAAACTAAAGGACGTTTTGGCTCAGTATGATTCTCCTCCATCACTGGAGGCTGCTATGGCCCTAGCTATCCGTACTGATAGACGGCTCCGGGAGAGGTGCGAGGTAACTCCGCCCCCTGTTGTTACTCCACCTACTACTAAAGTCCCTTATGTTGAGGTTCCCCTTGTCTGTTCGGAGGAGCCTATGCAGTTGGGAGGGACATCATTTCGTAGGAGGGGATTGGCGGTACGCCGCAGGACTAGAAGGTGTTTCTTCTGCGGGAAAGAGGGAAATTTTGTTGGGGGATGTCCATCCCGTGCCTTGTTGAGCAAAAAGTCGCCGGAAAACTGTTAATCCCAGGTTGTGTGGTGGACGACAACCTGGGAGTATGTATTTCGTCCGCTAGTTCTTCTCAGTTCCTTGTACCAGTGGAGGTGGTGGTTGGTACGAGAGTGGAGAGATTTTCTGTTCTTCTTGATAGTGGGTCCGGGGCTAATCTGGTTGACACTCAGTTTGCTCAGGCTCAAGGTATGCATCGAGTGTATTGGTCAAACCGATCCCTATATTCTCCATTGACGCCAGGCCTCTCGGCCAAGGTAGCTTTGTTCATGAGGTTCATAACATTGACCTTCGGGTAGGGGCAATACATAGGGAACTATTATCTTGTTATGTGTTGGAGGGTCTACCTACTCCTATTGTGTTGGGACTTCCTTGGTTGGTTAAACATAACCCTGTGATTAATTGGCAGTCCAGAGATATAAGCCAATGGGGGGAGTTTTGCAAAAGTAACTGCATGAACACAGTCATCAGTGCGGTCGTGCCTAGTACTTTGCCTCCTTTTTTGGAGGACTTTGGGGATGTGTTCTCTGAGGAGGGGTGTCAGGAGTTGCCTCCTCATCGCGTGTATGACTGCTCTATTAATTTACTTCCTGATGCTAAGTTACCTAAAGCTAGGTTATATAACCTTTCTGGTCCTGAGAGGCAGGCTATGAAAGATTATATTTCGGAAAGTCTGGCCAAAGGGCATATTAGACCTTCATCTTCCCCAGTGGCCGCGGGGTTCTTCTTTGTGAAGAAAAAAGATGGAGGCCTACGCCCTTGCTTGGATTTCCGCGAACTTAATCGGATTACTGTTCGAGATCCGTATCCACTCCCTCTGATTCCTGATCTCTTCAATCAAATTGTTGGCGCCAAATGGTTCTCTAAATTGGATCTCAGGGGGGCGTATAATCTGATTAGGATAAAAGAGGGGGATGAGTGGAAAACGGCGTTTAACACGCCGGAGGGACATTATGAGAACCTTATCATGCCTTTTGGTCTGACTACTGCACCAGCAGTATTCCAACATTTTGTTAATGACATTTTTCGTCATCTGGTGGGGCTGTTTGTGGTCGTATATTTGGATGACATTTTAATTTACTCACCAGATCTTGTGTCTCACCAGGAGCATGTGAGACAGGTGTTGCAGATCTTGCGAGACAATAAACTATACGCCAAACTGGAAAAGTGTGTATTCGCCGTACAGGAACTTCAGTTTTTGGTTTCTTGGTGTCAGCCTCCGGTTTCCGTATGGACCCTGAAAAGGTGAGAGCAGTGCTTGAATGGGATCAGCCAGAGGATCTTAAGGCTCTGCAGCGTTTTCTGGGGTTTGCTAACTACTACCGGAAATTTATTTGTAATTTCTCATCTGTTGTCAAACCTCTCACTGACATGACAAGAAAAGGGACGGATTTTTCTAAATGGTCGGACAAAGCTTGCCAAGCTTTTTCCTCTTTGAAAAAATGTTTTGCTTCGGCACCCGTTCTCATCCAACCAGATGCATCACAGCCGTTCGTTGTGGAGGTGGACGCGTCTGACGTAGGGGTGGGTGCAATATTGTCCCAGGGTTCGTCCCCTGGTAAATGGCATCCGTGCGCTTTCTTTTCTAAAAAATTGTCGTCCGCCGAAAGGAATTATGATATCGGCAATAGGGAACTTTTGGCCATTAAGTTGGCTTTTGAAGAATGGCGTCACTTTTTGGAGGGGGCAGTCCACCCGGTCACCGTCATTACTGATCACAAGAACCTGCTGTATTTGGAATCTGCTAAGCGTCTGAATTCCAGACAAGCTCGATGGTCGTTGTTTTTTACCAGGTTTAATTTTGTTGTCACTTATCGCCCTGGATCTAAGAATGTTAAGGCGGATGCCTTGTCTCGCAGTTTCCCAGGGGCCGGGAAAATGGATGACCTGATTCCTATCCTTCAGGAGGGGGTGGTAGTGTCGGCTGTATGTTCTGAGCTTGAGGAGGAGGTGTTAGAGGCTCAGGGGGACGCCCCTGCAGGACCTCCAGGGAGACTGTTTGTCCCAAATCAGTTGAGACAAAAGGTTATTGAGGCACATCATAATTCTGCTTTAGCAGGACATCCAGGGAGTAAGGCTACTTTAGATCTCCTTTCTCGCCGGTTTTGGTGGCCTAACGTTAATAAAGATGTTTTAACTTTTGTCGCGTCCTGTGGGGTTTGTGCTCGCTCTAAGACCCCTCATACCCGTCCGTCTGGGACCCTCTTACCCTTGAAACTTCCGGAGCGTCCATGGACTCATTTGTCTATGGACTTCATCACGGACCTTCCTCAGTCGTCAGGGAAGACTGTCATACTGGTGGTTGTTGACAGGTTCAGTAAGATGGCACATTTCATTGCTCTTCCTGCCCTCCCTAATGCTAAAACTCTGGCGCAGGTGTTCATTGGGGAGATTGTGAGACTTCATGGGTTGCCTTCTGATGTGGTGTCAGATAGGGGGTCTCAGTTTGTGTCCAAGTTTTGGAGGGCATTTTGTTTACGTCGGGGGATGCAATTGTCATTTTCCTCGGCTTTTCATCCGCAGACCAATGGTCAGACAGAGCGTCTGAATCAAAGCCTAGAGACTTATCTTCGGTGTTTTGTCTCAGAGAACCAGGAGGACTGGTCTTCTTTCTTGCCTCTGGCAGAGTTCGCTCTTAACAACAGGCGGAGCGAGTCCACTGGTAAGTCCCCGTTTTTTGGGGCATATGGTTTTCATCCCCAGTTTTGTACATTCAATGGGGGGGGCCCTTCTGGGGTTCCTGAGGAGGAGCGTTTCTCGTCGTCACTTGCTTCAGTGTGGAGAGGTGTATTGAATAATCTGAGTGCTATGGGGAACCGTTATAAACGTATGGCTGATAGGAGGTGAGTTTCTGGTCCAGATCTTAATGTGAACGATCTGGTATGTTGTCTACCAGGAATATAAAACTTAAAGTTCCCTCCTGGAAGCTGGGCCCCAGATTCATCGGGCCGTACAGGATCAGTTCCATAATTAATCCTGTGGCATTTCGTCTGTACCTCCCTCCTACGTTTAAAATTCATAATGTGTTCCACAAGTCATTACTTAAGAGGTACGTGGCACCAGTCATACCATCACCTCTACCTCCTCCTCCAGTGGTGGTCAATGGTAACTTGGAGTTTCAAGTGTCAAAGATCATTGACTCACGTCTGAATCGCCGGTCCCTTCAGTACTTGGTGCATTGGAAGGGGTATGGTCCAGAGGAGAGGACGTGGGTTCCTGCGTCTGACATTAACGCAGATCGTTTGGTTCGACCTTCCACAGAACTCACCCGGGCAAACCTGGCCCTGAGGGTCCGGAGGCCCCTCGTAGAAGGGGGGGTACTGTCATGTGTGCATCGCCACGAAGATCGTCGCGGTTGCACATTCTGACTTCTCACAGCTGAGTTGCTGTTTCTTTGTGTTTGGCAGTTAGGGAGTTAATTCTGTCTGTGCTCAGTTCTGGGACTGGGTGCAGTTTCTTCCGGCTGCAATTAATTATTTGTTGATTGGTTTCCTTTAAATCTCTGGTTGTCTGTGTTGGGAGTTGCCAGTGAAATTCTTCATGCAGACCACAGATAGGATTGTATCTGTATTGGACTTAAGTTAAAGAGCTCCTTAGTTGTTTTGGGCTCACCTTGCTTGGAGTTTAATGTCCCAGATCATTTGTGTTCCTTCTGTGTTTGAGTGTGTATGCAAGTCTGTGTTTTCTCCAGTCTGTCTGATTTGTCTAATCTGTGTATTTGGCAGAGATCAGCCCATGTCCCTTTGGTGGTGATCAGGATCCTTCTTAGGACTGATTGCAGGGTTCGGGGACTGATGGGAGACAGGGTTGGGCTGGAGACTTGGACCTCTGAACCATTGTCAGTGCCTCCAAGGTGAGGGATTAGTTAGGACCCCAGTTTGGGGTCAGGTTAGACCCCCGGTCCTCCTCTTTCCTGTGACAGTGTATCAAGTCCTCAAGATTAACCCTGAGTTCAACGGATATCGTGTCAGGTAAATCTATTCTATATTTACATGCTGATGTTGCTAATCTATATGTTGTATAGAGTGTTGTTCTTTTAAGAATAGTTTACTGACATCGTACACATATCATAAGACCGCGTGACATTGATATCGTGTCAGGTAAATCTATTCTATATTTACATGCTGATGTTGCTAATCTATATGTTGTATAGAGTGTTGTTCTTTTAAGAATAGTTTACTGACATCGTACACATATCATAAGACCGCGTGACAATAGGTAAGAATAATTTTGCTTTTTTATTTTATTTTTATTACAGGAAATGGTTTTTGCAGTCAAATAAAAGATGGTCAAAAACATGTGTCTTTATTTCATTAAAATTATTTTTAATTAAAGTGTGTGTGTTTTATTTCATGCAATAGGATTAATAATTGATAGTTGTCTAATTGACAGCTCTCAATTATTAACCTGGCTTAAGGTCACCTTTCAATTGCAATGTGGCTTTAACCCCATATTAACCCATTCGCCACCGCTACAGGGCAATGGGAATAGACGGGCAAAGTGCCAGAAAGGGCGAATCTAATTATAGATTTGTCTTTTCTGGGGTGTCTGGGGGCAGATGTTAGTTTGCCAGGGGGGCCAAAAATAATGGTCCCTCTCTGGGCTATTATTATCTGCCCCCATTCGCTGGCTTTGTCTGTCTGGTTGCGAAAATAGGGCGGGAGCCCACGCATTTTTTTTAAACAATTTTACACCTCATATATATATATATATATATACATGTCATTGAATTTGTGACACATATATATATATATATATATATATTTATATTTATAGTTCATACACTTCTACATAGTATAATAGCCGCTAATTCAATTGACGGCTTTTGTGAAATGCAGAACTGACATGAAATGACACTTGGTGTACATAGGGTTAACCATGTCTTTTCATGTCCTTTGCTATCTGATTTGCACAAACAATTACATCAGTCTATGTGTGCAAAATTTCACACCTGTAGGGGTTAATTAAAGGTGTAAATTCGTAGCAAAAAAGTCCGTTTTTTTTACAACGAATTTACACCTTTAATTAACCCCTACAGGTGTGAAATTTTGCACACATAGACTGATGTAATTGTTTGTGCAAATCAGATTGCAAACGACATGAAAAGACATGGTTAACCCTATGTACACCAAGTGTCATTTCATGTCGGGTGCTTCTGTCTTTTCACAGAAGCCGGCTTTACCCGGCAATTGAATCAGAGGATATTTTACTATGTAGAAGTGTATAAACTATACATATATGTATATATATATGTCACAATGACATGTATATATATATATATATGTATTCTATGTGTGTATATTTAGTGTTTACAAGGAAATAAAGGGTTTTTTTAGTTGCGATATTTTGTTCCCATAGACTTACATGGGACTTCCGGTATCGGAATCGGATATCGCCGATATTTAGTGATATCGGCGATACCATTCCGATCCGATATTTTTAGATATCGAGCAGTATCGCTCAACACTAGTTATGGGTCCAGGACACAGCGTACCCAGATACAGCGTAACCAGAAAATCCAGACACCAGAGAATCCAGACACCACAGATCCCAAGCACCAAGAATACCAGATACCCAGGACACTGGAACTCTCAGCAAGACCCTAGTGAATGCAGAAGAATTCTTCAGTACAACTCTCTAAACAAGTAAGTTATATAAAGATGATGAATAACACAGAATTGAAATTCACAGTAGCTAAACTGAATGATGAGAACTATCAGCTATGGAAGTTCAAAGTAGAGATGTTATTGTCTAAAGATGATTTATGGGAAGTAATCACTACAGATAGACCTGATCAAGATAATCAGACATGGGATAAGAAAAATAGACAAGCGAGAGCCACCATTAGCTTATTAGTGGATGATGCTCAATTAATACATATAAGAAATGAAGAAACAGCGAAAGGAATGTGGGAAGAATTAAGAAAGCTATATGATAGACCCAGCTTAAATCACAAGTTATTTTTATTAAGAAAGCTTTACAGTATGAGACTAAGTGCAGACATTGACATGCAGAAGTATATATTCTCTATTATGGAAGTGATAACATCTATTCGTGAAGACATTAAAGAAAGTCATATAGCAGCAACTTTATTGTGCAGTTTACCAGATTCATTTAATGCTTTAATAAATGCACTAGAGACAAGACCTGAAACAGACATTACCTTAGAGTTTGTGAAGACCAGACTCATAGATGAATATCAGAGAAGAAAAGAACAAAGCAATGATTCTTCTACTGAAAAGATAGTGAAAACGCTCTTAAAGCTACAGAATTTAAAAAATCCTATAATAAAGAGACAAGAGAATGCTTCAGATGTAAGAAAAAAGGTCATTTAAAGAAATGGAAAGCAGAACAACAAAAAATACAACATAAAAAGCATGCACAGAAAGTAAAAGACACAATTTCCGATTCGTGTGAGAATAATTGGAATGGCACATTCAAAATAACAGACAAGAAATCATCACTTGGTTGGTTTATTGATTCAGGAGCAACGAGTCATATGACAAGTGACAAGAATTTCTTTACTGATCTTGATTTGATCTTGATTTGATTTGATTTAGATAAGAAAGAAGCCATTTATCTTGCAGATGGAAGCAAAATAACCGCAGAAGGTATCTGACAAGGCATGCTAAATTGTTCAAACAAGTTCGGACAAGATTCAAAGATACTTGTACAGGATGTGTTGTATGTTCCAAAATTGGAAGGCAGATTATCATCTCTGAAACATTTAACAGCAAAAGGACTAACAGTAAAATTCAAAGACAATGAGTGTGCAATTATTGCAGGAAACAAGTTGATAACCAAAGTCAAGGCAGATGAACAATTATATCATTTTGACAAACCAAAGAAACAAATGAAGGTATGTGCACATGATCACAAAAACTGTATTCACATGTGGCATAGACGTCTAGGACATAGACACCCGGATATTATAAGGGAACTACAGAGAAAAGAATTGACAAAATATTTAAAGATATCAGATTGCTCAATTACCATAAGATGTGAATGTTGTATAAAATCCAAAGCCACAAGGATATCTATTCCAAAAGAAAGTGAAATGAAAAGCGAAAGACCACTTGATTTGGTGCATACTGACGTATGTGGACTAGTGTTGAGCGATACTGCTCGATATCTAAAAATATCGGATCGGAATGGTATCGCCGATATCACTAAATATCGTCGATATCCGATTCCGATACCGGAAGTCCAATGTAAGTCTATGGGAACAAAATATCGCAACTAAAAAAAACCTTTATTTCCTTGTAAACACTAAATATACACACATAGAATACATATATATATATATATACATGTCATTGTGACATATATATATATATACATATATGTATAGTTTATACACTTCTACATAGTAAAATATCCTCTGATTCAATTGCTGGGTAAAGCCGGCTTCTGTGAAAAGACAGAAGCACCCGACATGAAATGACACTTGGTGTACATAGGGTTAACCATGTCTTTTCATGTCCTTTGCTATCTGATTTGCACAAACAATTACATCAGTCTATGTGTGCAAAATTTCACACCTGTAGGGGTTAATTAAAGGTGTAAATTCGTTGTAAAAAAAACGGACTTTTTTGCTACGAATTTACACCTTTAATTAACCCCTACAGGTGTGAAATTTTGCACACATAGACTGATGTAATTGTTTGTGCAAATCAGATAGCAAAGGACATGAAAAGACATGTTAACCCTATGTACACCAAGTGTCATTTCATGTCGGGTTCTGCATTTTCACAAAAGCCTGCAATTGAATTAGCGGCTATTATACTATGTAGAAGTGTATGAACTATAAATATAAATATATATATATGTGTCACAAATTCAATGACATGTATATATATATATATATATGAGGTGTAAAATTGTTTAAAAAAAATGCGTGGGCTCCCGCCCTATTTTCGCAACCAGACAGACAAAGCCAGCGAATGGGGGCAGATAATAATAGCCCAGAGAGGGACCATTATTTTTGGCCCCCCTGGCTACTAACATCTGCCCCCAGACACCCCAGAAAAGACAAATCTGTAATTAGATTCGCCCTTTCTGGCACTTTGCCCGTCTATTCCCATTGCCCTGTAGCGGTGGCGAATGGGTTAATATGGGGTTAAAGCCACATTGCAATTGAAAGGTGACCTTAAGCCAGGTTAATAATTGAGAGCTGTCAATTAGACAACTATCAATTATTAATCCTATTGCATGAAATAAAAATAAAACACACACACTTTAATTAAAAATCATTTTAATAAATAAAGACACATGTTTTTGACCATCTTTTATTTGACTGCAAAAACCATTTCCTGTAATAAAAATAAAATAAAAAAGCAAAATTATTCTTACCTATCCCATGCACAGTCAGGTCCCACGGTGTAATCCTTCAGAAAGGGTTAATGTTTACTGCAGGGACTGCAGCTAATGCTGCAGCCTCACAGTAAACCCCCAAATGAATGAGTTCCTCTCCTGGCTGACAGGAGAGGAAGTGGAAAGCTTAATTGATTGCTTTCCACTTTCACTTCAGGTCAGCCAGGGACACAATCAGTGACATCAGAGGGAACTGATTAACAAAAATAGGGGTTCCCTTCGAATAAAAAATGGCGTCGGGTCCCCCCTATTTTTGTTAACCAGCCAGATGAAGCAGACCGCTGAGGCCTGGATTTTCAGGCTGTTAAGGAGCCAAGATCCATGGACCTTGCCAGCCTGATAATACCAGGCCACAGCAGTCTGCATATCTTGGCTGATTAACAAAAATAGGGGATCCCCTCGAAAAAAATTGGCGTGGGGTCCCCCCTATTTTTGTTAACCAGCCAGATGAAGCAGACCGCTGAGGCCTGGTTTTTCAGGCTGGTAAGGATCCAATATCCATGGACCTTGCAAGCCTGATAATACCAGGCCACAGCAGTCTGCTTAGCTTGGCTGGTTAACAAAAATAGGGGATCCCCTCGAAAAAAAAACGGCGTAGGGGTCCCCCTATTTTTGTTAACCAGCCAAGTAAAATGCAGACTGCTGCGGCCTGGTATTAAAAGACTGTCAAGGCCCATGGATTTTGGCCCTCAACAGCCTGATAATACCAGGCTACAGCAGCCCCACATTTGGCGCATCAAAAGATGTGCCAATTGTGGCACTTTACCCGGCTCTTCCCACTGCCCTGTAGCGGTGGCAAGTGGGGTAATAAGGGGTTAATGTCACCGTTGATTGCACGGTGACAATAAGCCTGGTTAATAATGGAGAGGTGTCAATAAGACACCGATCCATTATTAATCCCAAAGTTATTAAATGCATAAAAAAAAAGACAAAGCAAGAAAAAAGTATTTTAATGAAATAAAAGAGACAACACAGTTTTCATTTCTTTTATTGTACTCTCATTCCTGCGACGCCATCGATCTCCTGTAAAAAAAGAAAAAAAACAAACCAACAGTATACCACCTGTCCGACGCAGTCCATAGTAACGACTGTCCCACGACGATCAGCTCTGCTACATCGCAATGACAGGCAGAGCCTGTCATCGCGACGCAGCACAGCTGATTACCTGCTTCCCCGGCGGTGACGTCATCGGACTGACTGCTTTACGGCCGGGATTACCCAGCAGTCACTGCAGTTATTGCGAGAAACTGCATGTGACCGCCGGGGAAAGATGATGGCGGCCATGAAGCAGTCCAGGCCTGACCGCGGAGATCTTCTGCCAGGTAAGTGCCGCTGACTCCTGACAGACCCGACCGACGGACACTGACAGTGACAGACCCGACCGACGGACACTGACAGTGACAGTGACAATCCCGATTCCGGTATCCGATATGACGAAAATATCGGTACTCGGAATGAAAGCCCGATACAGCTAATATCGGCCGATACCCGATATTTGCAGTATCGTATCGCTCAACACTAATGTGGACCCATGAAAGTGACTACATCATGAGGCAATAGATACATGTTGACTTTTATAGACGACTACTCAAGATACACAGTCACATACTTAAATAAGAACAAAAGTGAAGTTTTTGATAAACTTGTAGACTATGTAACAAGATCAATTAACAAATTTCAAAGGAAGCCAATTGTCATCAGAAGTGATAATGGAGGTGAATTTACAGGTCACTGAATAGAAGACTCCTTAAGACAAAATGGAATAGAACATCAGAAAACTGTTCCATACACACCTGAACAAAATGGAGTAGCAGAAAGGAAAAACAGAACTCTAACAGAGATGATGAGATGTATGCTGACAGATTCTAAACTACCAGAGAAATATTGGGGTGAGGCAGCAATGACAGCTACATATCTACAGAACCGACTTTTTTCCAGAAAACTCCATATGAACTGTGGCAAGGTATGAAACCAAGAGTCAATCATTTAAAAGTTTTTGGATGTAAAGTTTTTATATTCATTCCAACAGAAAAACGTTCCAAACTTCAAAACAGATCCATGGAAGGAATATTCATTGGATATAGTGAAAACTGCAAAGGATATAGAATCCTAGATCCCAAAACAGACAGTTACAGTGAGTAACAGTGTGACATTCATTGAAGATTTAAATAAAGACATTATGATTTCAGTTGAAACAAAAAATGAGAAAAACAATAGTGACATAACTGAAGAAATATCTGATGAGAAAGAAGCAGAAATGAATGAAGAACAAAATACTGAAAGTGAAGAATCACAACTACAAACAGACACAGAACCAAGACGTTCAATAAGAGAGAACAAAGGAAAACCACCAAAACGTCTCTCATACAAGACAAGTATAAAAAAAATCTATGAGCCTACATCTTGGGAAGACATATCTAAACTTCCTGAAGAAGAAGCTAATAAATGGATAGAAGCAACAGAAACAGAAATTAAATCCATGCATGATTCAAATACATGGACACTAACAGATTTGCCAGAAGGAAGAAAAGCCATAGGATGTAAATGGATTTTTAAAGTAAAATACCAAACAGATGGCACACCTGAATGATATCGAGCAAGACTAGTAGCTAAAGGGTATTCTCAAAAATATGGAGAAGACTATGATGAAACATTTGCTCCAGTTGTCAAACACACTACAATAAGAACTTTACTTACAGTTGCAGCAATGGAAAAGATGGAACTAAGACATCTGGATGTAAAGACAGCTTTTTTGAATAGAGATTTAACAGAAGACATTTTTACATGGAACAACCTCCAGGATTCAAAGATGAAAGAAATCCAAACAAAGTTTGTAAACTACAGAAAAGCATATATGGTTTAAAGCAAGCAGCTAAAGCGTGGAATGAAAAAATCACGGAAGTACTAACAAATGAAAATTTCAAAGACGCAAAGCTGATCCATGCTTGTACACAAAAAGGCTGAGTAATAGATGGATTTATGTACTCATATATGTAGACGACATTTTGATTTTTTTAAACAAGAAAGGGATAAAGAAAACATTCTAAAAACCCTGAAACAACATTTTGAAATCAAAGACTTGGGAAATGTAAAACAGTACCTAGGAATACAAATAGAAAGAGAAGAAGACGGAAGTTTCCTACTGAATCAAAATCACATGATTCAAGACATAACAGAAAAATTTGGACTAAAGGATGCAAAAACAGTAAAGTCTCCAATGGAAACTAATTATCTCAAAGAGATGAACAGTGAAAAGAATATGCTACCAAACAATGAAGAATACAGAACAGCAATAGGAAACTACTGTATCTAGGACCGTTACAAGACCAAGACATCGCAGCAGCAGTAGGAATCCTGAGTAGAAAGGTATCAAAACCAAATAAAGCTGATTGGATTGCCGTGAAGAGAGTAATACGTTATTTGAAAGGAACTAGCAATATTAAGCTGAAATTACCCACAGGTGATAATTGCATTTTAACAGGATATGTTGATGCAGATTGGGCTGGAGATCCAACTGACAGAAGATCTACCAGTGGACATATTTTTTTTTCTCTCAGGTGGACCAATAAGTTGGACAAGTAAGAAACAGTCAATTGTGACACTATCTTCAACAAGCAGAATATGTTGCAGCAGCACATGCGAGTCAAGAAGTACTGTGGTTAAGATAGTTGCTAACAGACCTAGGACAACCACAGTTGGAACCAGCAATACTAAAAGGGGACAATCAAGGATGTCTTGTTCTTGCTCAGATGGAAAGAGCCAATCCAAGAACCAAGCACATTGATGTGAAGTATCATTTCTTGAGAGATCATCAGGACCAAGGAGTCTTGAAGTTGGAGTATTGCCCTACTGAAGAAATGACAGCAGACATCTTCACAAAGGCGTTGAATGCTGATAAACATCAGAGACTAATAAAAAAGTTGGGTTTGATTGAATAAGTCCTTACTGTTGAGAAAGGGTGTTGGCATATGCAACAGATTAGGACTTATTATAAGTAAAAGGAGGACTTTATGCTGACCTGACAGTAGATGGCAATGTTGTGTAACGTTTCCTTCTGTTTAATGTATTGCATAAGAAATAGTCTCACTTGTAGTTTCACTTTCGTTTTGTTCCTGATTTACCAATGCAATGCTGAAATGATTTTGCATTATTCCTTTACTTCATGTTGTTACAAGTAAAAGCTTGTTAACCCATGCAGCCTGCTCTGTGAAGTTTTCTACTGCAAAGGTGTGGATTCAGAAGCTGTGCAACATTTTCTTGTGTGCAGCAGCGCTGGTTATTAGGCTGCCTGATAGCTGTATTGCTGTGTGTACACTGCTGTGCAGACTGCTTTTTACACAGCACTAATACTTTGATTTTTTTTTTCTGCACACTTACCGACAATTCATTTTTTCCCACACCGTATAGAGTTGTACGCTCCTCACACACTACCGTGTACCGGCTGGTATCACGGACAAATACATGCTGACTATCTGTGTGTGAATCCGGAAGTATATACGGAGATTGCAATTTTCCCCTACACCATATACAGCTGTCCGCTTCTGAGACAGTACCGTATATCTGCTCTTTGTATTATGGTCAAATCCATACTGAGTGATCGTCTGTGTGTGACTCCGGAAATATATACGGAGATTTAAATTTTTCCCAAAACCGTATACATCTGTCCGCTTCTGATAAAGTACCGTATATCTGCTCTTTGTATTATGGTCAAATCCATACTGAGTAAGCGTCTGTGTGTGACTCCGGAAATATATACGGAGATTGCAATTTTACCTACACTGTATACAGCTGTCCGCTTCTGATACAGTACTGTATTTCTGCTCTTTGTATTACGGTCAAATCCATACTGAGTGAGCGTCTGTGTGTGACTCCGGAAATATATACAGAGATTTAAATTTTCCCCTACGCCATATACAGCTGTACGCTCCTCATACAGTACCATATATCTGCTGGTATTTTTGGTACATTTTCCCAAACATGAGGAAGTATGGTGGAAGAGGCCACGGATGTGGGCGGGGGGGGCCAGCTGGGAATGATGGTGGTGGTGCATCTGCTGGTAGTGCCAAAAGCCCAATAGCACCTAAGGCAGGAGGTGTTGAGCCTGCGTCATCGTCTGGCTCCAGAAGGCCTGGAAGGCTCCCTTTTCTGGGAGTAGGTAAACCGCTTTTAAAGCCGAGCATCAGAAACAGGTTTTGTCTTACATTGCCAAAACAGCCTCCAGCTCTATCGCCTCCTCTTCTGAAGTTTCAAAAAATGTAAGCACTGAGTCGTCAGTGCAGGCTCCTGGTCAGGAACAACACCTTTCCTTGTGTCCTTCACCCCCACCAAAAGTGAAGGATTCGGCAGGCCACACTTCAGATTACTCCATGGAGCTCTTTCCACATACCATGCCTGGGTTATCAAGTCAAATCCTGAATTCCCCAGTCCAAGATTAATCTGACATGGAGTGCACTGATGCACAGCCACTGCTATCTGATTCTGCAGGTACATTCACCAGAGCAGTACATTGCCCTCGCAGTCTACTGAGCCAGAATCTGACCCTGATGAAACTCAGGTGCCCCTTTCCGCATACTCTAACACCTTACACGGTGACACAGAGGAAGGTGCAGATGAAATTGAAAAGGAGGTGATGGATGACCCAGTTGTTGACCCGGATTGGCAATTCATTGGGTGAAGAGGGTGCCGCTGGCAGTAGCTCAGAAGAGGAGGAGGATCCGCGGCAGGCATCGACATCGCAGCTGCGTTTATCTGGCAGGCCCGTAGCAGTCCAAAAACGTGTTAATAAAACAAAAAGCGTTGCAGGACAGCTTGGCCAGACAGTCAAATTTGCACAGCGTGCAAGCCCTGAAAATTTATCCCATAGTAGGAAGAGTGCAGTGTGGCACTTTTTTGACCAAAATCCTATTGATGAGGCAAAGGTTATCTGTATGAAGTGCGGAATGACATTTAGCCGAGGGAAAATCTCCGAAAATTGAATACCAGTTGCACGCTTAGACATTTAAACACCATGCACTTGCAAGCTTGGACGGACTACAAAACCTCACTGACTTTAAACGCCTACATTGCCAAACTGATCTCATTAGAGATGATGCCCTTCCGTTTGGTTGAAAGCGCAGCGCTGCAAGAGCTCATGGCCTACGCTGTCCCACACTATGACCTACCCAGTCAGCACTTCTTTTCTAGAAAAGCCATCCCTGCCCTCCACCTGCATGTGAAAGACCACATTTTCCATGCACTCAAACAATCACTGAGTAGAAAGGTGCACCTCACAACAGATGCATGGGACAGTATGCATGGCCAGGGCCGTTACGTGTCCATCGCTGCGCACTGGGTTAATGTGGTGGATGCAGTGTCCACAGGGGACAGCGGGGGTGGGACAGTGCTGCCTAGCCCACGGTATAGGCAACAGTTGGCTGTAGGCATTCGACCCTCCTCCTCCTCCTCCAGAAGCAAAAGCTCGTCAACAGAGCGCAGTCGCACGAGCACTTCATCCGCAACTGCCAGTGTTCCACTGTACCACGAGGTGTCCCACTATCGAACAGCTAGTGGTAAGCATCAGCAGGCTGTTTTAAAGATGATGTCTTTGGGCAATAACATGTAATAAATAAACTCTACACTCAACTTAAATGATAATTGTGTCATTTATTGTAGTTCAGTGATGCCAGTGATGCCAAACGTTTCGGTCATCAGACCTTCATCAGTAACGTATATCACAGAACGATGCTGACAGTGTTATAGATCAGACATGTGTCCCTATAATATTAATGCGGTTCCTGCCGCTACTTATTCGTGCGTGAACCACGGAAAAGAAATGGTCATCTGCAGTATAAACGGATTGATAGGTGTAAACGTATAGTGACCTTATTCTGTGACTGTTAAGTCCTTGTCTGAGCTTATGCTGCTGCCCTGAGGTAGCCACCGCTACCACTACAGCGGTGGATACCGCGGCAACCGCTACCTCAGGGCAGCAGCATAAGCTCAGACCGAAACGTTTGGCATCACTGGCATCACTGAACTACAATAAATGACACAATTATCATTTAAGTTGAGTGCAGAGTTTATTTATTACATGAGTACGGTTTGGGAACTTACTCTTGCACCAATACATTGATTGTGCACACGTATTTTTGTATTGATTTGGGCAATAACAGACACACCGCGGAGGTACTGGCTGACTACTTGCAGCGAGAGACTCTTTGGCCCAGGGCCCACGAAAACCTGGAGTCAGCCCTGCCCCCCCCACAACTTTAGCCAAATAACCCCCAGTTTTCAATGCGTTACTATTATTATAAAGTAAATTAAGGTTGACAAGCTTAAGTAATAAGAATTGATGTCGTTGGCATTGAAATGGGCACTGTAGGTGTGTTTACTGTCCTTCACTCCATGGCGTCTTTTGTTCCCCATTGACTTGCATTGGGGTCGGATTTTCGACTCCGACCCGACCTTTTCCGTTAGTCGGCCGACTTCGTTCGACTCGACTTTTGAGAAAGTCGGGTTTCACGAAACCCAACTCGACCCTAAAAAAGGCAAAGTCGCTCATCTCTAATAGTCAGCATGTACTTGTCCGTGATACCAGCTGGTTCATGGTAGTGTGTGAGAAGCGTACAGCTCTATACGGTGTGGGGAATAATGAACACTCGGCAACAGTGCAGAAAAAAAGAATAAAAGTATTAGTGCTGTGTAGGTGCTGTGTTAAAAAGCACTCTGCACAGCAGTGTACACTGTTGTGAATGTGCTAGAAATGAATTCTGAGCAGAAGCTCCCTCTGGTGGTTACAAACAGTACTGAACTATCCAATGAAGATTGTGAAGATTGGCGATCAGGTGTTACTGACTGGCCTTATATAAGGGAGGTTCCCTCCCATCAGGGTTGCCGGTGATCAATTGTTCTGGTCTCATCTTTGATTCCTGTTCACTTTGTAGCTTGCTGTTTCGTGCCTGCATCTTCTGCTAACAGATAAGACATTTTCTTCTTTTAGTTTTTTGTGCTTGCTTTTTGCATTTTGTCCTGCACTTCTGTGGGGTGTGCCGGGTCCCCTCCGGGGGCTTGTGCTCCTCTCAGTTTAGTTCAGCCACTGTTGTTTGTTCATTTGCCTTTTCCAGTTTTTTCAGTGGCTGCTGTTTAGTTTTGTTACACCAGAGAACTAATTTAGGTGGTAGAGGTCGTGTGATCTCAGGTGTTTTTGTAATTAGTAGTGTTGGTACTTTTCAGGGTTTTTTGGGATTGCAGTAAGTGTCCTTCCTATCCTTTTCTATGTAGGAAGTTTGGGCCCCAACGTTTGCTCATACTATTTTCTGTCTGTGTCTGTGTATTTCCTCTTGTTTAACCGCCATTACATGTTTGGGGGCTTTCTATGTTCTTTGGGGATCTGCTCCGGGCAGATAGTTTTCCCTTTCTGTCTTTAGGTGTAGTTAGCTTCTCAGGCTGTGACGAGGCGTCTAGGACCAACGTAGGTACGCTCCACGGCTGCCTTTAGTTGTGGTTTTTAGTCAGGGTACTGCAATCCCATAGATTCCAACCTCTCTGGTGTATTGCCTTTTTTGCCTGCTCTCCTCAGATACCAAATCATAACAGTACACATGGCAATACAGCTAGCAGGCAGCCTAATAATCAGCTCTGCTGCTGCACACAAGAAATTCCTCCCCTGTCACTGCAGGCAGCCTAATAACCAGCTCTGCTGCACACAATTAAATCCTCCCCTGTCACTGCACACTAACTGTACAGCTAATCGTTATCAGCACAAGCACAGAATTATTATTTTTTTCCTGCCTAATGCTCGCCCTACTGAGAAACAGCGTCAGCAACCTCTCCCTACGCTAAGATCGGCAGAAGTAAAATGGCGGTCGGCGTCAGGGCTTTTATAGGCACTGTGACGCCACACAACACAAAGCAAGCCAATCACTGCAATGCCCTTCTCTAAGATGATGGTGGCCGCTGCGCATGTCATCCCATTGCCCACAGTGTACGTCCTTGCTCATTGGCTGAGAAAAGGCGCCTGCAAGCATGATGGGAAAACCGACTTTGGCGCTCGGGTCGCCGAACGCATGGCCGACCTCACGCTATGGCTTTGGCGAAAGTCAGTGTTTTTTTAATCTGACCGACCTGTTTCGCTCAACTCTACTCACCACCTCTCGTGGCAGCCAGTTCCACTCATTAATCACCATCACTGTCAAAAAGTTTTTTCTGATATCTAATGTGTATCTTCTCCCTTTCAGTTTCAATCCATTGCTTCTCATGTTTCCATGGGCAAATGTATTCCCAACCAGCACAAACTCCTTTTCCTACTGATACCCCAATACTGAGCAGCTGCCGTATGTGTCCCTATTACTGCACCTGCTGTGTGGTATAAAAATAGAGCTCCTCTTAGTGCCCTACATATCAATGCCAAAACTGTGCGCCTTACATTGTAATAATGCCTCCTTTGTGCTCTCTAGATGGTAAAATTGCCCTCTAGAAAATATTAATTTACTGTGCATGTGCCCTCCAAATTTTGTAATACTCCATGTGCAACTTTGATGGTCACAATACTGAGAGCCAACAATATAATAAGTAATGGGGGCACCACAGGGAAATCACAATGGGGATCCTCCCAAAACCAGTGAACATGAGAAATCATAAACCATAAAGAAAAGACATAGGCAAAAGAAGGGGGATCACCCAGCAATAACTCAAAGCAATCAAGCAGTTTTATTGAATACAAAAAACACCAAAACAGTATAAAAACATTTAAAAGTCACAGATGTGACATAACAAAACATAGAAGCCTGTAATAAAGCTTATAGCCCCACCCTAATACATGTGTGCACAGTACAAAACTATATGTCCTAATATCCTAACATAGACAGCATACCATAGAACCAACCTCTAATATATATCTGGATGTCGAGACTGGAGCTAGCCTGAAAAATACATGCAATAAACATGACCCCTAAGGGAAAAGTTGGATCAATCAATAAATAATGATACAGCCATATAGTTCACCAGACCGACATGTCACCTGCTGTACTGGTGTCAATGATCCGCAAAACTCAGCCCAAAGCTGTGTTAGGTTTTCTATTAGTCAGAATATAGAGGACAGACATATAAATCAGATCTATACAGGGATAAATACCCATAGGGAACCGTCACCACTAAGGCAGAAGCGAAGGCATCAGGCACACATGCACATGGTCGGGCTATTGGAGACCCGACACGTGTCGCCACTAATCAGTGGCTTCGTCAGGGGTGATCTCTTTGGTGCCTTAGGTCCAATAAATACCCACAATACAAATGAGTAGCTATAATGCAGCTATGTCGCTGCTGAGAGACGCACAAGAAACAGCAATACAATGAAGTGCTATATCCTGATAATGATAGTGCTGGTAACCACATAATTAGGCCCCAGCTGTGTCCCAGATCAATGCGCATACACCAAAATGAGCGTCATCAGAACGTCAGAGTCACGTGCCCCAGTGAGCGAACCGACAGTCCGTAACTAGGGGACGCTAAACACATCGCTGTTTTTGTACCCAGCGCCCGTTAGTAGTCAGATATACACAAAGACGCTGAATGTGCAATACATCCCAGACAACACAATATCGTGTTGCTACTCACAATGGAAGTGGTTCCAACACATAACAGATTCATTCTGGCATCAGTTTAGAGTCCACATATGCGGCATTATGATATACATTAGTCTTTATTAAAAAATGTCATTCAAATGCTTGAGGATATTCAACTCACAGAAATCCATAATAGATATATACAGAGACCAACGTGTAGCCCATAAGGTATCAGACACTGGTCTGAGTGAAGAGAATTTAATTGGCACAACGCCATATTATGGGGCAATGTCACTTGCACATGCACTGACAAGTGCTACAAAAAGTGACACGCCATAAGTAGTATCATATGTAGTAGAAAAAAAAAAAAGCTCCATATCTGGAGACTCAAAAATATACTCTTTTTCTTGTTGTTTTCTTCTCTCCCTGCATTGCACATAAGGTGTAAAAACACCAGTCTCGACATCCAGATATACAGGTCCTTCTCAAAAAATTAGCATATAGTGCAAAATTTCATTATTTTCCATAACGTAATGATTACAATTAAACTTTCATATATTTTAGAATCATTACACACCAACTGAAATTTGTCAGGTCTTTTATTGTTTTAATACTGATGATTTTGGCATACAACTCCTGATAACCCAAAAAACCTGTCTCAAAAAATTAACATATTTCCACCGTACAATAAAATAAAAGTGTTTTTTAAAAACAAACAAAAAAAACATCAAATAATAAAGTTCAGTTATGCACTCAATACTTGGTCGGGAATCCTTTTGCAGAAATGACTGCTTCAATGCGGCGTGGCATGGAGGCAATCAGCCTGTGACACTGCTGAGGTGTTATGGAGGCCCAGGATGCTTCGATAGCGGCCTTAAGCTCATCCAGAGTGTTGGGTCTTGCGTCTCTCAACTTTCTCTTCACAATATCCCACAGATTCTCTATGGGGTTCAGGTCAGGAGAGTTGGCAGGCCAATTGAGCACAGTAATACCATGGTCAGTAAACAATTTACCAGTGGTTTTGGCACTGTGAGCAGGTGCCAGGTCGTGCTGAAAAATGAAATCTTCATCTCCATAAAGCATTTCAGCCGATGGAAGCATGAAGTGCTCCAAAATCTCCTGATAGCTAGCTGCATTGACCCTGCCCTTGATGAAACACATTGGACCAACACCAGCAGCTGACATGGCACCCCACACCATCACTGACTGTGGGTACTTGACACTGGACTTCAGGCATTTTGGCATTTCCTTCTCCCCAGTCTTCCTCCAGACTCTGGCACCTTGATTTCTGAATGACATGCAAAATTTGCTTTCATCAGAAAAAAGTACTTGGGACCACTTAGCAACAGTCCAGTGCTGCTTCTCTGTAGCCCAGGTCAGGCGCTTCTGCCGCTGTTTATGGTTCAAAAGTGGCTTTACCTGGGGAATGCAGCACCTGTAGCCCATTTCCTTCACACGCCTGTGCACGGTGGCTCTGGATGTTTCTACACCAGACTCAGTCCACTGCTTCCTCAGGTCCCCCAAGTATGGAATCGGTCCTTCTCCACAATCTTCCTCAGGATCCGGTCACCTCTTCTCGTTGTACAGCGTTTTCTGCCACATTGTTTCCTTCCAACAGACTTCCCATTGAGGTGCCTTGATACAGCACTCTGGGAACAGCCTATTTGTTGAGAAATTTCTTTCTGGGTCTTACCCTCTTGCTTGAGGGTGTCAATGATGGCCTTCTTGACATCAGTAAGGTCGCTAGTCTTACCCATGTTGGGGGTTTTGAGTAATGAACCAGGCAGGGAGTTTTTAAAAGCCTCAGGAATCTTTTGCATGTGTTTAGAGTTAATTAGTTGATTCAGAAGATTAGGGTAATAGGTCGTTTAGAGAACCTTTTCTTGATATGCTAATTTTTTGAGACAGGTTTTTTGGGTTATCAGGAGTTGTATGCCAAAATCATCAGTATTAAAACAATAAAAGACCTGACAAATTTCAGTTGGTGTGTAATGAATCTAAAATATATGAAAGTTTAATTGTAATCATTACATTATGGAAAATAATGAAATTTTGCACTATATGCTAATTTTTTGAGAAGGACCTGTATATTAGAGGTTGGTTCTATGGTATGCTGTCTATATCAGGATATTAGGACATATAGTTTTGTACTGTGCACACATGTTTTAGGGTGGGGCTATAAGCTTTATTATAGGCTTCTATGTTTTGTTATGTCACATCTGTGACTTTTAAATGTTTTTATACTGTTTTGGTGTTTTTTGTATTCAATAAAACTGCTTGATTATTTTGAATTATTGCTGGGTGATCCCCCTTCTTTTGCCTATGTCTTTTCTTTATGGTTTACAATACTGAGAGCCCTTATGACAATAATGTTTAAGTGCCCACTTAACATTTAATAATGTCCCCATGTAGAACTCCTCTATACACCGTATGATGGGCCCACAGCTCCCTTATACACAGTATGATATCATCCAGAGTTCACCTATACATAATGATGTCCCCACTGCTCCTTCAATACACAGTATAATAGTTAACAGCGTTCTGACATCGTACAGTGCCTGCACTGAGAGCCCCTCTGCAGGGGGGAAATTAACTTTATTCCTCCCGCAGCCTTGCTCTTCCAGTAATAGGGGAGGTGCTGGCACAGTTTCAGTCACCGCTCTGTGTATAGAGAGTGGCGGCTGTAACCTCACCCCAGTACTGACTGACAGCCGCCTCAGCACCGTTTGCCACCCATGTTATGAATGTGCTAAAAATGGTTTCTGAGCAGAGGCTCCCTCTGGTGGTTACTGACAGTACTGAACCTTTCAGCGAGGAATGGCAATCTGGGATCACGGACTGGTCTGATATAAGGGAGGTTCCCTCCCATGATGGTTGCCGGTGATCAATTGTTCTTGTCTCAATTGTGGTTCCTGGTTCATTTGGAAGCTTGTTGAGTCTTGCCTGCATCTTCTGCTATCAGATAAGATATTTTCTGCTTTTATTTTTGTGCTTGCTTTTTGCATTGTTCCCTGCACTTCTGTGGAGGTCAGCCAGGTCCCCTCCGGGGGGCTTGTGCTCCTCTCAGTTTGTCTGGAGCCACTGTTGTTTGCTCATTTGCTTTTTCCTGTTTTTTCAGTGGCTGCGGCTTAGTTTTGTTACACCAGAGAACTGATTTAGGTGGTAGAGGTCGTGTGATCTCAGGTGTTTTTCCAATCAGTAGAGTTGGTATTTTTTAGGGTTTTTTTTGTATTGCAGTGAGTATCCTTTCCTGTACTTTTCTGTCTAGACAGATTGGGCCCCAGCGTTTGCTCATTCTATTTTCTGTCTGTGTCCGTGTTTCTTCTTGTCTAACCGCCATTACATGTTTGGGGGCTTCCTATTTTCTTTGGGGATCTGCTCTGGGGAAGATAGCTTTCATCTTTCTGCCTTTAGGTGTAGTTATCTCTCAGGCTGTGACGAGGCGTCTAGGATCAACGTAGGTACGCTCCACGGCTGCCTTTAGTTGTGGTGGTTAGTCAGGGTACTGCAATCCCATAGATTCCAACCTCTCTGGTGTATTGCCTTTTTTGCCTGCTCTCCTCAGCTACCAAATCATAACAGTACACATGGCAATACAGCTAGCAGGCAGCCTAATAATCAGCTCTGCTGTTGCACACAAGAAATTCCTCCCCTGTCACTGGCAGGCAGCCTAATAACCAGCTCTGCTGCACACAATTAAATCCTCCCCTGTCACTGCACACTAACTGTACAGCTAATCGTTATCAGCACAAGCACAGAATTAAGTTTTTTTTCCTGCCTAACGCTCGCCCTACTGAGAAACAGCGTCAGCAACCTCTCCCTACGCTAAGATCGGCAGAACTAAAATGGCGGTCGGCGGTCAGGGCTTTTATAGGCACTGTGACGCCACACAACACAAAGCAAGCCAATCACTGCAATGCCCTTCTCTAAGATGATGGTGGCCGCTGCGCATGTCATCCCATTGCCCACAGTGTATGTCCTTCCTCATTGGCTGAGAAAAGGCGCCTGCAAGCATGATGAGAAAACCGACTTTGGCGCTCGGGTCGCCGAACGCATGGCCGACCTCACGCTATGGTTTTGGCGAAAGTCAGTGTTTTTTTAATCTGACCGACCTGTTTCGCTCAACTCTACTCACCACCTGTTGTGAATGGGCTTGAGATGAGTTCTGAGCAGAGGCTCCCTCTGGTGGTTACAAGCGGTACTGGTCTGATCAGTGAAGATTGTGAGGACTGGGAATCAGGTGTTACTGACTGGTCTTATATAAGGGAGTCACCTTCCCATCAGGGTTGCCGGTGATCAATTGTTCTGGTCTGAATCCTTGATTCCAGTTTCCCTTGTAGCCTGCTGTGTCGTGTCTGCATCTCCTTCTAACAGATAAGACATTTTCTTCTTTTTGTTTCTGTGCTTGATTTTTGCATTTTGTCCTGCACTTCTGTGGGGGCCTTCAGGGTCCCCTCTGGGGGCTTTTGCCCTCTCAGTTTAGTTCAGCCACTGATGTTTGTACTTTTGCTTTTTCCAGTTTTTTCAGTGGCTGCTGTTTTGATTTTGTAACACCAGAGAGCTAATTTAGGTGGTAGAGGTCGTGTGATCTCAGGTGTTTTTGAAATTAGTAGAGTTGGTGCTTTCAGGGTTTTTTTTGGGATTGCAGTGAGTACCCTTCCTATCCTTTTCTATTTAGTTAGTTTGGGCCCCAACATTTGCTCATACTATTTTCTGTCTGTGTCAGTATTTCGTCTTGTCTAATTACATGTTTGGGGGCTTGCTATTATCTTTGGGGTTCTGCTCCGGGGCAGATAGCTTTCCTATTTCCTATTTCTATCTTTAGGTGTAGTTAGTTTTTCAGGCTGTGACGAGGCGTCTAGGACCAACGTAGGAACGCTCCACGGCTGCCTCTAGTTGTGGTGGTTAGTCAGGGTACTGCAATATCATAGATTCCAACTGCTCTGGTGTATTGCCTTTTTGCCTGCACTCCTCAGCTACCGAATCATAACAGTATCACCGGCCCAAAAAATTGAAAATTGTATGGTACTCACAGAAGGGAAAAAATATTGTGAAAGAAAAAAAAAAAGGTTGTCAGAGTTGTCAGAGGTATTTTTCTGTTTGTTGCATTTTTTTTTTTTCCCTCTGTATCTCTGGGTGCTGGGGAGGATTTTTTTTTCTCTCAATGGAGTTTGCACAGTTGTCTGGCCGTGTGGATCAGCTTGCCACTGAGGTTCGGAGTATTGCTACCTATCTTGCTAGGTTGCCTGTTGTGGAACCTAGGATTCCCATGCCAGATTTGTTTTTAGGGGATCGAGCTAAGTTTCAGAATTTCAAAAATAATTGTAAATTGTTTTTTGCCTTAAAATCTAAGTCCTCAGGAAACGCAGCGCAGCAGGTTCAAATTGTCATCTCTCTCCTGCGCGGCGATCCTCAGGATTGGGCTTTTTCCCTGACACCTGGGGATCCTGTTTTGAGTGATGTTGATGCATTTTTTCAGGCTTTGGGGTTATTGTACGATGAGCCTAATGTCACTGATCAAGCTGAAAAAGCCTTGTTGGCATTAAATCAGGGGCTTGATGACGCTGAGTTATACTGTCAGAGATTCCGTAGGTGGGCAGTCCTGACCAAGTGGAATGACGACGCTTTGGCGGCCCTTTTTCGGAAGGGGCTGTCAGATAATGTAAAGGATGTTATGGTGGGATTCCCTGTCCCTCTGGTCTCAATGATTCTATGTCATTAGCGATTCAAATTGACAGACGTTTGCGTGAGCGGAGAAGTATGCGTGGAATAGTGTTGCCTTGTGAACCTGCTTCTGAATCCATTCAGTGTGATAGAGTGGTGTCTGGGACACAGCGTCATGAGTTTCGAAAGTGCAATGGGTTATGTTTCTACTGTGGTGATGCCTCTCGTGCTATTTCAGTCTGCCCTAAGCGGGGAGGATGTTTTGCACGCTCAGTTGTCTTGGGTAGTGTTCAGACTAATTTTCTACTAACTGTCACTCTGATATGCTCTCTGTCCTCATTTTCTGCTCAGGCTTTCGTTGATTCTGGAGCAGCTATTAACCTGATGGATTATGATTTTGCTAAACGTTGTGGGTTT
Organism: Oophaga sylvatica; assembly: GCA_033576555.1. Lineage (NCBI taxonomy): Eukaryota > Metazoa > Chordata > Amphibia > Anura > Dendrobatidae > Oophaga > Oophaga sylvatica. Next base: position 160,558,553 of record JARQOD010000001.1, on the reverse strand, counting down.
CCCTTGATACCCCTACAGAAGTCTATTCCCCTTCTGGGGATCGATTCTACCCCTTTGGCTGAGAATAAACCTCAGTTCTCTACTCAGGTTATAATGAGGGTTGAACCTGATCATCAAGAGTGCTGCAAATTTTTGGTTCTGTATAATCTGCATGATATTATCGTACTGGGTTTCCCTTGGTTATAGTCTCATAATCCTGTTTTGGATTGGAAATCTGTGTCTGTAACCAGTTGGGGCTGCCAATGTGTTAATACCAACACTCCTGTTTTTTCTGCCTCCCCCCAGGCTCAGGATGTTCCTGACTTTTTGATTGATGTTTTCTGATGTGTTTAGCAAAAGTAAATCTGCATCCTTGCCTCCCCATAGGAGCTATGACTGCGCTATTGAATTAGTGCCTGGTAGTAAATTCCCTAAAGGTCGCCTTTTTAACTTGTCTGTACCTGAACATGACGCTATGCGGTCTTATATCAAGGAGTCATTGGAGAAAGGTCATATCAGACCATCCTCTTCACCCTTAGGTGCCGGTTTTTTCTTTGTGGCCAAAAAGGATGGTTCATTAAGGCCGTGTATTGATTATCGTCTTTTGAACAATATTAATGTGAAATATCAATACCCGTTACCCTTGATTTCTGACCTGTTTTCCAGGGTGAAAAATGCTACTTGGTTTACCAAGCTTGACCTCAGGGGGGCATATAACCTTATTCGCATTAAGCACGGGGATGAATGGAAGACGGCATTCAATACCCCGGAGGGGCATTTTGAGCACCTTGTGATGCCCTTTGGGCTCACTAATGCTCCTTCTGTCTTCCAGTCCTTCATGAATGACATTTTCAGGGATTTTGTGGATAAATTTCTGATTGTTTATTTGGATGATATCTTGATTTTTTCCAATGACTGGGACTCTCATGTGAAACATGTTCGAACTGTATTCCAGATTTTGAGAGAGAATGCTCTGTATGTGAAGGGATCAAAGTGTCTTTTTGGCGTACAGAGGAACTCATTTCTGGGATTCATTTTGTCCCCATCTGTTATTGAAATGGACCCGGTCACGGTTCAGGCCATCTGTCATTGGGTCCAACCTACTTCATTAAAGGCTCTTCAAAGATTTTTGGGTTTTGCCAATTTTTATCGTAAATTTATTGGTAATTTCTCGGTTATTGTTAAACCATTAACTGATTTGACCAAAAAGGGTTCTGATGTGGTGAATTGGCCTCCTGAGGCAGTCTCTGCATTTCAGGAACTTAAGCAGAGATTCACTTCTGCTCCTGTTCTACGGCAGCCTGATGTTTCTCTGCCATTTCAGGTGGAGGTTGATGCCTCTGAAATTGGGGCAGGTGCCGTTTTGTCCCAAAAAGATCCAGAGACCTCTAAAAGTAACCCTTGTGCCTTTTTCTCTCGAAAATTTTCTCCTACTGAACGTAATTATGACGTGGGTAATCGGGAGTTATTGGCCATGAAGTGGGCTTTTGAAGAGTGGAGACATTGGCTGGAGGGAGCCAAACATCGGGTGGTGGTCCTTACGGACCATAAGAATCTGGTTTATCTGGAATCTGCCAAGCGACTCAATCCTAGACAGGCCAGGTGGGCCTTGTTTTTCACACGTTTTAATTTTGTGGTTTCCTTTCTTCCTGGCACTAAGAATGTTAAGGCGGATGCTCTCTCGAGGAGTTTTCTTGCGGACTCTCCTGAGTTATCTGATCCTTCTGTTATTTTGAAAGAGGGTGTAGTTCTTTCCGCCATCTCACCCAATTTGAGACTTGCTCTGGAGGGGTGTCAGGAGGATAGGCCCGAGCGCTGCCCTGTTGGAAAATTGTTTGTCCCGGACCAGTGGAAAAAGAGTGTGATGTCTGAGATTCATTGTTCCGCGTTGGCTGGGCATCCCGGAATTTTTGGTACCAGAGACTTGGTTAGTCGGTCCTTTTGGTGGCCTACCTTGTCTCGTGATGTCAGGAAATTTGTGCAGTCCTGCGGGACTTGCTCTCGCTCCAAGCCTTGCTCTCGCTCTGGTGGTTTGTTGATGCCATTGCCTGTGCCCAAGAGACCATGGACCCATATCTCTATGGATTTCATTTCCGACCTCCCTGTTTCTCAGAGAATGACCGTCATCTGGGTGATTTGTGATAGGTTTTCCAAGATGATACATCTTGTGCCATTACCTAAGTTGCCTTCCTCCTCTGAATTGGTGCCTTTGTTCCTTCAGCACGTGGTTCGTTTACACGGCATTCCTGAGAACATTGTGTCTGACAGAGGAGTCCAGTTTGTTTCCAGATTTTGGAGGACTTTTTGTTCTAAACTTGGTGTTCAATTGTCTTTCTCCTCGGCGTTTCATCCTCAGACCAATGGTCAAACTGAGAGAACAAACCAGACATTGGAGACTTATCTAAGATGCTTTGTGTCTGCTGATCAGGATGACTGGGTTTCTTTTTTGCCTTTGGCTGAGTTTGCTCTTAATAATAGGGCTAGCTCTGCCACTTTGATGTCTCCATTTTTCTGTAATTCTGGGTTTCACCCTCGATTTTCTTCGGGACAGACGGAGGCTTCTGTCTGTCCGGGTGTTAACTCTGTTGTGGAGCGTATGCAACAGATTTGGGACCAGGTAGCGGAGAGGTTGTCCCTCTCTCAAGAGAGGGCCCAGCGGTTTGCTAACCGGCATAGGACTGATGGTCCTCGGTTTAAAGTAGGGGACTTGGTCTGGTTGTCCTCAAAAAATATTCCTATGAGAGTAGCATCTCCTAAATTTAAGCTAGGTTCATTGGACCTTATAAGATCATGGAGATTCTTATTCCTGTCTTCCAGGGACATTTAAGATCCATAACGTGTTGCACAAGTCCTTGTTGAAGAGGTTTGTTGAGCCAGTGGTTCCTGCTGCTGTGCCTCCTGACCCTGTTTTGGTTGAGGGCAATCTGGAGTATGTGGTTGAGAAAATATTAGATTCTCGTTTTTCTAGACGGAAACTCCAGTATTTGGTTAAGTGGAGAGGTTATGGTCAGGAAGACAATTCTTGGGTGTTTGCTTCGGACATCCATGCTAGGAGACTCATCCGTGCGTATCATAAAACTCATCCTGACAGACCTGGTTGCTCAAATGAGGGTTCGGTGACCCCTCCTCAAGGGGGGGGGTACTGTTGTGAATGGGCTTGAGATGAGTTCTGAGCAGAGGCTCCCTCTGGTGGTTACAAGCGGTACTGGTCTGTTCAGTGAAGATTGTGAGGACTGGGAATCAGGTGTTACTGACTGGTCTTATATAAGGGAGTCACCTTCCCATCAGGGTTGCCGGTGATCAATTGTTCTGGTCTGAATCCTTGATTCCAGTTTCCCTTGTAGCCTGCTGTGTCGTGTCTGCATCTCCTTCTAACAGATAAGACATTTTCTTCTTTTTGTTTCTGTGCTTGATTTTTGCATTTTGTCCTGCACTTCTGTGGGGGCCTTCTGGGTCCCCTCTGGGGGCTTTTGCCCTCTCAGTTTAGTTCAGCCACTGATGTTTGTACTTTTGCTTTTTCCAGTTTTTTCAGTGGCTGCTGTTTTGATTTTGTTACACCAGAGAGCTAATTTAGGTGGTAGAGTTCGTGTGATCTCAGGTGTTTTTGAAATTAGTAGAGTTGGTGCTTTCAGGGTTTTTTTTTGGGATTGCAGTGAGTACCCTTCATATCCTTTTCTATTTAGTTAGTTTGGGCCCCAACGTTTGCTCATACTATTTTCTGTCTGTGTCAGCATTTCGTCTTGTCTAACCGCCATTACTAGTGTTGAGCGATACTGCTCGATATCTAAAAATATCGTATCGAAATGGTATCGCCGATATCACTAAATATCGTCGATATCCGATTCTGATACCGGAAGTCCCATGTAAGTCTATGGGAACAAAATATCGCAACAAAAAAAACCATTTCTTTCGTTGTAAACACAAATATACACACATAGAATACATATATATATATATATACATGTCATTGTGACATATATATATATATACATATATTTATAGTTTATACACTTCTACATAGTAAAATAGACTCTGATTCAATTGCCGGGTAAAGCCGTGACATACCCCATAGAAGTCGACGGGCTCGGTGCCGAGTACCCCCAAAACCTCTGGCTCTGTGCGACTCAACTTGGGCGTCACGAACAGGATTCTGTAGCTCGCTATAAGCGAGTCCTGTGTGCCTGAATTGAACTGGTTTTGTGCTTGAGAATTGCTAAAATCATCAGAGAATGTATTTGCCATTTTTCAGCCATATCTGCGTCACGACGAGGCACTGGTGAAGAAGAAGGGCGTGCTCTTCGTGGGTGTACACTCACTCAGTGGCGCAAAAACGATGGCCGACCACTCTAAATGGTACTGCAATGTAAGATCGTGCCCCACAGCTCTTGAGTTCCGCCTCCTCATCCTCCTCAGCGTGCAGAAACTAACACAAAGGTCCCGCCTCACTACAAAAGAGGGGCCCTCTCCAGATGCTAATGACACATGTGACTTGGCAGAGATGGCTAATGGACACGAGCAGAAGTGTGAAGGGATGGAGCAGTCAGAGCTCTCCCCCCACGGAAGCGACCCGATCGCCACGGAACCACCGTTGGGCACCCGGCCTGGAAACCCTCCTACGCTGCAAGAAGCGGAGGATACCCTAAGAGGCCTGGCCCGGCACTGGGAGGAGGTCGCCAGGATGGAAGCCAGCTGGCGTGCCCTAAAACTAAACTTGGAGCGGCTGAAGTGTCTGTTTTAGGGTGGGGCTATAAGCTTTATTATAGGCTTCTATGTTTTGTTATGTCACATCTGTGACTTTTAAATGTTTTTATACTGTTTTGGTGTTTTTTGTATTCAATAAAACTGCTTGATTATTTTGAGTTATTGCTGGGTGATCCCCCTTCTTTTGCCTATGTCTTTTCTTTATGGTTTACAATACTGAGAGCCCTTATAACAATAATGTTTAAGTGCCCACTTAACATTTAATAATGTCCCCATGTAGAACTCCTCTATACACCGTATGATGGGCCCACAGCTCCCTTATACACAGTATGATATCATCCAGAGTTCACCTATACATAATGATGTCCCCACTGCTCCTTCAATACACAGTATAATAGTTAACAGCGTTCTGACATCGTACAGTGCCTGCACTGAGAGCCCCTCTGCAGGGGGGAAATTAACTTTATTCCTCCCCGCAGCCTTGCTCTTCCAGTAATAGGGGAGGTGCTGGCACAGTTTCAGTCACCGCTCTGTGTATAGAGAGTGGCGGCTGTAACCTCACCCCAGTACTGACTGACAGCCGCCTCAGCACCGTCTGCCACCCATGTTATGAATGTGCTAAAAATGGTTTCTGAGCAGAGGCTCCCTCTGGTGGTTACTGACAGTACTGAACCTTTCAGCGAGGAATGGCAATCTGGGATCACGGACTGGTCTGATATAAGGGAGGTTCCCTCCCATGATGGTTGCCGGTGATCAATTGTTCTTGTCTCAATTGTGGTTCCTGGTTCATTTGGAAGCTTGTTGAGTCTTGCCTGCATCTTCTGCTATCAGATAAGATATTTTCTGCTTTTATTTTTGTGCTTGCTTTTTGCATTGTTCCCTGCACTTCTGTGGAGGTCAGCCAGGTCCCCTCTGGGGGGGCTTGTGCTCCTCTCAGTTTGTCTGGAGCCACTGCTCATTTGCTTTTTCCTGTTTTTTCAGTGGCTGCGGCTTAGTTTTGTTACACCTGAGAACTGATTTAGGTGGTAGAGGTCGTGTGATCTCAGGTGTTTTTGCAATCAGTAGAGTTGGTATTTTTTAGGGGTTTTTTTGGATTGCAGTGAGTATCCTTTCCTGTACTTTTCTGTCTAGACAGATTGGGCCCCAGCGTTTGCTCATTCTATTTTCTGTTTGTGTCCGTGTTTCTTCTTGTCTAACCGCCATTACATGTTTGGGGGCTTCCTATTTTCTTTGTGGATCTGCTCCGGGGAAGATAGCTTTCATCTTTCTGCCTTTAGGTGTAGTTATCTCTCAGGCTGTGACGAGGCGTCTAGGATCAACGTAGGAACGCTCCAAAGCTACCTCTAGTTGTGTGGTTAGTTCAGGTTACTGCAATCCAATAGGTTCCAGCCTCTCTGGTGTATTGCCGTTTTTGCTTACTCTCCTCAGCTACCAAAACATAACACACCCAGTAGTTTACCCTACTTGTGCCCCTATAAATAATAATGCTTCTTAAGTGCCCACTTAATATTTAACTGAGTACACCCATGTTCATTAGTAATGGTCCCAGCAATGCTGATGTGAGCATGGGGTCTTGTGATGATTCTTTTGGCTTCTTCCAATTAACTTCTATTGAGTGAAATCAAATTAATCAAGTCGACACGTGCAAATTGGAAACGTGGTCGCATGACCGCCTGATCGCACCAGTGGTCTTGGGGTCTCATGACGGCAGGCACACCCCATCATGATTTTGCAGTCTGTAGCCTCAGAGTGACTGCATACAATTATCCCGAGCCTTTAATAACTTTATAATAATAATAAATTGCTTATTATTAAATTATTAAATAGAATGCAACTCGTGGTCACTGTATTATTATACTTATTTGGGGGCAGACAGACGGACGCATTTCTCATGCGAGGATCGCATCGCAATCCTCGGACTGACCGCCAGCTCTCCATACCTGAGTGTGACAACTGCATAGTAATCCATCACGCTCATGTCAGGAGCAGTACCGGCCAGTCCGAGGATTGCAGTGCGATCCTCGCATGAGTTATAGGGCCGTCTGTCTGTGCCCTTATGCTAATGCTTATCCTTGTTATGTTATATTAATACGTAAATATTAATCTATTATTAAAGTATTAATGCTGTTAATCTGTATTGTTATGCTTGTTATACTAATACTTAAAAAAGACAGATCTCAAGTATAAAAAGCTACCTTATCTCCCCCTCCCACACCCCAACAGCCCATCTTCCAACATGCACCCACCAGTGCTCTGTCCCCCCTCCCCCACAATAACCCCATCCTCTCATATTCACCCTCTGTGCCCTGTCCCCCCTGCCTCACAATACCCCATCCTCTCACATTCACCCCCAGTGCCCTGTCCCATTCACTCACAATACCCCAATCCTCTTACATACACCCCATAGTGACCATGACATGCCAAAACTGAATGAATTTAATAAATTCCATCCTCACTTACTGATGAGGTTTGCAGGCAGTGACTGAGGCAGGACCAGGAAATGTCCAGTTTAATGCACAGAGGGCAATAGGACCCAGCATGCCCGAGACAATCAGAGCCTGCACAGCAGAATCTAACTGCAGCTGCTGCCAGCCAGGAAGCAGCACCGTACACAGAATGAGGCTCTGCAGCCTACCACTGTGCAGTATGTCAGACAGGGGAGCCGGCATTGTTCTGCTCTCTCCCTGACACTTCAAATGAGAAAACTGGCCATGTCTCCCAGTGGGCCCCTGCATGTGATGGGGCCCAGGGTAATGGCCCCCTCTGCCCCCCTAGTAGCTATGCTACTGCTGGAAGCCAAGCGGAAGTTAGCCTAGTCCTTTACACTACGAAATTATGGAATTAGTGCCTAACCGACACTCTTCACATGTAGCAGACTAGGTACCCAAGCGCTGAGCCAAGGGAACAAAACCACATAAAAGTAGTGCTTGCACTGTAACTGGACTGTACTAACTCCTCACATGAATGAAACAGTTGCAAAGGCAAGCGGTAGTTACCCAATCCTGATGCCGCGGAATTAGTGCCTAACCAACACCCTACACATGTAGCCTACCATGAACTCAGACGCTGAGCCAAAGGAAAAAAATGCATATGAGTAGTGACTGCCTGCCAAAGTGTCAGACCCAGACAGAAATACACACACATGCAGAAAAAATAGTAGAGTACCCCTCTACCCACACACCAAAACATAAGTGATACTAGCACACTACCAGGTGTCGCTGGGAGCCTTTTAAACCTAAAGCTCCACCCCAAACACTCATGCTGACAGCGCCTGGGGCAAATCCGGAGCTGCCACATTACCAGAGCAAATAACACAAAATCCCAATTGCAGAATATATACAACTGGCAGTCAAAGGAACATATCCAGACCGCCCACAAGCATTAGCCATAGGAAAATTCCAAAAACTATGAGACAAATAAGAGAAGAAAGGAGTCTATATCCAAGTCTATTGGTGGACGGACGTTAGCTGCTCTGGTAATGTGACAAATACAAAATAGTAGAGAAAAGTATGCACAACATATAATATGACCCACTGACTGACTGGCAAGGGAACCTTTGTGGATGTTACACCTCACTAGGGGACTTTTATGCCTCTGCTAGTATGTACTTTTGTGGCCCTTGAATACAATGTAATTATAGTTACCATGTATACACCGTGACTCCCTGCTGTCATTAAGCGATGCATTAGTGATGCACCTTGGTCTAACTGTTGACACTCTGCCATATTATATGTTGTATATAACAAGGATAAGGCTGGGGTCAGACACAACTACAAAAAATCGGACCGTTTTAGTCGGTCGATTATCGGAACAAAATGAAAACATCACACATCCGCCTGGCATCCGATTTTCCTTCAAAGATGCGATTTAGTCGCATGTGTGTGTACCTTGTAACATCCGATTTTCATCCGACTTGCGAGAATTTCTCGCAGGCTTGCAAAACTGACATATAATGGATCCAAAAGAATAGTATTTAAATCACAAAAGAAAGAATAGATATATACACATAGAACACATATATATATATATATATATATACATGTCATTGTGACATATATATATATACATATATTTATAGTTCCTACACTTCTACATACTGTAATAGCCGCTAATTCAATTGCCGGCTTTTGTGAAATCACAGAAGCCGACATGAAATGATACATTGTTTAGACACAGTTAATCATGTCATTTCCTGTATTTTGATATATGGTTTGAACTTACAATTACATAAGTGTATGTGTGCCAAATTTCAGACATGTAGGGGTTAATTAAAGGTGTAAATTCGTTGAAAAAAAATGCGTGGGCTCCCGCTGTATTTTCTCCACCAGACAGACAAAGCAAGCGAGTGGGGGCAGATAATACTAGCCTAGGGAGGGTACATTTTTTTTATGCCCCCCTGGCTACTAACATCTGCCCCCAGACACCCCAGAAAGGGCAAATCTATAATTAGATTTGCCCTTTCTGGCACTTTGCCCGTCTATTCCCATTGCCCTGTAGCGGTGGCGAATGGGTTAATAACGGGTTACAGCCACCTTGCAATTGAAAGGTGACTGTAAGCCAGGTTAATAATTGAGAGCTAAAGGGCAATGGGAATAGACGGGCAAAGTGCCAGAAAGGGCAAATCTAATTATAGATTTGCCCTTTCTGGGGTGTCTGGGGGCAGATGTTAGTAGCCAGGGGGGGCACAAAAAAAATGTACCCTCCCTAGGCTAGTATTATCTGCCCCCACTCGCTTGCTTTGTCTGTCTAGTGGAGAAAATACAGTGGGAGCCCACGCATTTTTTTTCAATGAATTTACACCTTTAATTAACCCCTACATGTCTGAAATTTGGCACATATACACTTATGTAATTGTAAGTTCAAACCATATATCAAAATACAGGAAATGACATGGTTAACTGTGTCTAAACAATGTATCATTTCATGTCGGCTTCTGTGATTTCACAAAAGCCGGCAATTAAATTAGCGGCTGTTACAGTATGTAGAAGTGTAAGAACTATAAATATATGTATATATATATATGTCACAATGACATATATATATATACATGTATTCTATGTGTGTATATCTATTCTTTCTATTCTTTATTAAAGCTGTCAGTGTGATTTTACAGTATAGCCGGGTGTTATGTTTCGGTAGCTGAGGAGTGCAGGCAAAAAGGAAATACACCAGAGCAGTTGGAATCTATGAGATTGCAGTACCCTGACTAACCACCACAACTAGAGGCAGCCGTGGAGCGTTCCTACGTTGGTCCTAGACACCTCGTCACAGCCTGAGAAACTAACTACACCTAAAGATAGAAAGAGGAAATCTATCTGCCCCGGAGCAGATCCCCAAAGAACATAGAAAGCCCCCAAACATGTAATGGCGGTTAGACAAGAAGAAATACTGACACAGACAGAAAATAGTATGAGCAAATGTTGGGGCCCAAACTACCTAAATAGAAAAGGATAGGAAGGGTACTTACTGCAATCCCAAAAAACCCTGAAAAGCACCAACTCGACTAATTTCAAAAACACCTGAGATAACACGACCTCTACCACCTAAATTAGTTCTCTGGTGTAACAAAATCAAAACAGCAGCCACTGAAAAAACTGGAAAAAGCAAATGTACTAACATCAGTGGCTGAACTAAACTGAGAGGGCAAAAGCCCCGGAGGGGACCCTGAAGGCCCCCACAGAAGTGCAGGACAAAAATGCAAAAATCAAGCACAAAAACAAAAAGAAGAAAATGTCTTATCTGTTAGCAGGAGATGCAGACACGACACAGCAGGCTACAAAGGAAACAGGAATCAAGGATTGAGACCAGAACAATTGATCACCGGCAACCTGATGGGAAGGCGACTCCCTTATATAAGACCAGTCAGTAACACCTGATTCCCAATCCTCACAATCTTCACTGGACAGTCCAGTACCGTTTGTAACCACCAGAGGGAGCCTCTGCTCAGAACTCATTTCAAGTCCATTCACAACAGTACCCCCCCCTTGAGGAGGGGTCACTGAACCCTCAATTGAGCAACCAGGTCGGTCAGGATGAGTTCTATGATACGCACGGATGAGTCTCCTAGCATGGATGTCCGAAGCAAACACCCAAGAATTGTCTTCCTGACCATAACCTCTCCACTAAACCAAATACTGGAGTTTCCGTCTAGAAAAACGAGAATTCAATATTTTCTCAACCACAAACTCCATATTGCCCTCAACCAGAACAGGGTCAGGAGGCAAAGCAGTAGGAACCACTGGCTCAACAAACCTCTTCAACAAGGACTTGTGGAACACGTTATGGATCTTAAATGTCCCTGGAAGAAGCAAACGAAAAGAAACAGGATTAAGAATCTCCATGATCTTATAAGGTCCAATGAACCTTGTTAGGGTCTGCGGAACGCACCAAATATATAGAGTGGAGAGGTGCGTTCGCAGCCCGGGGTCCACCGTGCAAGCAAAGCCTGCTGCTAGTAAGATGACGAAAGTAGCGAACTCTGTTATCCCGCAGAGTCGCTAAAATAAACGCCGTAGCGCGTTGTGGCAGTAAGTGCAGACTCTGTTAATTCACAGAGCCGCTAACGGGATGCCACAGTGCTATATGGCGATATGTGCGAACTCACTTAGCTTCAGTGAGCCGCAAAGTAAAACGCTGGGGCGCTGTCTAGCGTCGAGAGCGAACCCTGTTACGTCACAGAGCCGCTGAGAACAAACACCGTGTCCTGTCAGGCTCTCAGGCACACGGTTAATTGCTAAGCGAGCATAATACGTGGTCATGCGCTAATGTCCTCGTGGGAGTCACCCGCAATCTATGGCGTCTGAACGCCAGACCCTGAATACGGCAATCAAACTCCTCACCGGTTATGCCGGTAATCTAGGGCATCTAGGACACCGACCCTGACCAGCTAGCACACTAAACTCCTCACCGACTAAGTCGGTATTCTAGTGGCTTATTTCAGCCGGGTCCCTAACCACACACACGCATGACCACACTGGCGCATAGCATACAATGGTTGATATTAGCGCATGGCGGCCCAGCCATGCTACCCTTTTATAGCAACAGCCACAGGACCTTCCAGGAACAAGGACCAATGAGAACCTGTTCAGAAGACTAGTAGTAACAGGGCCTTCCTGGCGGGCCAATAGGAGCCGCTGCAGTACCTGAGCATGTGACCCTGATCTCCAATGAGAGATCTCACTCTGGGCACGCTCAGAAGGGAAAATGCAGGACTTTATCCCAAAGACGTCTGCTCCAGAACTGGCTACAATAGCAGATCCAGGAAAGGCAGCAGCAAGTCACTGCCCAGTAGTGGAGTGGGCAAGACGCCTGGAACGACGTCTCTGCTGAGCAGGCTCCACTGCGGCCGGAGACGAATGGGAGACCGCAGCGGCACTGGTTCGAGACTCCCCTTGAGCGGGAACTCGAACCCTAACATTACCCCCCCTCCTAGGGCCCCCCCTTCTCTGGGCCTCGCTGCGTTCAAAGGCAGCGATGAGCTGCGGAGCGTGAACATGCTCGGCAGGCTCCCAAGACCTATCCTCAGGCCCATAGCCCCTCCAGTCCACCAAATAAAACTTTTTGCCCCGTACCACCTTACACCCCACGATGGCGTTCACCTCATGGTCATCCGCAGATGAACCCGATGTCCCGGCAGATGACTCAGAAAACCGGGACATGAGCACGGGTTTCAGGAGGGACACGTGAAAGGTGTCGGAGATACCCAGGCGTGGTGGAAGAGCTAAACGGTATACCATAGGGTTAACCTGCTCGAGGACCTTGAAAGGACCCAGGTAGCGGGGTGCCAACTTAGTGGACTCAACTCGCAGCCTGATGTTACGGGCGGAGAGCCACACCAAATCCCCAGGAGCAAATGTAGGAGCGGGGCGCCGATGGGCATCGGCCGAAGACCTCATCCTCTCTTTGGAGGCCTGAATGGCATCCTGCGTGCGGTCCCAAATGTCCCGTGCCTCCACAGCCCAGTCTGCCACCCTGGAATCGGCGGAAGACACGGGCATAGGCACTGGTACCCGCGGATGCTGACCGTAGTTCAGGAGGAATGGGGTCTGTCCGGTGGAATCAGCCACAGCATTGTTTAATGCAAACTCAGCCCACGGCAGCAAGGATGCCCAGTCATCCTGCCTGGCCGAGACAAAATGTCGTAGATAGGTGACCAAGGTCTGGTTGGCCCTCTCTACCAACCCATTTGTCTCAGGATGGTACGCTGAAGAGAGATTTAACTCAATACTGAGTAGACGACAAAGCTCTCTCCAGAACCGAGACGCAAACTGGGGACCTCGGTCACTGACAATCTTGTCCGGCATGCCGTGTAAACGGAAGATGTGCCTAACAAACAACGCTGCCAGAGCCCGTGCAGAAGGTAACCGTGGTAGTGGCACCAGATGCACCATTTTAGAGAAATGGTCGGTGATTACCCAAATGATGGTGCAACCCCGAGACTTGGGCAAGCCCACCACAAAGTCCATCCCAACCATCTCCCAGGGCCTGTCTGCCACCGGCAAAGGGTAAAGTAACCCAGCTGGCCGTTGTCGTGGAGACTTATTTTTGGCGCAGGAGACACACGCTCGAACATAGTCCCCAACATCACGGACCATATGCGGCCACCAATATGTCCTCGCCAGCAATTCAGATGTCCTCTTTGCCCCAAAGTGTCCACCCACCCTGGACGAATGTGCCCAAGAGAGTACCTCCGGTCGCAAATTAGTAGGCACAAAAGTCTTGCCCGGGGGCACAGACTCTAGCGAAACCGGGGCCACTGTTCTCAGGCTCTCTGTGGGGACGATAAGCCGAGGCTCCTCCACCTCCTCCTCCGAGGACACCACAGAGCGAGAGAGAGCGTCGGCACGAATGTTCTTCTCTCCCGAGAGGAAATGCAGTGTGAAATGAAACCGGGAGAAGAACAAGGACCATCTGGCTTGGCGAGAATTAAGCCGCTGGGCTGTCTGAAGATATACTAGGTTTTTGTGATCCGTGAAGACTTGGAAGGGAAAGCGAGCTCCCTCCAACAGATGTCTCCACTCCGAGAAGGCCAACTTCATTGCTAGCAACTCCCTGTCCCCGATGGAATAATTCCTCTCTGCTGGTGTGAAGGTCTTGGAGAAAAAGAAGCATGGATGCTTCCGACCTTGAGCATCCTTTTGGAAGAGGACTGCTCCAGCACCAACGGACGAGGCATCCACCTCCAATATAAATGGCTTATCAACATCGGGGCGATGTAGGATGGGAGCTCTAGCGAAATGAGACTTAATAGACGTGAAGGCCTTGGAGACCTCTTCAGACCACAATTTGGGATTAGCTCCCTTTTTGGTAAGGGCAACCACAGGAGCTACCAAAGTTGAGAAGTGGGGAATGAACTGACGGTAGTAATTAATGAACCCCATAAAGCGCTGCACCGCCTTTAGAGAGTGGGGTTCTTGCCAGTCCATCACCGCCTGTAGTTTGGCAGGATCCATAGCCAATCCCTGGGCGGAGATGATATAGCCCAGGAAAGGTAAGGACTCCTGCTCAAACACACATTTCTCCAACTTTGCGTAAAGGGAATTTGCCCGTAGGAGGTCGAAGACCCTGCCAACATCCCTCCGGTGGGAGTCAATATCTGGAGAGAAGATGAGTATATCATCCAGATAGACTACGACCGAGGTGGAGAGCATATCCCAGAAGATGTCATTGACAAAGTCTTGGAAAACGGCTGGAGCATTACAGAGCCCAAAGGGCATCACCAGATATTCGTAATGCCCATCCCTGGTATTAAAAGCCGTCTTCCATTCGTCCCCCTCACGGATGCGAATCAGGTTATAAGCACCGCGCAGATCTAGTTTAGTGAATACCCTTGCTCCCCGAAGCCTATCAAATAGCTCAGAGATCAGGGCAACGGGTACTTGTTTTTAACGGTGATGGCGTTAAGACCCCTGTAATCAATACACGGACGCAATTCTCCGTTTTTCTTCTGCACGAAGAAAAATCCCGCCCCTGCCGGTGACACCGACTTCCTAATAAACCCTCTTGCCAGGTTCTCCTGAATATATTGCGACATGGCCTCTGTCTCAGGAAGAGAGAGGGGATAGACCCTTCCCCGAGGAGGTTCTGCGCCAGGCAAGAGGTCGATAGGACAGTCATAGGGGCGATGAGGCGGAAGAGTCTCCGCAGCCTTCTTGGAGAACACGTCTGCATATGACCAGTAGTGCTTGGGAAGTGGAGTAAGATCTGCGGGTAACTCAGTAATGGCAACCTGAACGCAACTTTTGACACATCTGCCTGTACATGCATCACTCCAACCCAGTATCCTACCCGAAGTCCACTCTATATGTGGGGAATGGAAACGGAGCCAAGGTATACCTAGTAGGATCTCGTCTATTCCCTCGGGAAGGACGAGTAGGGAAATAAATTCCTGATGGGAAGGAGATACAGACAATGCAAGTGGGACAGTCTGGTGTGTAATTTGTGAGGGCAATGACGACCCATTCACTACCCGAACAGTCACTGATTTGTCAAGCGCCACCAGAGGTATTGCATGACGGTGAGCAAAGCTAGAGGACATGAAATTCCCTCTGCTCCTGAGTCCACGCAAAGGTCGGCGGTGAGAATGGAAGTACCAACAGTGATTGTCCCTTTAAATGTTATCTTGGAGGAAAATGCCGCTGTCTCTAGTGAACCTCCTCCCAGGGCCACTAGACGCGATCGCTTCCCCGATCGCTGTGGACATCTGTTGGCATAGTGTCCTGTCTGCTGACAATGGTTACAAACCACGGATACTCGGACGGACCGAGACTTAGGTCCTGCATGAGGAACTTCTGTGGCCTTTTGAGGTTCGGACGCCAGATCGGGGAATTCGAGAGGTTTGGCAAAGGTAGGAGCCAACCGAAACCTCTGCCTACACTGGGCCCGCTCCAACCTCCGCTCGTGAAAACGGAGGTCAATGCGGGTAGATATGGAGATAAGCTTCTCCAGTGTGGCGGGAATCTCCCTGGTAGCCAAAGCGTCTTTAACATGGTCAGCCAGTCCCCGCCAGTAGATAGGAATAAGAACTTTATCAGACCAATCTAGCTCAGCAGCCAGAGTCCGAAACTGGACGGAAAACTGACTGACCAAAGACGAACCCTGTGTCAATGCCAGCAGTTGTAGCGCCGTATCGTGGGTGACCTGGGGTCCTAAAAAGACCTTTTTAAGAGCCTCCAAGAAACGAGGAGCACTCTGCACCACACGATCATCGCGCTCCCACAGCGGCGTTGCCCACTCCAACGCTCTGCCCGAGAGTAGAGAAAGTACAAAACCCACTTGTGCCCGATCCGTGGGAAAACGTGCAGCCAGAAGCTCGAGATGTATAGAGCACTGACTCACGAATCCCCGACATTGCTTGCTATCACCGGCAAACTTGTCAGGAAGCGGGAGGTGGGATAATGTAGGGCAGAGGTGGCAGAGGACAAACTGGCTGCAGCCACGCTAGCAGCCTGAACAGCGACTGCGGTAACATCCACAGCTGAGGTTGTGCTCTCAAGAGCCTCCAACCTACCCTTCAGCTGCTGGATGTACTGCAATAGACGCTGTTCGTCCGCCATTTTACTAGCCAGACCCTGGCGCTAATATTATGTTAGGGTCTGCGGAACGCACCAAATATATAGAGTGGAGAGGTGCGTTCGCAGCCCGGGGTCCACCGTGCAAGCAAAGCCTGCTGCTAGTAAGATGACGAAAGTAGCGAACTCTGTTATCCCGCAGAGTCGCTAAAATAAACGCCGTAGCGCGTTGTGGGCAGTAAGTGCAGACTCTGTTAATTCACAGAGCCGCTAACGGGATGCCACAGTGCTATATGGCGATATGTGCGAACTCACTTAGCTTCAGTGAGCCGCAAAGTAAAACGCTAGGGCGCTGTCTAGCGTCGAGAGCGAACCCTGTTACGTCACAGAGCCGCTGAGAACAAACACCGTGTCCTGTCAGGCTCTCAGGCACACGGTTAATTGCTAAGCGAGCATAATACGTGGTCATGCGCTAATGTCCTCGTGGGAGTCACCCGCAATCTATGGCGTCTGAACGCCAGACCCTGAATACGGCAATCAAACTCCTCACCGGTTATGCCGGTAATCTAGGGCATCTAGGACACCGACCCTGACCAGCTAGCACACTAAACTCCTCACCGATTAAGTCGGTATTCTAGTGGCTTATTTCAGCCGGGTCCCTAACCACACACACGCATGACCACACTGGCGCATAGCATACAATGGTTGATATTAGCGCATGGCGGCCCAGCCATGCTACCCTTTTATAGCAACAGCCACAGGACCTTCCAGGAACAAGGACCAATGAGAACCTGTTCAGAAGACTAGTAGTAACAGGGCCTTCCTGGCGGGCCAATAGGAGCCGCTGCAGTACCTGAGCATGTGACCCCTGATCTCCAATGAGAGATCTCACTCTGGGCACGCTCAGAAGGGAAAATGCAGGACTTTATCCCAAAGACGTCTGCTCCAGAACTGGCTACAATAGCAGATCCAGGAAAGGCAGCAGCAAGTCACTGCCCAGTAGTGGAGTGGGCAAGACGCCTGGAACGACGTCTCTGCTGAGCAGGCTCCACTGCGGCCGGAGACGAATGGGAGACCGCAGCGGCACTGGTTCGAGACTCCCCTTGTGCAGGAGCGGGAACTCGAACCCTAACAAACCTAGGCTTAAATTTAGGAGATGCCACTCTCATAGGAATATTTTTTGAGGACAACCAGACCAAGTCCCCACTTTAAACCGAGGACCATCAGTCCTATGCCGGTTAGCAAACCGCTGGGCCCTCTCCTGAGAGAGGGACAACCTCTCCACTACCTGGTCCCAAATCTATTGCATACGCTCCACAACAGAGTCAACACCTGGACAGGCAGAAGCCTCCGTCTGTCCTGAAGAAAATCGAGGGTGAAACCCAGAATTACAGAAAAATGGAGACATCAAAGTGGCAGAGCTAGCCCTATTATTAAGAGCAAACTCAGCCAAAGGCAAAAAAGAGACCCAGTCATCCTGATCAGCAGACACAAAGCATCTTAGATAAGTCTCCAATGTCTGGTTAGTTCTCTCAGTTTGACCATTGGTCTGAGCATGAAACGCCGAGGAGAAAGACAACTGAACACCAAGCTTAGAACAAAAGGTCTTCCAAAATCTGGAAACAAACTGGACTCCTCTGTCAGACACAATGTTCTCAGGAATGCCGTGTAAACGAACCACGTGCTGAAGGAACAAAGGCACCAATTCAGAGGAGGAAGGCAACTTAGGTAATGGAACAAGATGTATCATCTTGGAAAACCTATCACAAATCACCCAGATGATGGTCATTCTCTGAGAAACAGGGAGGTCGGAAATGAAATCCATAGAGATATGGGTCCATGGTCTCTTGGGCACAGGCAATGGCATCAACAAACCACTAGAGCGAGAACAAGGCTTGGAGCGAGAGCAAGTCCCGCAGGACTGCACAAATTCCCTGACATCACGAGACAAGGTAGGCCACCAAAAGGACCGACTAACCAAGTCTCTGGTACCAAAAATTCTGGGATGACCGGCCAACACGGAACAATGAATCTCAGACATCACACTCTTTTTCCACTGGTCCGGGACAAACAATTTCCCAACAGGGCAGCGCTCGGGCCTATCCTCCTGACACCCCTCCAGAGCCAGTCTCAAATTCGGCGAGATGGCGGAAAGAACTACACCTTCTTTCAAAATAACAGAAGGCTCAGATACCTCAGGAGAGTCTGCAAGGAAACTCCTCGAGAGGGCATCCGCCTTAACATTCTTAGTGCCAGGAAGAAAGGAAACCACAAAATTAAAATGTGTGAAAAACAAGGCCCACCTGGCCTGTCTAGGATTAAGTCGCTTGGCAGATTCCAGATAAACCAGATTCTTATGGTCCGTAAGGACCACCACCTGATGTTTGGCTCCCTCCAGCCAATGTCTCCACTCTTCAAAAGCCCACTTCATGGCCAATAACTCCCGATTACCCACGTCATAATTACGTTCAGTAGGAGAAAATTTTCGAGAGAAAAAGGCACAAGGGTTACTTTTAGAGGTCTCTGGATCTCTTTGGGACAAAACGGCACCTGCCCCAATTTCAGAGGCATCAACCTCCACCTGAAATGGCAGAGAAACATCAGGCTGCCGTAGAAACAGGAGCAGAAGTGAATCTCTGCTTAAGTTCCTGAAATGCAGAGACTGCCTCAGGAGGCCAATTCACCACATCAGAACCCTTTTTGGTCAAATCAGTTAATGGTTTAACAATAACCGAGAAATTACCAATAAATTTACGATAAAAATTGGCAAAACCCAAAAATCTTTGAAGAGCCTTTAATGAAGTAGGTTGAACCCAATCACAGATGGCCTGAACCTTGACGGGTCCATTTCAATAACAGATGGGGACAAAATGAATCCAAAAATTAGATCCTCTGTACGCCAAAAAGACACTTTGATCCCTTCACATACAGAGCATTCTCTCTCAAAATCTGGAATACAGTTCGAACATGTTTCACATGAGAGTCCCAGTCATTAGAAAAAATCAAGATATCATCCAAATAAACAATCAGAAATTTATCCACAAAATCCCTGAAAATGTCATTCATGAAGGACTGGAAGACAGAAGGAGCATTAGTGAGCCCAAAGGGCTTCACAAGGTACTCAAAATGCCCCTCAGGGGTGTTAAATGCCGTCTTCCATTCATCCCCGTGCTTAATGCGAATAAGGTTATATGCCCCCCTGAGGTCAAGCTTGGTAAACCAAGTAGCGTTTTTCACCCTGGAAAACAGGTCAGAAATCAAGGGTAACAGATATTGATATTTCATAGTAATATTGTTCAAAAGACGATAATCAATACACGGCCTTAATGAACCATCCTTTTTGGCCACAAAGAAAAAACCGGCACCTAAGGGTGAAGAGGATGGTCTGATATCACCCTTCTCCAATGACTCCTTGATATAAGACCGCATAGCGTCATGTTCAGGTACAGACAAGTTAAAAAGGCGACCTTTAGGGAATTTACTACCAGGCACTAATTCAATAGTGCCGTCATAGCTCCTATGGGGAGGCAAGGATGCAGATTTACTTTCGCTAAACACATCAGAAAAATCAATCAAAAAGTCAGGAACATCCTGAGCCTGGGGGAGGCAGAAAAAACAGGAGTGTTGGTATTAACACATTGGCAGCCCCAACTGGTTACAGACACAGATTTCCAATCCAAAACAGGATTATGAGACTGTAACCAAGGAAAACCCAGTACGATAATGTCATGCAGATTATACAGAACCAAAAATTTGCAGCTCTCCTGATGATCAGGTTCAACCCTCATTATCACCTGAGTAGAGAACTGAGGTTTATTTTCAGCTAAAGGGGTATAATCGATCCCCAGTAGGGGAATAGACTTCCGTAGGGGTATCAAGGGAAACCCACAACGTTTAGCAAAATCAAAATCCATCAGGTTAATAGCTGCTCCCGAATCAACGAAAGCCTGAGCAGAAAATGAGGACAGAGAGCATATCAGAGTAACAGTTAATAAAAACTTAGTCTGAACACTACCCAAGACAACTGAGCGTGCAAAACGTCTTCCCCGCTTAGGGCAGACTGAAATAGCATGAGAGGCATCACCACAGTAGAAACATAACCCATTGCGCTTTCGAAACTCATGACGCTGTGCCCCAGAAACCACTCTATCACACTGCATGGATTCAGAAGCAGGTTCACAAGGCAACACTATTCCACGCATACTTCTCCGCTCACGCAAACTTCTGTCAATTTGAATCGCTAATGACATAGAATCATTGAGACCAGAGGGGACAGGGAATCCCACCATAACATCCTTTACATTATCTGACAGACCCTTCCGAAAAAGGGCTGCCAAAGCGTCGTCATTCCATTTGGTCAGGACTAGTGTTGAGCGATACTGCTCGATATCTAAAAATATCGGATCGGAATGGTATCGCCGATATCACTAAATATCGTCGATATCCGATTCCGATACCGGAAGTCCCATGTAAGTCTATGGGAACAAAATATCGCAACTAAAAAAACACTTTCTTTCGTAGTAAACACAAAATATACACACATAGAATACATATATATATATATACATGTCATTGTGACATATATATATACATATATTTATAGTTTATACACTTCTACATAGTAAAATAGACTCTGATTCAATTGCCGGGTAAAGCCGTGACATACCCCATAGAAGTCGACGGGCTCGGTGCCGAGTACCCCCAAAACCTCTGGCTCTGTGCGACTCAACTTGGGTGTCACGAACAGGATTCTGTAGCTCGCTATAAGCGAGTCCTGTGTGCCTGAATTGAACTGGTTTTGTGCTTGAGAATTGCTAAAATCATCAGAGAATGTATTTGCCATTTTTCAGCCATATCTGCATCACGACGAGGCACTGGTGAAGAAGAAGGGCGTGCTCTTCGTGGGTGTACACTCACTCAGTGGCGCGAAAACGATGGCCGACCACTCTAAATGGTACTGCAATGTAAGATCGTGCCCCACAGCTCTTGAGTTCCGCCTCCTCATCCTCCTCAGTGTGCGGAAACTAACACAAAGGTCCCGCCTCACTACAAAAGAGGGGCCCTCTCCAGATGCTAATTACACATGTGACTTGGCAGAGATGGCTAATGGACACGAGCAGAAGTGTGAAGGGATGGAGCAGTCAGAGCTCTTCCCCCACGGAAGCGACCCGATCGCCACGGAACCACCGTTGGGCACCCGGCCTGGAAACCCTCCTACGCTGCAAGAAGCGGAGGATACCCTAAGAGGCCTGGCCCAGCACCGGGAGGAGGTCGCCAGGATGGAAGCCAGCTGGCGTGCCCTAAAACTAAACTTGGAGCGGCGCCAATCCCTCTTACCTGAAGTGTCTGTACCGGAAGGTGAGGCACCCGTTCTAGTACAGGAGTCCGTGCGGGCATCCCAGCCCTTGGAATGTGATCCGGTTGACGTTGTCGCAGTGGAGGCACCCGTTCCTGCAAAAAACGCTGCACCAGCAGCACCCCAGATCCCGCTGTCTGCCCCCGTCGCTGAGACAGAAGAAGCGACACCCGTCCTCATGGAGGAGGCCGCGCAGGCACCAGAGGTCTACCTGTCTGTACCGGAGCCCCGACTGTCATCTGTTCCAGAGCCGGCTGCTTCCTCCGCAGGTGAGCGCCGCCAGTACTGTCGGGCGCCAGGAGAGCTGCCGCAAACCGGACATCGTAAGCTGCAGTTTGATGGTGGAGACATGGAGATGCTGGTGGAGGAGAATTACAACTGGCGTCAGGAGGAAGAGTGGAGACGTTGGGAGAGAGAAGCCGAGCGACAAAGGGAGCAGCGCGAATCCCAGAAGCTTCGCCAACGTCACATCGAGAAGGACCGGGCAGATAAGGACCGGATGAGAAAAGATAAAAGTACGGTGAGGGAGCCGCGGCGTAAGGGTGCAGTACGGAGCTTTAAATTGAAAGCTGGTTGGGGCTTCATCCAGGAGCCTGGACTTTATTTAGAAGTGTTTGTGACCCGGCGGGACGTGGAGACTCACCTCCCAGAAGGACACCCGGGGAGGGACCTGTTGCCAGGAGACTTGGTAACTTACACCCGACACTGGGGTTACAATGGATGGTATGCCCTAAATGTCACCAGGTGCGACCCCTGGTCCCCAGAGTGTCAGGAACCTGTGAGACCCTCGGAGCCTTCAGCCTC
Organism: Oophaga sylvatica; assembly: GCA_033576555.1. Taxonomy (NCBI): domain Eukaryota; kingdom Metazoa; phylum Chordata; class Amphibia; order Anura; family Dendrobatidae; genus Oophaga; species Oophaga sylvatica. The sequence continues at coordinate 160,536,203 of JARQOD010000001.1, read as the reverse complement.
CCACATCCAGGCCTCTGCACAAGTGCCCACCCCACGCCGTAAATCTCCCCAGCCTCCCTCAGTGGTCTCCTCAGCAGCCCCAGCTATGGACATGATGATAGCTGGCCCGTACCCGGCGCCTGTTAGGCCCCCTGGGGTTCGTACAGTCCGGGACATAGGGTTCCAGACACGGAGGGAGACGAAAGAGGTGGCCACACAGACACAGATAGCGGGTCACGACTTGACTGTACAGGCCACACGACGTTATCAGGTCCTGGTGGTCCTTGGTGTCTCGGATGTTTGGCAAGCATCAGAAGAGTACCAGGTGGTACCTGGAACACCCCTGCCAAAGAATTATAAATAACCCGGACAGGGTCCCTGTATGTAAATAGTTAAATTGTTGATGTACCCGGACGGGTGAATGTTCATAAAAAAGTTTTTTAATTTAATAAAAAAAACAACACAGTTTTCATTACTTTTATTACAGTCTCATCCTGCGACGCCATCGATCTCCTGTAAAAAAAAGAAAAAAAAAAAACAGCAGTATACCACCTGTCCGACGCAGTCCATAGTAACGAGTGTCCCACGACGATCCAGCTCTGCTACATCAGAATGACATCAGAGGCAGGCAGGCAGGCAGAGCCTGTCATTCCGGCGCAGCACAGCTGATTACCTGCTTCCCCGGCGGTGACGTCATCGGACTGGTTTACGGCCGGGATTACCCTGCAGTCACTGCAGTTATCGCGAAAAACTGCATGTGACCGCCAGGGAGAAGATAATGGCGGCCATCAAGCAGTCCAGGACGTGACCGCCGGAGATCTTCTGCCAGGTAAGTGCCGCTGACTCCTGACAGACCCGACCGACGGACACTCACAGTGACAGTGACAAATCCGATTCCGGTATCCGATATGACGAAAATATCGGTACTCGGAATCGAAAGCCCGATACAGCTAATATCGGCCGATACCCGATATTTGCAGTATCGTATCGCTCAACACTAGTCAGGACTGCCCATCTACGGAATCTCTGACAGTATAACTCAGCGTCATCAAGCCCCTGATTTAATGCCAACAAGGCTTTTTCAACTTGATCAGAGACATTAGGCTCATCGTACAATAACCCCAAGGCCTGAAAAAATGCATCAACATCACTCAAAACAGGATCCCCAGGTGTCAGGGAAAAAGCCCAATCCTGAGGATCGCCGCGCAGGAGAGAGATGACAATTTGAACCTGCTGCGCTGCGTTCCCTGAGGACTTAGATTTTAAGGCAAAAAACAATTTACAATTATTTTTGAAATTCAGAAACTTGGCTCGATCCCCCAAAAACAAATCTGGCATGGGAATCCTAGGTTCTACAACAGGCAACCTAGCAAGATAGGTAGCAAGACTCCGAACCTCAGTGGCAAGCTGATCCACACTGCCAGACAGCTGTGCAAACTCCATTGAGAGAAAAAATCCTCCCCAGCACCCAGAGATACAGAGGGAAAAAAAAAAATGCAACAAACAGAAAAATATCTCTGACAACTCTGACAACCTTTTTTTTTTTTTTTTTTTTCTTTCACAATATTTTTCCCTTCTGTGAGTACCATACAATTTTCAATTTTTAGGCCGGTGATACTGTTATGTTTCGGTAGCTGAGGAGTGCAGGCAAAAAGGAAATACATCAGAGCAGTTGGAATCTATGAGATTGCAGTACCCTGACTAACCACCACAACTAGAGGCAGCCGTGGAGCGTTCCTACGTTGGTCCTAGATGCCTCGTCACAGCCTGAGAAACTAACTACACCTAAAGATAGAAAGAGGAAATCTATCTGCCCCGGAGCAGATCCCCAAAGAACATAGAAAGCCCCAAAACATGTAATGGCGGTTAGACAAGAAGAAATACTGACACAGACAGAATATAGTATGAGCAAACGTTGGGGCCCAAACTGCCTAAATAGAAAAGGATAGGAAGGGTACTTACTGCAATCCCAAAAAACCCTGAAAAGCACCAACTCTACTAATTTCAAAAACACCTGAGATCACACGACCTCTACCACCTAAATTAGTTCTCTGGTGTAACAAAATCAAAACAGCAGCCACTGAAAAAACTGGAAAAAGCAAATGTACTAACATCAGTGGATGAACTAAACTGAGAGGGCAAAAGCCCCCGGAGGGGACCCTGAAGGCCCCCACAGAAGTGCAGGACAAAAATGCAAAAATCAAGCACAAAAACAAAAAGAAGAAAATGTCTTATCTGTTAGCAGGAGATGCAGACACGACACAGCAGGCTACAAAGGAAACAGGAATCAAGGATTGAGACCAGAACAATTGATCACCGGCAACCCTGATGGGAAGGCGACTCCCTTATATAAGACCAGTCAGTAACACCTGATTCCCAATCCTCACAATCTTCACTGGACAGTCCAGTACCGTTTGTAACCACCAGAGGGAGCCTCTGCTCAGAACTCATTTCAAGTCCATTCACAACAGCCGGGGATGAATTGCCGGCTTTTCTAAAGGACACCGATGCGATTTAATCACAAGTCACACGTGCGGTCCGTTTTTAATCCGATTTTTCATCGCTCCCATAGACTTGCATTGGTGATAGTCGACCCACAATCGGTGACAATCGCAGCATGCTGCGATTGCACTCGGACGTTTAAAACGGACCACAAAAAATCTGATACTGGGAGCTGCTCCATAGATTAACATAGGGCAGACTGCAATGCGATATTTCATCGTATTGCAGTCGTCCGATTCTGTCGCCAGTGTGACCCCGGCCTAAAAAGATAATACACTGGCGCTACCAAGAGATGAGAGGATGAGTATAAATTAGCAATGTGCATATATATATATATGTATATATATATATGTGTGTATATAGACGCCTGTGGTTGATTGCAAATGTACGCACATATATAGATGCAATAAAATGGAGGCTGCTGGAGTATTGTCAGCTACTGTGCGGCTGTTGACTGAGAGAGATTAGAAAATGTAATATGTATATGTTGTATATACTTTTGTCTACTATATTGTATGTAATGTATGTAACTAACAATAAAAAAATGATGGGATTTTTAAGAAAATATTCATTCTTGCATATAGACTCCTTTCTTCTCTTATTTGTCACATTACCAGAGCAGCTGACGTCCGAACACCAATAAGTAGACGCCACATCACAGACATGCTCAGTAAGGTGATTGCTGGACTTAGACTCCAGGATGAGTGGCAGCACCAGAATAACACTGGTTACCATTGACTTGGCTGGAGAGCCAGCAGCACCAAAGGTACATCACGATCCTGAGCAAGACACAGGGACCGACGTCTGTGCAGAGCAGGGCTCACAGCAGCTGCACCTGAATGGGGGACTGCAGGGCCAGACAGTGCCTGGGATCCAACCTGCGCAGTGGGAGAATCACAGTGCCTAACAATGTTGTCACATAAATTATTTAAAATGAGCAATAATACCACATACAAGAGACAAATACTGTCACACCATGACCAGACCATATATTACCACCACATAGTTACTCAATAATACCACATACAAGGAACAAATACGGCCACACCATGGCTGGACCTCATATTAATACCCCATAGTGATCAATAATATGACATGCAAATGACAAATACCACCACACCATGTCCAGACCACATATTACAATCACATAATGACCGAATACTACAATATTGATCATTAATAAAACAAAAAAATAATGCTAATTTTACCATAAGTGCCATTATACACAGGAGCTCTGAATATAGAACACAGTGCAGAGTCTGTGTACACGTTATACAGTGATCAGGAGTGGCTTACACAGGAGCTCTGTATATAGTGTCACTGTACAGATATGCAGTGATCACCGGTGACATTATACACAGGAGCTCAGTATATAGTGTCAGTGTACAGGTAATACAGTGATCACCGGTGACATTATACACAGGAGCTCAGTATATAGTGTAACTGCACAAATAATACAGTGATCACCGGTGACATTATACACAGGGGCTCTGCATATAGTGTCAGTATAAGCACGAGTCTCGCACCTCATTACCCGGCACTGCCACCGGCACTCGGGACCGGAGTGTGCGGCTGCATGTATTCTATGCAGCTGAATGCTCCAGTCCAAGTGCCGGCGGCAGTGCCGGGTGTTATGTTTTGGTAGCTGAGGAGTGCAGGTAAAAAAGGCAATACACCAGAGCAGTTGGAATCTATGAGATTGCAGTACCCTGACTAACCACCACAACTAGAGGCAGCCGTGGAGCGTTCCTACGTTGGTCCTAGACGCCTCGTCACAGCCTGAGAAACTAACTACACCTAAAGATAGAAAGAGGAAAGCTATCTGCCCCAGAGCAGATCCCCAAAGAACATAGAAAGCCCCCAAACATGTAATGGCGGTTAGACAAGAAGAAATACTGACACAGACAGAAAATAGTATGAGCAAACGTTGGGGCCCAAACTAACTAAATAGAAAAGGATAGGAAGGGCACTTACTGCAATCCCAAAAAACCCTGAAAAGTACCAACTCTACTAATTTCAAAACACCTGAGATCACACGACCTCTACCACCTAAATTAGTTCTCTGGTGTAACAAAATCAAAACAGCAGCCACTGAAAAAACTGGAAAAAGCAAATGTACAAACATCAGTGGCTGAACTAAACTGAGAGGGCAAAAGCCCCCGGAGGGGACCCTGAAGGCCCCCACAGAAGTGCAGGACAAAATGCAAAAATCAAGCACAAAAACAAAAAGAAGAAAATGTCTTATCTTGTTAGCAGGAGATGCAGACACGACACAGCAGGCTACAAAGGAAACAGGAATCAAGGATTGAGACCAGAACAATTGATCACCGGCAACCCTGATGGGAAGGCGACTCCCTTATATAAGACCAGTCAGTAACACCTGATTCCCAATCCTCACAATCTTCACTGGACAGTCCAGTACCGCTTGTAACCACCAGAGGGAGCCTCTGCTCAGAACTCATTTCAAGCCCATTCACAACAGTACCCCCCCCCCTTGAGGAGGGGTCACCGAACCCTCATTTGAGCAACCAGGTCGGTCAGGATGAGTTCTATGATACGCACGGATGAGTCTCCTAGCATGGATGTCCGAAGCAAACACCCAAGAATTGTCTTCCTGACCATAACCTCTCCACTTAACCAAATACTGGAGTTTCCGTCTAGAAAAACGAGAATTCAATATTTTCTCAACCACAAACTCCAGATTGCCCTCAACCAAACAGGGTCAGGAGGCACAGCAGTAGGAACCACTGGCTCAACAAACCTCTTCAACAAGGACTTGTGGAACACATTATGGATCTTAAATGTCCCTGGAAGAAGCAAACGAAAAGAAACAGGATTAAGAATCTCCATGATCTTATAAGGTCCAATGAACCTAGGCTTAAATTTAGGAGATGCCACACTCATAGGAATATTTTTTGAGGACAACCAGACCAAGTCCCCCACTTTAAACCGAGGACCATCAGTCCTATGCCGGTTAGCAAACCGCTGGGCCCTCTCCTGAGGGAGGGACAACCTCTCCACTACCTGTTCCCAAATCTGCTGCATACGCTCCACAACAGAGTCAACACCTGGACAGACAGAAGCCTCCGTCTGTCTTGAAGAAAATCGAGGGTGAAATCCAGAATTACAGAAAAATGGAGACATCAAAGTGGCAGAGCTAGCCCTATTATTAAGAGCAAACTCAGCCAAAGGCAAAAAAGAGACCCAATCATCCTGATCAGCAGACACAAAGCATCTTAGATAAGTCTCCAATGTCTGGTTTGTTCTCTCAGTTTGACCATTGGTCTGAGCATGAAACGCCGAGGAGAAAGACAATTGAACACCAATTTTAGAACAAAAGGTCTTCCAAAATCTGGAAACAAACTGGATTCCTCTGTCAGACACAATGTTCTCAGGAATGCCGTGTAAACGAACCACGTGCTGAAGGAACAAAGGACCAATTCGAGGAGGAAGGCAACTTAGGTAATGGCACAAGATGTATCATCTTGGAAAACCTATCACAAATCACCCAGATGACGGTCATTCTCTGAGAAACAGGGAGGTCGGAAATGAAATCCATAGAGATATGGGTCCATGGTCTCTTGGGCACAGGCAATGGCATCAACAAACCACTAGAGCGAGAGCAAGGCTTGGAGCGAGAGCAAGTCCCGCAGGACTGCACAAATTCCCTGACATCACGAGACAAGGTAGGCCACCAAAAGGACCGACTAACCAAGTCTCTGGTACCAAAAATTCCGGGATGACCGGCCAACGCGGAACAATGAATCTCAGACATCACACTCTTTTTCCACTGGTCCGGGACAAACAATTTCCCAACAGGGCAGCGCTCGGGCCTATCCTCCTGACACCCCTCCAGAGCAATCTCAAATTGGGCGAGATGGCGGAAAGAACTACACCCTCTTTCAAAATAACAGAAGGATCAGATAACTCAGGAGAGTCCGGAAGGAAACTCCTCGAGAGGGCATCCGCCTTAACATTCTTAGTGCCAGGAAGAAAGGAAACCACAAAATTAAAACGTGTGAAAACAAGGCCCACCTGGCCTGTCTAGGATTAAGTCGCTTGGCAGATTCCAGATAAACCAGATTCTTATGATCAGTAAGGACCACCACCTGATGTTTGGCTCCCTCCAGCCAATGTCTCCACTCTTCAAAAGCCCACTTCATGGCCAATAACTCCCGATTACCCACGTCATAATTACGTTCAGTAGGAGAAAATTTTCGAGAGAAAAAGGCACAAGGGTTACTTTTAGAGGTCTCTGGATCTCTTTGGGACAAAACGGCACCTGCCCCAATTTCAGAGGCATCAACCTCCACCTGAAATGGCAGAGAAACATCAGGCTGCCGTAGAACAGGAGTAGAAGTGAATCTCTGCTTAAGTTCCTGAAATGCAGAGACTGCCTCAGGAGGCCAATTCACCACATCAGAACCCTTTTTGGTCAAATCAGTTAATGGTTTAACAATAACCGAGAGATTACCAATAAATTTACGATAAAAATTGGCAAAACCCAAAAATCTTTGAAGAGCCTTTAATGAAGTAGGTTGGACCCAATCACAGATGGCCTGAACCTTGACCGGGTCCATTTCAATAACAGATGGGGACAAAATGAATCCCAAAAATGAGATCCTCTGTATGCCAAAAAGACACTTTGATCCCTTCACATACAGAGCATTCTCTCTCAAAATCTGGAATACAGTTCGAACATGTTTCACATGAGAGTCCCAGTCATTGGAAAAAATCAAGATATCATCCAAATAAACAATCAGAAATTTATCCACAAAATCCCTGAAAATGTCATTCATGAAGGACTGGAAGACAGAAGGAGCATTAGTGAGCCCAAAGGGCATCACAAGGTACTCAAAATGCCCCTCAGGGGTATTAAATGCCGTCTTCCATTCATCCCCGTGCTTAATGCGAATAAGGTTATATGCCCCCCTGAGGTCAAGCTTGGTAAACCAAGTAGCGTTTTTCACCCTGGAAAACAGGTCAGAAATCAAGGGTAGCGGGTATTGATATTTCACAGTAATATTGTTCAAAAGACGATAATCAATACACGGCCTTAATGAACCATCCTTTTTGGCCACAAAGAAAAAACCAGCACCTAAGGGTGAAGAGGATGGTCTGATATGACCCTTCTCCAATGACTCTTGATATAAGACCGCATAGCATCATGTTCAGGTACAGACAAGTTAAAAAGGCGACCTTTAGGGAATTTACTACCAGGCACTAATTCAATAGCGCAGTCATAGCTCCTATGGGGAGGCAAGGATGCAGATTTACTTTCGCTAAACACATCAGAAAAATCAATCAAAAAGTCAGGAACATCCTGAGCCTGGGGGGAGGCAGAAAAAACAGGAGTGTTGGTATTAACACATTGGCAGCCCCAACTGGTTACAGACACAGATTTCCAATCCAAAACAGGATTACGAGACTGTAACCAAGGGAAACCCAGCACGATAATGTCATGCAGATTATACAGAACCAAAAATTTGCAGCTCTCCTGATGATCAGGTTCAACCCTCATTATCACCTGAGTAGAGAACTGAGGTTTATTCTCAGCCAAAGGGGTAGAATCGATCCCCAGTAGGGGAATAGACTTCTGTAGGGGCATCAAGGGAAACCCACAACGTTTAGCAAAATCAAAATCCATCAAGTTAATAGCTGCTCCCGAATCAACGAAAGCCTGAGCAGAAAATGAGGACAGAGAGCATATCAGAGTAACAGTTAATAAAAACTTAGTCTGAACACTACCCAAGACAACTGAGCGTGCAAAACGTCTTCCCCGCTTAGGGCAGACTGAAATAGCATGAGAGGCATCACCACAGTAGAAACATAACCCATTGCGCTTCCGAAACTCATAACGCTGTGCCCCAGAAACCACTCTATCACACTGCATGGATTCAGAAGCAGGTTCACAAGGCAACACTATTCCACGCATACTTCTCCGCTCACGCAAACGTCTGTCAATTTGAATCGCTAGTGACATAGAATCATTGAGACCAGAGGGGACAGGGAATCCCACCATAACATCCTTTACATTATCTGACAGACCCTTCCGAAAAAGGGCTGCCAAAGCGTCGTCATTCCATTTGGTCAGGACTGCCCACCTACGGAATCTCTGACAGTATAACTCAGCGTCATCAAGCCCC